>OY720643.1:119481844-120681844 GCA_963169105.1 Ceriagrion tenellum
TCGTACGGCAAGCATAGTTCGATAGTGCTATCGAGCCTGTCGTCAACGAAAATGGAAATACGCGGAAGAGAGCCTATAATAGATCATTGCCAGTAATAAAAACTGTAAAACTATGTTATACAATTGCAATGGTTTTCATAGATGCTAAGCCACTCAATTAATAGTTCAATTTCGATTTGGTGAGGTTGATAGAGTAACAGCTTGCCGCACGAAAGACCCGGGTTCGTACACCGGAATTGGAGGAGATCATACAATGCTTGGTCGACACCTTGGCGGGCGCCTTACATTGATAGTAGGTTTCTACATGTGGTATCACATTTCTTTTATCATAGTTATCACTTGGAAAAAATTTGTAGCGGCTCAAAGTAAAAATGTTTGTGAAAAACGCCCGTCTTCGAATTTCTCTGTAAACCTCCGAATTCAAACTATCATAGAACAACTTAAAATTCATGTACCGGATAAAAAACTTCTATACTCAAGAAAAAACTCATTATCTTTAACGAAATGTGACTTGCACGCCATTTGCATTAGATTTAAATTATATATAAAACAAAAAGGGGGAGTGTTTCTAGCCTTATTATCCAAGCTAGAGCAGTAAAATAGTACAGTTACACACAAATGAAAAAGTAACTTGGTTTCCTTCCACAGATTTATTCTCTTGGTACAACATGTTTTGATACAGCGGTGTCATCATCAGGTACACCGCTGTGTCGACAAACGCCATGAGCATATACATTTTGATCTGAAAGGGTGCTGGACATTTCTCGTAGGGCTAAAGACCGTTCAATTCTAATAATTCTTGTTTTCTCCTCAATTGAGCAACCTTCGAAGATTAATAAGCCGTTTCTTTTGAAAGCTATCGCATCACATTGTGCATTCTTTCTTACAGTTCCCTTCACTCTGAGCAGTCACTGAAATCCTCCTCTCACTGGTGTAGTATACTACTTCTTTTTTCTTGTCATCCACAGCAATAAGGCCCCTAACTTCCCTCGACATCTTCGTTTGTTCCTTACGTAGCAATATTTTTAACTTCAAATAAAGGGATCAGACGTAAGGAGGAGTGATCGGGATGGAACATCGGACACTATGGAGATTTTCCTGGCAAAATGTTTCCGAGGCCTCCAGGGGGTCTGATTACCAGAGCTACAAGTCTACAGGTTACAAATCACGTGACTACGTCACAAGGCGGACGTGCAACTCAGATATACCAAACCGAAGACTTGCACTAGTCCAAAAAAATGGCGGACGTAATGAAGATCATATATAATACTTATCTTAATGATTATCATATATTTTGAGAGTCTAACTTGCAATATTTACAATCCAAAAGTCGGTTTCACGTTTTTGGGTAAATACAAATGATAGAAAATGTGCTGAAAAGAATTTTATTACGTAACTTGCCTTAAAAGATCCCAAGAGAATACGAGATTTCGGAAAAACCTAAAATCATAACATAAAATCGTTCATTTCGCTTCTTTTCTCGAAGGATGAGCTCTAAATGGTACATAGTCATTTGTAAAACTTATTGTTTGTCAAATTTTCATATTGTGTTCGTTTTATCTTTATTGAACCACTATTAAGGTAGTCCGAGCGAGATAGTTCCCTAGTCATAATAGAGAGCATATTCGAATTATAAGTTTTAATTTCACCAGCCGTGAGACAAACGAATTAAATTTTGCATTATTAATGGTACAATAATACAGTTCTATATGACAGAGATTGTAAGGAATTAAATAAAAATATCTAAATAAGTCTTCAACTTGACTCATTTTCTTTTTCGCGCGGTGCTTTTGAAACTCCATCAAAACGGAAGGTTTTTTGTGACACCCAAGAACCTACTGCGGTAACAAAATGATTTATTTTCAAATATAGTTGAGAAAACATACAAACTACACGCTGTTAGTTTTTTTATGACATCTAAGGGTAAGAAATTCCTCATTTTGTAAATAATGTCTCTATGGAGTGTATACACGTACCAATCCCATGTAAAATGGCTGGTATATTTTGGCAAATAACTCCGAAAGTAACGGGGTAAGGGATTGATATTTTGGTGTCATTAGAAGGGTGATATATTTTTCTTTAAAATGAGACCAAATCCATTGATTTCTAAGTAAAATGATATTTCGCTCAAACTATCACACCGGCTGTTTACCGGATGTATTATTATAACGAAACTTCATTGTAATATACGGTAAGTTGACGTTAAGAATATTTATCGAAACTTACAGTTCATATTTCCAGTTATTAAAGAGTATATTACTTAATAGAAACGAATTGATGAGGAGTTGTTTATTACTTGTAAATGAAAGAAAGTGAAATATCAGGATATTTAGTTATTTTCTGCCGACTGCTGTGTCCAGGAGAACTTCGCCCGATAACCAACTTACCAAGCTCAAAAAACTAGCAAGTTGACTTTCATTTGAATAACAAATGAAAAATGACCTGCGACGCACAAGAGCCATGTTTAAGTTATCATTGTTGCATGAATAAGGACATGGTAATGGTGGAGAGAATAATTAAATATCGAGGTGTTTCACAATATTCCATTTATCACTAATAAACAACTACTTGTGAAATAGCCACATGACTCGTAACTAGAAGCTCTGGGAGTCATACCCCTGATGTCCCTTTATTTGGTCTCTAGTGCCTCTTCCGATTGTTGTTCCAGAGGAAATATTGCCTCTCTAGCTTTGTAGGCCACATGAATCAGTACCTTATGAACTGTGGGTGCCATAAAGTATCAATTGCAGGTCGAAGTACACTGAATATATATAAATGGTCCCGAAGTGGGCCTTCTCGTTTTTTTTTAAGAAAGCCGGTCAAGAAGAATTGGCTTCGCTGAGGTAGAGTTGTACATGGCTTCTCCCAATGAGTAAGAATGTGAAAGACTTGTTTATATGTGTATAACAGTGGGGCACTCGTTGATCCTCAGTGCAGATACTGGGTGTATCTCAGTCTGTTAATAGTTATAGGGTAAATTGGTGAACTGATTACCTTAAATTTTATGGACGAGAGTAGATGATAGCACGAGGAAAGACGGGCTATAAATTAGATGCCCTAAAGGCCCTAAAGTGAATTCTCCTAGGGTTATATTGAGTAATGTGGAGGAAACAATACACTTAATGACCTCTACGAGTACTACAATTCAATACCACAAATAAATATAGAAATCATTATCATAAGCCGGCATCAATCTTAACATTGGTTTATAGAGGATCTTCAGTCAACTCTGAGATGACCGCTGAATCTATGCATTACACTTCACTTTGACGTCCGATGTAATTAGCGCTTATTGGACTTCTCCGGCCATTCTTCTCCTTGTCGATTGTCTCCTTTCATCAGATCTAAAAAATTATTCGATAAAACAACATTCCAAAGGCTTTCCATTTGTCTTGCTCTGAAGCTGCTGGGCCACATGCACAAGCAGACATTATAAAAATTTAAATTTTCAGAGAGTGATTCCTAACTTTCAGAATAGTGTCATATGGGATCGGTGTGCTACTATACTGGTTCTATTCTGTTCCATTGGAAACTATCCTAAAGTATATCCTTAACATTTATTCATAGTCAATACCGTACACTTCCAGTGGAGAATTATCAAACGCCCATAGTGCCATTTGGTCAATGGTATCAGGTAGGAATGAGTCGATTCCACTTTTTTTCGATTCCGATTCCGATTCTTTCAAATCGATTCCCGTTTCTCGATTCCGATTCCATCGATTCTTATTCCTAATAACAGGTGGGATATTGATGTACCAGCAGCGTACTATTATTATTTAAATTCAAGTATTGGCTGAAATAAAACAACAAAGACAATTAAGTCGCTCAAAGAGTATATTTATTAACAAATATCAAATATATCCTCAGCTTATTGAGGCAGATAAAAAAGTACAAATTGATAGCCTACACCCAAAATTACTGAGACGAATATGATGAGATAAATGAAATTTGATTTGATTATTTATCTATCTGGAATCGATGGAATCGGAATCGACTTTAGGCGGTCGATTCCCGATACCGGTTTTAATCCTGAGAATCGGTGGAATCGAGAATCGAATTTTGGATTCGACTCATCCTTAACATCAGGCCTTCCTCGACTCGAGTGCCACTCCCAGGACACCCGAACTCCTGGGTGCGGCATCCCCACTCCTCCTTTCCGAAGGCCACGACGAGTGAGCCGCGCTCACTAATTCATCGCACACCCGATAGAAGGCGCGCCCGCTCCGTTCGCGAACCGCACGTCACGCGAAGAGTCCGCGTCACGCGCGCGCGTGTTCCTTATGGCAGAACCTGCCCCACACGCACACGACATGAATAATTTCCCGCACCGAATGATTCTCGCGGCGTGTCTCCGACAAAGAGCGAGCGGACGGAGAAAGGAGAATTAAGACGGGAAACACGGGAGGCGGTGGTGTTTTCTTTTTTGAGCGGTGGTGGTTAATGCCCTGTGTACATTACTAGCATTTAACCAGGTTGACTCTTAACTAGAGATGGGACGTCTGAATAGTCGAATTCTCGAATACCCCGAATAATGAGCTATTTGCACTATTCGAAATAATTTCACCCTCTCGAATATATTACACGAATCGACTGTAATGTTTTCTTTTAATTCGCTGTCATCGGTTGGGTCTTACATGTTAAAAAGAGTTTGGTCTACCATATTTGGCTAGCTAAAATTCATTATTTAATATTTCAAACAAAATGTCATCTTTCGAGTTTTGTAAGTATAAATATATATATGATCCATAATATCATCAGAGGACTTACATGAAAAAGAAAATGAATGAATTTTCAAATGCTCGCAGAGGTTGGTTGGTCATTTTTTTAATTCCTCTTCGCACGAAGACACATTTTACAAATTCAATTTTTAAAATAATTCTGATTTCCTCATTTAATTAAAGGTTTGTGATTAACGTAGTAAAATACTAATAATAATCAAATCTTCAAATCTTCCACATTCTTATGATCTTTAAAAAAAACGCCCATGCATTGTCTTCGATATTCGAAAAAAATATTAGATATTCGAACTCGATATTCGAATTCAAGAAAAATGATATTCGATCCATCTGTCCTCTTAACCCTAGTAAAAGTTCGCCGTGTGAACGCAGGTTGGCGCTGACCCTAGTCAACTTTTCAACCACGCTGGAGTTACTATGGTTGGAGCTGGTTACCATAATTTTTAACGCGTGTAAACGCGGATTAGTTGGAATAGTAGTTAAGTGATCCAGTCCGCTTGCAGCTTTTACTTGAAGCGTACGATGTATTAAGAGAGTTTCTATTGTCATATTCCGTATCCAATCATCCGTGGCACGTTGCTTGATGTATTTAAATGCATTAGTGAATGGTGAACTGTATATTAAATTCAAAATTTACCTTAAATGGGCAGAACTTGTCAGAAAAAGTCGTCAATTCCGCTGAATATATTGAGGTAAGGACTCGAATTGGAAGATATTTACAAATATTGAATGTCAAGATAACATCTTGAATTGTTTTTATCTATCATTATAGAGTGCAAACGACATAATAACGTAATATTCTCGGGGTATCTTCATGGTAAAGTATAGCATGGGGAGACGTCTCGTCGTTCCATTAAGGAAATGTACTCTCTCAATTTTCAACTTTCGATGCATAAGGTGATCTTTAGACATGAAATGATGAGTGCACTGTTAAATACTAATGAATGAGAAATCTAACCGTGCGAAAAATTTGCATATTCAATCCTTTTTCTCGCCCATGCAAATTCCGTGAAGAAAGCTGAACATAACCCAGAAAACAAATGGAACTCGACTTGCGATGTTTGATATGCTGTGGGCTACATCACCTTCTTGACTCTCCACCAGAGGCCGCCAGCTTGTTAACAAGGGTTGAATAATAATGCCGTGTAAATGCAAGTTAGTTAAGCCGCCATATTAATTAAATTTTTAACCCTTGTAATGTGAACGGGGCATGAGAGGACGGGTGGGTGGATGGGCGCTTTCTTCCGCCAGGGGTCGCGAAGTGAGAGTGGGAAAGGTTGGAAGCGGCGAAGGACCCCTGGAAATAGATTTACGACCAACCCCCCTCCACCAATCGAATCACTCCGACCCCACGCTGTTGGTCGGGGTCGGTTGCCTGAAGGGAGGGAAGGGCGCCACCTTCGAGCACAGATCCCACCGGAAACACGTCACTCGCGCCCACCACTCGAAGCCCACGCGCGTTGAGGCAGTTTGACTGATAAAGACATCATTCCGCACAGAACTCAATGAATTTGGTTTCATTTTAAATAAAAATATCTCATCTTTGCAAAAATACCAAAATATCTGCCAACTACCCACTGCTCTACTTTTAGATCTATTTGCCATTAAAGTAGGAGCCGTTTCTCATGGGAACTGGTGCCGGTGCGCACCAAAGGAAGAGACTAAATTTATAAAATGGTGAATTCAAAACACTTTGATCTCGTCAGACATTGGGTCGTGGGTGCCTTGCAAGTTTTCTCAGCTATTTTTAGAAATAATCAATTATCGACTGCAGACATTTTCTCAGAATTGTAAAAAAAACATCCGTTGCGAAGGAATTTTCAGCGTACAACGAGAAAAAATTTATCAAGTAAACAACTAATGCAGAAATAATTCGTTAAACACTGATCCAATGATAATCCAATAATCATTGAGAATTACATTCATGTAAAACTATCAACTCGTGGTCACCATTAATGTAAACATTTTTACTTCATGCTTCAGATAGTAGCCAAAATGAAACATTAAATGTGCATACAGTATCCATAATGACTAGGGAAACATTTCGCTCCAAATACGTTGAGTTTGTTTACGTCGCCGACCAAAATTCAACGGCCTTCACTGATTACGAGGAATACAAAGGCAACGGTAACTACGAGCAAACAGGTTTGTTAAGAACATTGCAAACAAAGCCCTGAAGAGTTCTTCTTAGGTGACAATAAACGAACTTTGTAATATTCCATGTTTTTCTTCCTATTATTTTCTCAACCGCGACTTTAGTGCCCTGGCAATATTGACTATGGTTCATCAAGCCATAAAAATGCATTAAATCCTTGTTGGATCGGGATCACGTCGGATTGACGATCACAAGGATTGACGTCGAAGCCGTCGAAGAAGAAATGACAAAGAGCGAGTCGAACGCACTAGAAAAATAACAGATTTTCATTTCTCGCCGCCAGGATAGTTAAGGCGTTTCATGAACTAATCAATACCAAATGTCAGATCGTTCTCTCACCATCGAAACCTACTGAGACACCATACTGAGTCCAATAAGTACCTCAAAGAAGTTTTATAAAGTTAGAATCACATGCAAGACTTTTTTTTGAAGTTGGTTAGAAGTGGTGTGTACAGACATAAGTGAAAATGCGCAGCAGCCGATATTGGGCAGACTGGTCGGAAGTTCAAGGAGAGACTGAAAGAACACATCGTTTGTTATAAACATGGTCATTCAAATTCTAACTTCGCAAAACACCTGTTGGACAAGGGTCACGTAAGTGATTTCTCCTTAGAAATATTACTTTTTGAAAGTAAGGGCCCCCGGCTAGACGCTCTCGAGCAAGTTGAAATTTTGAAATCAGTGAATGCCAACTGTGAAATTGTGAATGATCTATTGCATACTTCCCGCTCTCCCCTCCTCAACCTCTCCTTCTTCCATTTTACCCCTCCTACCTTCGCACTTCCTCGGTTTTTCACCCTATTCCTAATTTTTCAACCAAGGAATATAGATTACAGGAGAGCTAACGGAATGGGAGTGAGGGTGGGAAAGTGAGGCGGAATCGGGAGCTCTATACTCCTTGACTTCAACCTTCGTCTACTCTTCACTACCACAGGTAGTTAGCCTGGGAGGCGCTAGCCCCCTGCCTACCTCTCACCCCTACCTTCGCAAACCCTCGGCTCACCCTCTTGGGAAGCCCCCACCCAACCCTACTCACCCACTGTGGTCCCTTCCACCCTCCACCTTCCTCCCCCACACCTCTACAGTCCCCCCTCCCCACTCTCTCTAGTATATAAGTTGTTGCACCAATATGTATCGTCACCTGATGATGACGTTAATCCGACGATTAACGTCATCCATGGTCGTAAATCATTAAATTCATCGTGGACAAACAAATCGTTTACCCTATCCATTCAAAACCAAGTGATAAAGACTGTTAGAGTTCTACGATGAGAAGACTATGGTTGTAGAAAACACTCTCTTCGAGCAGCATCCGCGTAGGAGGCACACATGGAAGATGCCAGGTGATAGTACCAGATACCACATAGACTAATCTTGCGAGGGGATGTCTACCGAAACCTGTTGCTTGTAAGGGTTGGGAATATTTTAATCGAATATAATGCGAATCAACCAATTTTTAACGATATTTCAATTATTCTAATGATTCTGGTGCTCCGTTGAGAGAGGTGGCTTCTCATCTGAAGGGCCGAAGTTTGATTCCCGACAATTTCGCTCATCTACCTCTTAGGCAACATTCCTCTCCACTAGGGCCGGATTTGGACTTGATCAGGCCCTAAGCAATTTGAGATATGGGGCACTTTATTAGTCCAGATATTCTATGTCAGTCCCAAATATGATTTTCGGATACCTAGAGGGTTAAACTGAAATACAATTAAGAAGTATATAGATAGTGAAATAATAAATCTTCAACTTAAAATAATTTTTATTCATAGCAAACTTAAAAATGCAAACTCTGATAAAAAGAAACAAAAGTTCTTTTAAAAGGCACAATTTTCAAAGGCTTACCATCTAATCTCTTGAAACATGTTATAAGGATTAAGGAATTATATTAAACTAAAATATTGGCTTTCTTGCCTTTGCCAGAGTAAAGTCAAGTATATATGACAATTGCTCACTCGGAAAATTTTTTTTGGGGGCCCCCAAGAAAGCGGGGGCCCTAAGCTATAGCTTGTGTAGCTTATACGTAAATCCTGTACTGCTCTCCACCCTTCGGGCCACGTGGCCCTTAACCATATCCCTCTGGCTTGACCGCCATTTCGGTCTTGACCCGACCTCGCATATGATCTCTGTTTCCGGTCGCCTCCCTCGAGTGACCATCAGCGAAGCACAGCGCGAAAAATGTCCCTTTCGCACGTGTATTGTGCTCAGCAACCCCTTTCCTCCCCCCCCCCACGAGGGATTAGAGGAGACAAAGTGGAGTGAGGGGCTCTCGCCCTCGGGGGTGGAATTGGAATGATGCTCGCAAATGGAGAGGCCGTGGTTGGCGGGGGCGGTGTTTGGCGGAGGCACTCCGACGGTGGTCGCAGAATTTGCAGTCGATAAAATTCAAAAACACCCTGAACCTTAAGATGCTGTAAAGCGGCGAAACGCCTCTTTAGAGCGAAAATTTGCGGAAAATTTCTATGAATTCACTTTATTATGGATAAAGTTGGTGGTTTCCAGCGATACTTTATGGAATTTACTAAACATTTTGAATGATCATCACCTGATGATGACGTAAATCGTCGTAACCATGGTCGTAAGTTATTTAATTCATTGTGGAAAAACAAATTTTACTCTATTCATTCAAAAAATTTATTATGGATTCGTACACAAATAAATAAGTTGAATAATTTTCCTATTTACTACCATAACTTAACATTTTCACACCTAAAGAATGTCATCAAAGAAAGTATTTTTTGAAGTCAAAGCACACGTAAGGGTTTCACTCATTATTTGTTTTAAATAAAAATGTCGACGTGAAATGTCTTTAAAAAGACATGTGAAGTACCACTCTTCGTACTCAACGTGAAATACTGAACAGAAGCGCCCCGAAACACGTTTAAAATGTGATTTTGCAAGCTAAGTTTCCTTAACATTTATTTTAAAATGAGCAATACCTCATAATTAGCACTAAGATCAACCATTTTTGAAACCAAAAGTGTATTATGAAGCAACTGAAAACTATTTCTGAAAACACAGTGAACAGAATGTGTATTATCGACAAATCTAAGCATCGAAGGGGAAAGAGAAATGTTTTGCTTCGATGATTTCAGCCGAAGTAACAAGCATTCTCACATAGATTCGCAAGTAATTTACCTCCTCATTTCAACCCACGAAACTTACGCTCCAGAGGACCAAAACACGGCAATTTGAATGGATCTAAATATGTTGAGCATATTGCAAAGAAATAGCAAATCGACAAACCAAAATGAAACTCGTAGAACACTGGTGCTGTAAAGTACAACTTATGAGATACGCATCGCGGTCCCACGATTTAGAGTCACCAACAGGTATTTGGAAATGATTTGTGACCTCTATGCTCCAAATAACGACGCTGAGGCGTCGAAATGTGTGAAATTGTTTTGGCGGATGACATCAAGTCTTAATTTCATTGGGGATTGGTTGGTGTGGTGGCTAGAGTACTGGCTAACCTAACGGGCGGCCAGGGTTCAAATCCCTGCGGAGGCAGATGTTCTTCAGAGAATAACCCGATCCCTACTTGAGTGTCTTGTGGAAGGTACTACAAGTACAGTACTCCGTCTGTCGGATGAGACGTTAAGCCGTGGTCCCCTTGGCGCCTTTCGTTAGGAGCAGGCTAATGCCGGCGCCGGGTTTCCATCTACCCTTCTTCCCTTACCTATCCCCTATGGCGAAAATGGCCTAAGCCGTCGGTCGCCTCCCCAAATATCCAATCCAATCCTTAATTTCATTTTTGCCAGGAAAGGAGAATTCTGCAAGCAAACAGAAGACAACGATGGAGGAAACATTTGCCGTCTGGTTCCAGGATCTGTTGGGGAGTATGGGTTGTCATAGGGGTGCGCCGAGGGATTTTCAAATCGGATTGTGGGGCTCTGGCTTATTTAGGATGGAAATGTCGCCGGCTTCTGAGGGTCAAGGTCATTGGCGATTCATGCGGGTTCACCCATGGGTGCTTTTCATGGTGTAATGGGCGACGTGGTGTAGCGATCAATGTTACATCGTGAATTTACTTTGAATTTCTTAAAAATAAAATTGTAGGGCCTTGGCTGGATTTTATCGGTTTTATTTTCTTGGTAACGGTTGTTTATTAATGAGCGGGAGAGAGTTTGATTGTCATGCTGGTCCAGAGTAGACATGTTTTGATCCTGGAAGATTTTTGAGGATTTATAAAGATACTGTTTGATCTTTAATTTGGTTGATTTTCTTATTTTAATCATTCCTAGTGTCTTTAGTGGACTTTGGTGGTTATTTTTCCAAAATCGCCTGGCGCCCTGAAAAATAAAAAGCCAAAGTAACTATCGCTCAACCATCGAGGCACTGAGAGACAAAGTGTAACATTAAACGTTACAGTGGTTTGGATGAGGGGTGGGGAGATAAGGCTGGCGAATGGAACGCGTTGCAATTGCATTTCGGAAGTGAGAAAAGGCGAAATACGGGGAAGGGGGGGGTTATTTCAGTCAGTCTTTTCTATGGTGACGCTCATCCCACACGCTTTCCTCATCTCTGCTGTGACTGCCATAATCCTGCTCGCAAACAGCGGATTTGGCGAAAGCCCACCGTAAACCAAGGAGAAGCTGGCACAGTTCTTGCAAACTTTTTAGTCTCCCTTACCGACCCTACTCATTTTAAAAATTAAATTCATTCTGAATTTTAGCAATCCAGCCCCTATCAGCTCAAAAAAAGTTTAATTTTTATGTTCTGCCTTCACCTGACGAAGTGGGTTGAAGATACACACCAACTTCTTTCGTTGAAAATTCGTATGTATTCCACTAATTCAACTTCACCCCATTAATTCTTGCTCTGACTTCTTCTACGGAGTCTATGTACTTGGTAAACGCCTTAATAACCCTCTATGCTTCATAAGACTTTTCCTTAGCCATGTGTTCACCACTTCTCGCAACGGTTGACAACCTTCACTGCATCATGTCGTGGTGATCGCCTTCATCGCCTCCAACACGGTTTTCTGTTTTCTAGTTTTCTTTGAAGACTCCAAGGAATCCAGGAATACAATAACTAGGCTGAATAAAACATTTAATAAGCATAAAACGACAATGTACCCTATTCACCCCTTAAACTGAACTTTCTATCTCATTAAGAGAAATTAAAGTTATAAAACATACATTTCCGTTTCTTCAACGAATTTTATCTCTCAAATGGTTTCTTGAACAAGTAATAATTCTCACTCGGTGATGTTAATAACCAGGATGGCACAACAAATGAGGTTTGGCTATGTTTTAGCAAAAATGTGATAACACTGAAGAAAAATATAACGTAACGAACTGGAGGAGAAACTCGGAATCGTAGTTTAAGCAATGTCTGGTTTCGCCGACAAAAGTCTACTATATACGGATCAATCGTCGACCAACACCCTCTCCCGTTACTCAGCCAATTCCTCCCAAATTCGATATTTTCGTGCTCACGTCCCGATATTCAACCTAGTTTACGGGACTCCTAAATAGCGAGAGATCTCCAGCAATGACGAGAAATTAAAACTCTTCCCACGCACAAAATTAAAAATGGAGTATCAGTCTCAGAAATGAAAACCGATCAACGCCCAGTCCATTTGAATTAGCTGGGTCAAAATTGCCATTCATTCCGGATGTCTGCATTTGAGCACGTTATTCCGACGCTTCTCGTTTATGTATGTTCCCATGGTAACGGGTTGCTGGCGATATCTCTCGTGCGAATCAATGAGATCGACGATCAGCACGTGGATCACCTCCAATTGAGTGAACGAGCGGTGAACGACACGAGCGAAGAAATTCGATTCGATCTCTCGATACTTTAATGCTATTTTTACTCGTTCACGAAACTTAGTACATATTTCTAAATACTAATTCGATTAGAAGCATACAAATTTTCTAGTAGACGCGAAACAATACATTACTCATAAATATTATGGAGCTTGTAAATATCATAACACTGCTTTCATTAAGATGAATATTTTAAAATATTAATCTTGAATCATTTACATGCATGGTTAATTGGTTAGTAACCATATAAACAGATTTTCTTAAGAGGAGTGTTATCCAAGAATATTTTTCGAAGTTCTTTAAAAGGTTGTTCAACGAAATCCGGCGAGATGTTTTGGAACATCAACTCGAGTTTAAAAGAAAAAAAACTTAGAAATGTCCGCACTGTTATTTATTTGTTTGTACCGGAAGATGACGCTTTAAGCGTCGAAACGCGTGATACAAAAAAATAAATAACAGAGTAAACATTTATGAATATATTTCTTTTAACTTCTTTAAAAGTTGTAAAAATGTGCACTCAGTGACTCAATATTACCGCTTCAACGACCTCGCGACGATTTTCATCGGTAATCCTAATTTCAGTTTCCATTGCCGGTGGATTGCCTGTAATAAATAAATGTATCTTATTGAATAATTTAGAAAAATTAAAATAGTTGAGTGCTTCAGAAACTAAGTCCATGTTACTCCTATATGCATACATATATTATGTAATTTTATATTCAAATATATTATATGATTAGAAAGGAATCGAATAGTATCGCAGGTGAGTGCAATAAGTTATTTGACCTGATGTCAGAAGGGTGTAAGATGAAGCGAACGCGTGGTAGTCGAGCGAGTCAGTGGACCGTTGAGCTACCGTCCGGGGACGCCTCCCAGTGTAAATCCGGGAAAAGGGAATCTCCGGCACGTAATGCTAACCCCGAGCAGAGTAATTTTCTGAGTTCCACATACGTCTGGAAAACCACGGACGGCTCAGAAAAGGAAACTGTCCTTCTCCCTCCTGCTTCTTGGATTTCAAAGAACAAGACGGCTAGTGGGGGCATCTACTGTTGGGCACAACCATCATTCCCCATTGTCTTACAGGACGTGGAAATTGAAGACCAGAGCGGTTTTCAATGAATGAAAGACATTTCTTAGGATTCATTCCCACAAATGTGCGATATGTGCAGCAGAAAGTAAACGCGTGATGGCGCTGCGATTAGCAATGCCATTGGCTAATCGAATTCTCAACCTTCCAGCGAATGGAAACGTAAGGTTGAAGTAAAACTATAATGTAATAGGCATCTGAGGCCCCCCAGGGTCACTCATTTCAAATATGCTTAAAACTAAAATACAGCACCTATGAAGTGCGTTTTATACACTGATATGAGCAATGAATAGTAATTCCGGGCTAGTTTTGCGGTAATTTAACCTTGAAATTTGGATGTTTTATCATGTGCTTTCATAGAGATCGCTTAGAATACAGAAGATGAACATCAATGTAAACTGTAGGCCTTCAGCTTTGCAGCAGTTCGGGCAAAGGGGGCGAAGGATGTTTTACAGCCGAGCGCCGAATACACCGCGTGAAGTTCACGTTTTTGAAGAAGAAAATTTATGCGTGAAGTGTACCAACACCAGCAGTGTGATTTTTTTCACCATAAGATATCGCAATATTTGACGAATATAATTAGCGAAGTTGTATGAAATGGAGACGATATTAGTGATTGTGTGGAGTTTTTTAAGGTACAGGCTCCAATTAGCTATCTTAGATTTTTCAAACATTGCATTTAACAAATGATATGGTACGAAGTCACTTGCACGGGTGCATATACACCAGGGTTGAAATTCGCTATGAAAAAATCATCTGACTCGGTCAAGTCAGATGATTTTTTCATAGCGAATTTCAACCCTGGTGTAGCTGTCTTAGATTGACTTCAACGAAACGAAAACTTCGTCTATAAAAATTCACCATTTGAAAGGTACCTTTGGAACAGGTGGTTTTGGAATTGTGAAGATTTGCCACATGAATAAAGGATGTCTCCAAATATTGCGGCGACAGAAAGTAAATTTTGAAACGGAATTCAATAATTCAGTTGGTAGTTTGATTGTGAGGTGTAACAGGAATTACATTATCTCGAATTCGTGACCAGAAGCCGGGATTTTTTTGTTTCATATCATTCTAGATAGCAACATTCAGAATGTTTATCACGATTTTGTGATTACACTCATTCTTTCCCACGGCGGCTAAAATATGTATAACATATCAATCAGTATATTTACAGAAATTTACGTCCCCAGCGTCACCAGTAGACAATGGGGAAACCGTCTGTTTTCCAGATGATTATACAATGTTTCTCCGTTACAATTGGCCTTGTGTAGATTATGAACAATACACAACGAAGAACCCATTGTATTGGGTAGTGGTAGATACTATTAAAAAACTTAGCACTTAATTATAACTTTATTAATCCGTGTTTAACTTTGAATATTCTATCCGGTTATAGCGTAAAAGAGAGACGCATTTAATGCATAATGCTGATATGTGGATATTCTGTCCCTGAATAAGTCGCTTTATTCAGTGACACGATTGTAAGTCTAAGGCAGGTTTTCATTTGCCGCGAAAAGATCGAAGTTTTCCGATTTACGCTCGAGCATTTTCGGTAATCCGAAGAAGGCAGAAGGACAAGGACCCTGACGTCCTGCACCCAGCAATGCCAACTACTTAACTTTTTCCAATTACTCACAATTAACTTGGCTGTAAAGGGGTTCAGTTTTTGTATTTGTCCATAATTCTGGCAATCTGATTTGGGACCTACGAGACAAGAGGGGAGGTAGACTCCGCATTTCTGTTTCTCTTCTTCCTCCGTTCCTGCCTTCCGTTCCGTCAAGATCTTTCCTGGGCCATGAGGGTCTCCCGATCTCCATATCTAAAGGTCTTCTTAGAGTGATTATCTTCGGGGTCAAGGTTTTCTTCATCTATCCTCGACCCGGTGAAAAAGCGGGGCCAACTCACCTCTATTTTGGGCAGGATTTGTGGTTGCTTTCGGCTTTGTGGCAGAGGTTGGAGGGCGCGTGTTTCCGGCGCATGTTATGCCCCAGGTTTCCTCCCGTTTCTCTCTCAATGAGGATTCCGAGAATATACTGGCGGTTATTGACTTCGGTTTCCACCAACGGGGAAACTCAAAGGCATTTACAGAACCGCCGGAGGCGTCTTGGGGCTGAAAATGGCAGGTGTTCCCCGTATCCTGAGAAAACGTGGGAATATCTACATCAATGAAACGGAGTTCACAGCAGATAAAAGCGTGAAAGAGCATGAAAAGTGCATCTAGCTCTTCCTCTGCATTAGATCTGCAGATGCAGAGCACAGCATAGAGAAGAGTAACAGGATCGATGTCACAAAAACCTAACTTCTTCGTCTCGCGAAAAACCACAGGGACTGGATTGAGGTAAACGCAGTGGAAATCAAGATCGAGAAAAATAGTATGCACCAAGACAAAGGTTCCCAGATTGGAAGTGCATATAAACCAAGACAATATTAAGAAAAAAAATTATTTACCCCTCTCAGTCGCAGGGTACCCCCATAGGTTCCAAGTTACAGCTATCTTTATTTGTCGTATTCCAGGATGTTCCATTCGTTGTTTGCTCTCATAATTCACTTTTTTACCGTTAGATGTGCTGAGGTGATAGTCAAATCGGCTGTTTTCAAGTGAAGTATTGCTCAAAAAATTTTCCCCTGCGTCTCTGGAGATTTAAGATTCCAGACTCCGAACCGGCCATCACTGATTAGGAAGGGGTTGGAGTAATCGGGGGAGGACATCAAACCTTGATAAATAAAAAAAATGATAAAAAATTATGACCCACGGCGAGAGCAAGGTGACGGGTGAAGTGCCAAAGCAAATAAAGCACATCAACCACGACGCTGTTATACCACGCTCCATCCCCTCGTCATCCCCTCTTTTGATAAAAAAGAAACGAGAAGAAAAAAATGCCCTCCATCCTGCCTTTTTCCCTCCTCGTCCTCCATCCACCCTCCCAACCCCCTCCTCCTCCTTCTCGACACTCCTCCCTCGCATTTTCCCACCAATCGATAAGAGGACAATAATAAACCGAAGGACGAGACACATTGGTCGCCGCGTCTCGGGAATGGTTTCCCCCACCCCCTCCTCCCTATTACTCACCCCCTCTTTCGCCACCCCATCCCCAACCACCCCACAACCACCCCCTCCTCCTCCTACCGCCCATCGCGGCCCGACACGTAGAACCTGACGGCCCATACACTCTCTCTGGTCGCGGGGCCACGCGCCGAAAAAGGACCCAAATAAACTATGGAGCACGTGCGAAGCTGACAGGTGCCGAAGTATTGCCGACGCTGCTGCCTCGAAAAACACCCTAAGGAGGGCGAAAGCGAGGCATTGGAGTGCAGAAGGCACCGGGCACCTGAGAGAGGACGGGAAAATAAGGGTAATCCCAAATATAAATATACTAGAGTAACTCTCCCGTCGAGCACAATGATTCGGAACATGGTAAAATACATATTATCTCATAATTCCATATTACAACAGATACATAAGAGTGAAATGAATGGTGCGAGAGGTAGAGGTAGGCCGAGAAAGTGGTGGTTGAATGTGGTCGAGGAAATTCTTAGGAGGAGGAATGTTAGAAGTCTTAAAAACAGGAGGGCGTGTATGAAGCAGTGTATGGGGGTAAAGAGGTTTGCAAGGATAGGACAGTATGGAGGAAATTACTGAAGCAGAGTTAGGTGAGTGAAACTTTGAGAATCTGCCTGCCTACTGGAAGAGAACGGCGTGATTGGTATGTATGTATGTACCTAATGCGCAAAATTTTCAAGTTTCTCAATTTGTAATAAATGGGGATTATTAGCTAAAAACTGAAAAATATAAAATTACCCAGAGTAGAAATCATTGTACAAAAAGGATTCACAAGCAAAAGTCCGAACTGGAGATTCGAATATTATAACGTGTTTTTATGCGGTGCGTACTTTGACAACCTAATGAAGCAACCCATCCCAAATTTCCCTTTGATACCGTCCGTAATATCATGTCTACGTGCTTGTTTGATATTCTTTTATTCAACTAAATTCCACGTTTGAATCTAAGAAGCGTGATTAACTCAAGAACCCACCCCGTCCCCCGTTCAAGTATGACGGTATTAGATTTAACATGAAGAAATATCAGTTTCCTACAAACGTTTTTTATAATGCGCAAAATTAGTACATTTCGTAAATTGAGATTATAGGATAAAATATTTATGCATGGAAAAACATAACATTTCCTAGAGTAAAAACCGCCATTAAAATTATCATATCTCCAATTCAGTTCATATGAATGGAATTATCTACGGCTCCTGCGTATGTGGAATACACAATGATCCGAACCTCCCAATATTCAGATACTGCAGTAATTCATAATTTCAAGAGGATGCTGTGCAATCCCGAGTCATCTGTAATCCCAAATCCTGTGAACCAAAAGAATGCCACCGTATTGCTAGTTATTTGAGATTCATCAATCACTCTAAATTTGTCTCCATCTAAAAGGAAATTCCATTCTAACAAATTCTTTCCTTTTGATAAAAGCCACTTAACCTTCCATATGTATTCGTTTTGGGACCTTATATTCCCGAGACATATGCGCTTCGACTTCAACGATATTCTTGATCGTCGAGGGGGAATTTTGACCAAAAACGCGTGATTTTGAAAAATTTTACGAAAGTTTTCTTCCAAAATTTTTCACAATCGAACAGGAAAGATAATTTGCAAGAAAAAATAAGAACATTAATTATGTTTTATTTTCGTTTGGCGTCCGTCTGGACTTCGTGAGACCAATATTTCTACTTTAAATATGCAACAGAAGAGAAGGCTGGAAGCTAATAAAATGAACTCGATGAGTGCATTTCCTCATGGTACACACGGAAAGGCACGCAGACTGAGAATTTTTGCTTTTTATATAAATAGAATTAGCTGCATCTCGGAGTTCACGAATACAGACAAAAAAGGATACAATAAACTGTTCTTGACTCAAACGAAACATAGAGGCTCATTTTCCCCCTTTGGGCTCATCAATCCAAACCACAAAAAAGATATCTTACCCAAAAAATAAACGTGACCCTACGGGCCTTACCTCCACAAATGTAAACAAATGGGAGACAGAACTGACAAAACTTAAATAATTGAAAATCCCCAAATATGGGCACAACAACAGAAAGCATGAGTCTTTAAATTGCTCCCTTTAAATAGCCACTAGCCACATACCTCAAACCCAATCACACTTACACCGACACACACAATCCGCCATACTAAAACTTTCACGGTTAAACACAGGTTCAAGAGAGCTAGAGAGATGTTGTCCATAGGAAGGTCGAGGGCAAAAAGAGCGAGGAGCTGTCTTTTCGATTAGAATTAGAAGTTGTAGGTCAGCGCAGGTGGGTTCAAGGGATGGTGTTCGTTATATGGCTAGAGTGGTGGTTTCCCACCCTCGGGACCCTGGTTCCAACAACGCATCCTGAACCTCCATTTCTTATCCTCTTTCCTCATTATAAGACTGAGCTGGGATAGCCTCAGCTATAGAAGGAAACACATTCGGCAGACAAATCTTTAGAAGGCGTTCACCCAGGCCTAAGAGTGGGAGGATATAAGAATATAGGATAAGAAGAAACGAAACAGAATTGGAAAAACGAGAAGATGCACCGAAAGACATTTTCTTAACAGGACGGTAGAAAATAAAACACTCTCTCGGGTAACTTTGTGGTAATTCATTTCTAAAATGGATTTATTGAAATAAATTTTACAAACCACAAGAAAAATACAACTCACGACCCGCGTTTCAAGGCGTTTGCGTCGTCATCAGAAGATGAACCTGAAGATGACGCAAATGCGTTGAAACCCGGGTCGTGAGTTGTATTTTTCTTGTGGTTGT
Organism: Ceriagrion tenellum; assembly: GCA_963169105.1. Taxonomy (NCBI): domain Eukaryota; kingdom Metazoa; phylum Arthropoda; class Insecta; order Odonata; family Coenagrionidae; genus Ceriagrion; species Ceriagrion tenellum. The sequence goes on from OY720643.1 coordinate 119,501,421, forward strand.
AAAAGTTATTTCAATAAATCCATTTTAGGACGGTAGAGGAGTGAAATTCACAACCTGAAGGAATCTCAAGCCCTTTTACAAAAACAAGCAACGATTTAAAAAGGAAATTACGTCCATATTGGAAAGGATAAAAAATGAAGTTATTGGAGTGTACACTTGCATCCAATCAACGGATTTACTTTCTTGTTGTTTCTTATTGCTTTGAGGCATGTACACCTCTATCAAGACAAAATTTGTAGGGCGTGCTTTTATTGCTACCACTAGTATGCTGTCGCTCACCTGTTCAATATTTTTTATTTCAATATAATTTACTACCCTCATTCCCAATTTTGCATTCAAAACTATGGCTACCCCACGTTGACTCTCAACCTCGCCACTATAGATTACCCTGTGGGGACTACTGGAGTGATAGTAACAATAGTAGATAGTAATAACTATCACTCCAGTTGTCTCCGCTGTCCTTTCATCTCACCTCGCACAGCCCCAAGGCATCTACGTTCCCTCTCCATTTTCCGTTTAATATTTTCCAGCTTTCCTGCCCTCATCATTGTCCTAACGTTCCTAGTTCCTATTTTTATCGGTACTTTCCTTCTCTTCTTCCTTTTCATCTTATCTTCCTTGGTCCTTGTATCCTGAGATGACTGTGTTCTACAAGGATTTCGTGAGATGGCGACCTCGGGGGCCTTGCCTCCCCCGATGCCGGGACCGACAACCGTCGGCGGCCCGTTGTTGCCAGGATTCATTTCTCTTTGAGCGACATTCATATTTCTGGGTAGTATAAAAGTCGACAGGGGACTCCCATCCCCACTTCCCAACAGTGTGTCTCACGTGACACTATCATGGGACTACCGTTACCATCTGGCTCCTACCCTTCGACGTATCTAGCATGGGTAGCCCTACTGGGAGCAATATAGCAATATTATTTGCTCCCGTCAGTCCAGCTCTAGGGGTCATTGGAACACGCAAGCCCTTCCACCACGTCAAGGTTGTAGTCCGCGGAAAGGGTTGTGTGGAATAACCTACTAGTAATATAGAAAAAGAAATTCCTTCTTTGGGAAAAGTGTCTTATCTCTACAATTTCTTTATCATTAAAATAATATATTGACTGATGTACCACCTGTTGAATACGAGCCTTTAGAACGGGATAATTGACGTGCAAACTAAAATGCGTTTAATTTTTTGGCAAAAAATTACCTTTTTTGGAGTATGATGACACTCTTAAGCTTGTTAGGGCTGACATTATGACTCACAGAGTGTACCATAGTAAGAAGTGGCATGTTTTCAGTCTTTGAACCGCTGAATTGTAATTTAAATTGGGTTTCACGCAGCCCATATTGAAGTGTCAGGGCTTCGTGCGTTTTGCCCATGAATCGAATTTGATAAGCATTCTGATGTTTCGTGGTAGTGGACATATTCGGAACTTGGAACTTTTATGCATACAAATTCACTCATTGACTGGGTTACAGTTACATTTCCATTCCAAAGAGATATTCTAAGTCGGCCTATTAAAAGTTTAATTAGAATATATGTCCGGGACGCAATAGCAAATTTTTGGCAAATGCTCAAATTTTAAACTTTTCAACATTTCCTCGCTTGTAAGCTGAGTTGGGAATTATTAATTTGCATTTGCTAAAATTTGCATGATTGAATCAAACATCAAACGACAAGTTTTCCACAATAAATTACTTGGAAACTCGGAAATTAATTAAAAGTTGATCCATTCTGTTCCAAGGTCGTGGATGAAAGACCGTAAGTCAGTTTAAATTTCGGCACCATTTTCCATCCTTCTCTATCCTCATTTGTTTTATTCCTCTCGGCCGGCCATCTCGGCCGGTCTGCTTTGAATCCTTCTTTTTGTAGTGGCAATAATGAATGGTTGGTTATTTGGGGAGGCGACGGACAACTGAGGTCCATTGCTCCATTGAGGATGGTGAGTACAGCTACGAGTCATGGTGAAAGCCATCGATAGAGTGTGCGGCACGGGGTGATTCCACACCAGGCGTGCAGCTCCCACCCCAGTGCACAAATCAGTACCTTACACTTTCCCCATCGGCCGCCAGGCGCACAGCAGAAAGCAGTCGGCAGAAACAATGCGTGGTCCAACCAGAAACTAGGAAGGCGCTACGTGGACGAATATTCTATCGCGCAAAGCACTCATAAAGTACAACTACTGGGTAATATTATAAAAGCTTTAATAAATAATACTACAAGACACAAGTGGCCGGTTGCAAGAATATTTAGTCATGGAATCAATATTCTTGATTGCCGGACATACAATGTAACAACCAGTCGCTACTGTGCGCTGCGCGTCACTGCCCACGAGGAAAGATCGAACTATGAAGACAGAGAGGCATTCACTCTATTTGACAGATTTTAAGCTATCCGGAACTAGCCACGGAGTTCCACTTTTACGGAGTCACCCGCAAAGCACAATGTTGTGCGAAATTCCACAGAGAAAAAATCATCCGCCTTGACCGGGATTCGAACCCGGATACTTAGGTAGAACGCCACTGTGCGCTGCGCGCCACTGCTAAAATCCACAGGGGAAGAGGACGCCTCGGTAGCTTAACTGGCTGATGGAATCAATAGTTATGAAACCCATGAAGCTATAGATCTCATAAAAATATTCGGGTTGCAGGAACACATTAGCTAGGTACATAACTTACTCACCAATAGTCAATCGCAACGGATATTCGATCCAATCATCTACCGCCGGGTAAACTTTATGAAGGGGTTTAGCCTAAGAATAATAATCGCTAATGCACATAATAATTAGTCAGAAATAGTAAATTAATTAATCATTTGTCCCATAACAACTCTTTTATCTAGTAATTATATCTCCAAGCGGTCCATTGCTCATCCGTCATCTTGGCTACTTATGGAACTTATAACTCCATGCCATAAGTTATGAAACAAAAAAAATTATCGAATGTTTCTGCAACACTTATTGAATGGTTGCCATGGCTTATGGGCCCCATAACTTAATAGAAACGTGTGTTATTCCTGCAACTGGCCATAAATCATGTAAAAAACAAAATCAAGTGGGGAATTTCAAGCGGGGAGAGGTGTTCTAAATGATGGAATGACATTGGGTACAAGTACATAGTCTGCCTACTGAGGGTCAAATTGTCACAGTTTTGATCTATCGCCACTATTATGGTCCCATATTTTAGTGGAAAAAATTACATTTGAAATGAATATGTTCTCCATTCCACCATCCATTCATTCTCCAACGAGGATGGTCTGGCGGGTACAGAGCGATTCGGGGATCGGAGGAGAGAAGTCGGAGGGAAACCTGGCGTTGGCATTGTATTCCTACTCACTCCACACGATATCCGGAGGACGGAGAATCACGCGTGCAAAGGCTCTCTTGCCCCAAGAGGGAATTTGGATTCCAGCGAAAAATCACACGGGGTCTCAACTAGAGGCCTTAAAAATGAGAGGCCACCACTCCTTGCCGAGGCAACTGCCGGGAACAGAACTCGGGCCCTCGGGATGGGAAGTCAGTGATCCGTCTATCGTTCTCAATTAATTACAAAAGCTGTTCATTTCAAGCACACTGGGGATCGGGTTGGTGTGGTAGCTAGAGTACTCGCCTACCACACGGGCAGCCTGGGTTCAAATCCCTGCAGAGGGAGGATGTTTTTCAGAGGAAAACCCGATCCCTACTTGAGTGTCTCGTCAAGGGCACTCCAAGTACAGTACTCCGTCTGTCGGATGAGACGTTAAACCGTGGTACCCCTAGCGCCTTTCGTTAATAGCAGGCTAATGACGACGCCGGGTTTCCATCCACTCTTCCTCCGTACAGTACTCCGTCTGTCGGATGAGACGTTAAACCGTGGTCCCCTTAGCGCCTTTCGTTAAGAGTAGGCTAATGCCGACGCCTGGTTTCTATCCACCCCTCCTCCCTTACCTATCTTACATGGTGCAAATGACCTTATTTGGCGGTCACCTCCCCTAAAATCCAATCCAATTCAAGCACACGGTCACACAACACGGGACGTAACGATTTAAATCGTAATTTAGCGAGATTTTTCCGAAATCACATTAAAGACCACAATCGAATTTCACTTCATAACTTGAGCAGCTGTAGGAGGCAAGAAATATACGTTGTAATATAAATGGAGAAAAACCTTGGTTTTAATTTTTCTAAGTATACTAAATTCCTGAAATTCTCAGTAATCAGCAAAGTGCTAGGTGTTCTTTTGACTCAATTTATTCTCTCCGCGCGCTGAAAACACCTTTCAAAACCGAAGGGTTTTTCGCGATTGTGTACATAATTTCCGCGGTTTATAATTTATTATTTTTTGATAATTGAGAATTAATACAAAATACATGATCTTTAACTTCAGATGAGATCTATTCATTAGGAATTCCTCGATTTTTAAAAGAAGTCTCTTCGGAGTGCAAAACGACTTCTATAGTTTGGCTAAAATTAAATTAGATAATTTCTACGAGAAATAATATATCTAAAAATATTTTCAAATAGGATTTTGTAGGCGTAGTTTGCAACGGCGGCCTGATACGCAGAAAGGGACCGCGAAATTCATACTTGAAGTCAAAAGGCTCGCCCGTTTACATCGCTCCCCGAAAATCTAACGATTATATTCACACAGCCCAGCTTAAAAAGTCGAATTATCGCGCCGAGTGTGCCACATGCCTTCGCCGCAGGAATTGCCGGTATTCCGATTAGGGGCGATTCAATTCACTCTCGGTAATGGATCTCCTCAAGCAGTCCGATTTGTTTACTCAAGCCCTTGTCGTCAAGCCTAATCCCACGAGTTCTCGCGAAACGCAATCGGCGCGTCTATTCAAATGGGATGTTTGCCGAGGTCTTTTTCATGCGTCTTTCCCCGCACACAAGTCATTATCGATTGGAAAACCGTCCCACCGCCGAAGGCAAGCTAAGCGAAGCGGGAACGCCGATGGGAGATTAAGGGTGGTGAAGGAGGGGCTGGTAGATCGCCCCCTTATAGTGGTCTCATCAATAGACATCATTTGCAGCCATCTCCTTGCATCATATACCGACTTTCAACTTTATTTCCAGTATTTTCTGCGATTCCATTTAACACTCTCACATGACACTGAAAGCTATTTCGAGCGAGATGTTTCCCCGAGTCATGATGGAGACACGGTGATGGAGAACCTTATACGCAATTCTAAGCAAAGATACTTCTCAGTGGTTACTCCATTGGTCTTTATCGCCTATCTTGCAACTGGGTATTATAATCGCTCATTAGGCTGCGGGTAAAATAGGTAGATTCGATCAAATTACGGTATTCAACACATTTTTTCATGTAGTCGTAAGTGATAGGGCGTCTTTTGTCGCCATTTTGGCCCTTCTTTTATGTTTTTATATTCAGCTCATAATGATGAAATTGACTATGAGACGTTAACTCATCTCTAAAATCATAACTAAATTCCGTTTAACTTTTTCATATCAGCTCTGTGAATTTTTGTCAAATACTTTACTCGACTTCGCGTGATTCTTCTAGGTGAAATCTTTTTCCTTTACTTTTTGGAGTAACTAGTAGCAGCTGGACTTCCAGGACTCTAATTTCAAAAAAGTCTGTTTTAGATCATTCTAAATCGTGTCAACGGTTAGATTTGTAAAATAGAGATGCAAAAATTCCACATGAATTGCCATTTTTGCACAATGTTACCAGTGAAACTGGGTTTGTGCTGAAAAGATTGAAATGGAAGCGCTTCATTCAGCCGTTTAAAAAAAATAAGTCGGCAGCGAGAGAGACACTCCAATCTCACCCCTCGAGGAAATCTGGTGAATCTGTTCATTTAAGTAACTTTCGCCCTTAGAGTTGATATTGATTATAGCTTTCGAAAGGGTTGATTTCAAAAGTAGGATTCTTCCGAGAGTCGCGTTTTTATGGGAGTATCTTACAACAGTTTTCTCGAAGTTCACATTTATAACACTTCCCTCTTGAGGAGGAGAGATGTTTGTTTCCTTTAATATTTTTCAGTATGTGATAGGAATCAGAAAGCCTTTATGAGAAATAACTCATAGCTAATAATCCAGTGAGTTGCACCAGTGCCTTTCGCTACTGGTTGCATTACTTCCGAGACAATAACAGCGATTTTCCCGCCCGAGCATCATAAATGGCAATGTTCTGATAATATTCTCAGGGGACTTACAATTTCCTGAGCCATCAAGATTAACATTATTTTACCTTCGTGATGTAGCCCATAACACTGGATCATGTATATACCAGGCGATTGTAGTCACGCATTAATTTTTTTGTAAATTTGAATCGACGACGGTTAATTGTCTCACATTTATTAGAGGAACGCATTTGCCGTAAGGCTACTATTACATTTGACAGAGGACATAAATTCCTTGAGGGTAATGCAAGCAAGTCGCAGCTTTTCCTTCGAAATATTTTCCCCTTTCCTGTTGATTGAAAATTTCCTCATTAAAATAAGTTTTTTCCTAACAGAAATTGCATTAGAATTGACAGGATAATTTCTTATGTTTTAAACATATTTTAGTTTAATGTCCGCTTCGACATTCATCGAATAACATGAAAAACAATTGAATATATCTCAAATTGAAAATAAAATCGGCCGCCACCCATCATTGAAGACCTGCCTCACTATAAGGCCCAGGTAAGCGAACCCTATTAGTCCAGGGATAGAATTGCTAAATACCCTATTATCTTGGACAGAGTCAAGCAAGAAAAATTATTCTTCTGTGATTCACTAAATATTCAGCGCAACTATTAAGTAAAAATTAAACACATCCTTCAGAAACTTAGCAGGATTCCCCCACTAAACTTATTCGCAGCTTTAAACATTTACTAATTTTACTCAGGGGCAATAGTACACGACCTCACAGTTTCAATGTATAGCATCACCATCTTCAGGGTGAATGGCAGATAAGGTGAATCCTCATGGTGTGCGAAGATGGGCAATCTCTATTGCGACGGTTTATTGCTAATACATATTTATTTCTCCAAACAAAATCCATACGACCTATCTACCTCCTCCACCTCATGATTACTTGTGGGTACCAATGCGAAATTGGTCACACGGGCTTTTATCTCCATCACTAGTATCCTGTCACTCACCAAGTCAATGTCTACCAACCTCTACTCCAATGCTGCATTTAGTACAATAGTTACCTCACATAGACTCATATATTACCCGCATCAATATCTATCATTCCTTCTATCTCTCAATCTTTTGAATAATTTCCGCTATCCTTCCATCTCTTCTTGCACAGCCGCAAAGCATTTTCCCTTCTCCATTTCACCCTTCGTATTTCATGATTTTAATTAATTGGATGAAACCGATCAATACTGTTACGAACACCTTTATAATTTAGCAACATTAAATTTTTTTCCGAAGGTCCACACACATGCTGTTCAAACGGATCCCGTTCTTTCAACACATTCGTCACTGAGGAAAACGGCCGACAGGCAACTATTTGTGGATCACTATGGAAGTGAGTTCTGCGAGATCGAGTCTCCCGACATTCTCAGGTACTGCACGAATCGCGTTGTCCACATCTGAAGCAAATCCCCTTGATATAATTAAGGCTGAGTCGAATCCAAATGTCGATTCTCGATTCCACAGATTCTCAGGATTAGAATTGGTATCGAGAATCGATCCCCTAAAGTCGATTCCGAATCCATCGATTCCAGATAGATAAATATTCAATTCAAATTTCAATTATCACATCACATTTGTCTCAGTAATTTTTGGTGTAGGCTATCAAGTTTTACTTTTTAATCTACCTCAATAAGCTGAAGATATATTTGCTATTTGTTAATAAATATACTTTTTCAGCGACTTAATTGTCTTTGTTATTTAATTTCAGCCAATACTTGAATTTAAATAATAGTCGTACGCTACTGGTATATCAATATCCCACCTATTATTAGGAATAAGAATCGATGGAATCGATAATCGATTTGAAAGAATCGGAGTCGGAATCGCAATCGAAAAAAGTGGAATCGACTCATCCCTAGATATAATATAAAATGGCCGGGGAATCACCTGGCCAGAGCTTATAAGCCACGTGCTTCGGCGAGGCCGACCTTCATCTTTTCGCTGACATATTGGATTGCCGCCTCAAAGCATATTCAAATCCTCTCAAACACCTTCCCGAGTCTTACGACGAGGGGGAAAATGGGGAGGGACCGAACTCTTAAGTACCTGGTTTATAGGCGACGCAAAGGGTCACCGTCGCCTGACCCTCCTCCCTCTCTCCTACCCTCCCTCCATCCCCTCTTGCATGGACTCCACTTGTGTCCCAGTCTCCAGCAGCCAGACAGCCCGAGCAAAGTGGACTATCCGAAGCCAATCACAAGAGAGGACCAATTTTTCGGCGACAATGGGGTCAACAAACGAATGGCCAACTTCGATCGAAAGGCAGGCGTCCCCTCTAAAAGCATTCCGTGACGTAGACGTTCGTTTGAGGCAATGTAAAAGTTTTTCGGTTACAGCAATGTGACATTTGCATGCTAACATAAAATCTTGGGTGGGGATCGAATATTCTCTCGTCACCTGAACAAAATTATTTCGGATAAGAAACGAAACAGGATTTTCTTCGATTGTAATTCTTCAATAGGAAGACTTTTAATACTTAAATAACTAAGAGGATTTTGTAGCCAAAATAACAGTAACAGTATATGCTACACAAGGTTATAGTAAGCTTCTCAAGCAGGCTTTTTTTTAAATCAAGAAGTCTCACGTCCGAATTTATGATGACGAAACAACAACAAAAGCATTTAAAATTCAGAAGAGGGGTAACACAATATATTAAATGAAATTCCAATTGACAGAAAAATTCTTCCAATACGAAGAAACAGTGGTTTAGTTTATTTGAGAGAAAACTTAGACAGAGAGTTGAGAGTAAACGTTGGAAATGCTATGAGGACAAACACTGTCAGATTGCTACTGCAACGATCACTGTGATCTTCATCCTTGTAGCTACAGAAAACCTGAGTTTAGTACCTGGACCTCTTCAGCAACACGAATCCATTCAATCACGTTTATCTTAGCAACATTTTTTGGAGAATCCAGCAACAATAATTTCATTCTAGATAAATTATATCAAACAGGCCTAATTAAGAACTGTCTCAGCCCTCCGATTGGGTTTGACGGCATCAAGTTCAAATAATTACTATCAAATAAGTGAGTTGATGCTTCATTACCAAACTTTTTGGCCAAAATCACAGTCTATCAACAGTTTTTAGGATTAGCCGAAATATCACTCTTCGTAAAACCGAATATTTTATGAAGTAATCACATAAAATTATTCGAATCGATTTTACAAAGAGTAACAGTTGTTGGGTTGAAATAAGAGAGTGAGAGACGATCACCCGCTCTCTCAGCAGAAAAGACCTCTTCTGTCCGGGCAATCTAGTCGAGTGAAAGGATAGGGAACAGGTGTTAAGGTTATAGGACTTTCAAATCCATCGGCGCCGAGCACAAAGGGGCGATCAAAATGTGGGCACCGGCTACTTTCAAACTCGAGGACCAGAGGCGTCAAGGAGAAGGGATTAAGGCTGTTCAGGATAAAAAGAATATGGACTAGGCGCCTGCGGCAGAAGCGATGGGGTTGAAAAGTTTCCGCGTAGAAAAGGCTCAGCCATCATTGAAAGAAAAAAATTAGTCCCACTAAAGGAAAGCTCACATTTACATTTCATTCCGTACGAGTAAATGAATTCTCTAAAACTCAGATTCAGTGGAGACTCCCTAGAGAAACCTTCAATTCTGCAGCCCCTTCTGCTTTCACTTCCCATGCAGTCAATTTTGATTACATCAAAAATATATTAGTTTTTGTTAACCCAAGAATATGAGTAAAACTAGGATGGGTGGACAATCTTTTTAATTTTTTTCCGACTCCAATATTAATAGGAGATTAAGGTTTACTGCTAACATCGGCTTTTTTTCGTTAAACATATTTAGGATGCCGATTGAAGACAGTTATTACGCCCACGCTTCCCTTTTGAGTAATTAATAGTAGTAATTGTACACCCACTGGGATTACAAAATTTTCTCACACAATGCACACAATTTTAGGAAAAACAAACATGAGTGATAGGCATCCATGACAATCCCCCACTGTCTTCGTATTTCTTTTATTTTCCTCTCACTATACGCCCTCCATGAGAAGCGAAAATATCTCGGATGTAATTACTTCTCAGCTCGCTGCTGGGATGAGAAAAAGGGCGATAGGGCTCAGGAGATGTAACAATACGAGCCACTGTACTCCACCTGTCAATCTATAGCGAGGGCATATAGAATACGAAAAAATAAGTAATCTCCCAAATTTATTCAAAGTTCTCCACCGCAAGCAGGCAATTTATCTCCCATTGAATAATAGATTTCCCAGCCATTGGTGCAAAAAAAGTGTTCTCTTCCGCATATTCCGTGTTTAGATCATTAACAATCCATTTATGGAAGTAAGACATGCTCAAGACATCTAAACAAACTAGGGCACAAGTTCGACAGGATGTGATAGTGAATCTAGTACTCCAAATACTTGTGATTAAAGTTTTCTGTAGAGATAGTATTAACCTTTCTAGAAGAAAGTTTTTTCTGATTGATGACAACACATAGCGACGATAATTCTTGAAAAATGGTAGTGGTAAACCGCGCATGCCAATGAAAGTTTCAGACTAGTTAACGCACCAGAGAAATCACCGTCTACGATACTAACTTAATCATCAAATTTACGCAAAGATATCGATAATGTGTGTCATTAGAGTGTGCTGAGCAACTTTTCCGATTACTCTGCCATCCCTTAAAAAGACAGTGACGTCCATCCACATCGAATATAACCACAAAACCATAAAGTACTGCCAAGGAAGAACCACGAAGTAAAACAATATTCAACACCAGATCGATAATCTCATTCACCTTGCTGATATTAGCCAATGCGTATACAGTTTTAAAATCTGTAAACGCCACTTTTTCCATTGTTTGTTTTCGTTCCACGACATACTGAGCATTACTAGTGAATACTCCTTTGGTTCGAGAGGTATGTCTCAAATGCGTCCTTGAAAACCAGCAATTGAAAGTTTTTTCAACAAGCATGATTTTCTGCAAATTTGAAATATAATTAACTAAAAACTAACCCTATACGCTAATAATGGGGGCAATGCTGGTATAATGTGGCTTCGGTGAGATTGAAGATGTCATACCCGAGATCCTCAGTAAATTTCGAGAAAAGCTGTCTGTCTGTAATAGACTCTGTCCGCGTATCCTGGCACAGCGTCGTCGTCGCGCCTCCTGGATACAGATCATTAAAGGAGGTGTCGAAGGCAAGTTTCCCGCGCCCAAGCACTGGATATACTCGACTAGGGGAATAAACTCTGAAAGAAAATCCTAGGTCCTCCAGAGCGGCGGGGGTTGAGCGGAGGCTAACAACCTCACCTGAAAAAACCAAAATGCTATGAAAGCTGCACAAAAGTCTAGGATAGCGAACGGAAATAATGGATGACATCAGCGACTGATACGGAACAAGAAAAAGGAAAAGGAAAAAGAATTTTGCAACTTAGAATGTTAGTACGAGGTTATAACATGGAAATATGAAAGAAAATACTCGGGGATCAACCAAATTCAGAATCGACGAGATTGGACCCCACCAAATAAGGGGGCAAGGACAACGACGCATAGACCAACAAATATTTTAGCCGTCATCACCGAATAATATCACTGAAGAATGTAAAATACTAGAGAGATAGGTTGAGCATTTCAAATAACTTATTAATAGGGACGACGAGACCGAGCAAAATGACTTGGAGAGGCTAGAGACAAGAAACCAGGATAACGATGAAATCGCCCAGAGCCATCCAGAGACGACGAGGAAGAAATCATCAGGAAAAAGGAAAAACAACAGCTGTGAAGGAAAATACAAGATAATAGTTGAGTTATTGAAAAATGAATGTCCAACTCTATGAACATAAATACATGACCTAATACGCTAAATATGGTCCAACGAAATAATCCCGAATAATGGAGGACAGAAATAATGTGCCCCATTTTTACAAAAGGTGAAAAACGTACCAGAAACAAACTCTAGAGGTATAAAGCTGAAGAATGTACTAGCCAACAGCACTACAGTACAAGCTATAGAACGTGCTAGCGACAAACTATAGAGGTATGACGCTGCAGAATGTACTAGCTAACAACAGTACAGTACAAGCTAAAGAACGTACTAGCGACAAAGGTATAAAGCTGCAGAATGCAGCCGACAAGACTCCGCCTGGAGTGTTAAATAAGAGGCGAACCGCCGGTGGGGAAATAGTACTGGGGGAATATCAGTGTGGGTTTCGCCCCAATAAGAGCACAACCGACCAAGTTTTTGCCACTAGACAGGTGAAAATATTTTATGAACATGACCTGGAAGTACATTTTTCATTTAATGACTTCCAACTGGCATTTGGCAGTGTAAGCTGTGGAGAGCTCATGAGGACGCTCCGAGTACCACTTAAACTACTGAGGATGGTGTGGCTTAACTTAGAGTTAGATGTTACAAGGACGAGAAAAAAGGTCCAGAATTGTGTGGAGTTCAGGTTCAATCCTGGAGTTAAGTAGGGCGATGGGCTTTCGGCAGTACTCTTAAACCTAGATGTTCACTAGCGGCCATACCAGAGATCTAAAGGAAGCGCGATTCGGGAATTCGATTCAGATAAGCGCCTGCGCCGAGGGTATTGCGATTGCTACAAGGAGGCTGGTGAATCTTGAGAATAGTTTTGCTCTTTGGGAAAGAGAAACTTTCAAAATAGGTCTAAAGGATAATATAATCAAAACCAAATGCATGTTAATGTCGGCGGCAAAGGATCGAAGAGAACCACATGACCTGAGAATAGATGGAGACACCTGTCAAAATGTAAACAGCATAAATTACCTCGGCATATTACTGACCTGAAATAATAACACAAATTGCATACAGGATCGAGTCGAAGCCAGAAACAGGGCCTACGACGTCAATTTAAGACTATTCAAGGGTGCTGATTAGCAGAACCGAGAAATTTAAACTATATCTAACGTTAGAACGGCAAGTAGTAACAATTTAGATTAGAGAACTCCTTATCGACCAAGGACAGAGGGTAGTATTACACCGCGCCATCTCTAACGAGATTAAAGTCACTTCTGGGACACAGAGGGGAGTGTAATGGGCCCATTTCTATTCCTTTTGTATATTAACGGTATTGCTGAAGTAGTAGACCAAGTTGCTGCTTTAGTAGAAGCTTCGACTATTTTCAGACGATGCTATAGTGTACCGAGAAATCCGTAGCAATAATGATAAGAATGTTTTAACGAAGGACCTCAAGGCAATTTAAGCGTGGTGCGATGCGCAGCAGCTAGAATAAAATATGTAAAAATGTGTTGAAATAACTTCTGGAAAAGTAAAAAAATGTCTTCAAAATACAACTATTACATACAGCGTACCCAATTACAGACTATACAATCTGTCAAAAACCTCAGAGTTAAACTAACTAATGATGTCATGGAGCTGACATATTCGGGAAATAACCGGTCAAGCTAATCGAAAATTGGGATTTAAAGAACTTTTGGGATTGTGGGAAATTGGGATTTAAAGGGGCACTTGGAAAGCGCGACGATAACGTCAGAGAAATCAAACACTTATCCCTCGTTAGACCCCACATGGAATACGCAGTCCGTAATTGGGATCCTCATGACGTAGGCTTAAAAACAAAAGTTAGAACGCGTGCAGAGAAGATCAGCAAGGTCGCCGAAAGGCCGTTATGATAGTCTCGTTAGTGTTACTGATCTTCTCCTACAACTGGGATGAAAATTGCTTTCAACGATCGATTAAAAATTTGACTCAATATTTTATTTGAATTGAAAAAAAATATTTTCTGATGAAGTTGCTAAGATTTTACAAACTCCAACATACTACGGTAGATCAGATAATGTGTATACATTAGGGAAATAGACTGCAGAACAGACAGACGTAAAATGCAGATCTTCCCACGATCAATAAGAGGCCACTATGGTTGCCAATGAGCCTTTGAAGTATATTAATCAACAGGTAATGTATCTAATTAGTTGATTTGCTCCGTAATATTTGCTTCTTGATCTGTATCGCAGTACTAACATCGTGTTTTTACATAGTCCCCACATGGATTTTGTATATCGTTTGCGTAGTTGTATAATACATTAATTCAATACTTTATGTAGCATCAGATAGTTTATGTAGCATAGGATACCTATAATAAAATGTATGTTATAGAAAGCTATTTTTACTTTATAGAGCATGTTGGTGATAAATTCCCCCTGCCTAACACCCTTCAGGTGATTGGTAGGGTAATATATAAATGTAAATGGCTCTGCATCCTGAAAGTCGGCCCCGGTGGCGGCGGGGTAAAGTCCTCGTCTGCTAACCCGAGGGTCGCGGGTTCGAGTCTCGCCTGGGTAGAGTATTATCTCAGGACATAGGTGTTTGTGACTCGCCTGTTGTTACTGTTAATCACCCGTCGTAAATTGACCCATTGTGCTATATTTGGGATAGTGAATAAAAATAAACAAATAAATAAATAATAAAAAAGACACTGGCGGACGAGAAAACGATCATTACATTTTTAAAAAACAGATCCTACACAGGATTACGGTCCGTTATACGACCAAAGAATCTGAAGGAAAAGGCAAAGCGAAGAAATAAAAGCCGCTCATCGAAAAATATATAGTGAATCCGCTGATCAGGACACATATGTGTAGAGAATATTTGGAGAGGGAATCCGAAACGGATTCCGAAAGAAAGGCTGCTCACCCAAAAATGGCAGGGATGCCAAGAAAAAGAAGTCCAGTGGAACCAAGAGGAGATGGAAGGGGGAGGATGGCGAGCCAGGAACGCCGACCAGGACGCCTGTAGGTCGATTGTGATGCAGAGAAGCAAAAGAGGTTTGCAAGGATAGGTCAGTATGGAAGAAATTATTGGAGCAAAGTTAGTTGTACAAATATCTATTTATGTGTGGAACTTAGTGACTGTGCCTACCCCGTAAGGGAACGGCGTGATTGGTATGAATGTATGTATGTTATCATATCTTCCATTCATCCCTCATTTCAATGTAGAAACCAGAAGCCAAGAAAGTAGAACGTTTCCCCGTTATTCTATTGTCTTCAACCTCTAATCGCCTGCGATCATTTCAGAGGATGAATTCTAATCTATAGAGATCTTTGTCTGAGTGAGCATACTACTCCAAATACCTACATTTCCACGAGTCGCTCGCGGCTGGCGAACAAAACAAACAAATCACCAAAAGTACTTGAGAATCTACGATGACTCAATCATTGGCGTCCGTGTACCAACTCGGGATGGGATTGACGGAGTATCCATGGAGATGGGAGGATTCATCGGTCGAAGAAGGGGTCCCCACATAGTGTGCCTTAGGGAATGAATCCATTCCTCAGCACATCATCCGAAACGTAAGCACGTGAAGGGCCTTAGGGTGTGTGGAGGCAGGCGGCCATTTTCGGGGAAAATAACGCTGAGAAAACATTCGCACACCTTGAGATCATACGGGAGAGAGGGGGAAGCACATATTCGCCCTTGGGGAAAGTCAACACGTCCAACAATTGGGGGCGGGGAGTGACTAGGGGGGGTTGAAGGGAGTAAAAAAGATTGCAGGGAGGCGGGGTGGGGGTACTCTCATCTCCCCCGGTACATTATTCCTCCAACCCCCAGAGCAGACGAGACGCCGAAAAATCTTCGGAAAATCCGTCCCTTGGTCCCATAATTCGCATCTCTCTCCGAAGGGGGAAAGGTTGGGAGCGTGAAAGAAGAGTCGTTTGCGAAAGATGGGAGTGGAAGGAAGTGGAAGTGGGTCTGTAAGGGGATGGGAGGTGGAGGAGAGGGAGGAGGAGGCCGGAGGAGAGGGATCGAGGCGGGAATGAAACGAGGCGAGGTTCGAGGGACTGGTACATGTGTTTCAAGAGGAAAGAGATGGACAGACACGGGATAATGATGGCTACGAATCGGAGTAATGTAAAGTAAAGATTAATACTTTCCTGTTTTATTCAACTATTTGAAAATCCAGCAGATACAGGCTAAAATATTGGAAAAATTGCCAAAAAGTAATTCATCAAATACATAAAAAAGGAATTATTGAGTATTTTTTCATGAAAACAATAAATTCAATATTGGTTAACCACATAATAATATCAAAATGTCAAATCTTTTTCATATAACATTTTCGATGAAGCATGCGGGGCTTCAACTAAGGAGATTCCCGTGTGATACGAGTATTCTGAAAAAAAATAGCACGTGCCCATGCTACATGACCGTGTTACACCGTGGGTGGAGTAAACATAAAATCTTCAGATACAGTAAAATATCTTGGAATTACCATAGCTTCTGATATATCGTGGGGAATACACATACAAATAATATGCGGCACAGCATTAAAGAAACTAGGTTTTGTTAAACGTATAATAGAGAGGTCCTCGGATGAAAAAGTAAAAGAGAGATGATACTTCGCTCTGGTTAGGCCACACCTCGAATACGCCGCAGGCGTTCGGGACCCTAGTCCTAAAGATTAAACCAAAAAAATTAACAAAATACAAAGGAAAGCAGATCGTTTCGTAAAAAACTGCTATAAACGAACTATATAAACGAAACATATAGTGTTACACAACTGTTAAAGGGATTAAGGTGGGAGCCCCTAGAGACTCGGAGGCTGCACGCTAGGCTTAGGCTGCTTGATAAATTCAGAACCGATATTTTTCAGAGCGACACAGAGAATATTATCATGACTCCTCACTACATCTCTAGGTCTGACAGATGCAATAAAATAAGAGAGATACTCTGCCGAACAGATAGGTACAAAGACTCCTTCTTTCCGCGCACAATAAGCGACAACAACAAAATAAATACACTCCCATAGTACATCTCACCATGTCACCTCCAAAAATTTTACATCTTTACATGGCTGGTGACCTACCACCCCCTGCCACACACCCATACGGCGGCTCGCGGGGTAGTATGTAGATGTAGTTGTAGATACCTGAATGATGCATGTGTCTCGTTTTCGTAGTTGCAATATACATCCTCTAAAAGTTGTGAGACACTATAGGTACGCTCGTTACAGTTTTTAACGATGCGCTCTGCTTTCCTTTGTAATTCGTTAATATTTTTGGGTAAATCTATTTGACCAGGGTCCCAGTGGTGTATTCGAGGTGTGGCCCAACCAGAGTGAAGTATCATCTCTCTTTGACTTTTTCATCCGAGGACCTTCCTATTATACGTTTAACAAAACCTAGTTTCTTAAATCATGCGAAACATGATGAAAGTACTGCGTGGCAGGTTAAGAAACGAGTCTTGGGGATCAAATCAACTAACCAGCTACACGACCAGTCGAATAACCTCACAAAATCGACAGACCACGAAATCTAAGCACTAATGGGGAAATACTGATAATCTTTGGAAACTTGGAGGTTTTACATGATGGGTTTAGAATTTTGATCACACTTGAGACTTCTAAAAATATTTGTATACACCGAGAAGAAACTGTTGCAATTAAATGAGATATAGATTTTTCAAGTTGAGAGTGTTTTGGCGAATTATATGCATTTTTGCAGATAAAAAAATCGCAAAGTCACTCTGTACTTGCAACATGACGTCATCAAAGCGTAAAATGAAATTATTTCCTGACCTACACAAGTCATTTCGAGGAGGTATACTTCATTCAAGTTCTACAAATTATTAGCGATACGGAAATGTAATACTTGCATTTTAATATTAATTTATTTACTTTTTAATCAGGCTTAATCCGAAATGACAAACTATAAGACTACTTCAGACTTCGACTTTAGTTCTTTAAGCGCCTCTAATGGCTACCGTGATAAACAGCCACTAATCTATACCACTCATACTGATCGCGATTATTTCATCAACAAACTTAGTTTTAATAATTCCTGAATAGATGGGTAGATTGGAAAGCAGTGAACAGGGCAAATTCATCCGTAGTTTTACTGAGTGCGAGTTTTTCACTCGATATATGCAGGCATGTCATTGACGCAAACATACAGCGCAGGGCCGTCCGAGATGCAAAACAAAGTATTTCTGACTTAAGCCATTCGTAATTATTTCAGAGGTGTTGCATGTATTATTTATGATAAAACAAGTCATGATGTAATTAAAAAATTAATTTACTCGGGGCTCATCAGATATTACTCAACACTACATGCCCAAAAAAATAATAATGGATGATAACATTTGCTTTACTATCTACGATCAGGGGAATATTGCATAACAGTTTATTTTCAGATGTGATTTTTTTCATTTTCAGTGATTTCATTTCAATTTCAATTTCATTTCAATTCAGATTAAGATTCAAATGCCAGGCTATAAATGTGAATTTTAGGCTAGTTCGTACATAATTAATACAAACATACTGAGAAATAATGTATAGGCTAAGAAATGATGAAGTTTTCAGAGGAAAAGTTGACGAAAGGAACATATCGCTCACCATACAGAAAAGATGAACCAGATGGATTAGATATACCGGGAAGCAAAACGGTTATGTGAATAACATCATCATTGGTCGTTCAATCCTAATATTGATTGACTGCAGCCCTCCACACTTCCTTACCTAATGCTAGTTCCCTTACCTCCTTGTATCTCTTCCTATGCACTTTCCTCTTTATTTGGTCCATGAACTCATTCCTGGATCTTCCTCTGATGGGATTTTTCCCTCTATTTTACCGACAATTATGTTCTTCGTGAACCCATTGTGTCTCGGGGTGTGTCCAATCCATCTCGTTCGTCTTTTCTCTATGGTGTTCCATATGGTTCTTTCCTCTTCTATTCTTCTGAATAATTCATCATTTTTATGCTATTCATAACTTGATGCCCGTTGTACTTCTTCCGTCCCACGTGATGGTACTTCAGAGACAGATGACAGAAGCCACTCGCTCTGATTTCTCTCCCCTCAGGGTGACTTCTACATTCATCTTCTCTCTTCCGCATGCTAGGATTTTTAGCCTTCGTCTTATTTAATTTCATGTTGTATTCCTGGAGAACTTGTGCCCTTTTCAGATCAACTCGATTTACAGCTATGAATGCGATATCATCTGCGAAGCGGAGCATGTTTTTATTGCATGGAGCAAGAGTTTATTTCTTCTCCGTCTAACTTTACTCCTCTCAGTCCAATTTCTTGTGCTTCTCGTATGGCCTCCTCCAATGACACGTTGAACAGTTCTGGTAAGAGGTTGCATCCTCGTCTAACTCCTTTGATAATTTTAGCATCAATCTGACTTCCGTCTCGCATTCGCATTGTGACAACTTGCTTACTGAATAGTTGATAGATGATTCTTCCCAGTTTTCCACTTCATTCCCAATTTTTCGAGCAGTCTGAACATTTTGTTCCTCTCAACATTGTCGAAGACTTTCTCCTGGACCACGAATGCAACATACAATGGCTTGTTCACAGGTATTGTTTTCTCCACGATTACTCTGTTGAGTATGACCTCCCTGGTCTCACCCTTAAATCTTCCTAAACCCTAACTGGTTTTCTAAATTTTCTTTCCATTCTTCGGCTTATTATTCATGAGTGTATTTTTTATGCATGTGACACTAGACACAAGGTTCTGTGCTCCTCACATCTCTCAGTTCTTGTCTTCTTCGGTATCGCAATCATTATACTCCTTTAAAAGACCTCTGTAAGTGTTCCGCTATGGTAGCTATTTCGACTTGTCTAGTACAGGATATCCTTGGCTATACTTTCGAGAGCTATGTTGATTTCTCTATTGATGTTGTCTTCTCCAGGTGCTTTGTTTTATTTGAGGCCTTCTACTACTCTATCCAGCTCACTCCTCAGTATGAGTGGTCTCGGTCTTCCTCGTGAACCTCGCTTTCGTCCTTTATTAGGTTTTCTTCCAGCGGCGTCGGCCCTTGGTAGAGTTCTTCGATGTATTCCTTCCATTTATTCACAGTGACTTTATCCTCTATCAATATATTTTCGTTCGCACCCCTGATGCTGTTGGTTTTCGCTTTTCTATCTCCGAGGTGTTTCTTTGCTAGCTTGTATGCTGTTTCAATATTTTCCTTCTTCATGTTTTCGTTGACTTCCTCGCAGCAACTTTCGATTCAATCATCCCTAGTCTTCTTGTATTCTCTATTGACTTGGTTCCTTAGCTTCTTGTAGAGGGTTGTCTCACCTTTGTATCTGGGGTTCTTGTATTTTCTTCTTTCTTCTATTAGTTTCCTTATCTCCGTCGTTACCCATGGCTTCCTGTTGGCCGTCTTACTCACCAGTTGCTCCTCT
Organism: Ceriagrion tenellum; assembly: GCA_963169105.1. NCBI lineage: Eukaryota > Metazoa > Arthropoda > Insecta > Odonata > Coenagrionidae > Ceriagrion > Ceriagrion tenellum. Next base: position 119,521,679 of record OY720643.1, read on the forward strand.
GCTGCTTCTGCGATTGTCCTCTTCAGCTCATCCTAGTTTTCTTCGGTGCCAATTTATTGCTCATTTTCTAGTTTACTGTCGACGGATGCAGCGAGCGAATCGTTCTCTATTTCCTTCTTTGGCCAGTATTTTCGTGTCCCACCTTGGTTCGCGTTATATCTTCTTGATTTTCTTGTACCAAAGTTGACTGTTCATAGCTACTAGGTCGTGGTCACTGTTCATATCCCCACCGGGGGAGCTTTTGCACTGCTTTACTTGGTTCTTGTATCTGAACCTGACAAGTATGTGGTCTATGTAGTATCTGGCACTATCGCCTGGCATCTTCCATGTGTGCCTCCTATACTACGCGGATGCAGCTCGAAGAGTGTGTTAGCTACTACCATATTATTTTCATTGTAGAACTTTAACAGTCTTTCTCCCTTGGCATTTCTTTTGCCCAATCCCCAATATCCTACACTATTTCCTTCTTTTCTCTCTCCTACTACCGCATTACAATCTCTCATTATGATGAGGTGGTCTTTCTCCTTTACTTCCTCGACGACTTCTTTAATTTCCTCGCACACTTCTTCTATTTCTTCTTCCGTATGACTAGACGCCGGCACGTAGACCTGTAGGATTACTGTGTCCGTCGTCTTACCTTCCAACTTCACCATTAGAATCCTTTCGCTGTATGTATTGCCAGACTGACTTCACTCTCCTGCCTCATTCATTCTTAAGCATGATCCCTACGCCTGCATTCCTCTAGTCGTCTCCTGAATGTATCACTCCGTATCCTTCGCTCCAGTAGTCATCTGCCCCAGCCCACTTGGTCTCGCTGACTCCCAGTATACATCTAGCCATAGCCTCTCCATCTCTATCTTAACGTTCTCCAGCTTCCCGCTTACCCCTAAGTCAGCTCCGGTGGCGGCGGGGTAAAGTCCTCGCCTGCTAACCAGAGGTTCCAGTCCCGCCTGGGTGGAATATTATCTGCCCAGGACATGGGTGTTAGTGTATGTACTGGGTTGGTGGAAGAGGGAACGGTTCCGTCTCATCCGACCCAGGCTAAATAAAACAATAATAATTTAAAAAATATACCTCACGTTCCATGTCCCTATCCTGCACTTGTCCTTACTGACTGATGTACCCCTTCCAGTAGTCCCCACCCACAGATCCGATTGGAGGACTATATTACCGCCGGAATATTTTACTGGGAGGAATTCCACTATGCCATGTGTAATCAGATTTCAGGGAACACAATTGGAAGTAAAAGAGAGGGTAAAGTCCCATCAGAGAGAGGAAGACCTAGGAATGAGTTCATGGTCCAAATAAAGGGGAAAGTACATATATAGGAAGAGATTCCAGGAATACAGAGAACTAGTATCGGATAGGGAAGGGTGGAGGGGTGGGAGGCAACCAATCTTAGGATTGAACGAACAATGATAATACAGTGAAATATGGCGGAAACCAGGAGTATTGCGTCGGTTTTACTAGGACGGTTCAGTTATAGTTTTACAAAATACTCTTCCGTTATATTCCGGTACTTATTTAGTCACTGCCAATGCTTAGTCTAGAGAACCTAAGCCAATTTGCATTTTGATGAGAAGATGTGATACGCATACTCCCTTGGCGAAAGAAATGCAGTAAAAATGAAAATGAATATTTTAATAGTCCTATCGACGAGTATCAAGAATATAACCATGGGCGACGTAGCAATGTTGAGAGCCGTTAGGGAGCGAAGGGTCGAGCTAAAGAGCAAGATACCCTGGGTGTGGCTAAGCCACAAACCAAAGGAGGGTTCTTGAGTGATCGACGACGACGGGAAGGATACGCTTTGTTGGACGTAGAGTGGGTGGGGATAGCGAGAAGGGCGGCCATGCATACGGGACAACAATGGTGGTGGAGTGGGCTCGTGATGGGATGGCAACGAGATATCCGAGTCCTTCGGAGTGACGAATGGCGTGGGAATGGGCAGGAAACACCTGAATTGGATAATACCAGGGAATAGTTTCTACCATTTTGGTACTGAGAGTGCAAACAGAAATCGGTACCACCAGATGAACCAATTACACTTCTTTACGCAGAAATAAAAGGAGATTTTTTTTGGAATGTAAAAATATAACTTTTCTATTTATAAATTAATTTACGTTAGGTATTCATTACGACATTTGATATTACGACTAGACTCCGCGGCAACAGGCACATGCCTGCGTGAAAGAGTGCGCCAAAATTCAAGAAGATTGAATGACAAGAAGCAGTATTCAAATGTCAAATTCAGAATTAGTTTCTGACAGAAAGTACTATTTGGATAACAGAACAATTAAAAGAATTCAAAAGAGATATGGTACTTTTTCGCAGTTTTTATTTCAAGTCATGAAATAAAAACTGTGAAAAAGTACCATATCTCTTTTGAATTATTTAGAATGGATTTTCACCGAGTAAAGCCTGAAACAATCGAGTTTAGCAGAACAGTTGCCGGAACGCAACATCGGTCACACGCCACACCGCATTGGCGCACCACGAACCAATGCCTCTCATCCCCAGGTATCCCTCCCTCGTCAACCGTTCTTTTTACTCACAGCACCGTCTAGCGCAAATTGAATCGGGGCGAATCATCTGCCTCCGATCCCCCATCCCTCCCTCGGCGGTTATAGCGGAGCGTCCTCATCCCCCCCACCTCAATCCTGAGTCTACTCCTCACTATTATTATGTACACGCCCTTTACTTTCGGTCGTCGATGGACTTGGAGAATTACTACAAAGTTTTCGCGAAAAAAGGGAACGAGGACCGGAGGAAAGCGTCAATCAATGCGGAAACGCGCAAACCGCATTTAATACGCATTCTTTAAAGAAAGTTCCACCGTCAAATGATTCTTTAAACGCCATATTTGTGTGATCTCACTACATCTTATTTTATTGCGCAAAAAACTTCCGAAATTCAATATTATTTCTTCTACAAAATAAAGTACATCTACATACTGCCCCGCGAGCCACCGCATGGGCGTGTGGCAGGGAGTGGTAGGTCACCAGCCGTGTAAAGATGTAAAAGTTTCGGAGGTGAAATGGTGACATGTACTATGGGAGTGTATTTGGAGGAGTTCAGTTTGTATTTCAGGTCGCTAATTGTGCGCGGAAAGAACGAGTTTTTGTACCTATCTGTCGGACAGAGTATCTCTCTTATATTATCGCATCTGTCAGACCTAGAAATGTAGTGAGGCGTCATGATAATATTCTCTGTGTCGCTCTGAAACACGCCAATTCTTAATATCTCAAGCAGTCTAAGCCTAGTGTGCAGACTCCGAATCTCTATGGGCTCCCACTCTTATCCCTCTAACAGTTGTGTAACTCTATATGTTCATCGTAGCAGTTTTTAACAAAGAGTGCTGCTTTTCTTTGTATTTTGTTAATTTTTTTGGTTAAATTTTTGCCAAGGTCCCAAACGAAAACTAAAAGTAACTAACAATTAAGAATGGGTTACGTATTAGAAAACTACATTTTTTCGTCACAAATGGAATTTTTACAAAAATATGACTACGATAGGAGTTTTCTAAGGCTTTTTACAGTACTTTGAATCAAAGCACAAATCTGAGTCACTGAGTTATCATTATACAAACAATTAATCACGCAATTCCCGTTCGGGGTAAGAAAATTTACAGGACTTATCGCTTGCAAAGAAGTTATCGCTGTAAGGCCTAAAGAGCTCTCTTTTGATAAGTTTTTCCGTGGTGCTCAATTCCTACTAATCGCTTCTGCGTCGACAACATTCAACCATGACTTTCCCGGTCTGTTGCCTTCCTCTCACACCACTCGCTCTATCATCACACAGATACATCTCTCTCTTTCTTCATTCGACTCATCTCATCCATTCTCTCGACATGGACAAACCAACGAAGCACACTCCTTTCGTATACGCCCATTACTGGAGCTTACAAACCACGTTATTTCACCATCCACTCATTCTGTAATGCTATCGATGATAATGGGATTCTCTCGGGTTCCCAGTCGGATAAGGAAGGCCATTTGTGCCAAGGCTTGGCCCTGAGGACGATGGCTGAGAACACCATAGAAATATTGGCTGCCCTGGATTTAAAATTCCGCGGGAATATCATCAGAATGTTCCCTGGTATAATATCAAATCCTTCATCTTATCCATTTTCATTGTCCCACTAACTCAGGCACACCAAATCCTCTGCACTTAGGCCATTTACCCTTCTCCCTCTTCTTGCAGATTTCGCTGCCGTACGCTAACGTCGCACAGTTGTCGGAAATCGTAAAAAGGCGGGACTCAAGTCCAAAATTAGCTTTCTTTGAGGTAAAGCATTTAAGTTTGGCACATATACTCAAAAAAGATGGCTAACTATAGAATAGTAACCCAGACGTATCAGCCGTTACTAAGATACAAAAGTTTAAACATGACCTAATTTTCAAGAAAACGCCCATTGTCATTTTTCTTCGATAATCTGAGTTGTTACTTAAAAGTTACGTATATGGTGCAGAAGTGAAAGGATTTTTATGAAATAAAAACATAAACACCTCAGAAACATGATTCTTGACCTGTACTTGGCATAAGTTTAAGAGATTCTTTTGATATTTGTGTTTTATTACTCCACGAAATGGCGGTCGCTTTTTCAAGCAAATTTTATATTGTCATATTCGTTGGTTTTAGAAATATATGTGCCAAAATACTTCATCAGAGAATTAAATACATATATTTTAACGTTATTCTGCCAAAAGCTTGGAAAAATGTTAGCGACGCCGAAAGTAAATTCGTTTTTTCGAACGCGCGCCGTGGTCTGGCTTCGCGAGGCGGGGACTGGAAACACTGACGCCGTTGGACTGTTGAAGTTGCGTGGATCTATACTCCACGAATTCGCTGTTTTTAATCTGTAAATATAGCCACAGATTACAAATTGTTCTATATCGAAGATATTGAGAGGATATTGTGTGCTATTACCTCACAAAATGGCGGACGCTTTTTCAGGCAAAAGTTTACATAAAGTAGTCGTTATCCTTGATTTATGACGTATTTGCACTAAGACACTTTGTCAAAGTATTAAACGAACATACTTTAATGTCATTATGCAATAATACTGGAACCATGTTTGCAACGCCGAAAGTAAACTCGATTTTTCGATCACACGTCTAGGCTCGGCCCAGGTTAGCGGGGGCCTGGGAATACTGATTCCATTGGATGTCTCTGTGAAATAGTTCCACAGGAAAGCAAAGTAATCCATTCCATTATGCGTTTTATCAATTCAGATTTAACGAAAATTATTAACCGTGATCAAGTATATAGTCTTCTAGCTAATTATCGTTTGGAAACAGAATTTGCAAAACGTTTCACGACATATTTCACCGTAAATACCAGGCTAAACTCACATTTCCACAGAGATTATTGATAAAATCTTTCTCAGCGTATATAATAATGAAATTTTCCTCACATAGGCGAGGATTAAGATTCATATTGGTTCATATCCGCATTATAATTACGTTATCTTGAAAATGATCAAGTTACGTTATCTTGCCTTGAGCCCTGAAGGCAATGGATCATGGAATTAGCTCATTTGATCAAAAAATCTCTCATAAATAAATTTTCTATTACAAGATCGTTGCTTCATCTATGTATCGATGTTCACAGTAGGTATTGGTAATTGGTCTTAGTCAATAAGAAATGAAATATACAAAAAATCTGAGGTGGATCTTTACACTTCAAGCTTAAAAAATCTACCCCTATGCATTTACTGTGAAATGAGCAAACGCATTGGGCCTGCAATATCAAAAAAAACCTACGAATGTTTCGAGATCACTTAAACATTAACAATCTGCGTCAGAAAATGCAAGTCCTCTACTGGATTTACGTACTGTTTTTTCAATACTTTTTTCCAGCAGCGTCGACAGTTCCTTGGTAACATCGACCAGCGTCATTCGGCGCCACTCATTGGAAAGGGTTGGCGATACGAGTGTACTCTTCAAAGTGGACCGTTTGTGTCTCTTTCTCTACGGAACCGTCACATTTCAACTTCTGTAGAAACGTAGGATCTTGATGCATCAACATCCATAGCGGAATATAAGAAAATCCACATCACTAGATAATATCTTGATTCTTGGAATGAGGAACACATGGATGCAGGAATATCGAGGTATATACTTAGGGAATAGTCAGACACAAGCATCCAAGAACAAAAGAAATGTCTATTTGTACAGTACTTTTTCACAGTATTCAATGTATTAATTGGAGTACAACTTCAGGTTTCTTCTGAGGCCCAGGTTTTTCCTAAGCAAGAGCATTCAAATTCCGCAGTAGACCCATTAAAATCTGAGCTGCAAGGCGTTAAACCATTTAGTTTCAAATTTTAGGCATTCAAAGGAAATGGGCAGCAGTCGGCCAACAGCACACAATGACATTGTGATTAGCAGTCGAGGAAAATCAATTTCCGGCAGCAAAGGGAACCCACCCTCATGCTATTGAAAACCTCATGTACCGGTTTAAGACCCAAAGAGAGCCACGCCCCCTTTTCGGCCAGCGGTGGACTGGTTCGGCGGCAGCGAGAGAAGTTTGGAGAATCAGCAGACATGGACGCGTAATAGCTGACGACAAATAGTTCAAGAGTTCTATGGGAAAAATATTTGTCCTGCGCATTTGGTACTACGCTATGAGGTAAATGTGGAATCAATAGCGCCTACGTCGAGGGAACCAACTTGAAATTTAAACGGGGCTAAATAAAATATGACCAAGGAGAGAGTTTAACCAGGAATAGGTGAAACAGACCAGTTATCTGAGCAGTTAAAAAAAAAGAAATAGTACCAAGATATAACGATAAGGAATGAGTGTCTATCTAAGGAAGCGAAAACCGCCGTGTACTAAAGTGTACTTCTCCCAACTTTGTTGTATGGTAGTGAAACATGGGTATTTCAGGATAAACAGAAGAGCAGATTAAACGCCGTGGGTATGAGTTATCTGAGGAGCGTTTGCGGTAAAAATAGAATGGATAGGGTCAGGAATGAGTGGGTAATAAACGAATGTGGGTTAGATGTTACAGTAATGGACACATATGAAAGGAGTGTGCTTCGTTGGTTTGGCCATGTTGAGAGAATGGATGAGATTCGAATAACGAAACAGATATATAAGAGTGAAATGAATGGTGCGAGAGGTAGAGGTATTTCGAGAAAGTTGCGGTTGAATGTGGGTGAGGAAATTCTCAGGAGGAGGAATATTAGGAGTCTTAAAAATAGGAGGGCGTGTATGAAGCAGTGTATGAGGGTAAATAAAGCAAAGGAGGTTTGCAAGGATAGATCAGCATGTAGGAAATTATTGAAGCAGAGTTAGGTGTACAAATATGTATTTATGAGTGAAACTTAGGGACTCTGTCCACCCCGGAAGGGAACGGTGTGATTGGTATGTATGAATATAAAGATAAAAACACTCAGTCATCGAAGAGAGCGGAAGTAAGTTACATGGCTCGAAAATATTGATCAAGGCGAAAGGGCAGGGGAATCAGTCGTAGGCAATGGATATGCAGATGAGAGGAGAGAGAGGGAGAGATAAAATATGACTAAGAGGAAGAAGAACAGAAGAAGATATTCCAAGAATGGCAGCTGAAGAGAGATGATTGATGGACCAAAACTGGAGACGGCTTCGGAGATTGAAAGAGGTGAGCGAGGGATATGAAATATTTGTGAGGATTGCAGGCTAGTTCGTGCATCATAAGCAATTAAGCTCATTGACATCTGAGAAACACTTAACTCAAATAGATGACCTCAACCCTCATGGGGATCGGGTTGGTGTGGTGGCTAGAGTACTCGCCTACTACACGGGCGGCCAAGGTTCAAATCCCTGCAGAGGAGGATGTTTTTCAGAGGGAACCGGATCCCTACTTCAGTGTCTTGTGGAGGGTACTTCAAGTACAGTACTCCGTCTGTCGGATGAGACGTTAAGCCGTGGTCCCCTTGGCGCCTTTCTTTAAGAGCAGGCTAATGTCGACGCCGGGTTTCTATCCACCCTTCCTCCCTTACCTATCCCCTATGGCGAAAATAACCTTAGCTATCGGACGCCTCCACAAAATCCAATCCAATCCTCAACCCTCATAGGTCAATTCCATGAATAGCCAAGTATAAAATATCTAGTCATCCACTTGTTCCAACGGTAGCAATGGGAATTTTTAACGCAAATGACCGATGCACAATCTCGCAAACAGATGAAATGACCGATGCGCAATCTCGCAAACCGATGAACATATCAGTCATGAATCACGTCAAGTTTCGGAGATAAGACAATCCTGTTGATGGGGATGTTAACATGATACGAGCACTATTTATTCACTGAAGTAGACCTATTTTAAGCATGATAAGAGAACACATCGCAATGATATCTTGAAAATAGTTTACGAGATATTGTATTCCCTTTAACGGATAGAAACAATCCATTGAGATACTGCCTTTAGAAACGGGAAAAATACGATAGTTCGAATAAGGCAAGCCCATAATCGGATACCTTCGACCAAACATTTTGAAACGGAAATCCATAGCTGTTTTGAAAGTTTTCGAGAAGTAATCGCCAGCAGATGAAAGGCAAAACACGTTCACTTAAAACGTTTTGGTATTCCATCTCTAATTTATTCTCAGGTGGAAATTTTTACAAACCACAAAATGTAAAACGAATTACACGACTGAGACCGACAATTTTTAAAAATATTCTACAAATGGTTACCGTTTTAGGCTTCACTTTGTGGAACAGCGACACATGAAAAGAGAACTCGCCTCGTACTTTACACAATATTTTGTTCTCTCCGACCATGGTTTCGAAAAAAGTTATGTCATTATCAAAGTACAAATTAACATTTTCGTTGTTCATATGTACCAAACAGAGGGGGGTGGGTGGGGAAGGCGAGGGAGGGTGGAGAAAAAGAAGGGGAGGGGTGTGAAAGAAAAGGTTTGTTGAAAGGATAATGACGTCAATGGCCAAACTGGACGGAAATATGCAATTATAATTAAGGAGCATAGTAAATGTTTTTTGACAGGTGACGTTTCTTCGATGTTTGACAAACATTTATTACATTGTAATCATTCAAGTAACTTCAAACCTGATATTTTACATATACAGGATAAGGGCAAAAAATTAGATTTCCTCGAACAATTTGAAATTGTAAATGCCGTCAAACAAAATTCAAATTTGGTAAATGATCTCACATATGACGCGCATTTACCACTGATATCAATCAGCTTTTAATGTTTGTTTGCGTCATATGCTCAACCTTGCCATTGTGTGTTGTTCATCACCTACCCATCCCCATTGACGTCATTCTCCTTTCAACCAACCTTTTTCTTCCCCTCCCCCAACCCCCTTCCTTGTCTCAATCCTCCCTCCCCCCCTCGTCTTGCACACCCACACCCCTCTGTTTGGTTTATATGGACAAGGAAAATGTTAATTTGTACCTTAATAATGACATAACTTTGTCGAAACCATGGTCGGAGAGAATAAAACAGTGTGGAAAGTACAAAGTGAGTTCTCTTTTCATCTAAAAATGGTGTTCACTGAGATATTTTTTAATTGCAACTGATATAATTGAAGACATATTTTCTAAAATGAATTTAACATATTGCAATAATTGTATTTCACTATAAAAATTATGCTATTCCATTGGAATGATAAGGTGAACGCAATGAATATAGAAAGAGGATCAGTTCAGGACAATTTAGAAGAGGGAGTCGATATGAGAAATTTAAGAGGGATCTAATGGAAGGTTACCAAAATGAGGCAAAGTGGAACGATGCGCCGAGTATTAAGACATTAGGATAAGAAATGTCCGATAGCTTGCTAATCATCTTGTAGGATAATGAAATTGAAAATGTGACCGGAAGACGAGCACGCGAGGTGTAAGTTTGGCAACAGCGATCTCCATACGGCACATACTGTCTACTTAAGGTAGTTTGAGCGAAATACCATTTTACCCAGAAATCAATGAATTATGTCTCATTTTAAATAAAAATATATCACCCTTCCATTGAAACCAGAAATTCAACCCCTTACCGCATTACTTGCCAAGATGTTTGCCAATAAAATACCGGCCATTTTACATGGGAAACGGTACGTGTATGCAATCCAGAGAGATCTTATTTAACAAATGAGGTATTTCCTACACTTAGATCTCGCGAAAAAATCAACAATGTGTAGTTTGTGTGTTTTCTCAACTATTTTTTAATATTAATCATATTGTCACCGCAGTAAATTCTTCGGGATAACAATAAACCTTCCGTTTTGATGGAGTTTCAAACGAACCGCGTGAAAAAAATGAGTCAAGTTAATGACTTATTTAAATTTTTTCATTTGATTACTTACAATTTCTGTCACGTGAAGCTGTACAATTGCACCATTAATAATGCAGTATTTAAATCATGTGTCCCACAGCTGGTGAAATTAAAAGGTATAATTCGAATGTGGTCTCTATTATGACTAGGGAACTATCTCGCCCGCACCACCTTAACTTGGAACGCTCAATACAATTATTTGCGAGAGAGTGAATGACTTTGCGTCATTGGTCTCAAGCAACAAATGAAAAAGGGAAGGGAATGAGAACAGGGAGAGGGTGAATATGATTGACGCGATGGATAGGAGTATTGCCTCGCAGCAATTACATCGTGAAAATGGTCAGACGAATATCCAGACGGGAGGCAGCGAATTAAATTCGGCTGTACTCGGCAGCCCACACATGCAACCGGTTGGAATGATTCTCAAAAAATCAGAATCTAATGTATAGTAACGGGTTGTTGATCTTAACTTGATATGTAATTTTTGGCGTATTTCTTTCTGAATACAGTCTTGTATCAAACGCATTGAGACGTGTTTTCATTACTCGCTCCAAAATCGCACCAAATTCTTCACACAACCCCCCCCCCCCCTTCCCACACGGGTACAGCAACGGGTTCGGGAAATGAACTGTCACGAAGTGTGTTGAACTTCTTTAGATCCTTCTGTTCACGGCGCCGAGTGACCGAGAGGACACCGAGGAACCCAATTCCTATTCGTCTGAAAATAATATTAATGAACACGATTCCTAGAGCAACCGACCGATCCCTAATGAAGGGTAAACCTCGGACCTTTGCACCTCGGACGAAGGAGGCAAAGGACAAGACCTCGGACGAAGGAGATCGGTCCCCTTTTCTGTCCTCTTTTACATTACGAAGCGATCCACTTCACGCTAATATCCTTCTTCCTTTAAGCTTGAATCACGCGATGCTTGACCTTGTACAAGTCCGAGGATACTAGGTCTATTAGGACTTGTGCGAGGTCAAGTATCGTGTGATACAGACCAAGCATACTGGAAATCCTGCATGATCGCTAGCATACCAGGTGGTATCCTTGTTTTCGTAATTGGTGCGGTACTAGTATGATACTTGCTCCTAGTAGGACCTAGTAGCCGCCGACCAATCACCTTTGCTCTTTGCAATGCGGTCGTAAATTTTTGATGTCAGCGCCTACATAGTCCCTCGTGGCAATTACAATTTCCCGTGATCAAATAAACAACTCAAACCTCACAACAATACGCAATGGCTTGGATACCTGAGGCAATTGAGAGGTTGAGGAGCTGCAGCGGCTAAAAGCCGTCGTCATCGTTCGAAATCATCCATTTCGGTCGTCAAACTCCTTCCGCGACTGTACTAGATCAAAGATCTACTAAACAGACCTTGTGCAAGTTCAAGTATCGTGTGATAGCTCCTAGGAAGGTTTCAAGCATGCTAGGTTTCGTGCTAGAAATCCAGTACTCGCTAGCATCCTGGGACTCCCGTTATTTTTTCAGAGGGCAGTCTTCCCTCAGGATGCGTCCCAATCAGTTCGCTTTCCTCTTCCATACCGTAATCATAATGTTGCTTTTCTCATTTATTCTTTCCAGCTCTTCTTCGTTTTTCAAGTCATCGCTCCATTCCCATTCTTAGCCAGAGTCACATTTCAAGTACCTCAAGATATCACTTCGTCTTGCCTCCTGATTTTCCACGTGTCCGCGAAACCACGAACGTGTCCATTAATATCACCTACCAATAAATACATGCGTAGAGAGGGCACCTGGGATTGAATTTAAGGAGGGAAAATTTTATTATTCCGATTACAAACCCTACTTCACAACTCACACCCCAACTGGCAACAATGTGCCATTTACACCAGACTCCAAGTGGATCGCACACTGTATTCATTAATCCATTTAAGGTAGTCCGAGCGAGATAGTTCCCTAGTCATAATAGAGACCATATTCGAATGATACGTTTTACTTTTGCCAGCTGTAGAACACACGAATTAAATATTGCATTATTACTGGTGCAATAATATAGTTTTATGTGACAGAAATTGTAAGTAATTAAATGAAAATATTTAAATAAGTCTTTAACTTGACTCATTTTTTTTCGCGCGGTGCGTTTGAAACTCCTTTGAACACGGAAGGTGTTTTGTGATCCCGAAGAATTAACAGCGGTGACAATATGATTAATTTTCAAAAGTAGTTGAGAAAACATATACACTTCACAGTTAGTTTTTTTTACAACTAAGTGTTATAAATACCTCATTTTGTAAACAGTGTCTCTCTAGAGTGCATACACGTACCATTTACCATGTCAAAGGGCTGGTATTTTTTAGCAAATATCTCCAAAAGTAATGTGATGAGCGGTAGAACTTTGGGTGTCATTGGATAGGTGAGATGTTTTGCTTTAAAATGAGACCAAATTCATTGATTTCTAAGTAAGATGATATTTCGTACAAACTAACTTAAATGAAAAGACATGGCCATTTGAATAACGTAGGAATGTCACAGAGCTCGAAGAAAAAATGTCTGACCTTTTGAGGTGATAATGAAAGCTTCGAAAAATGAAGATCGTTAAGGGGTCATAGGTTAAAAGAACGAAAGGCCGAAATCTCGCAGAGTTCCGGAAGAAATAAAGACGTAATGTGAAATAAAAGAGGGAGCATAGGAATTTATACATAAATTAAAAGTCTGAAATAACAGGCAAAGAAGCCCAGCAGATTCATAGAAACATCGAAAAAATATTATCGCCTAACAGTAAGGTGGGATACTAAAAATACAAGGAAGGGTGTTGCGCGTCGTTTGAGCCATACACTGCGACGTCGTGGTCTGGATTACATCAAGCGCCAGCTAGGTACAAAGTGAATTGAGTATTTAATACTTGTGTGAGATTAGGATACAACAGCAAAGTGAGGAAACAAATGAGGGAATAAAATTTGTTAGATATCCCACCAAAATACCTACCAGGGCCCATTGGGTCCGGTTGGCTGGAGACAAGATAGCTTCAATGTTGAAAATTGTAAGAACTTCAACTCTCACTTCTATTAAATATTTATGAAATACGGTGTTAATCAGTACAAACGGAAGCAAATATACAACAGAATTCATTCCGTCGTTGCTAAAAACTAAATTATCGAAGCATTCATCCATTAGCATTACAAATGCCTGATTCACGAGTCATATGCTGTTCGAGCCATCCAAACATGCACAGAATGGACCAAGTTTTGGTCTCGAAACTCCCTTGCGTATAAGTTGTACTATTACGATAATATATAGTGTAAATGCCGAGAAGCGAAGTACCACGTGCTTATTTCAGAGTGAGAGTGAGTAGCATCGTTAGCAGGAGCAGCGCAGGCTTTCAAGGTATAAACCTTGCATGCAGCGAGGTATTAGAAATACAACCCGAAGCGTATCGCTCAGTACAATTACTTTCGGGCGAAAAATGCCTTCTCAGTGACTGGAGAGGAAAGAATGTCTTTGAATGTTGAACAAAATATTTTAACATCGACAGAGAAAGGAGATAAAAGGAAAGTGGACTGCTATATTGAAATGCTCAACGCTGAGTTGGTGCCTTCTGGGCTTCGATTGGATCTCAATCAAAACTTAAGCCTCGAGGCCTGGAGCGATTGTATGAGGCTCATATATCAGGAGGAAAGGAATGAGGTCGGATCTTGCTGTGGGTGCTTTTCAGTGACCATTGCTCATGGAGAGGTGATCAGAAAGGCGATGAGATTGTGAACTCAAAGTAATCAATTCAATTTTCGTGTGGTCGAGGCGAGTGACTGGTTACACTAGTTACTTCCTCTAATTGGTGACAATGGTATCACATCTCGACAGCTATCAAGGCATGAAGAACAGCATACATCTACATTTACATACCACCTCGCGAGCTGCCACATGGGCGTGTGGCAGAAGGTGGTAGGTCACCAGTCGTGTAAAGATGTAAAAGTTTTGGAGGAGAAATGGTGACATGTACTATTGAAACGCGAATGTGGATGGAGGTCGTCGGTAGCATTTAAAAAAAACAACTCAGGGAATTTTGTATAGGCGCCAGTTTAATTAAATAAGAAAAACACAGCCTAAATAACAGGGCGTTAGAGACCACTGCGGGGGTGAAGGAAAGGAATGGAAGGAGTGGCGTGGACGGTACCTTGCGATGGCGCTGTGAAGCAGCTTCGTTCCGTCTCCCTCTGCAACGGACTCCAGATCGTCCTCGCACCAGGAGTACGTCTCAAAAAAAGATCCTCGTATCGGGGTCTCACGCTCCTTTTATATGCAACCTTCCTAGGGCCGAAAGTGGGTACCTCCGTTTGACCGACAAGGTACATATTCATAAAGGTAGCGGTGGGCCTCACATATTCACCTCCGTTTGACCGGCAAAGCACATATATTCACAGAGTTAGCGGTGGGCCTACTCCGCACTCAGCACCGCCATCTCCCTTCGACGAGAGAGAGAGGCTCCATGAAGTCATGGGCGGCTCACTATGGGAGTGTATTTGGAGGAGCTCAGTTTTTATTGTGGTCGCTTATTGTGCGCGTAAATAACGAGTTTTTGTACCTATCTGTTCGGCAGTGTACCTCTCTTATTTTATCGCATCTGTCAGAACTAGAAATTTAGTGAGGTCGAAGTGTAGTAGCGTCATGATAATATTCTGTGTCGCTCTGCAACACATCAGTTCTGAATATCTCAAGCAGCCTAAGCCTAGCGTGCAGCCTCCGAGTCTCTAGGGGCTCCCACTTTAATCCCGCTAACAGTTGTGAAACACTATATGTTCGCTCGTAGCAGTTTTTAATGAAGCGCGCTGCTTTTCTTTGTATTTTGTTAATTTTTTTGGTTTAATCTTTATGCACAGGGTCCCAAAGCATAGACACGGAAGACCTTTAAAAAAAAACATAGTCGCCAATACGGTTGTCCTCTTAAACATTGTAATATTTATGTGCCAAAGACTATTACATACGTTATGTATATATTACCTACGTGATATGACTGCATCTTATTCAAGACTCCACATAAAATGAATACCTATAAGAGTCGTCATGCTGTTGTGAGAATGTACAATAAGTCTACATAACTATTTAATCGTCTATTCTACACCGAAAACAGCACGATAGAACTTCCACGCCAGGTTTTATTAACATCAAAATTAGACGTGCTCAAACTCCCATTTCATGAGTGGTGAAATATTACAGCAATCCACTCGCGCCCACGAATCAGCAGGTGATAATTTTATCCCGTCGCCACGGGACCGACAAAACAACTTTGACTCGGCTCCATAGTGGAGAGCGGCAGAGATGAAATGAAATGAGATCGAAACATAAGAGAATCTAGCATTTACTTTATTTATTCTAAAGGGAAAGCCAGGAAAAATGGTTCTCATCTAGAAGGATGAGCTGCTTAAGGGAGGATAGAACTCTTGACATTTATTTCTATGTGGATCGTTTTGTTGCTGTTCGAGAGGGTAGACAGATGTTTTTCCCTAAAAAGTACATACGCATATATACATTACACAAGAGCATCAGAAACCTGTCAAACGTGAACTACTACATTTCGCTGGCGGTACGCACCTGAGAGACTTATCTCCGCGATCGACTCTGCGACTTAAGGTTGCGGCTGCTGAAACCGAATCACCTTCTTCCTCTAGCGCCAAAACAATGCAACACCTTCATGAACTCATCAAGAAGCACTCGATAGTCGAGCGAACGTAGAAGCTGTAGAGAGGGAGGTCCCTCTGTACCTATCTAGTTCCAGAGTACGTCGCCAACAACGACTTGCTGCGGCACTCCAGGGATAGGCGCCTTGAGTATCCGTGGCTGGTAACGGAGGGGAGGACATATTTGGGCGTAGGCTTGTTCGATGGGCAATCATCGATGATCGTCACTGTCGATGGTCGTCGATTATCGATGGTCGACGATAATCTTCGATGATTGTCAATTGTCGTTGACTCTTACGAGGCGTCGTCCGTGCGCCAGGCCGCGGTTGACGGCAGATGTGTGTCAATTGTCCGATTTACCAGTCAGTGACCATCGACTCGAGAAGCTTATGGTGCGTTCACTGGATCACTGCCCATTGACTGACCTTTGACAATCGATTATCCATTGATCATTGGCAATCATTAGATCATCGGCAATCCATTGGCCATAGAAAGTTGATTGACCGTCGTTAATCGATCGATTATTGGTAGTATATCGACCATCGACAATCGATCGGGCACTGTCAATCAATTGACCATCAAAAATCGATTAACAATCGTATTATAGTATTCGATGCCCACCATCGACATCTAAAGTCGACATGCATGACAATTTTGATTCATCGAACCACGAAACAGACCTGTCTGTGAGTGGCGGGCATCAGCAAGCGTAATCTACGTATATTCATTGTTGCTGGACTTTTTCAAAGAGCTAAAAAAAACTGCAAGACTCATCTCTGAGTAGGAAAACAAGATACTATTCATCAGAATGACGATGTACGTAGGTTTCGTGAACCAGCGGTAGGCGGTAGCCATAGTAATAATTTAGTCATGTACGCTGCGCGCCAAAGAACATTTTTTGTTCACACTGAGTTTGGTAGTATAGTTTGGATTAAAAACTACTGCAATATTTCATATTTGACCGTTTACACAAAAATATTTATATTTATTAATTACTTAATGCTCATTAAGACGTTTTAGCATAATTATGAACTTCATAACTTTTCATTTATGCAGAGATACGACTGTTTGTCAGTTTACACCTTCGGCGGCGCCCATCTCTACATGTGACATCGCCGGAACTGCGTCTTCACAGAGGGTGGACTGAGTTAATTCGAGTAAACCGGAGATACTATACGGGATTACTTGTTGACTTTTGGACTCAATTTTGCAAAACATCGAGGCGGAAAGGCAGCGTATCAAAAGGCAGGTACCTATGTCACTCGAAATACAACAGACCTCTTGAGGCTGGATTAAGGTTTATCAATCGCAGAGTAGATGTATCTAATACTGCTAGTCGATGGAAAATAAAACAAGTGCAGCGGAATTATCACTTATGATCTTATTCAGTGGCATAAGTAGGCCATCAAAACTTGTCCGGGAATCCACCACTCCTCCCCCTCTAAGTCCCGATTCCACTTGAGCGGGCAAGAGTGGAAGGGCTCTTCTGGTGGACTGCCGCTAGGAGGCGCCACGTCCGTAATCACGAGCACTTCCTCAGGTGCAAGCCACGGCCTCAAGGTGGTTTTGAAGAGATCCACCGGAAGAATTGAGAAAAAACAGCTTTTTAATTATCAAAGATGCTCTTTGAAGTAATACTGAAGGCTTCCCGGCGAATAATTAGAATGTATAGCTCTCGGGTTTCCTACCGGGTGATAGATGAGAACCGGGTAGTAGTATGTTAAAGAATAAATCCACTATCACCCGCTTGGAAACCCGAGAGCTATACATTCTATGCTCTTTGAAGTTTTTCTACGAATCATACCAATACTGCCAAGAAATCATCACACTGAAGTCCATTTTAAGATATTCATGTCTCTCGCAAGACAAAATCGGCTGTGTTGATAGTGTTCAGCTAAAATATGTTAGTAAGGTGACTATCTTAGTCGGCTACTAAGAGCACTAAGTCACATACTAAAAATTGGTACTCATGGGTCATTCCCAGCAAGCTACTAGGAGCTACTAATTGTGTAGACCACTATCATCACTATCGTAACGGAGTAGGTATATATAATTTTAGGTAGTGACTGCTCTTAAAACAACGAAGCGACGCTTGGAAACACTGTCACAGGCTTCTGTGGATGTGAACACGTATATCATGCATATATCATTCCCAATCAGCGTATGTTTAAGAACCAATCAAGAAAATAAATGTAAATCCACTGTTATTACATTACAAAAAGAATATATAAATACTTATTCCATGGCCTACGAAAATCTTGGTGGATATTTACTTTCAAATATGTGAGTAATAGTATTTTAAAGAATAAATCCAAGAATAAAACACTTTTCCCTCTTTAACTCTGTTCATTTATGAATTACAGCCAAATATAAATTAGCACAACTACTCAGGAAAAAAAATGAAATCGATATGCTTAGGGAATGTCACCGCAATATTTAATTTCTTTGTATATTCTTTTCTCTTTGATACTTCGAAAAATGTTTATTTTGGGTGAAAAATGTATGGGGTAGACTTCGCTATCCATTTTTTTTAATGGATAAGGAACAATACTGACCACAGACGACAAAAGATATCAATATCGGGAATTAAAAAGTAATGTTCATTCCACGTTGGCGTTCTATTTAAAGATTCCAACTTTCAACCTTATAGCAAAGCCGTCAAAATACCTACTAATCTTCTCTAAAGGTTTTTTGTGAATGCATGGAAAAATTCGCATTTACAAGCAAGTGATAAAATTTATTTATTGCCGAACGTAATATAACATCGCAGATTTTCACACGTGCCTCATAAAATCAGTGAAATAATTTGGCCACGCAGCAGATTCACTGCGTCTTACTATAAATAGATCCACGCTATCACTATAACTAAGGTTATCGGTTATATTCAAATACAAAATGATCTTGTTTAAGAACACTCATACCTAAAGAAAGCAAACATTTACTTATTACAGTTCCACATCAGCTGAGTCCCTGATAATACGACCGCTTTGACCCATTAGGACATCATCGGACGCAACGAAACTATTTACACATGTTCAAAGTTAATTTTTTACTTTCTGCTAGTAAGGGAGAACTCCACAAGTGTCGCCGAACAGCATTCATTCCGAGGCACATAGATAACCTCGGGATATTAACCAGACGGGTTAATCGCAGAGGGAAAAATGAAATAACGATAAAATCAAGATAACAACGTTGGTGTGCATTAACTATGCCGATACACTGTGACGGCTACAGTATCCAACGCACTATCTTAATTTGAAATAATCCAGCGAGGAATTAAGGCCATTTCACACGGCACGTGTTTTCTAGAGCCAGATAACATAATAGGAGGGGCGGCTTCGCTCTTAATGGCTCCGAGAAACCTTATGAATTACACCATTAAATTTTCCATAAGAAAGTTGAAGTCTCGCTAGTGCATCACTTTCGTCATTAATAAGACATGTCAATGCATTTCCTCAGCAAGAAAACAGCCGATCACTAAGTTATAATACTTTGTTTTGCTATAAGACAGGTGTATTCCAACCACGTTGTCGTCTCCATAAACTGTGGGTGAGTTTAGAGAGAAAACATTACATGGAGCAGCGTTGTGAAAGTGGTAAAAGTGCAGAATCAAGATAGAAATTGCAAGATGGATGAATGAACGGCAGGCCCACGTCTAGAAATTTTTCATCTAATTACCTCACCAAACAACATATGAAGCGTAAAATAGCGCATAACCGCATTATGATAGGGCCAAGTTGACTGTACATATTTTTAAACATAACAGATCAGCAGGAGTCAACGGAGAAACTCGAAAAACCATTATCATTTCAGGGCTTGAGCCTAGTATTTTCCGGATGGTTTTTCAGCCCAACCAAATCTTTTGAAATTATCTATTATCAGTCATTTCATGGCTACCACAGTGAGTCTGTATTTGGGTCAGAAGAAAGAACTACAACTATCTGAATAAGACAGGAAACCCAATAGATTTATTTCTTCAGTATTGCTCTTACATGACTCCCATGATTACGCAAAATTCAATTTCTAATTAAATATGCCAACATATATTAACAGGAGGGGGACGATAGAACCGTAAACATCGAAAGGTATAATGATTGAGTACTATTCAGGTC
This sequence comes from Ceriagrion tenellum, assembly GCA_963169105.1. Classification (NCBI taxonomy): domain Eukaryota; kingdom Metazoa; phylum Arthropoda; class Insecta; order Odonata; family Coenagrionidae; genus Ceriagrion; species Ceriagrion tenellum. Next base: position 119,541,703 of record OY720643.1, read on the forward strand.
GCACCTTATTAATTTTATTGAAAGGAAAATATTACCAAATATAAAAAAAACATTATAACTCCAAATGTCTCCCAGTGGAGCTTTTTAGCTCTACCATTTTTTAGAAGTACTTTGGCTTTTTATTTTTCAGGGCGCCAGGTGATTTTGAAAAAATCACCACCAAAGTCCACTACAGACACTAAGGATGATAAGAATAAGAAAATCAACCAAATTAAAGATCAAACAATATCTTTATCAATCCTCAAAATTCTTTCAGCATCCAAACATGACTACTCTGGACTAGCACGACAATCAAACTCTCTCCCACTCATTAATAAGCAACCGTTTCCAAGCAAATGAAACCGATAAAATCCAGCGAAAGTCCTAACAATGTAATTTAATAAATCAAAAGTAAATTAAAAATGTACCATTAATCGTTACAGCATAAAACATCAAGCCAAAGGTGAATAGTGAAGTGGATTTTCCCGGTTGGGAGCCTAGGCCACAGCGTTTACCGGAAGCCTATCCATACTGACCTTAGCCTCAACGGACGGAGCCACCATCATCCATCACAAAAAGACGAAGTTTTATCTACGCTTATACATAGAGCCAAAACAATATCTGATAAAGGAAGCATTTCAGCTGAATTGCAGCGCCTAGAAAGGACATTTCTGCAGAATGGCTATGGGAGACAACAGTATTTTAAAGCCTTATGAAGATTCGGTGAAACCCAGGAGAGTGGCGCAGGAGATCTACCTAAAAAAACGTGTGGCCACAGCTTTGATCCCTTATGTCTCCACTATATCGGGAAAGATTCACCGCATTCTGCATCGTTTTAACATCAAAACGCTCCATCTGCCACCATCTAAATTAAGGGACCAGTTGGTTAAGGCAAAAGATCCCACCGACTTGAAGACACCAGGGGTATATCAGATTCCGCGTGAATGTGGCAATACATATGTGGGGGAGACTGGTCGAACAATTAAAACCAGGCTTAAAGAACATCGTAGGCACTTTAGATTGGCGCAACCAGAGAAGTCGGCAGTGGCGGAACACAGCATCAACGAAGACCATGCCATTAAATGGGCCGATGCAAAACTCCTTTGCCGCGCATACCGTTACTGGGACCGCATTATCAAAGAGGCCATCGAGATACGATTGCATCGGCATAATTTTAATAGAGACACCGGATTCCAACTGAGTAATACCTGGTGGCCAGTGATCAAATGCATTAAAAAAGACGAGAAAAAGATTCAATGGCCAACGGAACACGTCAGCCAATCATAGGGATCGCAACCTTCATTGTTGGGGCATCAACAGCTTGTTTAATTTTAGTGTTATAGTGGTCACGGCGGAAATAACACGTGCCTTGAAAATGGAAAACAAGTCGGTTTCCGAAACGTCGGCGGATTTTTAAAACATTACCCGGTACGAAGCCCGAGAAAGATATTTAAATGTTTTGAATTAAGTTTCGACACCAGATTTAATTATTACCTCTGAACTGATCAAATCACAGTTCGAGTCGCCGCCGAGATGCGCGGACTCTCCTCGATTTCGTTCAGTCCGCGCCAGAACGAGTCGAACGATTTGGACTCAGAAACCTTCAAGGTAGCCTAGCAAAGGGAGTGCGCTGGCGAAACTATAGCTGGTAGCCGGACTAGCGTCATTCGAAGGCGATTGTTAGGTCCGACTGAGTACGCCCAATGCAGTACCACAGCAGTAGTCTGGGTTAAAGACACGTCCCCCAACTCTCCCAACCGAAATCAATGCGCCCACACGCGGATCATTATATTGTACTTCGAAGAGGAAGATAAGGGTTTGGAGGCTAAGTAAGGAGAAGGCGAAAGAAATGGATGGAGGACGTATTTCAGGTATTTTGAGCGAAATATCATTTTGCCTAGAAATCAATGAATTTGGTTTCATTTTAAAGAAAAATATCTCACCCCTCCATTGACATAAAAAATTCAACCCCTTACCATATTACTTTCCGAGATATTTGCCAGAAAATATCAGCCCTTTTGCATGAGAAATAGTACGTGTATGCACTCTAGAGAGACACTGTTTACAAAATGAGGTATTTATAACACTTAGTTGTTGTAAAAAAAAAACTAACTGTGAAGTGTATATGTTTTCTCAACTACTTTTGAAAATTAATCATATTGTCACCGCTGTTAATTCTTCGGGATCACAAAACACCTTCCGTTTTCAAAGGAGTTTCAAACGTACCGCGTGAAAAAAAATGAGTCAAGTAAAAGACTTATTTAGACATTTTCATTTACTTACTTACAATTTCTGTCATGTAAAACTATATTATTGCACCATTAATAATGCAATATTTAATTGATGTGTCTCACATTTGGTGAAATTAAAACGTATATATGGAATATGGTCTCTATTATGATTAGGGAACTATCTCGCTCGAACTACCTTAAAGTAGAGGGAATGCTGAACAGGGTTATACAGTGTAGAACACTGGAGAAGCGTAGAAGATGAAGGAAGGGGATAGGAATTCTGCAAGAAATAAGAAGTGGTAGACCGTGCGATGAACTGAATTGGATTCCAGTGGCGAGGCATTTATGTGAGAGATTACAGGCCGATGTAACAGAAGATGAAATGTTAGGATAAGGATTGTCCAAAAATCTACTAAAAATCTGGTAGAATATTCAAATGGAACTTATTTTGGTCCTACTGAGACTGAAAAGCTTATCAGCAGGTGCCGTTTTGTGCAAGCATCCCACTTTAGGTGATTCCTTAAGTGATTATTTCCTCTGAGCAACCTTTTCTGAGTCCCTCACTTCATTAAAACAAAGAGGAAAAGGGCCATTTGAATGTACCAGCATTGGTTGTTCGGCCTAGTAGCAGCAGCTTATCTTACGTCTCTCAATTCGTGTATTCTCTTACCGCGTCCACAAATTAAGGCGGTCATTGTGACATCATTAAACATCGGTGTCAACGGAATTTATTAAAAAATATGAATATTACAATTTCTCATAAAATATCCAATGTCCTGTCATATGATAACTTGATCTCTTGAGGCTTTATCTTGATCGGCAGAGGCTCACAATGAGTCAATCATTAACGATGGGTTAAGCTTCTTAAAGCAAGCGTAATATAATTTATTGCGATGGACAACAAAGCAATGAGAAGATTGGCAACATCGTACATGTTGTTGGCGTCCCGAAGGCGCTCGTCAGGATGCTCTATCAGTGAGCAGAGCCTACCTTTATCGGCTGTAATGATAGGAAAAAGACAATTGCGGGGAGAGAAATACGCGGGGGCGAGTAATTGGGCTGTTTGTGTGGAAAAGGAAACTTATAGACTAAGAATAAAAAATTCCAAAACTAAACTAAAGAAAATATTTTTGATCGTAATGGTATTTTAATGGAGTTTATTTACCATATATTTTTTACAAATTTCGAGGACACTTGTATTAGCCACGGCATTACACTCCGCGGAATAACCCACAGGGGCACGCTAGTAGTCATCATAGACACCATTTTCGAATTATACGTTTTCATTTCACCAGCTGTAGGACACATCAATTAAATACTGCATTATTAATGGTGCAATAATATAGTTTTATATGACAGAAATGGTAAGTAATTAAATGAAAATATCTAAATAAGTCTTTAACTTGACTCATTTTTTTCGCGCGGTGCGTTTGAAACTCCTTCAAAATGGAAGGTTTTTTTGTGATACCAAGAACTTATTGTGGTGACAATAAGATTAAATTTCAAATATAGTTCAGAAAAACATAGAAACTACACGCCGTTAGTTTTTCTACGACATCTAAGTGTTAGAAATTCCTCATGTTGTTAATAATGTCTCTCTGGAGTGCATGCACTTACCATTTCCCATGTAAAAGGGCTGATATATTTTGGCAAATAACTCCAAAAGCAATGTGGTAAAGGGTTGTATTTTGGTGTCATTAGAAGGGTGAGATGTTTTTCTCTAAAATGAGACCAAATTCATTGATAGTTTGATTGATTCTAAGTAAAATGATATTTCTCGGAAACTACCTTAATCGAGGGATCCTGGTTCGAGTCCAAACCAAGTAGAATGGTTTTGCCCGGTGGATTTCCGCAATTAACTTTTTTGTTAATCACAATTTCATTAATCATTGTTACACTTTTTGGATTGATTAAAATTCCTTCTAAGTTTTTCCAGATCCAGTATTTTTTCCTCTATATTGTAGATTTTTTTTAAGTACAGAAAATAATGTTTTTCTAATGCCAATCCCCAGAAGTATTTTTTCACTACGTTGGCTTTTTTTCTTACAGAGAGACATAGTGATGTGTGAGATGCAGTGGATGCAATGCGAAGTTTCTCGTCTTTTCCGATACGCGAAGCGATGTTGAAATTTGAACATCTAACAGCTCACCCCCTTAACTCTCAATTCTCCCGTTTTGCCTCTCCGCCCCACCCCCAATTCCATCCAACCCCTTCCCCCTCCTCTTCCCCTTCCTCCTCCCACCTCCTCTTCCATTCCCCACCCCTCTCTCCATTCGGCGCACACGTTGCCCGAGGTTGCGCGAAACGAGCCAGCCGCCTTCCTCCTCCTCCCGCCCGCCAACCCACCCACCCACGGCAGCACTCCGTGCTTCACTCAGTCGTTCGCGAGGCGAGGTGAGTCGAGGATCGCTAAAGAGTCCCGAGGAGAAGGCCTGAGCCGCGTTACAGTGACGACGGTCGGCAGACGACGAGGTCGCCGCGAGAGCTGTGGCGCGTTCTGAGCGGGGAAAAAGTCCGATTCTCGGCGAAGACGGATCTCGTACCGTGCAAAGTGAACAACACGACCAGTGAACACAGTGCGAAACATTCCTCTTGTTCGTCGGAAAAACTTGAGTCTCTCGATTTAAAATAAAAATCCGCACCGCCCACTTGCCGGTGTCCGGTTCCACAAACAGCCAGTCGTTCGATCGGGAGCGATACAAAGTGCGTGCACCGGCGCCTGAGTTCGACTGTCGGCGGTGAGCGGTCGTGGAGGGTGCGGCGATGGAGCGCGGCGGCGGGGATGCGGCGGTGGGTGAGCAGGGTGGCGCCGCCGAGGGACACCAGATGCCCGCGCCCCACACGCCGCAGCCACCCGTGTCCGAGGCCAGGAGAGGTGAGCGCGCCTTTTTAAAGTCACGCATGCACACGCCATATACTCGCTCTGCGAGCGTGACGGTCCACCGAGTGTGAGAGGGAAAGAGAGGGTGCTTCAAAATCTCCAGCACTTCATGCGATTGAAGGCGAAGGGGAGCAACGCGAGTGTGCGTGCGCCGTCTCCGCTGAAATCTCACGCGGATTGCGACTTGAATGCATTCTTGATATAGTTGGTGTTGTCGGCCGCTACTTGGTGGAAACGATTCATTATTATATCCATGAATACACTTGATTTTTCCACAATTTTTATTTTTCCTCCTCTACCTAGGTTTCGACACTCAAATAATCATCAGGCGACTACCTAGTGCGGGGGTGGCGAACCTATGGCACGCGGAGCTGGGAGGGCGCTAAGGGATACCTCTATCTCACTCGATGGGTTGGCACGCGAGTCGAGCGAGTATACTCTTATTTCATAAACTTTGGCACTCAATCGCCAAATGGCTCGCCACCCCTGACCTCGGTCTCTAGTGACCTACCTAGTGACTAGGAAGTCTACCTAGTCACTAGACTAGGTAGTCTATCTAGTCACTAGACTAATAAGTCTACCTAGTCACCTAGTCACTAGGTAGTCTACATCGGGTGACTAGGTTGTCACCTGTCAGGATGTCCTGAGTGTCGAAACCTAGGTAGAGGAGGAAATTATAAAAATTGTGGAAAAATCAAGTGTATTCATTGATGCTATAATGAAAGCATTCGAAAAAAAATAAATTACATCCTCGTGCGTCGAAAAATCGTAAACCAAAGTTTCTTTGAACGTCAACAGATATTCTGAAGAAGATAGAGCAGGTATCAAGAAGGGTTTCAATGCTAAAAGTATGTTTATACCGGGAGTGATAATTCCCTTTTGGCAATTCTAGCTTCAGATAGTCCGCGACGCGTAAAGAGTAAGGCCTTTACGGACATGACTGAGGAATATCTTTCCTTAGTGAGGATCTTAAGTCAGAATTTAAAGGTCCATCTTTGTCACGATAATATAATTCACTGAGCTAAAATTCCTTGTGGATAATATTAGTGCCGTTGTCAAATCACGGCGACGGTATACTAAGGTCTCAACGATGGGCGACGCTCTTCAAATTAGATAAGGAATTTCAAGAATACCACGGCATGACCTAGACCAGTGGTTCCCAAAGTGGGCGCTACAGCCCCCTGGAGGGCGGTGTTTTCATCTTAGGGAGCTGCAAGGGTGCGCTGGAGGCTGGGCCTTTACCGAATATGGTACATGTCCGGGGATGAGTAAACTGTCTCTCTGTTGGATTTGAAATATACAATAGTTTAATCGCACTTGTTTCAGCTTTCATTTTTATAAACATGTTGCTTTGGTCATGGAGTTCATTACTTTGCTTATGCTTAGCTTATAGTTGCGGGCTCTGGGAAATGGTTTGTGGAAAAATAGGAGAAGTGGCTCGAAAACGTTTGGGAAACACTGACCTAGATGAAGTTGAGTGCGCATTAGTGCAAAATTCCACGGAGGAAAAACTATTCGCCTCCGCCGGGACTCGAATACGGATCGTTGGACATCGCGCCGAGTGCCTTTGAGAGTTAAGCCACTCAGCGATTGGCTTAATTGCCGCCAAACGAACGCGCTTGGCGTCGCATGCGGTGAAACATAGGAAACATTGGCCGTCGATAGGATTCGGAGGATGCGTTGGTAAGGAAGTGGGGAGGTTTGTGATCTCTTGTCACACTCCGTACTATGTTAGACTGAGGCTCAACTGGTTGAAGCGGAAAATCCTTGTGAAAAATGTAAGGGGGAGCTAAGCGGTAGGGAACGCGGAATCGGATGGATCAGGATTCACTTACCAGGAGTGCGAGATGATGTTCGAGAGGGTGTGAGAGGAAATTTAATTTTTTTTCTTTATATTAAGGGTAATGTTGATGTAACTTTTAATTTGTAGTTTTAACTATTCTTTTCCATCTGTTTAATTTTTCATAATATTTCGCTAACAATTGATTGCAAAAATTTGTTCAGGTCACCTTCACTTTTATACTTGAATAAATTATTATTTTAATGGGAAGCGAATTATTAATTTGAATGATACGTGAATGTATCACATAAATTTTAAGGGAGTGGGGCACGTGAAAGGTTGCTAAGCATTGGAATGAGTTAAGGTCATGCATGCACGCAGAGTTGAGTGGATAGTTTGTAAAAACAATACTCTCTCTCCTTGAACGGCAAAATATTCAGACCTTACAATATTAATAGTGAAAATTTAAGTATTAATTCAAATATTCGGCACAATTTAAAGCTCATATAAAGAATCTAACTTTTTTTAAACTACACTTTTCTCACTTTATCATTGAGAAAATTTATATCGGGAAAAAAACAACAATTTAACCTCGAATGGTAAATTAAAGGCATGTGATATGCGTTCTTAGTCGAAGTTTCCAATTTCAGCCCTAGACACAAATTAAGACTGCCCTTCGAAAACTTTGAGCTATCCACTGCAAATAATAGCCATTAAGATCGTGATCATGGTCTGGAATGTTTCGCTGCAAAAAAGACGTTCAAAGCAAACTCCTTTTCTGGGTAATTCCTTCACTGCTCACATATTATTACATCCACCATAAAATGCTGAGGCTTCTTCCGGACTGTAGCTGCGTGAGTCACGCAGCTACAGTCCGGAAGAGGCTCCAGCATGTCCAATAGCCACCACCTTCGCTCCATCCACCATAAAACAATAAAATTGACAAAATGTCCTTCACTTCGTTAAAAAATATCACCTTCAAGTTTGAAGAAAATATTTACTTTCAGTTTAAATCTGCGGGTTAATGATCTGATTCCAAACTCATCATCATTGTGATTCTGTTCTTGGACAGATTTCAACGGTGCTGCCTCGACAGCATTCTGTCCTGAGCCTCTCTCTCTTCATCTCTTCATAGCTCCTTCCTTTTCTGATGTCCGTCAGCATTCCGTGCCTCCTCCTTCCTCTTCCTCACTTCCCTTCTATTTTCACTTCTATAAGTAATTTCTGAACATTATTCCTCCTTAAAATATGCCAATTAGTCTTCCTCTTTTTAATTTCTCTCAATATACTCCTTTCTTCTCCAATCCTCCTCAGCACATCATCATTCCCAACTCTACCTTTCCACCCATCTTTATTCAAGGTCCATGTTTCGCATCCGTATAGTACAATACTCCATATGAAGCATTTTGAATTTTTTTTTCTTATATCTGCCCTGACATTCCTCGTTGTCACCAGTTACTTGATCTTGCTAAATGATACTTTTCCTTGCGCAATTCTAATTTTAATTTCCTGAGTACAATTGCCGTTCTGAGTAACTATACTTCCCAGGTACTTCCCAGGAACTTACTTGTTTTAATTTTTTTCTTTCCCCAGCCATATATTTAATTCCAAACTACTTTGCTACATAATAGCTACCATGTAGTATGTCTATGAATTTTGTCTATTTGATTTTCGCTGCACATGTGAAAATGGCGTTAAACTAAAACGTTCCTTGTTTGCATCTCAAATACTGACAATGCATAAGTGAATTAATCTAGTGTGTCCGTGGATCTCCGTCATTGTGTCCGCTTCACCGCTTGCTCTCTGAGAGAGGAAATGAGCATCGGAGGGCATTTATTTTAACTTTTGCAACCGACTGCTTTTCCTCCGTGAATACCGACGTCTACGTCACAGTCGAAATCAATGGTTGGACGACCGCGCGCGCCGCTATTCTCCACTCATCTCGACCATCGCTTGCGTTTCCCATCGTTTTCGCCCGAACGATCTAAATCCATGCCCTCATGAAACCAAATTTACAAATCAGATCCGGAAAGCTACAAATACCCTTGGTGAACAGGAAGGAGGCTTTAGATACACGTTCAACATGTTGCTCACTTTAATTGAGTGGGAAGGGCCGAATGCGCCGCAGGAAATGGAAGGGAATGGGGAGTAAAGTGTTTCCAGAAGACTGCAATTGAAAGTAGATATTTGAGAGGGATGCGGGAAGGAAAAATGGTGTTTTTGGTCGCCGTGGCCTATCGATATGCTCAGTAATAATGGCAGAGCAATGATGATGACTTCCGATGATTTTCTGGTGTCCTAACTCCCCTTGCCACACGCCTATGTGGCGGCTCGCAGGGCAGTATGTAGACGTAGATAACCTGTTCCACTAACTCCGGATTAACTAATGCGTCATCGACACTAACAATATTCAACGGAGCCAACGTGAGGTAATCCTCACCCATTTCGCTCAGCATGTTATAATCGCTTAGTACAAATTCGTGAAAGTGTGATTATCAGTCTTTTCTCATTGAAGAACTTCCAATTCCCACTTTAATTCTGGTTTAAATACTTAGCCGTAACCGAAACCGACAGGAAAAAGTGAAAACCGCATAACAATAGGTTGTAATTGTATAAACTATATTTAGTGTATTTCAGGAGAATATTTCCACTATCGGTTAATTGACTGGTTTCTGTTTTCGACACGTATTGAAACAAGCCCGAAGGCTTAGGCCACGGACTTAGAATATGCTTAGACTCATTAAGGTAATTGTCTTCCTCGGTAAATATTTACCAGTTCGACGCATGGCAGAGAGCCGTCAAGCAATACGATCATGTAACATTACCATTTCAGATGCCATATCTCCTCTAAAAACTAAGACTTAAAAAAAGGCTTCCAATAAGGTATAAATAAATTATTAAAATGGCTCATCACCTTGTCTAATTAGTTTTCAATATCTGTTTACACTAAAGTAGCAATTCTGACGATGCATTTTCCAGAAGAACAAAAATATTTGCAATTTCGGTACCCTACCTGGAAATTGGAAGCAATGTGCGTAAATATTAGCAGAAGACGTAAGATGTAACTCTCCAGTAAAACTTAAACCAGTTTTTCCTCTCGACTATTCGAGGGAACCGCTGATATTTCGCATTTTCATCGAATTGCACTGCAAACTTATAAAATTTTAATCCCATAATCAATGCAATGGTATAAATGTTGCTGTTTTAATTTATCAGTACCAGGTGACCGAACCTCGCTCGGTAAATTTTTTTAGAATTTAAATCAACATGAATGCACATCAAATTATCAATTGAATGAATAAGGTGCAAAATTCAGCGATACGGATGAAAAAAATGAAGTAATTAAAGTGGCTGTCAGTTTACTTTGTACATCTCAGATTCAAATTATTATGAATCTGATCAAATTAATTAATCTCAATATTTATTGTTCATCATCCCGCCACATTAAATACACACGCACACACACTACATCACCGTTCACATCCAAACGAATATGAACAAATTTGAGAGAGAAAAAAACCATGAATCAAAGTAGTTGAGGAGTCTTATACATTGGATGCGAGTCTCCTTTGACTCTGGTTTCGTCTCGAACGGACCCATGAGCGTGACGTGATACCGATGCCAGTAAAAAGATCAAATTTCAAAAATCGATTTGCCAATTATCTTAAAATTATTTCATGTTCGTTTCCAGGATTTTATACAGAGAATAACGCATTTCGATCGGTAATAATCGGACAGTTTAAACTTTTAACATGAAATTGTTTTTTTGTTTTTTTATATTTTGCAGTTTTTGCATCAACAAACCTTTGTAAGCAAAATGTAACAAAAATCGTATGAGCCGTTTTGGAGGGGGAAATAGCAAACATTTAAACATACAAACAAAGATTGTTCGTTTAATATGATAGGATAGCGCTGAGTATAGCAATGAGTAAGAAGGCTGAAACTTACGCCAACGGATTGGCGAAGATATTTTTTTTACTCTTTTATTAAGTTTCCCACACACATTTTTTCCTTCAAAATTGCGCTATGGGCTAAATATACTCAATTATTTTCCATTTAAACAATATAAACGTTAATCAACTTCGTCATCATTGAATATGTTTTTAATGGAAACCTGAGGCATTAATTTTCTAGGCTAAATAGACTAATGGCGGTGTAAAACAGAAATAATACTTGGGGAATTATTCACCCTTGCACTTTCCATGGCCTCATTTACGCGTTTTTGTGAATTTTGCAATTCGCAATTAACAAATTCTTTGTAACACATACAATAATTAAATTTTCTTCCTCCAGCAATTTCATTGGGCACTCTGCCCTTTTATTAATGATAAAAAGAACATGGACGGTACATAAATTTAAGCCGAAGGATGTGAAATTGTTTCACTGATGCTCTAAATGTATTCTGATAGAGATGATTGCGTGTTTATATCGTACGAGTTTAATATTCACTTGTAATTTCATTGTTCATTAATTAATTGAATATAGGATAGGCAAACTTTAAAGTAACCGAATTTTGTCAGTGTTACTTACTATACACGAGAGGCGCCTGGATAAGTATGAGTTTATACAAACGTGAGCATTTAAACATTGAAGTTTAGATGATTTTTAAAAGTAACAGAAACATTTATAAACGCTCATAATTGGACTGAAATATGCCTCAAAGGCAAAAGTTGTGTTGGGCAGCGACCAACTTTCATGAATTCTTTCTCAATGGCTGCAATTCGTGTCCAACGCAAGATATAAGCAATTTTTTCACTACTTCCTAGATTATAACTATTTAAATGACCATTATTTGAATCGAATATGCAAATAGATTTGTTTACAAATACAGAATTATATTTGCATCGAGATGATCGGTGGTTGTTTTTGTTTTGGTTACCATCACTGCTATTAACTATTGGTGGGTGTAGTGACTATTGGGCAACGCATCCAAAGAGCTCATGGAAGTTGATTTGAGGAGATATTTGCATTAAATTACGTCTCAGCCCATCATTCAACGTTATAATTCCATTATTATATTCTTTCATTAAGCTTGTCGTATCGGTCGTCCCAATTGACCTCTTCCACCTCATCACAGTGGTTCATACATCAGAGCTGATACCGCGTTGTCGTCAGGATCCGACCTTTGAATTTCCAACGTGCCTCTTCTGACGTCAGGGGTTGTTTGGCTCATAGCTTTGTCGCATTGTCGTCTTCCTATCGTCCAACAATAGTTTACCTTTCTCCTTTGGTGGAATGCCAAGCCATTCATCTGATTCCTGTGCGCAGTCTGACATTCTTAAACAATGAATCTCACTGCATGCGATCGACACTCAATCCGTGGCGATAATCTCCGCTTAAGGACTTTGCCTCCGCTCGGTTGCTTAATTTCTTCGGCCCAAGAAAGACCTAAATTCCAGCCTCAGTGGTCGATAATTTCCTATGATGCGTGCACTAAGAAATACGTAAAGTTATGTCATTGAATTTAGTAGTCCATTTCTGTAAATGGCTGCCAGTTCTTCGCACCATAGAGAGCCGTCGATCAATGTTTTCATGTAACCGTATTATTTACGATGAACGCTATTGTTTCAAATGAAGATAGGAAAATAATGTTGCGAATGTCATTGGGAAAAACATAAGTTTCTAATTTTATTCAATTTACATATTTTTCAAAAAAATTCTTTTTTAACTATCCCCTCAGTTAAAAAGTGATTCTAAAAAATAAATTTTCGAAAAAGAAAAGTTTTAGCGATTATGGTTACCATCTTGAAATTTGGATGCAATCAAAATAAATTTCATCAGTAAAAGTAAGATAAACAATGCATGGAAGTTTTACTTTTTTACCAATCGTGAACATCTTTGCTATTTGGCGTTTTTAATGGTGACTACAAAATTCTGACGAACTATTTTTGTTTCAATAGCTCAGAAACAAATTTCATTCTTTCCCAGTCGGAAAATTCAATTGCTCAAATGAGAAGCCAGTGGATTTGGACTTGGATGCAGAAGAAATGGTGCCCCCGGAAGATAGAGGTTTATCAGTGTTGAAGAGGGAAGTAGAAAAAGCAATTGAAGAAATGAGAAAAGGGAAGGCAACAGGAATGGATGAGATCCCTATTGAATTTTTCAAGTGCTTGAATGAAGAGGGTGTGCAGGAAATTGTTAACATGTGTAACAAAATATATCACACTGGTGAATGGCCTCAAGATTTGTCAGAACAGTGATGGTACCAATTCCTAAGAAGCCTGGTACACGGAAATGTACTGAACATAGAACGATAAGCTTAATTACACATGCAGCCAAAATAATGTTGAGAGTTTTGAACAGGAGATTAATAAGAATAATGGAAGAAAATGTAGGGGAGGAACAATTTGGTTTCCGGAAAGGGAAAGGAACAAGGGACGCCATTGGCCTGTTAAGAATAACTGGAGAAAGGTATATAGAGAGAGGAAAAGGAATGGCACTTTGTTTTATTGATCTGGAAAAGGCTTTTGATCGGGTTGAATGGAATAAAATGTTCGAAATTCTAAAAGAGAAGGGGTTGGTATGGAAGGAGAGAAAACTCATTAGAGAATTATATATGAGGCAATAAGTTGCGTTAAAAATAAATGAGGATATGACAGAATGAGTGGATCTTGGTAGAGAAGTAAGGCAGGGATGCTGTCTGTCGCCAACCTTGTTCAATATATATGTTGAGGACATGATCCATACATCTTTAGATGGGAGAGAGGATGGAGTCAGCATTGGAGGTAGGAAGATAAGAAGTGTAAAATTTGCAGATGGCATGATAATATTAGCAGATGATATGCAATCACTTCAAAGGTTGATAAAGGTTTTGGAAGAAGGGATGAAGGAATATGGGATGAAGATAAACCTAGGAAAGACAAAGGTGATGCCAGTAAACTGTGAAAATTATACGAGTGTGAAAATAAATGAAGGTGTAATAGGAAAAGTGAAAAGCTACCGGTACCTAGGAACGATAGTGACAGACGACTGGAGAAGTATTGCAGAAATAAAAGTAAGGATAGCAATGGCAAAAGAGGCCTTCAGCAAGAATAAAAACTTGCTGTGCAATAAAAGCCTGGATCTGGAGGTGAGAAAGAGACTAGCTAAGTGTTATTCATGGAGCGTTTTCATGTATGGATGTGAAGCGTGGACATTAGGTAAGAGGGAAAGGAATAGAATAGAAGCTTATGAATTGTGGGTGTGGAGAAGGATGGAAAAAGTAAGATGGGTAGATAAGATGAGAAATGAGGAGGTTTTGAGCAAAGTAAAAGAAGGAAGATCGCTTCTAAATGAAATAAGGAAAAGGAAAGGAAACTGGTTGGGCCATGTGATGAGAGGGAAAAGTATAATAACTGTGGCACTTGAGGGTTCAATTGAAGGAAAGAAAAAGAGAGGAAGGAGAAGAATTAAATTGGTGGATCAGGTGAAGAACACCAGCTATGATGAAGCAAAGAAGGAAGCTCGGGACAGAAGCGGATGGAGACAGCAGTGGTGTACGGGACCTGCCAGCAGGCAGAACACCAGATGATGATGAGCTCAGTAACGTCAGTTTCTATGAAGTTATGACCCCACGTTCTTGCTGTAACTTCTGGTGTATATTTGACCGTTAGTACATAATGGGCGGTTCTCCCCGTAGAAAGAGAGCTTTCCGACTGATAGCTGATGAACGTGCTTTGCAATTGCCTCGGCCACATCCGCCAGCACCCTTCCCATCGGCCCGCTGACACTGCCAAAATTTCTCCCGCCAATAATAAGACTCCCTCCTCCGAAACATTAATCTAAGACTTCATCGGCCCTCCCTGCTTGCCCTTGGACTCATCCACCGTCAACCTGCTCAAGGATTCGATTCACAACCACACTCTTGACCCGCAAGGACATTAGCGAAGCCAGTTTTTTCTTTGCATTTCTTTTGCATATTATCGTTATGTATCGTCAATTAAAGATTTTCTTCAGCAACCTTTTTCAAAGATTTTATTGAAGGTGAGACAATATAAGAGGATACAAATGACGACGAAAATCATTCTTACTCATAAGTGTCACAATTGGAATTGTATATACTTGTAGGGCTAAATGTTAGGGGAAAATTAGCAAGGCTCTAGAGGTTTTCACTGATAAAATGTTACTAAAAATTCACGCTTAGGAAAAATCAACCAACATTAGCTTCAAACGCTTGGAAACACTGTGACAGAAAAAATACTCCGTCTATAGTGACATCATCTTCATTCAAAAATAGCTCTAAGCTAATCAGTCACTCTATTCTTATTTAATCCCTCGAAACAACCTATACAATTACATTTTCTACAAACTGTCCATTGATCCAAACAATAGAAAGTTGAGTTTCCTTGATAACCTATACATTAGCTCTGAATGATTGCTGCCAAACATTTTCAATTTAAGTAAGGGTTTGGCAGTAGATTTATTCTAACGGGAAGATTTCAGTATTGAGGTACTGTAATATTTACTCCAAAAAACCTCCTCCACAATTAAAATTATAAGTGGGAAAATGGTATGCATTATGTACCTACACCGAGGAGAACCAAAGTTTTTCATTCCAAGAAAATACGAAATAGGACGTGAGTTCACCTATCGTGAGGCCTTGCGCATCGGAAGAATTTAAGCGATGGAAATCATAAACCTCTTCGCCTTTACGGCTTATTTTGGAGACGAAGTCTCAAATTTTCTCTGTTGTTTGTAAAAATATAATTACAAAACGCTAAGATGTCAACACCTTCCTGTAGTTATTTAATTCCTCCGCTAGTAGTTAGCTCCTTTCAATTATTCTGAATTTTTAAACGCTTTCTTTCGACACCACTCGCACAGTACAAACAATTGATGTATCTAAAACGAGATTTAATCAATTTAATATCTATATTACTTGAGAGACTGGAAAGGTAACTTAGGGTCATTTTTTATAATTATTTGCTAATTCCGCAGCACATAATTAAAAATACCTACTGATAGTTATTAAATAGCATATGCAGTGTCCTCTTTTTGGCGACAACAATAGCTCCAGATAATTTAAACCCTCACCGTTGGATTCCAACGGATACCTCCGTAGCTAGCTCCAAATGAAAAATGAATTGAACGGAGAATATATAGTTCGTATCCAAAATTAAGAGAAAAATAAAATGGGTAATATATAGCCCGTCATTTCGAGAGAGAAAGAATGATAATCAAAAGTTGAAAATTATAAGGAACGGCAAAAAATTCGCAAACATTCTACGTCACACCTAAATTAGCTTCTTTAATTAACGACAGCCAAATTAAGGTAGAATTGCAGTTTTGGATCGAGGCATTCAAGTCAGTCAGCTCATCAAAGTACTCACTTGCAAGCGAGCACACGCGTTGGTTCGTCTCCAAAGTAAGGAGGTGCGTCAATGACTCAGGGTCACCTGCTCATTTGCTCCTCATCTGAACCCTTAGGTTTGTACGGATTGCTTCACTTGGCACCCAATTTGCAGCGATAGAAATCGTTCAAGGGGAGGATTTCCCTCGACGCGGTAATTCCGCTCGCTCTTTGCCAAATTCAATTCGAGCACGGCTGAGAAATCAGAGGACCTGGCCACTTGACGTGACCGTCCATCCAGTTGCTCGCACACCTGCCAACACGCAGAAATGAAACTGCTCGTAGCAGAGCTCAATGTGACGGCACGACGGAAGTTTTTTTCCACGCCGATTTTTTTAAAACTAGTACCGTAATTTTGAAATCCCTTTTTAATAATGCGTTAGCAGGCCTGGAGTTTTGTGTAAAATACTATGTCCCACGGTCTATGTATCATTTGGATTGATTATCAAAGCCATCGACCTTTTCAAAGCATTTTAGCTACCTAGCGCAATTGTTCACTGGGAATATTTGCGCGAAGAACCTTTAGTTGAATATCAGATAAGAATTTTTAAAGTCATCAACTTACACGGAGGTGAAATATTATAATGCACCCAAGCGGTAATTCCGGTTGCTCTTTGCCACATTAAATTCCCTCATCATGGGCCACTTGGATCGGAAAATAAAAATGCCACTATGTACCTAAACAAAATTGCATTTGATGAAATCATTTGCAATAAACTTGACCAAATTTCAGCGAGAAAAATGATACACTAATTCTTTAATACATTTTTAAAATATTACCAGAAAATAGGCGATTCCTGTATGATTAATGACTAAGGTCGCGCCTGGTCCAGTGGAGGCATTTGGCGACTTTTCCTAGGAGATTTAAGATTTAGTTAATAACGACTTTTTTTATCAAAGCACAAAGTTTTCTGACAAAATAAGACAGAAAATAGCTCTTACTTGATCTATTTCATCGTTATTTCATGTCAGCACCACCATACCACATCAATGCGCGGAATACACCACAAAAAGGAAATTTTTTATGAAAAGAGTTTTGGGAAACTCTTTTCATAAAACTAATTTGACATTTATTACGTGCGTAAAAGCAAAGATTGGCAGCCTTCTCTCGAGAAAACCGTGCAAAGTGCAGGTATCCGGCCAAACGCTGATGTGATTTATTAGTAGGAAGCCATTAAGCTTACGTTGCTTCGGGAGATTAAAAGCGAAACGACGACTTTCTTCGGTTCATCTTTCCTTGATGGCGCATATGAGAAACGCGACAGTTGCGTGTCCTGCTCCCGTCTCCTTCCTTTCAACCGCTCCTCTGAAAACCATTTTGAGAACTTTCGCAGAGGCCTCGCCGTCTAAAGTAATTCATTTATTACGTTAAAAGGTCACAACAAATCGAGTTCCAGGCCTTTCATCGCTCGCCAACCTACCTGAGAGTGAGAGAGAGAGATTGAAGAGGGACGAGGAAGAAAGATGAAAGGATTTTGACGCGCGATCTCAGAGAAAGGTCCTCACGTCTGATACGATCCGGTGACAAAGATGGCACCATGGAAAATAAAATCTTTATCCTGCGCCCGATTCACACAGAAATGTTTTGGATTACGCAAAACTTATGAAGGGTAAATGCTAGTAATTTTCCATTATCGACAATTGCTATTGCGCCTCAGATTCTAGCATTCTTATATCTACATATGCATAATACCCCGCGAATCACCGCATAGGCGTGTGGCAGGGGGTTTTAGGTCACCAGCCATGTAAAGATGTAAGTTTTTTGGAGATGAAATGGTGACATGTATTGTAGGAGTGTATATAGTAAATCTCAATTTTTATAGTAGTCGCTTATTGTGCGCGGAAAGAACGAGTCTTTGTACCAATCTGTTCGGCAGTGTATCTCTCCTATTTTGTCGCATCTGTCAGACCTAGAGATGTTGTGAGGAGTCATGATAATATTCTCTAGGTCGCTCTAAAAATAGCAGTTCTGAATTCTGTTCTGAATTTCTCAAGCAACCTAAGCCTAGCGTGTAGCCTCCGAGTCTCTATGTGCTCCCACTCTGATCCCTCTAAAAGTTGTGAGACACTATATGTATGCACGAAGCAGTTTTTAACGAAGAGCGCTGCTTTCCTTTTTATTTAATTAATTTTTTGATTGAATCTATTTAATCAGGGTCCCAAATGCTCGCGGTGTATTCGAGGCGTGGCCTAATCCGAGCGAGGGATAGCATCTGTCTTTGACTTTTTCATCCGAGGACCTTCCTATTATACGCTTAACAAAACCTAGTTTCTTTAATGCTGTGCCGCACATGTTGTGTATTTGTTTCCCCCACGATATATCAGAAGTTAGAACGTATGAAACGTTGAATGAAATTCATATCGATAATCGAAGCTCAGCGATAAAACGAAGTATAATATTTTCCAAATGCCACTCTATTTTATTCAGCACTGTTTGAAATGTAATGCAGCCGGACCAGTAGAACTAAAGCTGTGCTTCGCTCGGAGCCCGGAAACGTAATTTCAATTACCAGTATGTCCCTGGAATTTGCTGCTGAAAAAGCTCATGCGCTGGCAAATTAAAGACTAGTTTGAAAGCGAAATTACCACATTTTATTCCTATCCACGTTCATTTCAAACAAGTAGGCTGCCTAAGGGCGGCACGCAATGGCATTGCGTTCTTAACGCTCTCGTTAGGTAAACAGACAGGAGCCGACAGCAAAGGAGTTAGAGCGACACAGAAATTCCGAGGGTTGGAGACATCCTTCTCTGAAGAAAGGCAGCGAGAACGGGAGCATGACTCAAAACGAATGAGAGAATTCTTCATTTTTTTCCAGCGGGTGACTAAAGAAGGAAATCGAATTGGAGGAATAAGGCAAGCGGAACGGAAGAGGAGTTGTGAGACAAGCGCGCGATTGCGCCATTTATGCGAGCGCGTCGCCATGACAACGCTGTTGAGTGTGTTTAGGAAAGGGTGTCGTGGAGGAAGAGAGAGAGAGAGGGAGAGAGAAAGATAGAGAGAGAGGGAATGACACACACAGACAGACACACACACAAAGGGAGCCGAAGTCACTCGGAGGCATTCGTTATTGTTCGCGAGGGTTTTCTTCAAACACAAATACTCCCACCAGAGGGAAGGCCGAATCGTCATTGAGTCATGAACGACATTACAGTAGATCGGATCAAGCTTTGTGTTTATTTTGCTCACTACTACCACTTCTGGAAAAACTACTTAGCGGGATTACATAAAAATAGAGCTGTGCGAATGTTTCGAAATCGATTCGAATCGACTCGAATCAGGCTTAATTCGATTCGATTCGCCTTCGAATAGGAATGCTATGAAAGCGAATTATTCGTAATATTCGAATCAGACAGATTCGTCTTCGAATCGTTACATGCATTCAAACATGGCGCTCATCCCCGAATTGCGCGCCGTCCGTTTAGAAGATGTTTTCCTCACGCGAAACGAAAATTAAAACGACCACACGTTATTTGTGCTATTCTTTGTGCCACTATTTAGATGCATAAGCCAATGTAAGGCCCTGAAATATAGTGAAAATCAATATTACTTTAACGCTGCATAAACTTTTGCATTTTAATTAGAATTCGAATTCGATTCGCAAGCGAATCTTTTAGGGTGATTTGATTCGCGAACGAATATTTAAAAAAAGTTCGTTTCGATTCGATTCGAAATATCTTTTGGGAGATTCGATTCGAAATGAAAATCCCTGATTCGCACAACACTACATAAAGCAGAAGAAAACTATTGCCTAAGCCAAAAACAAAAACCAAATGACGCAAACCATTTCAATTCATGTATTGACGAAGGTTAGCTAAAACTGTTTCGTGCTGAAACTTGAGGAAAATATATACGGTAAAGGAATTTAATCACTAATGCCCTCACACAATTTATCAACAACCCTTAATAATGACGTAAGAGCATTGAAACTCTCGGGTACATAACACATTACGTGTGGGATAATGCTAGGTTCATTGTTTTTAACATGATGAGGTTTCGGTGGATTTTATCAATATGCAGCAGATTCCAAATTCTAGACATAAGAAAACGAAAGCTAAGGGAGAAGCTAAAGAAAAATAAATAGGAGGTAATATTAATCCCAATTCCAGTTGAACGAGCAACTTTTGTTTCCTAAAGGAACCGATTAAAATTCGCAATGTGACTCGTCGATGTCGCTAAACTTCTGAGTTGAATTAAAAAGTCAGAAATTTCAATGGAATTTAAACTCTGAATAAAAATAGGCCGATATATTCGACTAAGAGGCCGGCAGCCACTTTACCTAACCGAATATTTAGAAAAAAACCATGAAACATATTACATATCGGCTCATTACTCAATTATGGACTTTGAGGAAAAAGCTAATAAATCATACAATGTTCAAATGACAAAAGTTCGACAAACCGCCAAGTTCTTTTTATACTTCGAGGATGTCATTTTAAACCTAATGCACTGTATATGTCAGTTGCCACTTGTAAACTAAATCCGGAAATTTTGCTGATAAATGCACTAAGTTAACCTCCTTCATTTTTTGGGACCAACCGCGTATTTTTGTTGTGAGTGACAACTGTTTTCACTGACAACAAAAATACGCGGTTGATCCCGAAAAATGAAGGAGATTAACGTAGAGCACCGTGAAAGTCTATGTTCTCACAGCACTAAGTTAACTTCCGCAAAAATGCATGTAATCGGCCATTAAGATAGTTTGAGCGAAGTATCATTTTACCTAGTAATCAATGAATTTGGTCTCCTTTTAAAGAAAAATATCTCACCCTTCTAATGACACCAAAAATTCAGCCCCTTACCATATTACTTCCGGGGACATTTGCCAAAAAATACATCCCTTTTACATGGGAAATTGCACGTGTATGCACTCCAGAGAGGAATTATTTACAAAATGAGGAATTTCTAACACGTAGATGTCGTAAAAAAACGAACAGCGTGTAGTTTGTATGTTTTCTCAACTATATTTGAAAATTAATCAAATTTAAACCGCAGTCGGTTCCTGGGTATCACAAAAACCTTCCGTTTTGACGGCGGCGTCTCAAACGCACCACGCGAAAAAAATGAGTCAAGTTAAAGATTTATTTAGATGTTTTCATTTAATTACAAACAATTTCTGTCATTTAAAACTATATAATTTCACCATTAACAATTCAATATTTAATTGATGTGTTCTACAGCTGGTGAAATTAAAAGAATTCGAATATGGTCTCTATTATGACTAGGGAACTATCTCGCTCGGGCTACCTTATGCGATTTCGGTGACACGGATTCATTTAAAATAACAAATTCACCTTTAAAAAATAACTCTATTGCGCACCACTCAAGATAGTGGAGTTTCAAATGAATTTAAGGCGGAATTTCGTGATGCGCTTACAGTCGAAATAATAGCCAAGATACTTCTAGAATAATCATCTTTAATGCGGTCCAGCACTAAGAGTGAGTTCACGGAGCAGTTCTGGAGAGGATAGTCTCTGAATTATTTCTGAGAGAACGGAACCAGACCATCAGGTCAAGAAGACGAGAAGCCACCGGCTCCTTCACGAAAAACGATGAAATATTTCCAGGTTTTGCGGTTTTGATCGCGAAGCATCGATCGCTATGGTGACGGACTCGTGTAAACATTTACCGTCGTTCATGGCAAACACAGTCCTTCGGTCCTGGGAACAGTGGCAAGGCAAGTTGTTTTTCCCTCCGCCCCAACCCACCCCCAACCCTCCTTGGTCTCCCTCCAACCCCCCACCCTCCTACATCCCTCCCTCCCTTCCGACCATCCCCCACCCTCACGCAACAGCACTGAAAAAGAAGAAAAGCACACTTGTTGATTGCCCGACGCGATCCGCTGAGGCCGTGTAAGAGAAACAAATGCAACACGTCTGCGCACCAGACGCGCATGCACATCCCAGCGTTTTCGGGAACTTGCGAATACAATGCGTCAGCTGCAAAGAGTGTGATTGCTCCTCGAAGACAGGCTGGATCGCGCCTGGGCGCGAAGGAAACTTTCACGTCCCATCGTACAGTATTTCCCTCCAATGACTTCCGCCATAAAGGCTCCGCCGTAGGCTCGTAAAACTCAGCCTAAAACAGATTTTCTGTTTCTCAGCGCGAAGCGAAATTACATTAAAATGGACTCATTAAAATTTATATATTAGTATAGTACAGATTTCATAGTATTACATACTGCAAATGTAGTGCCTAAAAATGTATCGGCTTATAACTGACGAATATTTTAAAATACTCGTACCTTATCGGTGGTACCAACCCAACATGCACGGTAAACCGCGGTACATGTTGCCGTTATTTGTGTAAAGTCTGTGCAAATGAACGTAAACCTGACATAATCATTCTGGTATTTCCTTAAAGGGTTATGCAATGCTTCCATTATCGTAGATGGTTACGCATATATGAATATGATAAAAATACAGAAAAGTGGAATTCTGAGATAAGTGAGAGATGACTGCTGAATTATTAGGTACACACTTCCTTTCACCAAAGCTCCTTAAAGTTGGTCGCTCAACGACCCCTTGTCGCTCGACCTTGGTCCACTTACAGGGATCACTCTGCCCTAAGAACGTGTCTATCCAAGAAACCAAATCCTCTGTGCTCCGAGGACGTTCACCGGATGACACCTCTCTTTCTCTCCTTTACCCGATGAGAGCGGAGATTATTCACAACGCTGCTCTTCGAAACGTAGTTGTAAATCAATCGCGAGCGATATCACTTGTTTATCTCAAAGGTGCGAGAAGCTCGGCCATCTGACGCGATCGCCGTAAATCACCAGAATGTCGAATACCTCAGCATCCTATCTCATCGCGCTATAGTGCAGGAACCACCCACCACACGTCAAACTGGACCAAAATACTCGAAAAGGAACAAAACGTGTGTTGGATGCAACCCGAGCTGAAACTCAAAAGGCTCCCACGAGGTGGCGGACAATTCAAAGCGATGCGCCGCCCATGCCGTTGGTCGGAACATCGGCGATTGTAAACGTTCCAGCTGGCAGTGAGCGCCGATGCGTCTGCATTCCGAAAATACTGCGAGGGACAGTGATTTTGTTTACAACCAAATGTGTCGCACGACATTAGATTTTCCTCCCAACGCAAATAACCAGCGATGGACTCCTTTTATTTCCCATCATCGCACTCCGCACAGAAATCGTAAATCACATTTTCACTCCACAACCAGAGTTACGAGAAAATGACAACTGGATGGACCGTCCCTAAGCGCACCCCCCCATCCGCGGGAGAGCTTACGCGCTCTAAATACCCAGTAATTAGCCCCGATTTTTATTGGCTCGTAGTTGCAACAGAACAGGGCACATTTAACCCTGTACTGCTCGCTTGGACGAATACGTACGTTACTTCGCAATCGCTAATGAATCATATGCACCTTCTCTCTCTCTCTATTCCAGAATGAACCACCTCTCCCGTGCTCTTTTGTGTGTTTGGATTCTATAACCCGGGCATGAAATCTCATGAGAAAGACCATGAACTTGAAAATATATTAGCGTGCTTGCTAAAAAAATTAAATATGTATAATTAAGACAGATTTCCGCAAAAACAAATACCTAGAGCTGAAATCTCTGAAAGTGACGCACCTAACTTACTATTGAATCAGCATAAAAAGTGTCTTTTGTCTCTTTGATCTGTTCTTTTACAAATGCGCATTTGATGGTTCGTCATTAAAAATATTTAGGTGCACATGGTCACGGCCTGTGATCATATTGAAATCACTTTACTAAGAGTTTTTCTCCGTAGATATACACTTCAATACATTAAATGAAGATTTAAAGATAAATAGAGATTAATTAAATATTTGTTTGTATCACTGTACAACTACGGACTATTAAATGTTGCAATAGAAGTGCATGTACGGAGGTGTAGCTCATGTTGGCGAGCCAGCAATAAACACTGAAAAAGTAAAGATTTAAAAAGTGTAAAATGACATATTAATGCGTAATAAAAGGCATCCGATGAATAGATAATGTAGAAGGATAAGTTTCTTATCACTAATGGCTTCCAACAATACCCTAGAAGCCGAAGGAAATAGTTACTAGAGAATATTTTTCAAAATTTCCATTAAGTGCGTACAAAAGACACAAAAAATGAATGACATAAAATTGAGATTCCATTAAGATTTTTCCATCATATTTTTCGGTCAGAAATTGCGCACAAATAAAATAAAGAGTAGGCACTGGAACACTTGGGGAAGTAATTCACTAATTTCAATCACATAATTCTGATAGACCAAGAGCTCGGCGGCGGGATGTGCCACTCCTGACACTTATAAGCGCCGAATACAGTTTTATTTGCGCTCTCCTCTCTTCAAGAGCCAAGCTTGAAGAAGCTCAGTATCGTTCCGATGCTGCGTCGTCTAATGTAAAAAAGTTACCGATGGGGAGCTCACAAAATGCCTTCATCAGTTTCCTTTTGAATTGGACACTGGGGTGGAAAAGAGAGGTTCAGATATGAAAACGAGATCACTTGCCTTTGCTTTGCAGACCTTTGAATGGAGGCATTCGCATTGAGGACCCACCGCGCGCATCACAATCAGAAATTGATTTCTTTCAACCGTCGAACACGCCAGTTTACAGAACACTGTATTCTGATTTTTAACAATGGAAGCGAGAAGCAACAATGGGATACAATGACCGCCGTGGATCGAATTGCTGGATACAAACAACTTGCACTTCTCAGCCACACAGACAACTTTGCCCGTCAGTCTAAATTTTAATTTATGTGTGTCACGGGACCGGAAAGCAAGAGATTGCATACGGACTACGTCTCTTCCCGAGAAACAGGGAGATTATCTCATAAGAAAACAGATCACGGTCCACAATAGAATCCCTTTCCAAGCAAAAAAAAACAGACAAGAAAAAAATACATTTTAAGGGGTATATAAATCAAAACTAAAACTTCCAAGCAAAATCGGAGTCCCCTCACGGTTAAGACAATCGTTTCAGACAAAACAAAACGCATCGGAGCCAGAAGAAGCTGTTTAAAATTAACTGAGACCCAGTAAACACTACATACCCCAAGGCAGAATAAAATTCGGCGTTTTTCGTTTGTAGCATGATCATAATAAATCTTATCATTGCACACCAAATAACACGGGTGTTTCCATGGCAGTATCCCAAATGTGGCTACTCGACTTGCGCCGATTCTTTCAATATTAACTCACTAAACCCCGGCTAAAAAATTTCTCAGAAGCTGTTCTGTAAAACGTTAGGAATTCTACAGAAATAGACTCTTATTCTTCAGGACTAGTTCCTTTTCTAAGGATCTCTACGGAACATGAGAGCCAGACTCCACAGAACATATGTTCTCTAGAGTTTGTTTCCGCAGAGCAAAATAACTCCTTACAAGCTGTTCTGTAGAACTTCAGCAACTCTACGTAAATATGTGAGGTTTCCGTTGACCCATTTCCTTTTCTAAGGACCTATATGGAGAGTCGTAGGGAATTACACAGAATGCCCTTAAGGGATTCTGCAGAAAGTCCTAAGGGATTCTGCAAAACATCCTAAGGTATTCTGCAGAACGTCGAAGGGAATTCCGTAAAATGGCGTTTCAATACTTTTAGGAATATCTACAGAACTTTTTAAGAAATTCATTAGAGGAATTTATATGGAAACTATACTGATTTTTTTAGCAGGGATTAATGGACATTAAAGACTATGGCTTTTCGTTTAATCCCACTGTATTGCGACAGATGGCGGATATATCCTCTACGAAATTCTTTAAAATATCTTTCAAAATAACGACTTGCTCGTCGCAGGTTCAGCCAAAGCCAGGAAATTTATAATCGAACAACAGTAAAATACCTAATCCTTCTTTCATGTGATTGAAAGTCGTTCTGTTACAATAAACGATTGTTTTGGATACCTATGAAATAGTATTCATAGACACCCTTTGAACATATTTTAATTCTCCGTTCATCAAACAAATATTTATGCTCGAATGTCGCCTCGCGTTGAAAGAGATAAATATACCAGGCCAACGTAATGAAATTCACTTCCGTAATCAGCGATCCATTGGCATCAAGAATAAGAGGCCGTTTTGAAAGAGTTTCACATTATGAAGGGCTGAACTCAACTTAAAACTATTTATGTCACTAAAACTTCGAGTCTTTTAAAGACGACAAATGCGAATGTTCGCTTTTTAGAACGAGCTCTACGAATTTTCAGAGATGACGTCGCGAGGGGTTTTCAGGCACAGAGAATGCCAGCGAGTATGGCAGCAATGACGTCACAGACGATAACCACAACAGTGGCACTAGCATTAATGCCAACTGGCAGAAAGTGAAAGATCACCGTCAGCAATTAACATAATCATAGCTACTGCGAAAATATTTTCTCATTTTGTCATGAATTACCGCACGATATTCCTCCAATTAGGACAAATTTAAAGCGTCCACTTCCCGGAAAAGGATTCGAAAAAATATAGAAATGAGTCTTGTATCGCCTGAAATCCAACTCAGGAGAAAAATGAATCTCATAAGCGATTTCACGGCAAAAATATTGAAGGCTTGAAGTTATTTTTAATCGAGAAAAAAAGAGTCATGAGTTCCAGAGGTCGAGAGTAAAAGAGAAAACCTAGTAGGCCAAATCAAGCTAGCATACCAATTCCATCTTTAAATGCGTACATGAAATTTGCTCTGAAGAGGGCGTAGCTTGCGAGGGATGCCCGTGCTGAATGAATATTTGTGTGCTTTCGAATAAGACACGAGGGTCAGCGGAGTAAAAAATCCGATCACTGTGTATTCGGCGATTTATTCGACGTTTCGAAAACAATCGATAGGGGGTTTTGTTCTTGAGGCTCCATTGAGAGGCGCAAGTCCCTCATAAAAGCCCATCCCACGCCGATTGATACCGACGCAATAACCTCAAAATGGCTGAAATCTGCGCGTGGATTCGGCCTTGCAAATCTCTTGAAATCGTGGAATAACGAAGGAAGGTAAGCCATTGCCAATACACATCGCAACCGCCACTGAATGATTGCTACCCCGAATTCTTGAAATTCCAATATCAGGGCATTCACGATTCGCGCTCGCTTCGACCAATCGACGTGCGTCATTAGGGACGAACCCGAGCATTGGATGGCTTCGTGTGTGTTGCTAAGCTTACCCACCCTCATTACCCACTTAGCGCGTGTGTTTTGAGACGGCAGTTTTTTCTGTATAGAAGCTGACGCTGTCATTAACTTTTTTGCATCCACGCGCGCTGATTAGGCAAGATGTTTATTTCTCTAAAGTTGGATTTGTGAGAGTTAACATGAGACGCTCATCTGATCTATTTTCCTCCACTCCACCAACACCCGTCTACTCGGTTAGGCATAGCTATTGAATATCATAGAATTAAACAAATATCCACCAGGAATGGCAAATTTGTGAAGAAATTCTAAAGAAAGCTGTCACAGAAGGCTAGTCTTCACATATAATAGTTATGTTTTAAAGAATGAAGATATTGAACCCAAAATTAAACAATAAGGAGGCATAACTAAGGGTAAATCATCGCAAAGAGGAAAATTTTACAAGTTATATAAATCCACATATTAGACTAGGTGTTTGACTTCATGCACGGTTGTATTTCAAGATCAATTTTTAATGCACATTAAAAGTCGATTCCCAGTCTCACGAGTGAGTTCATGTTGGCTAAATCATTTAAAAAACACAGTAATATTATTATTTCATTTCCTTCCTGCCTGTTTTCAAAGTGCACGGGTTTTTTTTCTCGCGAATTCTCAATACTGTATTGTAAACAATGTCTCAACCTAATATTAAAATTAAAATGAGAGAAATTCATTCTCTAATTATGTTTAGGCTTAATGACAGAATTGCTGTTCCATTCATTTTTCTACCCACAAGTTGAATCAACTAAATGCGTAATAAGCAAGAAATCTGACCTGTCATATTCAAGTAAAGGAGGCATTCACGACAATAACATATTCGTGTATTCCCCAGGGGAATGTGATATTAAGGACTTAGAATATATTTAAAAAATATTAACTTAATCACTTTGACTTGACTTATAAATACTTAAGCGAAATGATATCAGCCGATTTGAATTCCAGGATTGGCAACATCTCATTGACTGGCATTACCAGGAATAATGGAAACCAAGTGCAAATTAATTGTGTCGACAGCTCATATTTTTCCCACAGCCAAGTTTCTAAAAATAACCAAAACCTTTTCCATCTAAAATAAATTCGTAAGTACACATGGCTGGAGGCAAATCTATAATTGATTAAGCAGTCGATGACAATTATACTTCATGACATGTTGAAGACACTCGAATCAAAAAATATTATGTCGGCACCGAAAAGGTTTCGATAATGTGCAAATGTGACTAGGCGACAAGACGGCATGCAAAGTACCGAGACGGAAAGCCTCAAGATGAACAAAGAGAGAATGTGTTCAATGATCCGAGCATCTTCAATCTACAAAAATGCAGAATACATTTTTCCTTTCCGCGATGCGCTGTGAGCACAAATATCCACCAGGAATGGCTAATTTGTGAAGAAATTCTAATGAAAGCTGCCACAGAAGTCTAGTCTTCACATAGAATAGTTATGTTTAAAAGAATGAAGATATTGAACCCAAAACTAAACAATAAGGAAGCATAACAAAAAGTAAACAATCGCAAAGTGGAAAATTTTATAAATTGTATAAGACTCTGTCAAACGATAAGACAGGAAAATTTAGAGAAACGTGGAAGACAAAACTAACAGTATAAAACATTATATTCAACGGTCACAATCCAGAGCAAACATAATTTTAAAAGAAAATCAATCCAAAAATGATATTTTATATATTAATCCTGCAACAACTAAAGAATTATTATATTATCAACAACGGCGGATCGCTAAAATGGAAGAATTAACAAATGTTATCCAAGATGATCTTATCAGCAGGCAAGGTTCTAAGGAGTATCAAGTAGGTATAGCTACCGAGTAAGTAACAAGCATTGCTATTGAGTAACTTTAGCAATAAATTAACTAAAATTCCCAGATCAGATGGTATTAACATGGAATAATTTTAAAATGCCTCTTCTTCAATTCTAAATAAATTCTTAGATCTAACTAACATTGGTTGAAATTTTGGGAACGTGCCAGAAGGATGGAATAAGCTAGTAGTCAGACCTATTCACAGATAAGGATAGAGGAAAGATCTCATAGATTACAGAGCAATAAGTCTATGTTTTAATTAGTACATGAGGTTTTCTATTCTGCGTATAAAATACACGTGAAGATAATAGACGGAGAGATAAATGCAATGACATAAACATTGCTCTTTGAGGAAAAAACGGTTTCAGACCAAATAGATCCCAAAAATAGCATGCCATTTGCTCATTGAACTACAGCTAAGACCGAACTATAATGTGGAAGTGAGCTTCCATGTTTAGGACAACTGACGCAAAGGATCAAGGTCAGGGATTAAAATATTTCCTATGAAGAATTTTTACGTGTCATTTCATGACCCCAAAGCCATAGGTAACATTTTATTTGGTCCCAAAGATAAATTTTAGTCATTGTTGACAAGAGTGCAGTTTGTGCTTTAAACTTTTTTATTCATGGGCCGTCTGTGAATTGGCCAAACAGGACGGTAATTCACCATTAGAATTAAGGAACGTAACAACTGCTTAGTAACTGAAGATATATCGAGCATGTTTGCTGAACATTTACTGGATTGTGAACATACAGGTAACATGGAACCTGAGTACAGAGTATTTGGACGCTTAGCGTGTTCAGAGTAAAGGCGAAAAGTTGAATTTACTGAAACAATGTGAACTGATTTACGCGAATTAATACATTAATGTTTTTCACCATTTTATTGTCCCCAACGGTTGGACTATATGTGAACACTAAAAAAACGGAGTAAGTACCTTTATAATGTCACTATAGGCGTCGTAACCATGGTCTGAAATGGTAAAAAAGGGTGGAATACGCACAGTGAGACATTTTTTCACGTCATGTAGCTCCAAAAAGTAAATTCTGAAACGTTAACTCGTATAAAATAGATCCTGTACTGACGGTATCTCTTCAGTAACTGAAATCTTAGAGAAACACTGTGTATTCAACACCACGTACTCAAGAGCATTCTCTGATAACTGAAAACGTTTGATACGGTAAACAGAGAAAAACTTGGGATTTTTCTCGTTCAGACAGGCACCCCTTACTAGTTAATTATTACGAAATTGAGAGTAAGTAAACTTACTTATTATTCGCAGACCACTAAATCATAACGGCCAAATTAGAAGATAACTTTCAAGGAGCAGTGCGCTATAGTAGAAGGTGATTTTTAAAATATCTTTTATTAAAAAAACAATAGCATCTCGAGGCAAAAACTTTCCAAAATCTGATGTATTTTATTGATAATCAAAGAATAGAACAGGCCAAACTACTGTTTCGTCTTTCCTTGGCTGCACATCTTTTACCTCAATACCAGAAATGTTTTCTTTTTGCTTTCCGACGATTCTTGTTGATCCGTATGTCCCTGGAATCCGAATAGGCTACTAAGCCTGTCAACAGGTTTTCCAGGGACCGAACCAACAGAACTTGGCAGACATCCATGCCCTGGGTGGTGAAAAACCCACCCAGGCGAGACTCGAACCCGTGACCCCAGGAATAGCTGTCGAGGACTTTACCCCTCCGCCACCGGGACAACATAGACAACAAAATGGCCGGATTATTAACGTTAGGAACAATATAAACAGATACGCTAGTGAAGAAAGGTATGCCGAGAGAAATGGTTAAAATTTTACAAAACATAGGTAATTCCAGCAGTACTAGATGTTTCTGATATAGGTTCATTAACATTATATTGAAGACGAAGAGAAGTTGCCGAAATGAAATTACTTTGACCTTAGAAGGCTGGCTATCCTTTGTGCCGCCGTAAACGAAATGAATATTTCCGATATAAAATGCCTGCCCATCTCCAGAACAATTTCAAAATACTGCAACAAATATTTTAAAAATAGTTGAAGATGCTGAAAAACATATAACCCCAAATACTTCTGAACTATAGACAATCAGGAATGGCAGGGGTGGCAGACGACCAAAGAAGCGACGGAGGGACCAGCTTCCCACGCGAAAGGGAAAAGACCAAATGCCTAAGTCCCGGACAGTTATTGCTGATGACAATTTCATTAATGACATTATTCTAAGAGTCGTAGGGATATCCATAGAGCTGTGCCAATGCTTCGAAATTGTTTCGAATTGGCTCGAATCAGGCTTCATTCGATTCGATTCGCCTGTGAATCGGGAAGCTTCGAAACCGAATGATTCGAAATATTCGAATCTGATAGATTCGTCTTCGAATCGCTGCATGCATTCAAACATGGCGCTTATTCCAAAAATGGTGCGCCGTCCGTTTTGACGATGTTTTCCTCACGCGAAACGAAAATTTTAACGACCACATGTTATTCTGTGCTCTTCTTTGTGCCACTATATAAATGTATAAGCTAATGTAAGGCCCTGAAATATAGTGAAAATCAATATTACTTTAACGCTGCATAAACTTTTGCATTTTAATTAGAATTCGAATTCGATTCGCAAGCGAACTTTTTTAGGGTGATTTGATTCGCTAACGAAGATTTAAAAAAAGTTCGTTTCGATTCGATTCGAAATATCTTTTGGGAGATTCGATTCGAAATGAAAATCCCTGATTCGCACAGCACTATTTATCCATGTAGGAAACAACAACTCTCTCCACCAATAAGGCAACTAAACCCTGTATTTTTCCAGGTTTGTAGCCAAAAAGGAGAGATTAAATCTACAGCCACAAAACAAACATGGTGGAGTTAATAGTTATTTTTGTATTCATGCATGCATGCAAATCAATGTCGTGTCATGAAACCCAAAATACGCTTTGTTCGTCACCGCAAAGAAATGATCTATTTTGTTTTTATCGGCAGTGACGGCACGGAATCCACTCTTAAATAAGCAATCGAACGGCTGTAATTTCTCAATCCAAAAACCCTCCTTCCCTAATGTTCACTTTCAAGGCAATCGCGGTGTTGGAGGCTGGAAATCGGGCAGTTATTCCGAGCATATAGGAGCAGGGAGGAGATTGAGAGACGCTATTGGAAGACAAAACACGGCCATTGAGGCTGCAGTAAGGGATTGAGGCAGAAGAGGCGGGAGAGTGAGGTGGAAGAGGCGGAGAGGCGAGGGTGGATGTGGGCAGTAGGTATACGGAGCGAGGCCCAATTTCCGCCTAATTAATTCAACGACCCTCGGGTGGATTATTCCACTCGGCAGAGGAGCCACTAGGCCCCTCGCATGATATGCCCCTCGGGCAACTAAATGTAATCCAGCAGTTGGATGAGGCGACGAGTAGACCAAGGCAGTGGTTTTTGAGGCCGTGAGTGAGGGGTAGGGCAGGGGGAGCTCGCAATTCGGTAGGAAAGATAGAAGGCGAAGCGAACATGTAGAAAGATCGTGTGGAGAGATAAAGAGTGTAACCATATGTAGCCATTTTGATCCTTGAAGAAAATGTTAGTCAGATTTTCACATGGAAAACATCATAAAACAACAGGGGAAATAAATGGAAATTAGAAATTATGGCCATAAATACTGGTTACTGAGACAAGTCACGTTAACTGCAACGAAAAATAATCGCCTTGACTATGAATCGAACCAAGACCCAATGAGCAAGTTACTCCCCACATCCTTCCTTTACTTTGTTATGCAATGTTAGTAGTATTGAAAGTGAATATAGAGGTATTAAAACAGGAACAACAATAGCACTATTCCACAGGGTATTTATTGCGTACGACGCGTTTCAACTCACAGACCTATCAGGTACCCTGATGATAGCTCTGTGAGTTTAAATGCGTCCTACGCATTAAATATACCTTGTGGAATAGTGCAATTGTTGTTTCTGTTTTAATATGACGAATTTCTACGATATTTTGCCTGAATCTGTTGAAATTATTCAGAATAAAGAGGTACCTAAGCTGCTGCTGAAATCATTTTAAGGATGCAAGCGTACCGATTGGGTACCGAAAAATCGGTTCCCATTCTTTCTATAATTTGGTCAAAAAACCCTTCATGAGCTCATTACATGATTTTACTATTGAAAATCAAAAATAAGGTACGAAACGCGAAGATTATTCCATGATTACATTTTTTTATTGTCACTTAACTAAAGTCACAGAAGCCGGCCGGAGCACCATTTTAAGGGAACTACCTCGTTTTCACTGCGATTCACGTGGTTTTCTTTGTTGATAACTCAAAAAATAAGGAGAGAAAATGCATCAATTTCATTTTTAGCTACGTTCTCGCGTGTTTTTGCTTCCTGAAAACGGTTTTTCGCGAAAATGGCTCAATAATACGTAGAAAAATTGCTGCTTTTCTCTAAGTTTCTCCCACTGACCCGTTTAAGGTAGTCCGAGCGAGATAGTTCCTTAGTCATAATAGAGACCATTTTCGAATTGTACGTTGTAATTTCACCAGCTATAAGACATATGAATTAAATATTGCATTATAAATGGTGCAATAATATAGTTTTATTTGACAGAAATTGTAAGTTATTAAATGACAATATCTAAATAAGTCTTTAACTTGACTCATTTTTTTCACGCGGTGCGTTTTAAACTCCTTCAAAACGGAAGATTTTTTGTGATACCCAGGAATCTATTGCGGTGACAACATGATTAATTTTCTAATATAGTTGAGAAAACATACAAAATACAGGCTGTTAGTTTTTTTACGACATATAAGTGTTCGAAACACCTCATTTTGTGAATAATGCCTCTCTGGGGTGCATACAAGTACCATTTCCCATGTAAAAGGGCTGATATTTTTTGGCAAATATCTCCAAAAGTCATGCTGTAATGAAATTAATTTTTAATGTCATTGGGAGGGTGAGATATTTTTCTTTAAAATGAGACCAAATTCGTTGATTTCTAAGTAGAATGAAATTTACCTCAAACTACCTTAACACTATGTACTTCAAAGTTCGACTTGCGAGAAAAACGCTGTAGAAATGTAGAACTCTGTTGAGTGTGATTGAGTTTTTTCCCGGCGAATTATATGGAGGAAGTCTTCTCGGGTCTTCCACCGAGTTTTGTCAAAGTTTTGCCTTGAGAATGAAGTTCGAGTCGGACTCCGAAACGTCAGCAGCAAAAACCTTATCCTGGTGGAATACCCGAGAAGACTTCCTCCGTAGAACTCTGTTGTTCACAGCCGATAGAGGACTCACTTTTCGACAAGTATCCAGAAGATGAATTAAATTACATGAATGTCATAAAATATTTAAGATTTTCCCGGTGTAATATGTTTAAATATAATTCTTGGAGTGCTATAGCGAACACGACGGAAATAACACACGCGTTGAAAATTAAAAACAAGTCGTTTTCCGAAACGTCGGCGAAATTTGAAAATATTACCCGGTGTGAAGCCCAAGAAAAATATTTATACATGAATGTCATCTCACGGTGTAACCACCTGAAAGTAAGTGATTGAGGAACTTGCTGAAGGAGGTTGCAAAGAGCGAGAGGGGACAATCCGTTCCGACTGGGGGCCACGAGGGGGAGGAAGGGTGGGTGGGGCGGGGGGTGTTTAAGGGAGGGAGGAAGGAAGAGGAAGGAGTGGAACAACGGGGAGGTGAGGGAAGGCATAAGAAATTTGGAAGGGCGGAGGAGGAGAATATAGATTGCCTTTTTGACGAATACGTCACCGAGACAGGTTTTCGTCAACGATTTTTTCCTCCGTTCAGATGACGTCATTGGCGGCGAAAACGTTACTTTTTCCTCTTCCAAACGTCCTCCTGGCTCGCCTTTTCAGTGTTTTGAATCCAGCATTTCTTTGTTCGCCACGTTATGTCAGCCTCCGCTCATATCTTGGCGCGCTACCAGTTTTCCTCTTTCCTTTTTTTTAACTCTATATTTCGACCGAGAAAGCTCCGTCTGCTCCGTTGATGCTTTGCATGAGAAGGGAAAAATGATGGATTTGGGATCGGGAATGATGGCGGAAGGGCTGAGGGGGGGAGGTACGCCATTCTCGAAAGGAAGAAGACGATCGAAGGGCGAAAGTCTGTCTGGAATCCACGGAAGCTGCAAATGGCAATCACCGACGGAAACGTTCCGTTTTTTTCAGTTTTGATATCCGTCGCTGTAGTTGTGGGGAAAAAGAACGAGCGTGTATTGGAGGCTGATATTTATTGCAGCACTGCATTTTAGATATAAAAAAAATGAGAAACACCTTGAAAGCCTATCACCTCAGATAATTCCAGGACTTTCACAGCGTCACTGTCTGTGAGAGATGCGTAAATGCGATTAATTGATGAGCATTCAACAACTTTTGAATGAAAACGTACAAATACGAGGGTGGTCTGAAACGTTTCCGACCCAACAAAGATAAAAGACATTTTTTCTTCAAATGTATTTTAATTTTTCTACATAGTCTCCTTGTAAGTCTACACACTTCTCCCAGTGATGCTCCCATGTCTTTAACCCGTCCATGTAGTACTCGGCATCTTTATCTACAAAATAAGTGTTTACGAAGTTGATGGCCTCCTAATTTGATGAAAATCTCTGTCCTGCGAGCGCAACTTTTAGCTTAGGGAACAGAAAAAAGTCGCTTGGGGCTAGATCTGGAGAGTAAGGAGGATGGTCAAGTAGTTCAAACCGTAATTCGTGTATTTTCGCCAATGCAACCGCTGAGGTGTGAGACGGCGCAATGTCTTGGTGGAACAAAATTTTCTTTTTCTGAAAATTTGGCCATTTGTCCGCAATTTCTGCCTTCAGCTAGTCAAGTAATGCTGTATAGTATGCTCCTGTGTTGGATTTCCTTTTTGAAGATAATCGATTAAGATAACTCCATGACTATCCCATAAAACAGTCGCCATCACTTTCCCAGCCGAAAAAACTGTTTTTGCATTTTTGGAGCCGATTCCCACTTTGCAGTCCACTATTTTGATTGTATTTTTGTTTATTGGGCATAATGATGTATCCAAGTTTTATCTACAGTAATTAAGTGGCGCCGAAACTCTTATTTGTTGCGCCTGAACTGCGACAACAGAGCGTTGGAAATGTTCATTCGAACACGTTTTTGGTCTAACGTGAGCAAACGCGGCACCCAACGTGCGGACAGCTTTCTAATGCCTAATTCTTCATGTAATATGTGACAAATACTTCCATTGGACATATTCATGGCCTCTACTATCTCTCACTTTAATTCGACGGTCAGTTAGCACCATTTGGTGAACTTGAGCGATGTTATCTTCAGTGGTAGCAGTATTTGGACGTCCCAAACGTTCATCGTCTCCCAAGTTGGTACGGCCACGTTTAAATTCAGCAGCCCAAAATTTCACGGTGGTAAATGATGGTGCAGAGTCCCCGTACACAGCGTTCAATTTGTCATTGATTTGCGTAGGCGTACTGCCTTTCAAAAACAAATATTTAATGACAGCTCGATACTCGATTTTTTCCATTTTCACAAAAACACTCACATAGACTCATTCAAACGATTGTTAAACAACAACTGCTTGTCCAAAATGGCTGAAATTTTGTTGATTACATTTCAAAAGATTCGTAAACACATTCCCTAGGTATTGTTGACGAATACTGCCATCTTTATGTTCAGGTCGGAAACTTTTCAGATTACCCTCGTAACTAAGGAGAAAGAGTGAAGAGGCCACTGCATAAGGCCCGAGGAAGGTGATCACTTTTAAGAGCGGTATCACGCCTTCTAAAAATAACAAAATATTTACTTGTCATGGAAACATTGTTTACTCTTCATTCATGACCATAAATTTCCCTAATCTAATCACTTTTGCGGAAAGAGGGCGTACAGGTTGAACTTATTGATAGCCTATTTATTAGCATTCTGACAATCAATCACTCCGATAATGTTAGATAAAGGATTCCTCATCTGCTATACCATGCTCGTACCGTGCAAAGGCTAAATGGATGGCATATTATCAGTAAAATACCTTGTTTAACACAGCATAAATCGAGGAATATTAAGGCGCTCTTATGTCTGAATTTTCTTGGGCTTCAACTATACTGTCATTTCATAGACTTTGACCAACTTTCA
This sequence comes from Ceriagrion tenellum, assembly GCA_963169105.1. Lineage (NCBI taxonomy): Eukaryota > Metazoa > Arthropoda > Insecta > Odonata > Coenagrionidae > Ceriagrion > Ceriagrion tenellum. The sequence goes on from OY720643.1 coordinate 119,578,939, forward strand.
GGATAAATTTATTCTTGAAGAAGTTTCTTATGATACGAAAAAAGCAACAACTTCGGAATTCGAAGATTTCAGGAGATGATTTGACCGCTCCTCGCGACCATAAGTTTTCCTATAGTTAGCCAACTAGTTTTTGTGAGAAGCAAACCCTCTTATTATATAAATCGCCACGTATAATTAAACAGAATGAATAAAATTACCATTAACAATTGCGATTTAATGGCTATGGTAAACTGAACGGAAATCAGATCGTATACAATAGTCCAGCTACCTCGGAAACGACGCTTTACCAAAGAATGGAATAAACGAGGCGGAAGAGAAGCAAAGAATAGCCTACAAGAAGATGGAGATAGCGATAAAGAGATGACGAAGACTTTTTTCTCAACTCAAGGAATGATGAATCGGCGAGAAAGAAGAATATAGTCCTTGGGAACATCTGAGTTAACTGAGATACTGCATAAATCTGGATCCTGAACCGTTGGAAAAGCTGACGAGGAAATAGCAGACGGGGCTTTCCACGAATGAACTGACATACAAAGCGTCCAAGAGCGCTGTTGGCACAAGCGCAGCCAATTTATATGACCGTCGAACGCCCTTTTAGGGCAGGGAAACCACGAGAACAAAGAATCCATAACGGTGAACTTAACTTCAACAATAAGACCATGAAAAAAATGTCTGATCTTCATTTCTTTTTGATGCACTATACATGACAACAGATTTTTTATAATCAAAGCACGATGAGCAATTTTTCCTCAATATACGAGCGAATGCCAAAGCTAAAAACATATGAAGGTTTGAAAATAAACTCACTTTGTAATATTCCACAATGGTTTTCATTATTCCGACCTTGGTTTAGACTCAAGTTAAGTCACAATGTTATTCCACCAAGTGAAGCCTGAGAATTTATGATATATTTATTATATACAAACAAAATATAATAGAACAAAAGAAGAGTCAAAGAGAGGTTCACTTTCGATGCATCAATGTGTGCTGAATTTCGTTGAGGATATGTAATCATGTCACCAACTTGCATTTAGCCAAACTGTTGCATTTTTATCTTGAGATAATGAAAATATTTCAGAATTCGTAATGAGTAGGAAACAAATTTCAGGCTGTAAAGGAGAGATCCTAAAATTAAAACCCTATTTACAGGAGAATATATGGCTGAAATGCTTCTTTTAGCTCACTAATTAAAACTCACTTAATGTAAGGAAAGAGTGACAGAATTTTTTTATTAAATGAGCAAATTTAAAGTCGCGAATTTGAAATACCTAAAGCACAATATGACTCTAAAAAGACAAGCTAGTTTGAGTCTGCAGGAGATATCTCAAAATATGATGCGATTGGGGATGCGAAGAACATGCATTGCATTTAGGCAGACGGCAAGATAAACCGATGAAAGGGGTGTTGTACACATGAGGCGAATCGAAGTTTATCCTAATTTCAGAAATGAAAGGCGCTGGGATTTAGCGGCGCAGGAACAAAATCTCGGCGGGCAGTATTACGAGTTCTGCGGAAGAATGGAATGATGGAGTTGGAGGAGCGGAGGGATGGCGGTTCAATTAGAACTAGGCGGAGAGCCAATGAGGGACGGGCTACCGATTGATGCCACCGCATTTAAGCTCGGGAACTCCAAATTAATATTCGCTCGGCCAAAATGAACACGGGGCGGGAGGGGGGGACTGATGAATACAGCATGCGACGATGGACTGGACTCGGAGAAGTTAATGACATTCGTTCAAATGATGCTCGCAATATGATTTCACCGATTTATTGACGTTGGAAGACTCTAAAGAGGTCTTGTCCGCTACTTAAAGGGATAGTGTTGCTTGGTATACGAGCGGGGTAGCAGCTAAGTTCGAATAGCCTCGCACGTTAGCACTGTGAGGCTATCAGAGGGCACCTATTAAATTCAGGGAGACACTGCAACTCATTGTTTAACGATTGCACATCGTCATTGGCAGCCTAATTGTTTCCTCATTGCGAATGATTTCATAAAAAAAGCATCGTTGCTCAAGTGAGAGTGGCCTGCTGTGTGTGGTTGGAAATTTCCTATTTCGCTGGAAAATTCTTTGTCGATGAATTACATAAATACTTTTTACCGGTTCTTTTTACCCCCGAATGAAATGTACAATGCATTTTAATGGAGAATGCATGCGAAGTAGACATTTTTCATCCTGAGTCACCAAGTGAGCTCCAATTGAAAAGTTGTCTCCTAGTCGTACGGACCTTAACAAATAGTGCTCCATTACTTTCAAAACTCTCCCAAACTCGAAGTTATTTAATCGTCTCCGTGAACAATATTCCCAAATTATCGAGTTCAATATTCACTCGTTTTCAAGTAAATTAACTGCGAAACATGAAAAGCTGAAGGGAGCAAGAGAGAGAAATAAAAATGTTTCTTCACTTCAGTTTCCGCCCTCCGATATTTAAATTTGAATGTCTAATTTTCAATTTGCCAACTTCGAACAAAAGAGAGAAATAAACTGGAATAATTCAGCTCAACTCAGCATGCAGTAACGGCAGCGGTGCCTCAAATGCCTATAGGGCCAATGAACGCGTTTCCCGTGCCGGATGGAAAGAAAACCACGAATGATAGAAAGGTATAATGTGCAGCAAAGGTACACGCCCTACCTTCATGCTACAGCCATAAATGCAGACGATTTTTAGTACAATTACGTAGAAATAAATTACCGAGGCTGTAAACCCTTTGTATCTACGTAAAATTCCTATTCCACGCAATTCCTATTGGACTTAACATAATCGTTAAATAAATATAATGAATGCAAGTTGTAAAACTTAAAAATATTAAGGCTAGCTTATCAAAAACACGAGATAAAACTTCCAATTAAACCAACAATATTGGTTAAATCAAGCACAGGGTTAAAAAGGCTCATCATGGAATTTTATGCGTTTCAATGATCAAGCTGGTGCGTGAGGGTAATGAACAATACAAGCTTACAAAACATCTATTCTAATGGATTCGAATTTTTAAAGCTACTATTTCTGTCTATTACATTTAGTCTTGGGAGTGAGTTAAATAATTATGCTAAGTTTCTGATGGCACTCCGATGACCGTAATCAATTCTGAACTGCTCAAAAGATTTAAAGCGTCCTCCTTGAATTAATTCAACTCATAGGCACAACTTTTTCGAGGATAGCCTTTAAGCGTTATTCTCCTCTGACGCACAACCTCAGGCTTAGAATGAAAGAACTAATTGTCGGGTTAACAAAGCTAGCAAAACGATCATCCCGTTTCCGTCGTGCATTTGCGAAGTAAGGATTCATAAGAAGAAGAAACCATATTTCAAGACCACTTTTTCCTTCGCAGCTTGAGCAAGATATCATTTCTCATAGAAATCAATTTAATTTGCTCCCATATCAAAGAAAAGTAGTATCTCATCTTTCCAATAATACCGAAGTATCAGCCGCTTAACAAACTACTTTTCGAGATATTTGTCGAAAAACAGATGCCACTGCATTCCGTGGTAAATGGTATGGACATGACTTCAGAGAGACTTTATTTTTCAAAATTGAGGAATATCTAGAGCGCCTCTAGACATCGTCACAAATATAACAGCGAGTAGATTTTATTCATTTTCAACTATTATGATACATCAAATTCTCGCCAAAGTAATTTATACACAGTTGGCAAAAACCTTTTGTGAAGGTGTTTTCACCGTTCGGGGTAGCAAAAATGAGTTAATTTAGAGATTGACTGTCATATTTCCATTATAACTATAAGTTTCAGTCGTATAAAACTATACTTTGACGCCATTAGCATTACAATGTATAAGTCATGCTTCTTACAGCAGCTGACACTTCAAAATTAAAGTTCAAATGTGGTCTCAGTTGTAAGGAAAAAGCTCGCTCTGTATACCTTAAATCTACCGAATTTGGTGATTTGGCGGCGGATCGGGTTCCGTTCATCCCCCGAAAGACTTCTTCATTTGCAGAACAACAAACTCACTTAAGGTAACCTGTGCGAGATTTTTCCCTCTCGTCCCTTTACATTCGAATTTTACGTTTTAACTTCAGCAGATAAGAGGAAGCATGAAGTAAATATTGACATATAATGGAGTAATAAATTAATTTTAAATGGCTGAAATTATCAGTGATTACATAAAAACACCTACACCAGACTTAAACCTGATTCACCTATTATGAGGTACGTTTAAAACGCCTTCACAACGTAAGGTTTTTTTTGGTGACAAAGAATTACTTCGGTGACTTTATGATTTATTTTTTTAAATAATTTTAAAAATATATGAAGTACAATTGGTTATTGGTTCTCTCCTATATAAGAATTAACCAAAAACTTTCTCGCTGACCTTCACCTGAAGACGCCAGAATGATAGCTGTTTCAGTTCTGAATCCCAACAACATGCGCGGACGCAACCCCGAAAAAATGTTGAAATCATCTGATCAACGCCGCGGAAACCTGCGAACATACGCATATGGTTATTTTTGACGAGATATAGGCGTTGGAAAACTTTCATTTTTTAAAACTGAATGTCTCTCTGATGCCATACACGAATCATTTCCCATGTGAAACGGCCCGTGTTTTTCGGCAGAGACCTCGGAAAATAGTGCGGTAAGGGGGATGATATACGTATTTGGTCTCTTTGGATGGGCGAGATGTATTTCTCTAAAATGAGACCGAATCCATCGATTTCCAAGTGAAGTGATATCTCACAAAAACCACCTCACGAGGGTATACATTCCTCCTACTTTCACCTGGTGGATGAGAAACGAACTACACACCTCCCGACGCGAGTAATTTTGAACCGACATGTTCCATAACTTGGTTCCTTCAATTCACCACCGCCGTCCAGGAATCTCCCCTCGCTCGATACCTCGCAATCGAAAGAAATCGGCGAGAAATGGACACGATTTCGTGGTCTGTCCATCCATACTCCTTCCTGTCGGCGCTAAATATAAGTTTCATTCATAGTTCGTGCCCCCTCTGGCCCCCGCCACCTACGCCCCAGTCATCCGTCATCACCCCCCGCCAGTCACCCGCTCTCTCTACTCAATATGGTCTGCCGTGAGATCTCTCTCTCTCTATCACGTGACTGACGTCATTTGTCCCGAAACCGGCATCAGATAATCCACACGGGGGGGAGGGGGGGGGGGCGTATTTATTTTCGAACGGACGTTTAAATACGGCTTATCGTCCGAAATTCATCGGTCGAAACGACTTCCCTCTCCTCCCCTCCCATCCCTCCCCGCACCACAAATGCCATCCGGCCCGGCCGACTCGACTGCGGCTTCAAATCACACTCATTCCGCATTCCGTCCACTCCAATGCACCACCGCTTACCTTTGGCCACTCCCAACGAACGCTCCGATGAGGGAAGTTGGCCGAAGAGGAACTGAATGAATAAGGAGGGCAAGAAAAGGAGTCATAGTTCTTGTCCTCCTCGGCCATGCGTTGCACTCGCCACCGTCAACCACGGGTGCCTTCATTTTGCTTTGTGCTCCTCCATTAACTTCGCAAGATAACGGTACACTTGCCTTCCATTCGTCGAAAGCAATGTGCGAACTTAAGGTAGTCCGAGCGAGATAGTTCCCTAGTCATAATAGAGACCATATTCGAATTATACGTTTTAATTTAACCAGCTTTAGGACACATGAATAAAATATTGCATTATTAATGGTGCAATAAAATAGTTTTATATGACAGAAATTGTAGGTTTTTTCAATGAATATATCTAAATAAGTCTTTAACTTGACTCATTTTTTTCGCGCGGTGCGTTTTAAACTCCTTCAAAACGGAAGGTTTTTTGTGATACCCAGGAATCTATTGCGGTGGCAACATGATTGATTTTCAAATATAGTTGAGAAAACATACAAAATACAGGCTGTTAGTTTTTTTACGACATATAAGTGTTAGAAATACCTCATTTTGCGAATAATGCCTCTCTGGAGAGCATACACGTACCATTTCCCATGTAAAAGGGCTGGTATTTTTGGGCAAATATCTCCGAAAGTAATGTGGTAAGGGGTTGAATTTTTGGTGTCATTAGAAGGGTAATATATTTTTCTTTAAAATGAGACCAAATTCATTGATTTCTAAGTAAAATGATATCTCGCTCAAACTACCTTAAACAACAAGTGGGGAGCGAAAGTCTAAAGTTGAGAACAACATAAGTACGTCGAAATTGCCACCCGTGATTGAAATTAGTAAATTTTCAGGAAAGTCTACAAACATGCATATTGTGAGGTTTATAATCACTTTGTGATAAGAAGTTTGTATTTTAACAACTTATTTTGGACGTAATCGACAACTCCAGACAAAACATACAGCTGTGACTGTTGTTCACCCGTATTATGCTACCTACCGTGTGGTTGTATAACATTTCACGAGAGTATATCGTTCCAATCAACGTCGTTCTTCTCTTCTTCGCATCTAAAGGTTATCCTTGTTGTAGCAGCCACGACTTCCAACAATCTCTTTTTTCAGCCTTCCTCTCCATTTCATTGTAAGAGGTGCATCCCATTTCCATCGCCAATACTTTTAGGTACGAAGTTCTCGGTCGTCCTCTCTGTCTTTTGCCTAGAAATTTTCCTTCCATAATATTTTGTATGAAGTTGTCGTGCCTGAGTAAGTGTCCGATGAGCTTTTCTTTCCTTGTTTTAATTGTTTCAAATAGTTCTCTTTCTGTATGGACTCCATTTAGTACATGCTCATTAGTTTTCCTGTCGGTCCACCTAGTTTTTGTAATCCTCCTCCAAAACCACATTTCTGCAGCTTCAAGTTTGGTCATCTCACTCTTCCTTAGTGTCCATGTCTCGCATCCATATGTTAGCATACACTATACAAAGCTTTTCAGGAATTCCTTCCTAGTCTCAATACTAATGCTGTTATTTACTAGGAGGTATTACAAGGAGGAGATTCAACGTCGTTCGCGCTGTCCCATTCACCCACGTTCAACCGTAGCCCATCATTTTCACCCCCCAAGTAAATGAGACATTCATACTGCCACGCTTATGGAGTATTTAGACAAGTAAGTGTAAACCTTAAAGATATTGGTTGAAGCGCTCATTACGCTTTGTTGTCAAAACAAGCTTTGGAATTCCCAAATAACCCTAAGAAGAACACATGCATCTGGTTACACGACGCTCCTCTGAACTTATGGTAGTTTGAGCAATACATCATTTTACCTAAAAATCAATCAATTTGATCTCATTTTAAAGAAAGATATGTCACCCTTCTAATTACACCAAAAATACAACCCCTTGCCACAATACTTTCGGAGTTATTTGCCAAAAAATACCAGCCCTTTAAAAGGGAAATGGTACGTGCATGCACTCCATAGAGACATATTTTACAAAATGAGGGATTTCTAACACTTAGATGTCGTAAAAAAACTAACAGCGTGTATTTTGTATGTTTTTTCAACTATATTGGAAAATAAATCATATTGTTACCGCAGTAGGTTCTTGGGTATCGCAAAAAACCTTCCGTTTTGAAGGAGTTTCAAACGCACCGCGCGAAAAAAATGAGTCAAGTTAAAGAATTATTTAGATATTTTCATTTAATTACTTACAATTTCTGTCATATATAACTATATTATTGCACCATTAATAATGCAATATTTAATTGATTTGTCCTACAGCTGGTGAAATTAAAACGTATAATTCGAATATGGTCTATATTATGACTAGGAAACTATCTCGCTCGGACTACCTTAAGGACGCAACTTCCGTTGCCGTCTTGGAAAAACTCAATGGGTTTCCCCGCGATGAAACACAAGAGCAGATCGCAGAGGGACAGTCGAAGGAGAAAAGGGTGTCTGTGTGGTGGGGGGGGGGACAGAGGGGAGTGGATGGAGAGGGCGGTAGGGTGGGGACGTAAAAAGCCGGCTTTAGCCGAGTGGTAGGTCCCCACTTCGATTTCCCATTCGGTCCAACCCCTCCTCGTCCAATCATCCTCTCCTTCCTTCGATCTGAAATCGATATTGTTGTCGGATAAACTGTTTGGGAAAACGTCTGGGGGGCCCATGAGGGCGGGGGTGGAGGGGGGAAAGGTGTATTTTTGGAGAAATCACCGTCTTGACGATGAATGGGCTCGGAAGAAACGGGGACAATTCCAAAGGTCGACGAAAAGTGTATGGGATCATAAAATCGAGCGAAAATCCGTCCGTCCCGTCCCGCCGTCGCATATTGCCGTTCCAGTATCCGACTCCCTCTGTCTCTCTCGCACGAAATTCAATGACGTCAAGAGGGATTCCCGAGACGGAATACGTCATCAATGGTCCCCACTTTTATTTTGACGGTTTCGCTTCGATCAACTCGAGGAGGAGGAGAGGAAAGAGAGGGAAAATCGGATCCCTTCGGAGGGGATTGACTACAAACGTCGAAGTGGTCCAGACGCGAGCACTTTCGTCCGAAATGCCGCCCTGCGACCCTCGTATCGCCCCCCGTCCCCTTTCTCCACGCGACCCCATCCTCATCCTCCTCCTTACGACAACCCCTCTTTAATTCCCCACGATCCAATCATTTTCATTCCCTTTCATTTATGGCCCCTGAGAATATCACTCTCGACGATCAATGCTCTCCCTCCCTCCTCAGTCCTGCTTAATTTGAGAAATTGGAATCGGGAGTAGAGGTACAAGGGAACTCGGCATATATATGTGCATATATACCCTGCTAAAATTTCTTAGAAGTTATTCTGTAGAACGTAAGGAATTCTACAGAAATTGACTCTTTTTCTTCAGAACCAGTTCCTTTTCTAAGGATCTGTACGGAACATGGGAGCCTGACTCTACAGATCATATGTTCTTTAGTTATTTTCTGCAGAGAAAAATAACTCCTTACAAGCTGTTCTGTAGAACTTCAGCAACTCTACGGAAAGATCTCCAGAACGGGGTATTCTGCAGAACGTCGTAGGGAATTCCACAGAACGTCCTAAGGAACTCTGTAGAACGTCCAAAGGTATTCTACAGAACATCCTAAGGTATTCTGCAGAACGCCGTAGGGAATTCGGTAAAATGGCGTTTCAATACTTTAAGGAATATCTACAGAACTTTTTAAGAAATTCTGTAGAAGTATTTATAAGAGAACTATACAGAATTTTTTCTTAGGGAATTGCTATTTTTAATAGCACTATATTCATTCAAAGAATTAAGGAAACCTCATCATCCGAAACTTCTTCATCGTAAACTTTTGCATCTATATGCGCATACTTACACTTCCCTTATTGACAAGCGTCGCCTCCAAACGCATCCGATTTAATAAAGTGTAGTGCTTCCCCCTACATCACCATTCGCCGCTCCCTTCCCGGTGAATGCTCGTTTACTTAGCAGAAGGGTCCCGGGACTGACCGGCCTGTCCCCTAAGACTGCTTCAAAGGCTCGCTTGTGATGAGCAATTAGGACGGACAAAGGAGGCAATGATATGGCCTGAAACGGTTACATCCTTCCCCGGTGGCACAGGTAGAATAATCAGCTGAGTGGTAATTGTGCAGGGCACTCAATGTACCCTCATCCCAAAGTATCGCCTAGCAGTCAAGGACATTCGTGGATGGCATGACACCCAACGGTGTTGACACGCAGACGAATGCTATCTTACTATGCTTGCGGTAGCTGAGAGAGATATTTCCCCTCTCATAACAGAGACCATATTCATATTTTATAGTTTATATTTAAGGCAGTTTGAGCGAAATATCATTTTACCTAGAAATCAATGAATGTGGTCTTTTTTTAAAAATAAATATCTCACCCTTCTAATGACACCGAAAATCTACACCTTACCACATTACTTTCATAGTTATTTGCCAAAAAATACCAGCGTTTTACATGGGAAATGGTACGTGTATACACTCCAGAGAGACATTATTTACAAAATGAGGATTTCTGACAATTAGCTGTCGAAGAAAAACTAACAGCGTGTAGTTTGTATGTTTTCTCAACTATTTTTGAAAATTAATCATATTGTCACCGCAATAGGATCTTAGGTATCACAAAAAATCTTCCGTCTTGAGGGAGTTTCAAACGTACCGCGAGAAAAAATGAGCCACGTTAAAGACTTATTAAGATATTTTCATTTAATTACTTACAATTTCTGCCATATATATCTATATTATTGCACCATTAATAATGCAATACTCAACTGATGTGTCCTGCAGCTGGTGAAATTAAAACGTATAATTCGAAAATGGTCTCTATTATGACTAGGGAACTATCTCGCTCGGACTACCTTAAGAAACGGTAAGAAGCATGAAGCAATATTTTAATGTTAATGGCGTAAAAATAGTTTTTTGGGACTGGACTACTCATTAGATGGACGAGTCTTTAAATACAGACAAGTCTTTAAATTCCTCGGAAACGCAGAGTTGGATAGGTCACCATAGTATTTTGCTTCTTTTTTATTGGCTAACTTCATGTATTCACCGATTTTACAGCGCCTTCATCGAAAAATTATGTGCAATAATATTTGTTGTAACGTATTTGCCTTTTGAAAATTAGTTGAAAAATGTATGACTTTGATCGAATACAGTGGTGTCTATAATTTTGCTGTTATTGCCGAGACGTGAAGGACTCACTTTTTTCCAAAATTTGAAGAGAAGATAAATAAAACTTTTCGATATTACATGGTTAAACTCGGAGTAAATTAAAAACGAGGAGAATTACAGCTTGAACAAAACCGGCCACAGGTTAGGTCTACCGTTTCAATGGCTTTGTTATGTATTGAGAAGTATTGCTAACATGCCTATCACCACATTTGCTAGTTCCAGATGGCAAACATGTCGGAATGGTATTTTAACAGATCCATGACAAATCGTTCGTATCACGATCATTTTGTGGCGCTTAGATAAAAATACGCACATTTTTGGCGTCGGCATTGAAGCTGCCTTGTGTCTCGAAATAGAGTGATTGGCCAGAATCGATTGACTCTTCAGTGAAGTCGGAAATGGAGGACGCTATGACGTCTTGTGGCTAATCTGACGAGAATATATATTTTTAGAATACAGGTCATACCAATCCGAATGCATTCACTGACGCATTAATCCATCCAAAAACGTTAATGCTTGCACAGGCTCGAAGATCGAATCTACTAGTTGAAGTACGGGTAATGAAAACGGTGGCTTCCTGAGGAAAGCGTGAGGTATTCTGCTCATTAACTAAAATGGTATTCAAACGGAAATAAAGTTTCCAGCTGCGAGCGAAGTGCAATTCCACCGGGAAAAGTTGGTGACCGATAAGAGGAGGTAATGTTATTCCAAATATTATAATTTCGGTAGTTACACTGCTTTGCAAAATGTGACTTGTTTCAATTAGCTTTTCATATCATCAAACTAACCATGACTCAACTTTAACTTGCAAGGTGGTAATATATCGACTTTCGGACGAAGAAAATTGCGAATTTCATTATTATGTCGAGCAAGTTTTAGTATCCACATGTGCATAATACCCAGCGAGCCGCCGCATGGGCGTGTGGCAAGAGGTGTTAGGAAACCAGCCGTGGTAAAATGTAAGGTTTTTGGGAGGTGTAATGGTGACGTGTATTATGGGAGTGTATTTAGTGGAGCTCAGTTTTTAATGTGATTTCTAATTGTGCGCGGAAAGAACAAGTTCTTGTGCCTTCCTGTACGGCAATGTACCTCTCTTATTTTATCGCTTCTATTAGACCTAGAGTTGTGGTATGACGTCATGATAATATTCTCTGTGTCGCTCTGAAACACATCAGTCATGAATAGCAAGTGAATCAAGGTTTAGCGAGTCAATCCTAGCGTTTAGCCTCCGCGTCCCTAGATGTCCCACCTTAACCCCTCTAAAAGTTGAGAATCACAGTGTGTTCGCTTACAGCAGTGACGCAATTTTATTGAGCATATCCTAGAGTGCATCGCATCCTTCACATCAGATTGAAAATTCAATCTATAGCTTTAATGGCCGTGAAATTGTTCAGTTTTAGGTGTCTATAAAAGTAAAGGAGTTTAATCTTGCTCATACGCTAGGTTGAGCGAAATAACGTTTCACATAGAATTCAATGAATTCGGTTTCCTTTGAGGGAAAAAACCTTACCTCTCCAAATATATCAAAATATCGGCCATTTATCGCACAACACTTTGGGATATTTCCCAAGAAATAGAATCTGTTTTCCTTGGGACGAATGAACTCCGGAGAGACTTTATTAAAAATGTTTTTTGAGTTTTAAAGCCTGGAGGCTAAACAACATAGGAGTTGCTAACAACTAAAAGGTTTAGTTTGTACATTTTCTCTACTATTTTTTAAAACAAATACATTAATCACCTCCGTAATTTTTGCAGAATCGCGAAAAAACCTGAAGTGAAGGCAATTCTCCGAGTATACGGCGTGAATCAATGTATCAACAAGTAACAAATCAAAGTAACAAAAATTTTAGGTACTTTGAGCGAAATATCATTTTACTTAGAAATCAATGAATTTGGTCTCATTTTATAGAAAAACATCTCACCTATCCAATGACACCAAAAATTCAACCCCTAACCACATTACTTTTCGAGATATTTGCCAAAATATACAACAGCCCTTTTACATGGGAAATGGTACGTGTATGCACTCCAGAGAGACATTATATACAAAATGAGGTACTTCTAACACTTAGATGTCGAAAAAAAACTAATAGCGTTTAGTTTGTACGTTTTCTCAACTATATTTGAAAAATAAATCATATTGTCACCGCAAGAGGTTCTTGGGTATCACAAAAAATCATCCGTCTTGAGGGAGTTTCAAACGAACCGCGCGAAAAAAATGAGCCAAGTAAAAGACTTATTCGGATATTTTCATTTGATTACTTACAAAATCTGTCATATAAAACTATATTATTGCACCATTAATAACGCAATATTTAATTGATGTGCCCTACAGCTGGTGAAATTAAAACGTGTAATTCGAATATGGTCTCTATTATGATTAGGGAACTATCTCGCTCGGGCTACCTTAAGGAAATGTTTGCAATCATAACTCAGAAAATGAAGCACCCGTTTGGATAAAAAAAAAACGAAACAGGAAACCACTAAAATTTAATACTTAGGATTTCATTAAGGTCAGTCAAATCGGCATTAACAATGGAGACCAAAATTTTTTTGTGTAATTTCTTTTATGGATTAATTTTATTAAAAATCTTACATCATAAAGTAAGATAAGGCGAAAAAATCGGCGTTCTCATGTGACTTTCGCTAAATATCTTGAAAATATTCGTACAAAATGTGGTAATATAGATACAAAGTTCTAATAATGTCAATAATAATGTAATTTTGTTTGGAAAGATGTTCTTTCAACAACGTACAACTGGTTTAGTGTAATTTTAATATTTTCCCTCCTTCTCGGAGCAGCTATCAAAATGTAGTAAGTCTGATTAAGTAAGACTCATCGGGAATGATTCATTTTGATGAAATACAATAGAACACGTGAAAGTATATTTCGTAAATGACTAGGTTTGCTGCACGACCAGTTTCGCTAGTCGAGGCACACACAAATCTTAGAGATGCAATTGGTGCCCCATACACACATACATACAGAGGTAAGAAGAGGAGGCGAGTGGAACACGTCAGATTAGCCACAAGACGTCATAGCGTCCTCCTAATCTAATTTTGTTCGTGAATAATACTCATGTTCGTGTGAATAAGATTCGTGAATGTTAAATCAGTATTTCTTTGTCACATTTAATTGGATTTTACATTTGAAAAACGGAATCAGTCTAGGAGTCAGTAGTTTCTTGAGGTTGGATAATATGACCAATTTCTAAAACTGACAGAAATAAATAGCTCTGGATCTTTTTCATGTTACCAGTCATGGAATGGGGAGGGGGAGATGAGGGAAGGAGGTTAGGGAAGACAGAATGGAATTCTAAGCAAACGATGCGTCTTAAGTAAGTTTGAGCGAAATATCATTTTACCAAGAAATCAATGAATTTGGTCTCATTTTAAAGAAAAATATATTACCCTTCTAATGACACCAAAAATTCAACCCCTTACCGCATTACTTTCCGTGATATTTTCCCAAAAATACCAGCCCTTTTACATGGGAAATGGTTCGTGTATGCACTCCATAGAGACCTTATTTAACAAATGAGGCATTTCCTACACTCAGATCTCGTCAAAAAGCCAACAGTGTGTACTTTATGTGTTTTCTCAACTATTTTTGAAGATTAATCATATTGTCACCGCAGTAAATTCTTCGGGATTACAATAAACCTTCCATTTTGATGGAGTTTCAAACGTATGGCGTGAAAAAAATTATTAAAGTTAAAGACTTATTCAGGTATTTTCGTTTGATTACTTACAACTTCTGCCAAGTAAAACTATTTTACTGCACCATTAATAATGCAATATTAAATTCGTGTGTCTCACAGTTGCTGGAATTAAGACGTATATTTCGAATATGGTCTCTATTATGATTAGGGAACTATCTAGCTCGCACCTCCTTAAGTTAGTGTCGATCTGTTTTTCTTGTAACCACTAATGTAGTGTGGAAAGAAAGAATTTTCGTACCTGTCAGTTGGGCAGTGTATCTCTCTTATTTCATCGTCTCTATCAGGGAACTATCTCGCTCGCACTACCTTAAGACAGCCGTGTGGTGAAAACGGTTGCGAAGATCCTTATCGATGGAGCAACAGATATAATCGAATCGAACGACCCTAGGTGAGTAGTATAGTCAATGCGTCCACAGCGTCGCTGGAAAATCCTTTCCACACCATTGGCGGCCATTAGTTCCGCGCGGCATTTTCGGCAGAGGCGTCGTATCAAGCAACGGCTGCGGAGAACGGTACGCCGAGCAGATATGGATAGAGCAGAAGGAAGGCAAACTTCTTCTTTGAGGGATTCCTTTAGGATAAGATAGCGTGCATTCGAGTGGGATGCACGTCTGGGGAGCACGAAGGTCGCCCTGGTTCTGGTCCTGGAAAATGGTTTCTATTTCAGTGTATCGCTTCGCCTTCCGCGTCTCAGAGGGAGAGTGAGGGAGTGGGGGGTGGTGGGAGGGAATGGGAGGAGGGGGAAGCGAGATGGAAGGAGGGAGGGGTGGCTCGCGAGGAAATTCGATGGAGGAGGGATGTTGCGAGGAGGGTTTGCGGAATGACCGGACCATGGAGTCCGCGAGATTGCAAACGTATGCTCGCTCAGCGCAAAAATCTCTTCACTTTTTTCAACCCATGGCAGCTTTCCATTTGCCCAAGTGCGCTCATAATTTCGCAACACAACAGCGCACTTGTCTTTCACTCGTCAAACAGACCATGCGCACAAGAAAGCGCGCTCCAAAACCGGTTGGGATATCTGTTGATGTGCGCTAAGCAACAAAAGAATGTCGACAATGACATCATTGATCGTAGTCAATTTGTTGATTTTTAGTTAAGTCGTTGAAAGTCTAAATTGTAGGTTGATCAATGTTATGTGTTCGAAATTTTATCGTCTTTTGAACAGATTCGATTGCTATACACAAAATACACAGCCATGACTGTTGTGCACACACACACAGTGCCAACTAACGGCCGGTTATCGAACGTTTCGCCAGCGAACATTGTTCCATTGAACGTCGTTCTTCAGCGCTTAGGTAGTTTGAGCGAAATATCATTTTACCTAGAAATCAATGAATTTGGTCTCATTTTAAAGAAATATATATCACCCTTCTAATGACACCAAAAATTCAACCCCTTGTCATATTACATTTGGAGTTATTTGCCAAAATATACCAGCCCTTTTACATGGAAAATGGTATGTGTATGCAGTCCAGAGAGACATTATTTACAAAAATGATGTATTTCTAATGCTTAGATGTCGTATATAAACCAGCAGCGTGTAGTTTGTATGTTTTCTCAGCTATATTTGAAAATTAATCATATTGCCACCGCAGTAGGTTCTTAGGTATCACAAAAAAAATTCCGTTTTGAAGTAGTTTCAAACGCACCGCGCGAAAGAAATGAGTCAAGTTAAAGACTTATTTAGATATTTTCATTCGATTACTTACCATGTTTGTCATATATCACTAATTTATTGCTCCATTAATAATGCAATATTTAATTGATTATACCTATAGCTGGTGAAATTAAAACGTATAGTTCGAATATGGTCTTTATTATGACTGGGGAACTATCTCGCTCGGACTACCATAAGTGCGCAGATGTGTTCCAATGTACGGTGACTACAACACTTGGAATGGAAATAGTGACGTTTTTTTATGAATGTTACAATGTTTGTGGTTTTGGCATTGATTACAGTCGATCATCGGGTCGAGAGGTACACATCGCTCGACCTCGCAGCGGGAGGAGGAAGAGTACCCAAATGATTGGTGTACTTTAAAAGTTTATTAACCATATAATTTGAATAAAAATATATCTATTTAGTCAACTCAATCGCCTATAGAAGTTTCCCAGCGTCTTATGATTGACATACAAGGACGTAAATCAAGTTGTTTCGTGCTGCCACACAAAAAAAGTAATGAGGTGTGGAAACACAGCCGAACCTAGGGGTCAATCTGCTACTGGCGATAGTCATCAAAGTGGCCGACATCTCGTGGCGATCTTCAGAACTGAGGTAAAAGGCTGATTTTGAGTCACCCACGACTATCCACGGAAAAAACTTTACGGAGTCACCCGCAATGCCCAATTGTGCGAAATTCCTCGGAGGAAAAATCATCCGCCTTGACCGGAATTGCCTTGATCGCCTTGAGGTAAAAGGGATTGGATGTCTCGGTATCCTTGTATTTACGCTAAGTTGATTGCCTTTGGATTTGAATGTGTAATTAAGTGAACTAACGAAAACATTACTGCCTCGCCTTAATGTAACGTAATAACTGTGGAAAAGTACAATACGTAAATATGGATTCGAAGATAAAACACGCCCAAGAAGTGACGCCTGAAGGTGTAAAGTATATTAACGTAACGTCATACATATTTTTTCTTTCTAAGAAATTATGCATTTCAATGCAGTCTGCCAGAGGACTCAGTAGAGGATTATTGGGGAGGAAGATGTTACCCATTGTTGAAAAACAAGGCAATGTCTGAGGGAATATAGGATTTGAGTGAATGTGGATACAGTGTGAATGTCATTTTACCCTCTAAATATTGATGCTCTTCATTAATTACCAGAAAGATTATTTTTGCCCTTGTTTGGTGATATAAACTATAAGTCTACATATGCGGCACAACATTTAAGAAATTAGGTTTTGTTAAACGTATAATAGGAAGGTCCTCGGATGAAAAAGTAAAAGAGAGATGCTATCCCTCGCTCTGGTTAGGCCACACCTCGAATATGCCGCAGGCGTTTGGGACCCTAGTCATAAATAGTTAACCAAAAAAATTAATAGAATACAAAGAAAAGCAACGCACTTCGTTAAAAACTGCTAAGAGCGAGCATATACTGTCTCACAACTTTTAGAGGGATTAAATTGGGAGCCCCTAGAGACTCGGAGGCTGCACGCTAGGCTTTGGCTGCTTGAGATATTCAGAACTGGTGTGTTTCAGAGCGACAGAGGGAGTATTATCATGACGCCTCACTACATTTCTAGGTCTGACAGATGCGATAAAATAAGAGAGATACTCTGCCGAACAGATAGGTACAAAAACTCGTTCTTTCCGCGGACAATAAGCGACCACAATAAAATCTGAACTCCTCCAAACACACTCCCATAATACACGTCACCATTTCACCTCCAAAACTTTTGCATCTTTACAAGGCTGGTGACCTACCACCACCTGCCACACGCCCATGCGACGGCTCGTGGGTAATATGTAGATGTAGATCTGTTACTCTTATAATGCCATTAGAGTGGGATAAAACCGGTCGGAATGCCTTGAAATGCTTTGATTTCCGTCCAGAACAACTTAACTACTGCTTAATTACTACGGAACTTCATGAAGGAAATAATTTTAAGAAAACATCGACGATGTCATTTTTTTCTTCAGATCTCTCGTCATTTATTCGTCTCAGGAAATTACTCTTGAAGCATTTGGAACAGCTCGAAACAATATAGAGTTCAATAATCACTAGGAATGACTCTAACAATTATTACGAAGGGATTTAATAATCAATTTGTATCCAACGAATGTGAAAGATTTCTTTACACAGGATCTTATCTCGTCATTGTTATGTCTGAATATGTGTGATAGAAGTAGAGTTGCACGAATTAAATACTTCCCGCTACTACTTGAAAATTCGCCCAAGAACGACTGTCGCATTCGGGGACACAGCTTATGTCAACGTTATCTATTTTAAGTCCGAGGTTCATGCCAATACACTCATCCCCACACCAGAAACACCGTCCCTATACTGTTTGTTTGAAAAAAAGACGTATTCTCAGGCTGTCGCGCATCTTTCACGGTGCATGCACCAGTGTAAATTAACGCGTGATGCACAATTCCCGTCCCCTCCACTCGGCCAAGACACCCACTCAAGTGCTGCCACCTGCATTTCATTACGATTGCCAACAATAGCGCGGCGGGCGGGGGAGGAGACGGGAGGATAGGGGGGGGGGAGATTTGGCGCTGCCCAACCCCCACCTATCCATATGCAGTACTTCCCAACTCAAGATCCCGCTGGACAATCGCTACCACACAGGAGACAAATAAGTGAAAAGACGAGATGGAAACTTCTCCCAGAGGTGCGTTATCATACCTCTGGTTATTTTTTTCCATCAGATTACCGAAATTAATGAATTTGACCATTGGCTGCGATACCGTTGACTTACCAGCGGTTGGATTTACTTTAAAAAGTTCGGGAACTCTCGATTAACATCACAGAGATGTCAAGGTTTTGTAATCTGGCGGTTGAAGTCATCCAGGCATATCATAAATCCGGGCAAAAATCACTCGTCTATATGAAAACTACTCTATAAAGTCCTTAAGAATTTCCAAGAAAGATGCAGTAAGAAGTATGCGCAGTACACCATGAAAATAATAACGTAGTTATAAACATTTTCCCGAGTTGGTGCGACAGCAGGATAGCATCAAATACAGCAATGCACGAATAAGTGTACATTCAAGGACAGATTTTGAGGAGGATGTTTAATATGTATGATTTAACACTTTCCCGGCGAATAACATTAGTGTACATTTCTCGGGCTCGCCACCAGGTAAGATAGTCATAGGCAGCCGACGTTTCGGGTTCCGACTCATTACCCATTCTCAAGCCTTGAGCCTTGAGCCTTGAGAATGGGTAACGAGTCGGAACCCGAAACGTCGGCTGCCTATGACTATCTTACCCGGTGGCGAGCCCGAGAAATGTACACTAAGGATGTTTAATAGTTTAGCAGGTGCAGATGTGGTGCTGCACTAACCGAGAAAGCAGTTTCAACCAGAAGGCTTAAATTGGTAACGAGGTGTGCGTGGGGGTCCGAGGGGAGACTAAAAGAAAAAATAGATAAGATTGCTAAATAAACACTGTTTCGGTCACGTCGTACCACCAACAAGCTAAATTTGAGACGGTTGAATATAAAAGAGATAATGCATTTATTTATCTGAATGAGAGTAGATGTTAGTCAACTACTGGAAAAATACACTTACCATTAATATAGGATGGTGGTTCGAACTCTTGATCGGTGATACGCTGATAAGAATGGTTAGCAGCATTCTAAAGCTCATGGAGAGCAGAAATATTTGGACCCTTAGGGCTCCAGAATCTTTGTTGTACAGCAAGTGTTCTCTCCAGAAATATTAATAAAAAGGATAATCATTTCAGCATTTCACCCGTTATGGTGTAGCAAATAAATTTTCGATTTTTTACAATTATTGGATTCACCTAAAAACGCTCAACTTACAATTATTGCTTCAACACGATGGAAAACCTTCGTAAAATTGCATCAAACGCGAATGCATCTGGTCTACTCCAGAGAAAAGACCGTATTGCAACGTATTTGCATTTAAAATGTCTGAGCTAATCTATGGGGAGGAGGAAAACCTCGATGGGAAACAATTATAATGCACGAGTATAATGTCACCAACTCCGGGTCTCTGAGCCAGTTCTTTCCGTGTCCACTTACCACCGACTGACTGCTTCCTTCCAATGACTTAAGTTGAATCATGCGACAATCGTAAATGCATCATCAGCAAATTACTGCGGAATCAACCGCAGAGTTATTTTCCCCTCATCAAATTCCGCGCATCATCAGCCAAAGGTTGAACACCTTGGAAATACCAGGAATGACTGGGGAAGATGATTCTAACGGACCGCCCGCAGCAACGGGTCTTCTTTGCTACAAATCTGAGATTAAGGTGCGCTCTCTATCGTGGGCGTCCTGCAGTTACACGAAAGGTTCTCGTGATACTTTTCATTCGATAATGGAACACCTTAAGGTAGTTTGAGCAAAATATCACTTTACTTAGAAATCAATGAATTTGGTCTCATTTTAAAGAAATGTATCTCATCCTTCTACTGACACCAAGAATCCAACCCCTTACCACATTACTTTCGGAGATATTTGCCAAAAAATACCAGCTCTTGTACATGGAATATGGTACGAGTATGCACTCCAGAGAGACATTATTTACAAAATGAGCTATTTCTAACACTTGGATGTCGTAAAAAATCTAACAGCGTGTAGTGTGTATGTTTTCTCAACTATTTTATTTTCAATAATCATATGATCACCGCAATTGGTTCTTGGATATCACAAGAAACCTTCCGTTTTGAAGTAGTTTCAAACGCACCGCGCGAAAAAAATGAGTCAAGTTAAAGACTTATTTAGATATATTCATTTAATTACATACAATTTCTTTCATATAAAACTATTTTATTTCACCATTAATAATGCAATATTTTATTCATGTGTCCTAAAGCTGGTAAAATCAAAACGTATAATTCGAAAATGGTCTCTATTGTGACTAGGAAACTATCTCGCTCGAACTACCTCAATAATGGAGCACATGCTACAAATAGCTTCTTAGTACTCACAGAATTTAATGGACACTCCTCCCTTGTTTACTAAGAAGTCGGTGACATAGAAAGTCTGAGGATTTTCCGGATGAACGCGACGGATTTCGGGAAAGACTTGAGTAGTGAAGGATCAAATTCAACAGTTATCGAAAGGAATATCTCACTTTTAAATTAAGTATCCAATACCAATGTTCGAATATTGCTTGCTACAAATAATGAATCCCGATTTCTTTCACAAACTAATAATAGTAAGATAAAACGTACGTAAATCAAATTGTGTGCGTTAATCTAAGTTTATGAGCCTGTAAGTAAGTAGTTCTCAAGGTTTTCCCTCAAATATATTAAATTTAGTATAAAAATGAAATGAAATGGAGCTGCTATTTCAGATTCACATTGAGATTTATAATTTCTTAAATTAGGAATTCTCATGAAAGCTAGGGAAGCTCAAGAAGCTTATTCACACTTATTTGGTGGGGATTACATTTGAATTTTTTAATATCTGCCAAATTGCCGACACTAGTAAACGATCTCTCCCCAGAAGGTGTTTCAAAACCTTTCCACGTACATTTTTTAGGTATGATTGCCGGCTTTTGCAGCATCACGGGCTGAAAATAAAAGTTTTTTTTAGCGTGCTACTAATAGTTCATTGGTGGATGAATAGGTGCCATCGCATAATTCAGTTATGACGAAGTTTCGAAAATTTCGGCTGTTTCATTGACAATTTAATCGAAAAAGCAGGTAAAACCTAATCTCACTATTGAACGATTCAACACAAAATGGCCTCGATCGAGTACAAGGGGCTCGACTGCCTCAGGCATAATAGAGAGTTTAAAATGATAAAACGTATAGCAAGATCTTTGCTTTTCATGTTCATAAATGTAAATGATGGGGTGATTTGAATAACTCCATTGTACTGCCATGTAGTTCATACACAACTCATTTAGCGGGAATCTAGGTTGCCAGAGAGTAAATTGATCCGTCTGTCTCACTGATACGATTACCCCAAAAATGTCTCCAGAAATCGTTTCCTAACTCCTTGAGTTACAGTGTACGGTGCACCAATGACAAAATTTTACCACCTGGTATACAAAATTTTACATTTCCTTCCCTGACTATCCATGAGCATTTGAACGGTCGAATGACGGTGTAGCTTGCAAAGGGTAGAGCTGACAGCGGCAACTTCAGGGTTGACCTGCGCGATCTGACGTATGGTTGTGTCTAAGGGGTTGGTGAATGCGACACTTATGGCTTATTAGTTCCTGAATTAGTTCTTTCAATCGTCAACAGCTCTAAGTTTATCGCCCAAACGCCTGGAAACGGGTAGCTAAGGAGACAGGGAAGCAACAAACCGCCGATCGAAATGGCTCGAAGTTATGTCCAAAGTCGGATAATGCCTCCAGGTACCCCGAACTCAGCCCAAGATGAGAAGTCATGCCCAGCTTAGATGAGGGCCCCGAAGCAGCCGTGGAGGAAACAACTGACTCTCTAAGACACGTTTAAGTGAGTTGCACACACCACACGACAGTATAAGCTCTACTCTCATCTTTGAAGGCCATCTACTTAAACTGTAAAAACTGCACAGCATCTGATCGCGAAGTCTGCCGCCGTTAATAGAGGCTCAATCTCTACTTCTTGATTCAGACGTAAAGAAAATGTGCCCGCCTCTTTTCACTTGTTTAATGTAAATTAATGTTGCCTGTTTCCATTGTACCATTCATATCGAACCACAATATCATAACGCACTATACCGTAAATGGATCTAAAATTTAGATAAGTACTACTCCGATTAGTTCATGGGTTCAATTTTTATAGCTACATTATATGCTCAAGGAGCCGATTACAGCGCCATTTTAATTGAATCAACGTATCTTTCATAAAAAATTGCTGTATTTTCTTCAAAACAAAAACATAAAAAACCGGATGAGCAATAGAGCAGTTTTTCATAAGTATTAGTCCTATATGCGGCAGGAATTTTTAAAAATAAATCTCTTATTAATTGTAACTTAAATAAAACTTTGTACACTCCACTAGAGGTTTAATAACACGACCCGGGTTTCGACACTCCCGTGTCATCTTCAGGTGCAAATACGACATCTGTCACTCTACATATACAGGTTCGTGGTATGGGAGGGGAGGGAATCTGAGAGAGGAGGGGTGAGGGGGTGTGGGAGGCGGACGTGGGGGGGGGAGGGAATGCTTGGAGGTGGGAAAGGGTTAGGGGGTGGAGAGGGGGAAGATAATTTTTTTATTATTATTCTCCTATTAATTTTTTAGCCCCGTTAATTACAGTTTTTAATAGTAAAAACGTGTGAATGTGAGGAATGTCATAACGTTATCATGGAGAGGATACATTCTTCATTTAGTTAGTTTAACGCAAAAAATACAGTAATATCTTTAACTAGAAGAAACTTCATAAGAAAATGCTCGTGGCGTAAAGCATTTTATTGGTGAAAAAGCGCACTAGCTGCAGATGGATAGGAGAAGGATTAGTTCAGCCGCAGGGACATAAGAGTGTACATCGAGTTACTACCCTGCTCATTGCTGAATGGGCGTATGACAGGGGGTGTTTGGACATCAGCCGTGTAAAGGTGTAGAAAAAGAGGTTTAGGCAAGTGAAATGGTAAAGTGTTTTATGAGTGTGTTTTGAATATGAATCCGGTTTTAATATGGCCACTTATTGTGCGTGGAAAGAAGGCATTTTTTTGCTATCTGTTCGGCGATGTATTCTTATTTTATCGCATCTGTCAGACCTAGAGATGGAGTGTGGCATCAAGGTGACATTTCCGTGTCACCCTTAAATACACCTGCTCTGAATTTCTCAAGCAAACTAAGCCAAGCGCGCAGCCTCCGAATATCTAACGTCTTACTACTTAATCCCTCTAAAAGCTGAGAAACACTACATCTACATCTACTATTATTACCCTGCTAGCCACCACAGGGGTGTTTGGCTGTTTACACTATTGTTCGCTAGCAGCAGTTTTTAACAAAGCGCGCAGCTTTCCTTCGTATTTTATTTATTTCTTGGCTTAAATCTTTCTGTTCAGGGTTCTAAATACTAGAAGCGTATTCGAGGTGTGACCTAACCAGAACAAAGTAGCGCCTTTCTTTCACTTTTTCAACCGAGGACCTTCCTATTACATTGTAGTGTGTGAGATACAGTGTAGAATTACATTATCCGAGGAGATATTTCCGAAGAGTCAGTGATTGGTTGCGGGGACCTTGGATTTTGAGACACCGAGAAAAGTCAAGCAATACCACATTTGGAAGGGGCACGGCGTTGCAAGGGTTGGAAACGTGATCCGTCTGGAAAGAAGAGCGCACACAGCCCGCTGGCTTCCGAGACGTGATAGTGGCGATGGAGAGAGAGACAGGGTGAGTCGTTCAGAGAGGAATACGGGCGAGGTAGCTTAGCGTTGGATGAGGAGGGGGACGAAAGGAAACGAGCCCCTTAAGGTGGAGACTGTAAAGGAGTGAAGATGACCTCAAAGGCTATGTTGAAGTTACGTTATGAATCGTCCCAAAACCCACTTATCAGATAATCATTATCATTAGTCGTCTGCTTTCACAGGTCCTTGATGTCTCTCTCTGTCCTCTGCTCTCCTCTCTGTAGATCCCTCCATCCTTCAGGTCATCAACTATTTTTCTTTTCTTTCTTCCTCTTTTGCGGTTTCCATCCACCATTCCTTCCAGTACATCTCGCAAAAAAACATTTCCTTCTCAGTACATGTCCCATCCAGTTCTTCTTCCTCTCTTCGATGGTCTTTAAGAGCTTTCTTCCCTCTTTTATACTCTCCAACACCTCTTCATTCCTAACCCTATCAGACCATTTGATGTTAAGAACTTTCCTCCAAATCCATATTTATAAACTTTCTGTCCTTTTTCTATCCTTTTCTGTCATCGTCCATGTTTCCCCACCATACAAAAACACACTCCAAACAAAACACTTGACGATTCTCTTCTTCAGTTGTTCCAGCTCCATTTCACTACCATCCATCTGGTTATAAAGTTATTCCTTGTGGTCCTATCCTCTTCAACGCTTCTGTATTCAGATATTTGAGTACCCAAAATAATCATTAGTCGTTCAATCCCAAGATCAATCGACTGCAGCATTCATCCTTCCCTATCTAATGCCAGTGCCCGTACTCCCTAGCATCTTTTGTTTGCACTTTATTAATTAGATCCATCTATTCATCCCTAACCCCCTTAAGTACTGGAGAGACTGAGGAATGCCGATTTGTCTCAGTTCTCAATGAAGGGAAATATCCAACCGCACCTCCTTGTGGTGGGAGATGGGCAACGCTTCATGCGGCTAACGCGGCACTGGAGACCGAATAATCACCGGTATAAGCGGTTGCCCTCTACCAAGTGCCAACGGCCTCCTAGGAGGGCGGATGAGCGGGTAGAGGTACAGGGCACCTTCTTACCCTTGGAGGGGGAAACCCCTCCTAAAAAGCGGGTGAGCCAGTATTGGCCAACGGTATGAGGATGGAGAAAGCCAGCCTAAGAAACTACTCCATTAAAGACCCTTATGGGTATCTAAGGATTAACAGCCATGATGACTACGTATGTAAAGGAAGGAAAGAGAACTGATCATGGAAGTCGGAAGCCAAGATCCGGCAAGAGTAAGAGTCTCGTGAGGCTTCTCCGGTCGTTATCCTCCGAAATCCTCACAAAGAAGGTAACAGATTTAAAATTGGAACATGGAATATTAATACATTACTGAAACCTGGAAAACTAGAAGAGGTAAAAAACTGTATGGCCAATCACAAACTAGATATTTTAGGATTATATGAAACAAGATGGGCTAGCAATGGTGATTTCAGATCAGAAAACTTCAGGGTTGTCCATAGTGGAAGTGATAGATCAGGAAAAAACTGTGTAGCCATTTTACTTAGAGGTAAATGGTCATACAATGTTTTGAACACATATCATGTAAGTGATAGAATACTCATGATCAAATTGAAAGCAGTTCCAACTAATATTGTAATAATACTGGTATACTTTCCAACTACAAAAAGTAGAGATGATGAAATAGAAGAAATATATGAATGTATAGAAAATTTGCTCGAGATGGTAGAAGACAATGAGAATGTTATTCTTATGGGGGACTTTAATGCGTCAGTAGGAATACAAGAAAACCAGAAACATGTTGGAAGATTTGGATTAGGAGATGTAAATCCGAGAGGTAGTAAACTGTTGGGATTCTGTTTACAACATGAGTTTGTAATAACTAACACATGCTATGAGGTACACAAGAGGAGACTAGTGGCAAACTAGTGAATGAAGATGATGGATGGGACGGTATCAAATATGGCTTAATAACAGCTGCTGACAAGGTTCTAAAAGTAAAGAAACTGAAACCTAAAAAATCTTGGATGACCCAAGAGATCTTGGAGCTCATTGAAGAAAGAAATTAGTTAAGGTTCAAAAATTATAATACATACAAGGCTGATAAAAACAAGATAACAACAATGTGTAGGTTACAGAAAGAAATATGGATGAACGAAACAAGCAAAGAAATTGAGAAAGATTTAGTTGAGGGGAAACTTGACAAAGCCTATAGCAAAGTAAAAACATTACAATGTAGACCGAAAACTAAGAGCAACCTGGTGAAAGATAAACATGGGAAACTATTATTTGGGCATGAGGAGGTGTGTGATAGATGGAAAGAATATATTGAAGACTTGTATGAGGGTAAGGAAATTGAAAAAATAGAAGAGTATATTGAGGAGGAAAATTCTATTGACGCTGATAGCAAAGGGCCACCAATAACAAGAGCTGAGTTTAACAATGCTCTGAATAAATTTAAGCAAAATAAAGCCATCGGTGTGGATAACATTGCAGCAGAACTACTGTAAAATAGTGGTGATACAATTAAGAATAAACTTTACATGATTGTATCCAGGAAAGGTACCACATGATTTCACAAAAAGCAGAACCATTACACTTCCTAAGAAAGGCAATGCAAAGGATTGCACGCATTACCGAACAATAACGCTTCTGTTCCATGCTTCAAACATTTTATTGGTTATAGTAAAAGAGAGAATAAAAAAGAAAATTGATGCGATATTAGATAGTGATCAGTACGGCTTCAGACCAGGAAAAGGCACTCGAGAGGCAATTTTAGCATTGCGACAAATCCTAAAGAGGAGGCTAGAAATTAACAGGAAAACTTTTATAGCTTTCGTTGATTTGGAAAAGGCATTTGACCATGTTGACTGGAGACTCCTGTTCCAAGCAATGTTCAAAATAGGGTTGGATTGGGGAGACAAAAGATTGATTTTAAACCTCTACAAAAACCAAAGTACGGAAATAGAAATCAGTGGCACCACGAAAGAAGCAAATATGAGAAGAGGTGTTGGACAAGTTTGCCCAATATCGCCTTACTTGTTTAACCTATACATAGAAGAAGCAATGTCTGGAATGAAAACGAAGACAAGAGGAATTACAATAAATGGCAAACAAATTCCTTGCATTCAATTTGCAGACGACATAACTCTAGTAGCTGACTCAGAGAAGAAATTAAGTCGAATGCTCAAGATTATAAATAATATTTTATTAAAATTGAAATTTAAAATAAACACCAAGAAAACAAAAATCATGGCGGTAGGAAGAAAGAGAAGTGGAAAGATAACGAATATACGTATTGACGGAGTGAGCTCGGAGGAAGTGACAGAGTTCTGCTACTTGGGTAGCATATTAGAGAATCATAACAACTGCTCCTTAGAGGTCAAAAGAAGAATAACGTTAGCCAAGAAAGCCTTTCAATTAAAGAAAATACTCCTAGTAAATAACAGCATTAGTATTGAGACTAGGAAGGAATTCCTGAAAAGCTTTGTATAGTGTATGCTAACATATGGATGCGAGACATGGACACTAAGGAAGAGTGAGATGACCAAACTTGAAGCTGCAGAAATGTGGTTTTGGAGGAGGATTACAAAAACTAGGTGGACCGACAGGAAAACTAATGAGCATGTACTAAATGGAGTCCATACAGAAAGAGAACTATTTGAAACAATTAAAACAAGGAAAGAAAAGCTCATCGGACACTTACTCAGGCACGACAACTTCATACAAAATATTATGGAAGGAAATATTCTAGGCAAAAGACAGAGAGGACGACCGAGAACTTCGTACCTAAAAGTATTGGCGATGGAAATGGGATGCACCTCGTACAATGAAATGGAGAGGAAGGCTGAAAAAAGAGATTGTTGGAAGTCGTGGATGCAACAACAACGATAACCTTTAGAAGAGAAGAATTCATCCCTAGGCCTTCCTCTTGGGACTTTTCCCTCTCCTCTACCTTCAATTATATTCTTCACAAACCCATTGATCGTCCAAGGATGTTTCCAATCCATCTGGTTATAAATTTCTGTCAAATGTTCCTTATGGTCCATTCCTCTTCAACGCTTCTGTAAACTTCATCATTTCTTATTTTGTCCGTCCATTTTATTTTCAAAGAACTGTGGAACTAGCCGCGCAGTTGATTTTTTCACTGTGAATTTCACATAATTGTCCATCTAATCTTCGGCATTCTCCTCCAGCACCCAAAGGCTTCCAGTCTTCCCTGGTCTGTATCACCAGTGGTCCATTCTTACGATTCATAGAGTGCCTCGACTTTTTTCACCAATTGTTTTCTAGTTTGTAATATTATCTTCTTTGAACACAGTAGTCGCTTTAACACGATGAACGCTCTCTCTCTCTTAGTTCGGGTTATTCTTAGATTGATGTCCGTTTCACTCCTTCCGCTTAACGTGATTCTACTTCCGAGATAGGTGAAGGAATCCACTTGCTCTAAGTTCTCTCCTCTCAGAGTGACTTTTACATTCAGATTCACTTTGACATTCTTGAAACGTCTGGAGTACCCAACAAGAGGGCCAAAATAATCTACATTTTTACACCTATTCAATTCCGCACGCTCAAACCTTGAGCATTTACGGAGACAATCTACTGCCTCATCCGCTACGGCACACAATGATTATATTGCTTGAGATATTCAGAACTGATATTTTTCAGAACGACACAAGAACATTATCATGACGCCTCACTATATTTCTAGGTCTGACAGATTCGATCAAATAAGAGAGATACACCACCGAACAGAGAGGTACAAAAACTCGTCCATTCCGCGTACAATAAGCGACCACAATAGAAAGTGAGCTCCACTAAATACATTCCCATAATTCATGTCACCATTTCACCTCAAAAATTTTAAATCTTTACACGGCTGGTGACCTACCACCCCCTGCCACACGTCCATGGGGCGGCTCGCGGGGTAGTATGTAGATGTAGATCCGTAGGGTTTGGCTTGTCGACGGGGAACCATAAGGCGCTGGCTGGAGGATTACTGGGCTAAAGGAGCGAAAGAGGCATCTCCTTGAAGGTGAAGGCCTTATCTCGAACCGAACCACTCCATTCCCCTTCCCTCCACCGCCCACCCCTAGGACCATCCCCATCCAAATATCCCCACTCCCTCTCCCCCTATGGTTCCCAGAGGGTGAACACCAAAAATAAAACGCCAGATTATGCAGGAGAAGAAGGAGAGAGAGAAAGTGGTCATCTTGAAACGTCTTGAGAAAGGATGGCCAAAGGAACGAATGCGTGAGAGGAGAGAATGCGTTGATTTCGCCTCTTTAAGCGACTCTCATCCCATTCCAACTGACGTACGCATTCCATCTTTCTATTCCGCGCGAGCGTGGCACTTGAATTTTTTTTTCGCGCCAAAGCCAAATGAACGTCATTAGAAATAAGTAAGGTGAATGCGCCGAAAAGAATTGTTAAAATGACATACGGTAGAATCTCGGATTGGATTGGATTTTTGGGGAGGCGACCGACGGCTAAGGTTATTTGCGCCATAGGGGAGAGGTTAAGGGAGGAAAGGTTGGATAGTAACCCGGCGTCGGCATTAGCCTGCTCTTACCGAAAGGCGCCAAGGGGACCACGATTTAACGTCTCATCCGGCAGACGGAGTACTGTACTTGAATTTCCCTCCGCAAGACACTCGAGTAGGGATCGGGTTCCCTCTGAAAAATATCCGCCTCTGCAGGGATTTGCACTCGTCCTATCCGCATGGTTAGCCAGTACTAACCTGAGCCCCAGTAGTGTAGTCTCATTGAACAACGATGGAAAATTACTGACTTATTAAAAGGGTCCAATTAAGATACAGGGGCGATATTGCCTTCGATCGTGGAAAAAATCCCTCTGAAAAATCATCCACCTCTGAAGGGATTTGAACCCTGGCCGCCCGTGTGGTAGGTGAGGACTCTAGCCACCACATCAACCCGATCCCCCGGTAAAGTAAAAAGAAAATCTTTAGGTTTATATAAATGCCATGCGCGAAATATCGAGGGGATATGAAAATATCAAAAATACCCAATTAATGATTAGCATTAACCAAATGAATGGCCGTCAGCAGTGCGTGATTTAAATGGCCTTGTTCAAAGCAAAATGATGAGAAATTAGTACATTTTTTAATTCATCTCTGAAATTCCCTCAAGGTAGTCCATGCGAGATAGTTCCCTAGTCATAATAGAAATAGAATATTCGAACTATACGTTTTAATTTCACCAGCTGTAGGACACATGAATTAAAGAACGCATTATTAATGGCGCAATAATATAGTTATATAAGACAGAAGTTGTAAGTAATTAAATGAAAATATCTAAATAAATCTTTAACTTGAGTCATTTTTTTCGCGTGGTGCGTTTGAAACTCCATCAAAACGGAAGGTTTATTGTGATCCCGAAGAGTTTACTTCGATGACAATATGATTAATTTTCAAAAATACTTGAATAAACACACAAACTACAGGCTTTTAGTTTTGTTACTTCCAAGTGTTAGAAATGCCTCATTTTGTAAATAATTCATCTCTGGAGTGCATACACGTACCAATTCCCATGTAATAGGGCTGGTATTTTTTGGCAAAAAACTCCGAAAGTAATATGGTAAGGGGTTGAATTTTTGAAGTCATTAGAAGGGTGAGATATCTTTCTTTAAAATGACACAAATTTATTGATTTATAGGTAAAATGATATATCGCTCAAACTACCTTAATAGGGAGGTGAATCAAAATTCACAAGCGCACAGCAATTTAAACGGAAATCCGCCGATAGGTATGCATGAGGACCTACGCCGAAAGAGCGGACGCCAGAAGCCATCCATGTGTCATAACCACAGCGCGTGGAGGAGAAGGACGGGAGGAGGAAACCTTTCGAGAAACGGGAGGAGGAGGGGGAGTAGGGGAGGCGTGTGGTGTGCATGGGCATATAATGTTTGCGCTCCTCACACCTCACCCTCGCCCTCCACTCCGGCTCCCGGACGCAAACCCATTTCCCTTTTGCGGGAAGGAAAAAAAAACGGCATGTCCCAGCATTAAATCCGCTGGCCGATCGTATCCCGCACGTACCACCAGTGTTTAGATACATGTAGTCGCGTTCTTCACTCCGTGCTTCCATTAATGCGGGAAGAAATCCGTACGGCGGAGTCGCTCAAAAGAAAAAGTTCGATTTCGCGACGAACATACATGTCTTCCGATTCACTTACTTCTACATCTACATCTACTTACTGTCCCGCGAGCCGCCGCATGGGCGTGTGGCAGGGGGTGGTAGGTCACCAGCCGTGGGTAGATGTAAAATTTTTGGAGGTGAAATGGTGACATGTACTATGGGAGCGTATTCAGAGGAGCTCAGTTTTTATTGCGGTCGCTTATTGTGCGCGGAAAGAACGAGTTTTTGTACCTATCTGTTCGGCAGTGTATCTCTCTTATTTTATCGCTTCTGTAGACCTATGAATGTAGTGAGACGTCATGATAATATTCTCTGTGTCGCTCTGAAACACACCTTTGCCACTGGCATTCTGATTGAGCGCCGAAAATTCCATCCAGTCCATTCGAATGCACAAAACACTTGCAATGTCAGAATTTTCATAGAAAATTTCAAAAAAAATTTTATTATAACACCGCTAAGAAAATATTCTTGCAGCTTCTTTACTCCGTCAATGCTTCGGCTGTTTAAGATTAGGGCTTATATTTCATTTAATGAACATACATACAACTGATTTCAGAAAAATTCAACAGTGAGTACCAAAGAGCTATCGTTTAACTATAGAAATAGTCTGTCTTTAGTGAACTTTTTTTCTTAGGAGTTCAAACTTAACTCTAAACGAATTACGACTTGTAAATGAATGTAAAAACAAAACTCAAATACCTCTCTAAACAATTTACTTTCCAAGTATCTGGAATTGTAATTTTCTATGCTTTTTAAAGCATTTTAACGAAGGAATCACCATAGTGAACCCAGATATTTGTAAGATACCGCTCAATTATATTGGCGGCTATAAATGCTGTTCCATATATAATGAATAAGGTACACTGAATTGAAGTCACGTGACCTTTAAATATATTTAGTTATAATTTATATATAATATATCAAATATCACTTACAACCAAATATATACTTGATATTAAAATGCGAGCTCTTGGTCACTTGGGAACAATGTCAAGTATATATCTAGACAATAATTCGTAGTAGATGAGTGAAATCAATCAATCAATCAACTTGACCATATTACCAATGGTTTTCTCTTCGTCCTGATCAGGCATTTTATAGGGTAATAAAGTAATTCGCTGCCGCTTTAACAAGCTGCGTAGCACTATTCTGAATTCGTAGTTACCGAATTGTACGGACAATACTGCGGAAAGATAGGATCGACAAAGTTGAAAAAAGACAGACATAGCCTTGTGTGGAAGAGTGGTGAAAAGGTGATTATGCTAAAATTTCTGGCACGACGAATATTCAAAATTAGCTGTCTGCAGGCGCTGTCCTAAGCCAAGCAGCAACAGAGTACTAAAGAGATAAAACGGTACGAGTGGTATTACATTTTATAAGCTTTCAATCTCGCATCATCGTTTGAGAAAACAGGATCAGAGGTTTGCGCCAAAAAAAAGTCTTTTGAATGCGAACTCGATGTTGCAGAATGCATAGCAAGCAAAGCGGACGCCAGAATCTCCCTTCTTTTTCTTCGTTTCAGTTTTCGTCGGCACTTTCCCTCGCACCTCCGAGATATACTGAGAAACTGCTAAAACGAGAAAATAAAACGAGCCGTCTCTTTCAGCGCTCCAATCGAAATGTTTGTGTACAAATGTCAGAGGAATCCGCGGAGCTCTTCTTCCGAAAGCACGAATGCGTTCGAAGCGGGCACTTCGTTCGAGTGATGAATTCTATCCTTTCTGCAAGGACTATTTCCAGCTCCAGCCCGATTTTCTTGCGAGGAAGAAATTCATGCGATCTCACATCCACGCGTTCCGTGTTTGTCTCTCGATCAGCGTCAATCCGCTCGCCAAAAACGCGTTTCCACGCGTATACCACCTCCAAGACGCCATCGCCAATATGGTGTTTGACGAGGACCAGGTCTCATTCAGAAGTACCAACACATAGGCATACCTCTGGAAAGAAATTATTATGAACTTAAATATTAATTTACAGTTGTTTCCTGTTAATTTAGCCACCGGTGATTTGGGCCAGCCGCTTAGTTGGGGCAATTCTTGAAGAACAGAACCCAATTGAAGAATATCCCCCTGTGTTCTCTCCGGTTAATCGGGACAGCATGTCGCTTAATAGGGACATGAGTTGGCGACATTGACTCTACACTCGCAAGGATATGCAATTTTTTTCACATAAGGATACAGTTTTTTAACATTCTACATCTTTCATTTAATCTTATACAAGGCCTTTAAAGCTCTCAGACCAAACTGTATGGGAACCGGATTCCGTTTGCGGACCACGAGACTTCATCCAGTGTAGTGTCGTTTTTTAGGGGAGTGGACTCTGGAGGCGGTGGTTGGGCTGTAGGCGGTGAGTCAAGAGAAAAGTGTATAAAACGTACATAGACACACGTATTCTTATCTAATAAAACGTGCATTGTTCTTTAATGGGACATCGTAAAAGGCATCCATCCAGCGTTAACCTGAGGCTGATAGAAATATTTTCAACAAGACTTATAGAATTCCTGAAAAAGTTTTAAATAATTTTCGCTAATTTATTAAACCAATGAATAGTTTAATAAACTTTTTGCATCATAAACCTTATTTAGCCATCTTTCTTTCTACATTTGTTCATCCATACTTACGGGATACTTCGATTAATTTGGACAGCCGCTTAATTGGGGCAAAGTGCGCCTGTGTCCCGATGTGTCCCAATTAACCGGAATATACTGTATTTGCAAAAGTCTGAATACTAGTATTCTGCATATCTCCACTTGAATCTCATTTCATCTTCCCTTCAAATTTTCTATCTCATTGACCACTCGCACCCACCACTTGATAGATTCCTTTCCTTCTTCCTCTTCCCTTTAACTGTAATTGATGGTAATTCAAGCAACTCGTCAATCCGCTTAATCCGAAACGTTTCCAGAAGGAAGTTAATACGGGAATGGGACCTTTAGACGCGGCCGTTTGGGTGCAGTCGTTAAGGCGCGAGCCGTTTTGGCGCAGGGACGTTTCGCCCCGAAAAAGCCGGGCCAAAACGTCCTGAGTCCACAAAACACAGCACTATTTCCAGATACTTACGCATATATACATCGCGCCATTCCCTTTCGTGGAGGGAAAAGTTATGGAATTCATTTGTTACTGTTATCCCAAGGCAACTGTCTCTCTCTTTATGTTGTACGACATAATGCCCAATCTTATCCGCGAGCAATTGGCACCCAGCACAGATATATTGAATCCGAAATATAATTTGAAAACAGAGGAAAGCTGCGCGCTTCGTTAAAAACTGTAACGAGCGAATATATACCGTTTCACGGCTTGGAGAGGGATTGTGTTGTGAGCCACTGGAGACTCGGAGGCTGCAAGCTGAGATTGCTTGGGAAAGCCAGAACTCGTGAGATTAAATGTGACATAGATAATATCATTTTGACGCCGCACTACATACCCTGGTCCGATAGAAGCGATAAAATAATATTAATTTATTTCCGAACAGATGTGTATAAAAATTCGTTCTTCCCACGCAAAATGAACGGCCATGATAAAAAACGAACTCCACTCCAAACACTCAGCACTCCCAAAACACAGTTCACCATTTCACCTCCTTATCACCACCAGTGCCCAATGATCCTCTGCCACACGCCAGTGCGGCGTCTCGCAGGGTATTATGTAGATGTAGATCCTTGCAAACCCCTGTCGATTCTCTTTGCCTCGTGCTTTGCTTCTTACACGCTCAACAATTCTTAAGACTCCTTCCATTCCTCCTGCTCCTCTCTAAGAGTCTCTTCCGCTGAATCCGAATATGAATTTCGAGGTCTCACGCCATTCACTCTTCTCTCATTTATCCCATTTCAACTCTCTTCGACTCAAATTCGCATCCGACTCACATTCTTTCATCACCCACACATTTCCTTTCAACCCTCCTTTTGCCGCAAACACTTCTCCAAGACATCATTTCCGATGCGTTTAGACAACTCTTCTGCCTGTCTGGACATACCCAGGTTAGTAACATTACCCCAAAGCAATAGAGGTACGAAAGGAAAGGGCAGCGTGAAACAAACTGTTAAGATGGAAAAAGGTGTCACCCGTTTACACGGCGCCTCCCCCAGAAGGGAGCGGCACGATGCAATTGCATCTATCACATACTCCAGATGATTGAGTCGAGAAAGTCGTCATGACATTTTTGATTTCAAATAATGTGCCAAAATTTCCCTTCTCCCACTCTGCAAAACCACTCTGCCAGAAAAACCACTCGCAAAACGGAAAAAACTCGCAAACGCATTCGCGACTATCCCTCTGCGCATTGTGGTCTCGCGTTTCGCTGTCTCGCGTTCGCTGTCCGCGATTGGACAATCAACTCACTTTTATACTGAAAGTGACGGTGGCGCACTCTATCCTGATCGACTCAACGCTAGCGCCATTTCCTCCACCAATCAACAAGGACAAGGATTTCCCCCTACTACTCCAACCTCCTGCGTTGGTCAGCTGACTCCCCCTCAATCGCCTGCCGCACCGTCTCAACGCTGCGCCTGGCCTCATATGAAACTGATGGCGGACGAGACGTCTTCTATAGACCAAGCCTTGTGACTTGTCACTTGTGCTCGTGTTCTATAGATCAAGTTAATGGTATTTAGCCTACGGGCTCGTTTTCAATTGTAATATTTGTTTGTTATATAAATGTTGCTTGAAGTTAATCAAACTGGCTAAGGTTGTTGTTATTTTTCTCTCGTCTCCGCCCACCATTCGCAGTCAATTCACTCGCGACGTCAAGTTTTAGTAACTTGTGTTGCAATAATACAAGCTTCACGCAGGATAATGAATTGATTCATTACTACAAAAACACATCTGATTCGACAAATGTCTTTGGCGCTTCCTTCGACAGTGTAGGGGCGAGAGAAGTTCT
This sequence comes from Ceriagrion tenellum, assembly GCA_963169105.1. NCBI lineage: Eukaryota > Metazoa > Arthropoda > Insecta > Odonata > Coenagrionidae > Ceriagrion > Ceriagrion tenellum. Next base: position 119,615,170 of record OY720643.1, read on the forward strand.
TCGGCAGATGATAAGTGAGCGACCAGCCGCGGGACCTTCAAAGTGTGTTCGGGGGGGAAAGTCCGCGACTTGAGTAGATAAGGTATTTTGGGTTCGGTTGACTTCCAAGATGTTCGCATACCTCATCAGTGATTCCCTCTGGCGGAAGTAAGAGTTCTCCCACGGCGACCAATTTTCTCACGCGGAGTCGTCATGCGAGTCGATCCCTCTGGTCTATAAGCCTTCCTTTCTCTCTCGAATCGCAGCGCAGTCGCAGAGAAGCGGACGATTCCGGCGAGACACGTGGAATTAACAAGTTCAAATATCCGCCTCGAAGAAGCGATGGAATTCCCTCCCACTGTCACAATCCGGTATCCAATGAAGATTCTCATTATTATATCATTTTTTGCTCATTCATAAAGCAATCACCATACCGTAAAGCAATACCCAACCTGTGGGCATTTCTTTGTGATGTGGTAATCTAATATGCGCCGTTTTCTCGGAATAGACCCATAATTTTAAAAAAATACTCAGAATTTTTCCAAAGTTTCAAAAGTACGTTCACCATTGTCACAAATCCCACATAAGCATTATCAGGCGGTTGATTCCGTGAAGAAACTGGAGGAAAATTTCGAGAGCCTTGAAAGAAAATTAATTATATATTTCACGTTTGTAGAACCACTCGCTTCCGAACCGTTCAAATTACTTAGAGGAAGGTTTGAATGACTTGAATGAACATCAATTTTTCAGAAAATCTGGAATTTTCTGAACTTATCACAGTATAAACCATACTTTATGGCATAATTTCATAGGTTTTTCCTTTACATGATGTCAAGGTATTTTTAAGGGCATTTGATTATATAGTTAAGTCCATATAACTCTAATTCAATCAGAAATTGCAGCAGAGGCGAATGAGGAACTGTTGATGGAATTTTTTCAGCAACTATCCACTTCAAATTCGTGATTTTATCAATCTTAGATGTAAACTCAAAGTTTAAGCACAGTTTAAATAGATTTCAATCACCATAGGTATCATAAGAAATTTGTTAATTTTCTCTCGTCATGAATACGTTTACTGGAAACAAAAGTTGACTTTAAAACAATAGAAATCATATTCATGCAAAAAACTCAGAAGGAGCATTAGCTCTGATCAGCAATGAATGAGGAAATTGGTCAGAAATCTTACCTTCCCCCTTAAAGTCAATATATTGTGACACCGAATTCCCGCAATTCAGCAGCAAAATACGTTCAGCGATATCGCATTCGCCGTTTTAAATATTCCTACATACTGTGGGAATATTTAAAGCTATTGTAGACATTTATGAGTGGGCTAAAGTTGGAAAAATTATACCAGACCTGCCTTTTAGTCCCCCTCACTCATTCTGATAGATTATATCCTAAATGTTTCTTTAAAGACAGCTGACACTCATATAATTGATTAATTAAACGAATGATAAAGAAAAGTTTGGCAGGTTAGGTACTCATTATGTAATTTTTCCAGTTTTCCCAATCCGTCAGCAGAACGAAAAGTCAATAACCGTAGGAACGTCTGAAGAAATTACAACTGTTTCCACATGAGGTTTAATTTTTACCGACCATGGTTTCGTTACAGAGTAACATAACCAAGTTACTCTGTAGCAAAACCATGGTCGGTAAAATAAAACCTAATGTGGAAACAGCCAAGTTGTAATTTCTTCAGACGCTCCTACTATGAAGGATTACCACGAAGTCCCGCCCGCTTCCATTACTCAATAACCGTATTTTAAATTTTATTGGGTCGAACACTAGTATGACTTAGTGTTGGAGACTAGAGATACAACCTATGACCCGTAATTCTAAACTCCCTCTCAGTTTGAAATCGCAACTTTTTGTTCATTCAAAATCTCTTTAAGAGAGAATTCGTTAAAAGGAACAAAATTGAGACAGCAGTAACAAGTTAGTAAGAAAACACGGCATCCGGAGTCAAAGTGTGAATGGGGAAAATAACGATGCATATGTCGCACTGATAAATACTTAAACCATGAATGGAGTGGCTATAAGAATACTTTATTTTGCTCTGGGTACATCACTCCTAAGAGCATTACAAAAATTATCAAAAACAATATACAACAAAATAAGAATTAAAAACCACAAAGAGAGTAGAAAAATGTGAGAAAAACTTATGCTATATTAACAGTAAGAAATCCAAAGTAAAAAGTTCGGAACTAAAAACAATGTACAATTAAACAAGCATTAAGCACCACCAAGAGAGTAAAATATGTGAGACAAACTTATTAGATGTTTAACAGTGAGAATTCCAAAGTAACAAGTTCGAAACTACTTCGCAAGCAGGTAATGAGATATTTTGACTTTAAAGGCAGAAAGAGTCTGACTGCATTTGATATAGTTCGGTAGAGAGTTCCATGTTGCGGTGGCGCTGACTACAAATGATAGGTGGTATTTAGTGGTAGAATGCGTGGGGCAGTACAGGTTAGTAGGGTCCCTCCTGGTAGACACGCTCCGAGATAGTGGAGGTCTACTAAATAAGTCGTAGATATACCAAGGTTCTCTCCGGCGTATATAAACAGCGCGTATAGAAATTTGCAGAGCATGTATTGGCGTCTGTATTCAATACTAAGCCAGGCTAGCTGTGCTCTATAGGGAGTGATATGCTCGGCTCGGCGAATATTAAAAATGTATCGAATGCAGGAGTTCTGCAATCGCTGGAGTCTCTCTTTATGTTCATTAGTCAAGTCACTGAAGACTAATGAGCAATAGTCAAAATGTGGAAAAACTAGTGTAGTGATAAGTAACTTTTTAGTATGAAAAGGTAGTATATGCTTGAAGAGTTTAAGTCGATGGAATGTGCTATTGATCCTATTTGCAATTTGAAGTACATGGTCGTGCCAAGTGAGGTCCATGTTCATTGATATTCCCAGATTCCGAATGACGTTGGAATATGGTTCAGCAACGTTGTTTATAGATAGCTACACCAGTAGATAGCTATAGATAGTTACACCAGTGGCAACTTTTGGAGAATTTTAAAGAGAGCGTAATCATCACACTGAAGAGAAAAATAAGGTCCCAAGAAACGTTACGGTCACAGAAGTCTTGACGTTTTAACTGAATGAACCCAAAAAAATTACGAGTCATATAGCCGAAGGATTGAAGGGTAAATTCAAGCAAATCTCTCCGACAGCCAATTCGGATTTAGGAAGAATAGATGAACCGGAAGGGTACACTGTCAATAAATTCTCACAGAAAAGCTTAGAAGTGCCAACAAGCCTAAGTTGTTTCAATTGCTTTTAAGAAAATAAGTCGATTACAAGAGAAAAAATATGCCAAACATAAAGAAACCAATTAATCGCAATGGGAATGATTGCAAGAGGAAAAATAAAAGATGAAATAAATAATGGAGTGATACAAGGACGCGAACTTTCACCTAGGCATTTTAACGCACATCTGCATGACATATTTAGAAGTACGTTTACGCTAAATGTCTAGGTAAAAGTTTATTCCTCAAATAGAATCTCTACACACGTGTCACCATGGAAACGGGGGGTCTCATGCACGCGCGCGTCTGAAGTTGGTGACTCAGAATTGCGAAAGGGATGCGACCTCGGGAAGAGGAGAGGGAGATTGAGAGGCAAAGTAAAAGAGTTTATGGTACAGTTGTTGGAAAAAAGTTTGTTCATGAAGTACTCAACCTGAGATAGAACGATCATCACAATGTGGAGTCATAATCGCGAGAGCAATATTACAGGGGTGGTTGCATGAAAATCCAGCCAGCGTAGTCAAAGTTAATTCATCCGGATAAAAGTCAACAAAGTTACCTCCGGGATAAAATTATGCATATACTGCATCGTAAAAATGCCATACCTAAACTGTGGGTGGAGATAACATAAAATCTTCAGAGAGTCAAATATCTTGGAATTACCTAAACATCTGATACATCGTGGGGATTAAGCATACATAACATATGTGGCGCAGCATTAAAGAAACTAGGTTTTGTTAAGCGTATAATAGGAAGGTTCTCGGATGAAAAAGTTAAAGAGAGATGCTATCCCTCGCTCTGGTTAGGCCACACCTCGAATACGCCGCGAGCATTTGGGACCCTGGTCAAAATAGATTTTACCAAAAAAATTAATGTAATACAAAGGAAAGCAGCGCGCTTCGTTTAAAACTGCTAAGAACGAACATATAGTTTCTCACAACTTTTAGAGGGATTAAGGTGGGAGCCTCTAGAGACTCTGAGGCTACACGCTAGGCTTAGTTTGCTTGAGATATTCAGAACTGATATTTTTCCGAGCGACATAGAGAATATTATCATGACCCCTCACTACATCTCTAGGTCCGACAGATGCGATAAAATGAGAGAGATACTCTGTCGAACAGATTGGTACAAAAATCCGTTCTTTCCGCGAACAATAAGCGATCACAATAAAAATTGAGCTCCAATAATACACTCCTAGAATACATGCCACCATTTCATCTCCAAAAAACTTACAGATTTACACGGCTGGTGACCTAACACCCCCTGCCACACGCCCAAGCGGCGGCTCGCGGGGGTATTATGTAGATGTAGATACCTAGCATAAGAAGATATGCGAAATTCCGCCGCGGGTCAAAAACTGCGTCATACTCGCGAGGAGTAGTCTTGACGCACGGCTCTTTTCTGTCTCGCGCGAGAGGTGGAGTGGGAGAAGCAAGCGAGCAAGGGCAAGGTCACATCCATATTCCCATCATTCCCCGTGCTTTCCCTCCCCTCCCATTCACCCCTCTCACCAACCCTCTCCCCTTCCCCGCCACAATTTCCTCCTTCCACAAACCAACCTCACCCACTCTTGCACTGAATATATTAAATACCTTGACCTTGCCCCCGACTCTTCAACACTAGAAATATGCTGGGAATGGAGATCGGTTGGCGATTATACTATTCATAGCGGCGCACTGAGGGGCCAAATGCCCTCATTCTCGGCAAAAACTCGGAAAAATCCAAATTACCGAACAATGGAAATGCCCATTGGAAATTCGAGCTAAATATTGGTAGTGTAAGAAAATGTTAAAGCAGTTTGAGTCAAATATCAATTTACCTATAAATCAATGAATTTGGTCTCATTTTAAAGAAAAGTATCTCACCCTTCTAATGGAACCAAAAATTCAACCCCTTACCATATTTCTTTCAGAGTAATTTGCCAAAAAATACCATCTCTTTTACATGGGAAATGGTACGTGTATGAACTCCAGAGAGCCATTATTTACAAAATGAGGAATTTCTAACACTTAGACGTCGTAAAAAACTAACAGCGTGTAATTTGAATGTTTTCTCCACTATTTTTAAAAATTAATCATAATGCCACCGCAGTCAGTTCTTGGGTATCACAAAAACCTTCCGTTTTGAAGGAGTTTCAAAGGAACCGCGCGAGAAAAATGAGTCAAGTTAAAGACTTATTTAGATATTTTCATTTCATTACTTACAATATCTGTCATTAAATAACTATATAATTGCAACATTAATAATGCAATATTTAATTGATGTGTCGTACACCTGGTGAAATTATAACATCTAATTCGAATATGGTCTCTATTACGATTAGGGAACTATCTCGTTCGGACTACCTTAAGGGCGATGCTATCGGCAGGACGTGTCTAAAGTAGTCAGTCTAGGCGAGTGCTCGCCCCGCTTCGAAAAAGTGCAGCGTCCACTAATCTGTTTTCTTGGCCTCTGCTTATTAGCGCTCTAAGGCGAGTGCATTGTCTGGTACATTAGATTTTTTTGTGTTTGTCAATGGTGAACTGTGCGGCTTACTTTGTAAAACCTTCTGTGAGAATTGGTCGGATTGGCCAAGTAATATCTAAAAATTTCATTCCTATCGCATATCGAGGAAATGGATGAAATTTGTCTTGAACACGTCAAATTGACAGGTATTCATTTGGTTAATTATCAATTTGCTAATTTTCACCAAACTATTTCAAAAACTGACGCTGTCATCGTCACATTCTGACCTAGAAGATGACATTAATTGTCAAAACCACGGCAGATTATTATAAAAGTTTAAAAAAAGATTTTATCCTAATTGAAAAACCACATATGCTTGAATGTGAATATAGTTTATTCACGCCATTAGAAAACTAATTAAACATTTTATTCCCAACGTACTTCTATTACCAGGATCCTCATCATGGTTTTATCTCATTTCTGCCACTTCGTACCGTTAACTGCCATACTAATCTTCCTCTTAATAAAGCGATCTTCGGGCAGCTTAGAAGCTGCCGACGCTCTAGTACCCTCATACCTATCAAGTAAATTAAGTTTTCATTTAGAAACTACATTTTTGGCAAACCTTTGGCGAAACCCTTGGTATAAGCTACTTCTTTTTTGACAGAAAAACTCATTGCTGAGGTTTTTCCTGGAAGGATGAGACGGAAATGTCTTCGGACCTAAATCTCGAATTGTGCATGTTTTGGGTGGAGGTATAGGAAATGGAAAGACTACAGACAGAGAGACTTTACCTTTGAAAATCCGGAATTTTTAGCCTCAAGATGTCGCCAGAAATTTAATAGAGGGTACCTTACAAGTTTTCTTAACTATATTGAAAAAATAAATCAATTGATTGACGCAGAAAGCGCTACAGAATTGCAAAAATAATTTTCCGATGCGAAGGCATTTTCCCTGCGCGGTATGAAACAATTAATCAATTGATGCAGACGAATAATTTCAACAGATTCAGGCGAGATATCATGGAACTTCGTGAAATTAAAACAGAAACAAAAATTGCACTATTTCACAAGGTATTTTAATGCGTGCGACGCGTTTCAACTCACAGAGCCATCATCAGGTCAGGTACAGTCTGGTACCTGATGATGGCTCTGTGAGTTGAAACGCGTCGCACGCATTATGGAATAGTGCAATTGTTGTTGATGTTTTAATATGATGCATTCGTGGTTAACTACTGGGTATTTCAGTCATATAAAACAACATTTTTGCTGAATCAACATAAAAATATTTACTTGGTGCTTCTCACCGCTGCTGAGATGAATAAATAAATTCGAATTGTGGTCTCTGCTAAGACTTGGGAAACATCCCGCTCGAACAATCTGAAGGTGAGACAGAGAGTGCGAATTAGAGGGAAAGGCAAAGAGGGGGGGTGGAAGGAATGCTAAGGGAAGGTTAAGGATGCAACGGGGAGGAAGGAATGCGGAGAAAAAGAACGCCTCTTTCCAAAAATCTCCTTCGTCGAATAGGCTTCCTCACGAGCAAAACCACAAATCTCACCCCCATCCCTCAAAATTAAGGATGAGTCGAATCCAAATGCGATTCTCGATTCCAGATGGATAAATATTCAAATCAAATTTCATTCATCACATCATATCTGTCTCAGTTATTTTGGGTGTAGGCTATCAATTTGTACTTTTTATCTGCCCCATAATAAGCTGAGGATATATTTGCTATTTGTTAATAAATATACTTTTTGATAGACTAAATTGTCTTTGTTAATCGATTTCAGCCAATACTGGAATTTAAATAATAGTCGTATGCTACTGGTATGTCAATACCCCACCTGTTATTAGGAATAAGAATCGATTGAATCGGAACCGAGAATCGGGAATCGATTTGAAAGAATCGGAATCGAAAAAAACTGGAATCGACTCATCCCTACTCAAAAGGCATCAATGCCTTAATACCTCATCCGTCTTTCTGCTCTCAGTGACGTCACGAATGCCACCCTCCCTCCCCCCACGTCCACTGACCACACTCCACCCTCCTCCCACCCCCACGCTTACTTCCTGCAGTCCTATCCCTTTCCTCCTCCTCCTCCTCCCACTCAACCCTCCCCCCTCCCACCCCAACCCCTCTTCAAGGGGCAATCCCTCTCCCTCCCGCCCCCCACTGCCTCCCGCCCACTCCCAATTCCCCCGCGAGGGGTTGTAATTGGTCACGTGACACCGGCCTGATCACAGGAAGGAAAGAGGGCGAGGAACAAGACACGCTTCGTCCTCTTCCTCTCTCTCTCTCTCTCTCTCTTCGCGCTCCACTTCATATCGCAAGTCCTCCTCCTTCCTCTTCCATCTCTTTCTCGAATCCTCATTCCCCGTCTTCTCCGTGCACTTGCATGGACTCATGCGCTTGGCGATCCCGAATCTCACGCATGCATTCAGCGCACTGCATTGGACAACCGATTAAGGTAGTCCGAGCGAGATTGTTCCCTAGTCATAATAGAGACCATAATCGAATTAGACGTTTTTATTTCTTCAGCTGTGAGAGATACGAATTAAATATTGCATTTTTAATGGTGCAAAAATATATTTTTATATGACAGAAATGGTAACTAAATAAAAATATCTAAATTCGCCTTAAACTTGACTAATTTTTTCGCGCGGTGCGTTTGAAACTCCATCAAAACGGAAGGTTTTTTGTGATACCCAAGAACCTACTGCGGTGACAATATGACTAATGTTCAAATATAGTTGAGAAAACATGCAAACTACACGCTGTGAGTTTTTGACGACATCGAAGGGTTATAAATTCTTCATTTTGTAAATAATGTCTCTCTGGAGTGCATTCACGTACCTTTTCTCATGTGAAAGGACTGGTATTTTTTGGCAAATATCTCCAAAAGGAGTGTGGTAAGGGGTTGAATTTTTGGTGTCATTAGAAGGGTGAGTTGTTTTTCTTTAAAATGAGACCAAATTCATTGATTTCTAGGTAAGATGATATTTCGCCCAAACTACCTTAAGGAACTCCGTCTCGTATGCGAGCCACTAACATAAACTTTGTTGTTTAAGTTTTTAAATATATTCATCATTTAAAAATTCCAGAAATAGCTTGAAATCTGGCATTGTGGAAAGGAAAATTAAATTTAAACCAAAAATAAGTATTGGAAATTAAGTAAACCCATCGACAATAGTCATGAGATTAAATTTTCTCAGTGGATGAGTAATGTTTACCAGTCGTTTAGAACACATCCTTGGGATAAATTTTGTAGTAATGCATTAATGTTAAGCGCAGTGAATCGTCAAGTGTTTCACTAACAAATTATTCATTAGCGGTTCAATTGATTAACTGTTGTGTTCTGTCAGAATACTTATACGGGAGACACCAACATAAGTGAACATATTTTCATGGCCGTTTCTAGGAAAGAATGTAATTTAGCCCTTCGCACTGCGCTTAGATACACACGGAATTTGCGTTCAAGCCGATTGAAAACTGACAACACGTATTTTTCACAAAAACCCATCCCCCAAGTGAAACTGCGGCGAAGATGATACGGCAGTCTATTGAATAACAGAGTGCATATACTACGAAATAGAAAGAATTAGGATTTGGAACTCAATGGAAACAGTACGCACAAAAGTCAATAAGATGAACGCTTTCTGCCTCGAACACAACACAGATCTACTAAAACAGTTTGCCATAAGAAAAGCAATAAATGAAATATAAAATTAGAAATTAGGTAAAGAGATTAGCAATTAGAAACTACAAGAAACAAGAGAATCTACACCCGAAGACCGAAGGATACTCGAAGCCTGAAGAGGACAACAAACGGATAAGGAACAAAGAAGAAATATGCAGGCCAAGTGGGCGCCAAGACTGCACTAAATATGTAAATTCATATGTAAACTCATTTTAAATTAACATTAATTGTATTATCCCATGATTGCACATTAGGATATCTAATACATAAGCGTCAGTCCCCTCAGTTTAACGAAATGTTTCACCGATAAATTCACTCGCATGTGTTCTTCTACACGCCCCTCGCTTTCGGTGCAGACACTTACATCGAAAGAGTTTGTTTATTGGGGCGAGCAAACGAGGAAACTGTCTCCGCTAAAATCATTTCCCCAATAAGTGTGTTTCTTCCACTTCTGCCACACTCATTGTCCATGCGGAATTTATTTGCCCGTTACAAATTCGACTTGAAATTAGCGCGATTTCCATTCTGACCGACCAGAATCAGGATATTTTCGAATATATTCATTCCCTTGAGCCGGGACGCTGACCCACGGAAAACTTAATACTAATAATAATAAATATTTATTCCACTCCAACAAGAAATACAAAAATTATAAATTAAACAGAAGAGGAATTACATGAATTACAGGAATTACATTCCTTGGATATGGCGTTTTTCGGCAGTTACACGAAAATATAACAAAATACAAATTACAAAGGGCTATTCAATTAAACGTACAAGTAGTGTCCTTACACAATTTGAAAATATCATCTTGTCATACAGATGTAACAATTTATCTAAAGTAGTATATATATCGGTTAGTTACAATTAGTAGAATACAATGCATAAGGAGCAACTCTACATAAACTATATGGACTCCGTGAACATGGTCAGTAGTAACCTTATTGAAGAGGCTTAAGCTATAGTTTTGAATAATATTTCAACATCTTTTTGTAAAAATAACCAATTTAACAGTTTCCTCGTAAACAACACTTGGTTTTTACAACATTATAACTCTTGTGGTAACTGCATAAAACTTTTGGTGCTATATAATTATAACAATGTTTATTGGCATCAACATTAGGTTGCGGAATTATAAAACTATGGTTTATTCTCTCAGTTTACGGTACTTCGAAGGTAAAAATACTTAACCGCGTACTCATGTTCAGGATAGGTACCATTATTCATGGACTCATAGTAAATATATAATTCTTGTTTATTGTCGGTACGTTGTTTTTATTGTCTTTGTTTTTGTTGGTGGCGGTGATACGAGCGGCTTCTTAAAAGCGGAGAGTATACCAATGGTACTTTGGTATACATTGAGACTTGACATTTGAGGCATCTGGCATCGTGAGAGAGCGTGCATTTACTAATCACCCGGCTACAACCGTGCAACGCATGAGATGCTATTTTGAGGAGGTAAATACGCCTACGACGCAATCCCGGGTGTGAGTATTGGTATGGCCTGTGTGGTTTGGCGTAGTCTTGGTGGAGTGGTTGGTTGCAGTGGTCGGTGGTCGGGATGGCTGGGAGAGAAACACCACTGGTAGAGTGGCGCAGGTTGCCGTTGGAACGGACGAGGCGAAGTCACGGTGACTGGGATCAATATACTTTCTGGCGTGGTTTTTTAATATCTTACGAACTATAACAAACTACGGTTGATCAGATCGTGAGAACAAAATTAGGGAATTATACTGCAGAGCAGGCAGGAATAAAATGTCCCTGCGATCGATAAGAAACCATAATGGCAGTCTATGAGACTTACAAGTAGGTTAGTCGACTGGTAATCAAGCTGACTAATTGATTTGGTCCCTAATGCTTGTTTCTTAACCAGTCATGTAGAACTAACATCACGTTTCACATGAATCCTACATGGGACCAGTGTCTCTGATCGTTAGCGTGGTGTTAAAATACACAAGGTACAAATAGTTCCTGAAGCATTGCTAGCATGCCTGCAGCGTGGTGCATTTTGGTGAAGGTTCCCCCTTAGACAGACTTCGCAGGTATTACGTAGTATTACTTCTATTGCTTTCCAATGTAACTCAGTATCATCAGGTTTTCCATGCACACTCGAAAAGAATGAGCTTTTAATTCAATAAGATCGGGTAATCTTTCTTGATTTCCATTTTCTAACACAGATATGTTAACATTTACAACACACAATGGTCAAAAAATCCAATGCTCAGGCACCTGATGATGATGCATGAGCAATGAAATTCGGGTCGCGCATTGGATTTTTTTTACCTTTTAATATTTTACGAAATTCATTGACTCCATCGTAAATTTGTGGAATGTTCTGCCTCTCGACTACTCCTCAATAATTTCTTTCGAGTTTTAAAATAAAATTAATTCCATATAACGACGAAGATCTCGAGGCAGAAGGTCGCCGTTTAATTTACACGATTCCATGAAATATTTCACCAGACGACGACGCTATGAGCAGAAACCTATGACGCACGAACAATATTCAATTACCTTACACATTTTTTTCTCGCCCAAATTCTTTCCTCGAATACAATCACTTCAAGTCTCAACGCCACCAGAAAAATCACCAGATACCAATTTCCTTATCTCGACTGTTGTTTTCATGAATACATATTCTCTTTTAGCATAATAGACATTTGATTACGGCTATCAGAGAGAAAGCAATTAATAACAAATCGAGAGTGAAATATAAAACAAGTACATTTAATACATCACACTTCCGTTAATCTTCTCCATTTAAGGTAGTTTGAGCGAAATAACATTTTACTTAGAAATCAATGAATTTGGTCTCATTTTAAGGAAAAATATCCCACCCTTCTATTGACATAAAAAATTCAACCCCTTGCCACATTACTTTCCGAGATATTTGCTGAAAAAAAAACCAGCCCTTTTATATGGGAAATGGTATCTACGTGTGTGCACTCCAGAAAGACCTTTTATTAAAAATGAGGTATTTCCTACACTTAGATCTCGACAAAAAATCAACAATGTGTAGTTTGTGTGTTTTCTCAAATATATTTGAAAATTAATCATATTGTCACCGCAGTAAATTCTTTGGGATCACAATAAACCTTCCGTTTTGATGGAGTTTCAAACGTACCACGTGAAAAAAATGAGTCAAGTTAAAGACTTATTTGTATATTTTCATTTGATTACTTACAATGTCTGTCATGTAAAACTATATTATTTCACCATTTAAAAATGCAATATTTAATTCGTATGTCTCACAGCTGGTAAAATTAAAAGGTATAATTCGTATATGGTCCATATTATGATTAGGGAACTATCTCGCTCGCACTACCTAAATGCAATTCTATAAATAATTATGTGAATTGGCTCTTCTTCTCAAGACAAAATCTCTTCGTCTTTGATTCATAACCGGTCAAATAAATTTAACGCGACGCTAGGCGTCACTTCCAGAGACGCTGTTCATGGACTCCTCCTGAGTAACTCAATGTCGGAAGCAATGAAAACCAATTCAATCCTGATTGCTGGGGATCGAGGGAATCCGAAAGCAATGATCTACAATCCGTGGCCGTCGATACGGTGATCTCCGTGATCTCGGGTGCTCCCTCCTCACTCTCTAATAAACCGATAAAAGGAAATGGAAGGAGAAGAGGGGAGGAGTGATCGATGGAAACAACCGCAAACAACATCCACTTGAACTCCGAAGACCCTGTTGAGTTAAGCAGGCAGGCATCCGCGCGATCTCACTGCCGCCGACTGAATTCGCAGCGGCGGTGGTAGGAATTCCGAGGCGGCCAGCTCACGCTCCCGTTATAGGATTATCAAATCTGAGGATGGGAAAGGTTTTTGGAGTATTCCACTGTTACACAACGCGATGAAATGCGTGAATCCGCTGCTGAGGTCATATCCCTTGAATAGCTTCCTAAACATGACAGCGATCTCTTTCGCTGTAAAGTCTTCGCTGTAAATATTATGATACTTGTGTACAAAATAAACGCACCGGTTTAAGCTTTGTTTGAAGGTTTTCGCAGCGACTCTTTACTATATTTAAGTTGTTCGGGGTATACCGCTGCGTATTGAGCATTTTAAATTGGCTCAACGTTTCGTTCTGCATACTGAGAACATCCTCAGGCGAATGTAATGGTTTGTTTGTTTCGCATCCATATATAGGTTCTCCGTCGAGAGCCGTTGACCATTGTTAACGGTTTTAAATTTAAAAAAATGATGCGTACCGTTAAAGATATTCGGTGGTCAGGTGTCTTTTCCATACATTGCTCAGGCGATAACCATAATAGCCATCTTCCCTATTAAAATTGGATGGTCGTTTGGATTTGATTTAAAATGCTCAATACGCAGCAGGATACCCCAAATAACTTTAATATAACACGGCGTTAAGGTTTTTATGAATTGCTATTTCCGTGATCTATCACGAAATATTTTAAGAAACTTCATTCACGGGTTTTGTAATCAGCAGTCATACCAAATAAGAGTGATCATAGTAACCTTAAATAATATTTTCATTCATTAACAACAAAATGTGCGTTTTAAAACATTTAACTTGCCATTTTGTATCTTTATCCACTCTCGCAACCTTTGATGAGAAGTCAATGCTGTAGATTTCGCAGTCTTTCCTCGGCTGAGTCACAAAGTTCATGAAGTTGACAAAACTGATAAGTTTAGGTAGTGCGGTGTCGATTATTGCAGTAACGTGTCTCCATTTTTGTTATATTATATAATAAAAAATGTTGATGAAATTAAAATAAAATTATCTTAAAATGGTGTTATAAGTATTGCACTAGCATTTACACGGACCAAGATATAAATTCTCAAACTACAGCGGCACATCATTTTAACGCCGACCCTCGTGGCGAACGAGGGCGTAGTCCAATCTTTGAGATTAAATATCTCCGTTGTTTATGAACTGCCCTGTTTATCCTGTTTATGAACTATGATAAATTTTATTTCTGAGGTAAGACAGAAAACTAACGTGTCAAACTAGAAAAAAATTCAAATTTAAAAAGGCTGTATTTTTTTGTTAAAATTTAAGCATTAAAAACAATTTCAATAAAATTTAGTTTATTTACAAAACTGATAACACATTGTTGCTGTACATTCTTTGGCAAACAAAATAAAATATTTACCGTTTCTCTCGCTATTTTCGTTTGGGAGATATAGCAAAAAGAAAAAAGGTGTTAGCGCAAAATGGTCGAAACTTTGATCGTCTCGAGAATTGCCAAAACATTTTTCTCCAACACCGCTTCTACCTTTATTCATTTAACGCCAGATGGAACCCACATAAAAATTTTGGTTCGAATCGGAGACACCAAGGGTCAGCTCACCGCTGATCTGACGTGGAATGACCCTATTAGAAGAATTTTAGCCGGAATGACAACGCTGTTAAGCATGTTTATGTGCCATTAATAACAATTAATTTTGGATTTTCACTAAATACAGCTTATTCTATATGAATTTTCCAAAAACTCGTTTTTCTTGCTGATCAGGTGTCAAAACTTCTAAATGGAATCGCACGGCCACGCGCGAATTTCATTGGCTGCCGTTTATTTCTTTTCAACGCTTCAAGTTCCTCACCTATTAATTTGACAGTTATTATTATTACATTTATTTGTCCAAAGATTGGTGTTATACATAGCATATTCAAATATAGGATACGTCAAGATATACAGGCAAGCTAATTATAAGCACACACACACACACACATATGTATATGTATATATATATATATATATATATATATATATATATATATTTATATATATATATATATAAACAGTTTGCCAGAGGAAGGCAGACGATAAACACAGAGAAACAAAAAAAAAGGATCTCTGTGTTTATCGTCTGCCTTCCTCTGGCAAACTGTTTATATATTCGTCACTTGAGTGATCCTAAGTGCAGTTATATATATTCGTTCGTTCATTCAGACCGCTCAGCGGCAAATACTCACATAAATGTTTATACAGAAAGGTAGAAAGAAAGTGGATAGGAACACATAAAATATATATACATAAAATATAACACATAAAATATATATGTTATTCGACGAAACGCGTTGACAGTTTCCAATAAGCTGAAAATGTGTGAAATCCAAGAAAACGTCACGTCGATTCGGCAATTTATGTCACGTGACACTCATAAATGTTCCAATTCGATTTTATGCTACAGTTTGATGAAGAAAATTTTCAGGAAATATGCGTCTTTTCTTAGAAAAAATGCAACATCAAATTTAAAAACAAGCAATATCTTTAGAATGAGATAAAAGTTACTTTTATACAGCATGGGAGATGAATCATTATTGAGAACCTTAAAAGACAAATGACGGTAGCAGGGTTAAAGTTTTTCAGTAGTTGCCTCAATTGCATCAAACATATAGTATAGGAGTTCTTGAATGTCCTCAAATATATTTTCTAAACTCGATATCGACAACTAATGTCATGAATGTATTAGAGGACACGGATGGATGGATTCGGCATTTCCTCTTCACATAGAATAAATTTCCAGCAGATTTATAATAAATTATTCTGTTCGTCATGTAAAGTTGCTCCCAACTTCATTTGGCAATTTGAAAGCTCACAATAACTACTGACGATAAACCAAGAGTCACTAAAGTAGATTCCGAGAGTAAAGTAAATTTCAATAAACTCCTGCTGACACTTTGGTAGTCTAAATTAATAAGCCACTGCATTATTCATTTTGGAAGGGCGTTTAGAAATTCATTTATTTTATGAAGGTCAAATTTAAGAGTGCAATATCGAAGCTTAAATTATTGACGATCAAATAATAGACGTCAACAAATTACCCTGCGAGACGTCGCAGGGGCGTATGGTAGAAGATGCTAGGATATCAGCCATGAGGAAGGGGAGGATTAAGATAATGGAAAGGAATTGGAGGACGAGGTAATGAAAGAAAGGAAGGCACGTCTCCACAGATGGAATGCCTTCGTCTGTTCATGTTGTTGTCATTGATGTCTCACGGGGAGGGATACTCTCTCTTTCACCTCTCTTAGTTTTCACATTATATGGCAGGGTGTCCTGCACCTGGGCATTTGAAAATTCCCCGAGATTTCCAGGTTTTCCAGACATCATTTTTATTTTTCCAGAGGAAATATTGATTTTTTTCTCGTTAATTAAAAGAGAATGTTCGGTATGTTTTTTGGGTGATTAAACGTAAGGATTATTTTTAAACTTGCATTTTTCGATGGAAAATAAACACAAAACTTTAAAATAGTTTGAGAGAAAATGACGTCACCACCCCTTCATAGATTTAAACATTGTCATGCTGGTGCTCAGGAACAAGGTTATATTACAATCAGACATTGCTATGAATAGCATTGATATAAAATGATCAACAACTAAAAAAACTGTAGGAATTGACTTTTTCCCTTATTTTGCTAATTACGACAACGCAAGGGAAGTTTGACTTCGCAACTTGCCGATAAAGACACGTTCTTTACGCCAGTGATTTACAGACAATGACCAATAAGAACACAATGTATCTATATAGAAGACATTGTACCTATTTCGCTGATTACAGGAATGCATAATGCGACAACGCAAGGGAAATTTGACTTAGCAACTTTCCGAAAAAGACACACTGCTTCCGTTGCTTTTTATATATTGACACCACAGAAAATTCCAGAGTCAATTCGATATTTCCCTGAGATTCCCATGATATTTCCTGTGAAATTAATATTCCCTGAGATTTCCCGGTTTTCCAGAGTGCTGTACACTCTGTATGGGGTAATTGTGTGGATGGGGCAAGGTTCACAAAATACTCCAATAAGCCAAAATACGAACCAAGTACAACCGCTCGAATACGTGGAAGAGTAGAGGGAGAGAGAGAGAATGAGCGTGACTTCTGACGCCTTTTGCTAACAAGCTGGCCGTTTTTTTTCCGCACGGACGCTAAAGCAAAGCGTGCGTATTTTTACGAGACGAAAGCCATATTTTTTCCACTCTCGTTAGGGTTCAAAACGCGCGCGGGAGCCGACACTCCTTCGAGATCACGGCCCATAAAGATTGAGAGGGAGGAGACAGAGAGGTGATATTTTTTCGATCATTCGTCGCCCCCGCGCGAAGCTCTGAACGACCACGCCACGGGGCGAAGGAGACGAAATAAAAAAATATTCCCGTCCTTCCCCTTCCCTATCCCTAGTCCTCCCACCCCTCGATATCCCACCCCCACATAGTCATACTTTATATAACCCCTCCACACGTCTCTCACGTTCCGGCACACCCCAATATTCCCATTGACCGCTCACATCTGCCGCTCTTGCAAGCGGTCCCGAGCAACACGGCTCCTTCGAGCAGAGGAGGTTACTTTGAGGAAATCAACGAAAATCCAGCATCCCATTGGAGCTCGTTTCATTTCGCACGGATGCCCAGGGTTCCGAGGCCTTCCGTGTTTAGTTTGGTCCACATTATGGTTCATATGGTCCATGTTTGGTCCACATTTAGTCCATATGTTATTTTTCTCTCGTGAGACCCCACTTGGAGTGCGCCGCTAGTATATGGGACCCTAATGAAGTAGGACTACTACGACTAGTAGTTTCAGATATAGATTGGATATTTTCAGATATAGATAGGAGTAGTAGTTTCAGATATAGATCGCATACAGCGGAGGGCAGATAGATTTGTTAAAAATTGTTATGATAAATACAGTAGTGTTCCAAATTGTTGAGGGAATTAGGGTGGGAACGGGAACATCTATTCGATAGAAGGGATAAATACAGGTTAAATCTTTTCCGAAAGTTTGATGTAGACTATTTTTTGCCAGACGTTGAAAATATTTTGCTAGAGCCAAAATATTATGGTAGGAACGATCACAGGAATAAGATTAAGGAAATAGACTGCAGAACCGATAGATTTAAGATGTCATTTTTTCCACGTACAATAAGGGAAAAAATAGTTGTGATAGATCAGTTCTAGGATACTGACTAGATTAAATAGGTTTTTTCAGTAGTGCTAAATATCTAAACATGAATTGTAGATACTAACCTCGCATGCAGTCTACGGCATGATATACTCCTGCATGTCTTAGTACCTTGTAGTGCTATTTATTTGTCACATTAATAATACTAACCAGTAGTTATATCTTGAGTAGTGTGCTGCATGGTAGCATGTTATTCTTCGTATCACTCTCCTAGTTTGTGGTCTGAATGCGTACCGTTGTCCTGACTGCTTCGGCCTGCGCCTGGCATTCGGGGGAACGCGCGCGGTTCTGATTGAACTGGGATGAGTGCTACGTGCCAAGTGTGGAATCACCCCGAGCCACACACCCTAGTGGTGGCTTGCACGGTATTTCGTTGATGCATATGTAGATGTAGATGGAGCCATTCATGCCCAGTGAGGATACAGTTTCCCATGAGAGAGCAATATGCCACGCGGCCCGAATCTCGCAAAGAGCGAGCAAACACATAGTGGCAGGAATAAGGGACATATTTGAGGTATCAATTTCATTAGTTAAAAAAAATGTTACTTTTAATGATACACTGGATAAAAGTTTTATTTTTTTAAATAAAATTTACAGCATCAAATGGAGGAAACATAGGAAATGCGAAGCTTAGCAGTAGGCAGAATAATTCTTAGCAGTAGGCAGATAATGAAGTATAATACCGGAAAAAAATGCAAGAAAAACATGCATATTTTGTCAAAAACGCACACAAGTAGGCAGGTCTCCCATTTAAAATAACTAGAGAAGACGGAAAAATGCATCAACTGTGATAACAGACGTAATCATGGGGACTCGTTTGAATTTGCAAGCCAACGGAGCTCAGAAATCCAAAAATCTTCCTTCGACTGGTGATTTCCGCGTCACGGCCTGGAACGGAGTCAGAGGAAGATTAAAAGGCATTCTTCTCCATCGCTTGGAAACCCAGATGCCTAAAAGCACTGTCGCTTCTCCTTCCCATTAAGATCGCTCACTGCGGCCTCTCCACGGATATTCTTTGCTCTTGAGCATTAAAAATTTTTACTCGTCTTCCTCTCCCGCCGTCTAACTTCCGCAAGGGTAAAAAGTCTTCCTCGTAATGCCGCGTCGAGGTAAAGATCTTCGGGGAGTTTTTCAATGAAACGGCTTTGCGAGATGACTCTTGACGGACTGGTTGACAAGGTCGAAGGGGAGAGGGTGAAGGAGTCGAGGGGGGAGTTATGAGGGAAAGGTTTAATCCCCGCCAATATGAGGAAATCATGATCGCAAGCCGGAAGGGGGGGGGTTTCGGAGGGGGGGTCAATCAATATCCCCACTTACCCCCAGGGTTACTTCCAGTCAGTGAATTATTTCCGCCGCAACATTTATTGCGATTAACGTGTATTTCAACAACTGGATCACATTTGGCCACGTTTTTTGGATTGATGAGGCATTTTATCATGAATATATTTTATGGATTGTTATCTCGTCGCCAAAAACTGTTGTCTAGAATTCTGTAAACAAACAACTCTTTGGAAATTGGTGCCGCTTAGTGATGAAAGACGGAAGTTCAAATGTAAATACAGTCGATAGTTTGTAAATAACACGTCGTACTGGTTTTACCATGAATATACATGGGTTTTACTTACAATTAATCATAATGCAGTGGATAAAAAAGGTAGTAATACACGCGGGACGTAATTATACACTTTGTTAATATCGTCCGCTCTACAGATATATTTAATTCCTCTCCAAATTCAATTACACAAATGCACAATTAACTTCTTAGCACTTCGTGAATATTGCTATACGGAAATTTAATAATAATGCAGGGTGAATTCATAAGTATTCCCAATGGCCATCATTGCAGTGTAGGTAAAAAGGAATGCACTAACCGCCGCCTTGAACAGATTCTTATTGTTCAATTCAACTCTCCTATTTTGGGTCCTTGTAGATGCATACCCTGTTTTGCAGCCTGGTACGAAGCAAGTTCTGTTTAAACAAGGCATTCTAAATTCTTTATTTCATCCGAACGGGCTTAATACATTCAAATTAGAATCAGAGTCTGGCAAATATGGTCGTCGGCACACGATGGACGTTTCATAAACCTCTTACACATTTTCTGTAATAGATATTTCCTCTCTAGCATTTACAAAGTAACTTTTAGATCACAAAAGTAGCAAGATATTATTGGAAGCATCAAGTAAATTAATATCTCCTCGACCGTTATTGAATATTCACCACAGTCTCACGTTAGCAAAAATTAACTACGTCTATTTACAATAACAACTGAAAAGACCCTAATCGAAGTGGCGCCAATGACTGGGTGAACTAAAAGTGGAAATTTAGGCAACACGTAGCCTAGGCAACAATGCCGAACATCAAAATCCATAATATATATTCATGCATTTGACTCAGAACTGAAAACGCGGCCTATTCAAGTACTTCACATTACTAAGGTAATACAGACTAAGTACATAGTTTACAGACTTTATTTTGGCTGCGAATAACGAGTGAGGTCGAGGATAATTGACCGACCGTGTCAAAAAACCTGTTTATCTTTCGCGGCCCTCTAGATCTATCTAACTTGTTCAGAAAACTTGCTGAAAACCACTGTGAAAACCTTCCCCTAAAAAAATATTGTGGAAGCACATGCGACCGTATAATCGAGCGGGGTCAGTCATGATATGTGTACGTACTAATTTTCCATGTAACAAAGATTACAGTTTTATTTTAAGTGTAATAATAAATGAGAATTTTGAAAAAAAATCACCACATGTTTGTCTAGAAATCCTGGAATTTCGTCGATTTTACTTTTTTGGGTTTTCTATCTTCCACATATGAAAAAATCAATAACATTAAAAAGGTTTCGAACGGCGGAAGAAAAGGGATTAATATACATACTGCACTCATGGCTGGTGAAATAAATACACCGATAACATTTATTTCATCACCAGCAAAGCATTTTTTTTAAATGTGCTGATGGTTGCATTTAAAGGTCCATTATAAGTTAAGCACCAAGTAATGGAAGTTAATCGAATTTAATTAGGCAGAGAGCAAGTGACATGTAAATATAAATTAATGATTATCCCACATTGACAATCAAAGCATTCCGGCTTCAATGAATGCAGTAAAATCGTTTGCAGGGTGGGTTATATAACGCACTTGCTCATGCGTATAGTTTCCAAGTTTGAGAGTTCTTATTTTAGTTATTTCTCATTTTTACAGAATTTTGTCATCATTCGTTGTTTTACAACGGAGAATGGGTTCTTTACGATCCATAATAATTCCATGGAATTTAATAGACAAGGATATAAGGACATTTAGTGATGGTGTTATCAGTCCGCCCGGCGTACTGGCGTTTACTTATGGTGACCGAGGTTATCCCTTTGCTTGACAATAGTTAGTGAACATCTTTCTCTCTGATGTCTCGTAAAATGCGGTTGTTGGTGACCTCACGGATCTGCGAAGTTCCTTCTTCTTCTTGGGTATTCAATCCTTAGATTGGTCGACAGCAGTCCTCACAGTCGGCTCTCTTTTCGGCTCTTCTTTTCAGTTCCTGATTGCTGGAGCAGTTCAAATCCTCCAATAACTGCTTCGCATAATCAAGTCGAGGTCTTCCTCTACATCCTCTTCCTCCAGCCATTCCTTCTAGTATCGTATTTATCATGCTATCGTGCCTCAGAATGTACCCCACAAGTCCTGTCCTCCTGTTTCTTATACTTCTCCGTATGTCATTCTTTTCTCCAATTTTCTGATAAACTTCTTCATTTATTATTTTATCTTTCCAACTGATCTTGAGCATCCTCCTGTAGCTCCAGTTTTCAAAGGACGTAAGTCTCCTTTTCTCTTCCTACTGGGTATAAATTCCTTTCAATTTAAAGTTGGCAAGCATGTACAACAAATTGCTCTCTTAAGTTTAAACTTACCTCCTGAATTAGAGTCGGGATATCACAAATGTATGACACCTACAATTGGAGAACCACCCGTCCGGACCGAGATGCAGACCAGCCAGCGAAAGATGCCGCTCCGCCGCGAAGTCAACACTCTCAACTCAGCCACCCCTTCAGAACGCCACACCTGCTCAAGCTTAACTGCCGGTCAAAAAAAATATTATTTCAAAATGAAATATCGTTAACCTTTGACTCGTGGTAGATCATTTCCGTGGGCAATGACTAGCAAGATGAGGACCACTCATCCTCGCAATGAAATCAAAAGCATGGTTTATATCGATCCGCAGTTCAAGTGTTACCATGCATCCACTCGTTGAGCCAAACTATATTCTAAATTAAGAGAAAAAGCAAAAATGGCAAAAATTAAGAGACTGTCCTATGTCGAGAAACCTCATGTTATTCGCAGGGAAATCTATTCATCACTCCGAAGGGTCCAGTGAAATACGTGTAAACATAGGCTTTAGCCTCGAATCTATGAAAATCTTTACTGGGGTCGTTCAATATGACTGGCCAGGCAAAAGGACAAGGACATTTACAGGAGGTTTATTCCTCTCTTTCAGAGATAGCAAGTCATTTCTCGGGAAACGGGATGCTCTAGTGTAGCTTTGCGATAAGGGAGGTAAGCCAATGAGTCGTCATTTCAGTGCTTATTTGTGTTTTTAGAGGTTACTCCATAAGCATTATCACCGATCACTTGCAAGCTTTCTACAAACAGAAGCAATGCAATATCTTTTCCCACTTCGCATTCCAACATCACCGGAAACGGGACTCATATCAGCATGTTTCATTGTAATTTACACCATTCCAGGAACTTAACAAAAGGCGGCGATATGCGTATCAAGCAGCATAAAAGGAAAGAGAGTGTATCGGAGGAGCTGGGTATTTGGAGCTGGGAGAGTGTCAAGGAAAGGAGAACAAAGAATAGGCTGTGTTGAGAGTTCAAACGAAATAGTAAAAAAATAACTTAAAAAGAGAAAGTAATTAGTGCAAAGAGAGAGTAAATAGTAGACAGAGAAATAGTAAAGATAAATGATCTTGGGGGATGTACGATCTTGGGATGGGGGGATGTAAAAATAGAGGAACCAACGCTTCTGAAAGAACGACCATACCTCCAAATTCAAATAGAGAATGTAAAAAAACTGATGCTAAGAAAAAATCATTTCTAAACTGAAGAGTTACAGAAAGAATCAATAACACGGAGAACTTTTTGATTCCTTCCTAAAAAGAGTGCATAACATTAAGAAAAGATATTTACTTATTTTATGAGTAATTCTGTTTCAGCCTGATCCGAAATCTCAATCATTTTAATTTTAATTTAAACGCAAAATAAATTCAATTTATATGTAAGATTCTTGATATGGTGCTAAGAGGATTGTCAAAGTGAAAGTGCCACCAGACCCAGTCTACAAGCACATAAAGAGCTCATGCGTATAATTACTCAAGCGTTAAATGCCTGAGAGATAGATACACTTTACTTCTCAGCTGGTGTTCCTGTAATTAGTCAAAATGTGACCCTCCCAGCAGAAAGCACTCTTCCCCTGACTACATATTCCCTTTTAATACATTACGAGCAGGAATTCTATTAGCAAAGTAAAAATATTTCACAAATGCGCAAGGTGAATTTCGTGGTGATACGAATATTAGAAGAGGGCGAAAAAAATTTCCGCTGGTTTGCAGGAAGCCACCTTATTTCCTTTCACACAAAAGAGTTGTCACCCGGCTATTCAATGATAATGGACATTTGGCACAAGATGCTATAAATACATAACTCATTTTCTAACGTATTAGGAGGAATCAAATGCGGATAATTTTGATACCTTTGCAGAGATTAATATTTTGAAAGAAAACAAATAAATTGACTCTTGACAAGACTATCGTCTGACAATTTTCCTAATTATTATAATACTCATCAAGCAAATGCCACATCGTCTGGTAATTCTCTCGAACAAAACGAATACGTCGTCTTCATTGCCGCTTAAAGAAACTAGCGCCAAGTTCTAACTTTTAACGTCCAAAATGAAACAAGCTTCCACAATGGATCATTTAAATCAGGCGATTGGTAGTTCACACGGAGGATTGACGTATGAACAGCCAAATAACCGATTCATTTTATCACACATCGGTTATAACTACCGAACATAATACAGTCACCAACTCTTCACCGCGACAATCAGCCCTTCCAAGTTGATCACGTCACGACTGTGGGCTGCTACAAGTATAGATGAACTGGAGGATGTAGCTGGAGGGGAAGGATTCGCCGTGAATAAGATATGTAATTTCGGCGAGTCTCTCAGCCAACCTCCAAAATAACTCCTCCTTCAATGAATATTCGTCAGCAGCGCTGTTTGTATTCCACTTCTGATTCTCGAGAAATATAAGTCTCTCAGCGCCGAGTTGTTATTGCCTGGTCACACGTTATCCTTGTCAATGCGGGACATCGTCTGCTCTAGCGATAGCACAGGATGGTTGTGTATATACATGAACAGGCGTCAAGTAGTCCCTATCAATTACACATCGCAGGTGGACGAACACAACAGTTGACGATCGGTAAGGTATCCCTCCGTTGGACGTCATACATGGAACTTCATGCAACTTCAAGCTTCATAGAGCACGCTCAGGCTAATGATGGCGGACATTTAAGCAGCCGCCGAGTCTGCTTTATTCTCGTCGGCTGACCGTATTCGGTGCGGTTGAGCGACCGAGTATATTCAGAATCGGTCGACTATTCACTCGACTGTGTGTGGTAATTCGATAGAGCTCCCACTAGCAGTAGCCGAGTAAAAGTACTGGGGCAGTTTGGTAGAGGTCTCTAGTTGCCATCAGACGCGATGAGGACAAGTCTTCTCCTCATGATGACGTCGGTGACGTTGAAACACGTCGAATTCCATTAAATGAATCTTATGGAAAATTACCCCAAGGATCTCATGTATCTAAGAATTTCCTAAACACCTCGCCAGAAAGCGTCAGTTTCAAAATACCCAAAATCTAAAAAGTTGAACCACGGTTATCCAGAGTAATTGCTCCCGATGCTCTATCCTCACGTGATCCTCTTCGAGCGCTTTTGAATCTTCCTTTAACGAAGTTCAAGGTGAGATTGCCTTTCAGTTGTTCGACCTATCGAGATGATAACCGCGAGGCACTTCCGATTCATTAATTGCGAAACAAGTCGTTTCATCTCCGACCGGCAGCGGCATATTCCACCGGAGCACATGACGCTTTCGGGGAAGTGGTTAGGTACGCCATTCCTCGCTGGTAATGCTCAATAATTCCGCTCCACCGGATACAAATCGAATGATAGTGTGAAATAGTCTGCTCGGCCCGCCATATTGTATTTTTATCCTTTCGGAACGCTGTTGTTGTGGCAACCACTCACGCGAAGGTTATACGAGGGAACCCAACCATTGCATAAGTTACTATTTATGTAAAATGGCACCAGATGTCAGCCCTGAGGGATCTCCGCGGCTTCACCGATCGAAAATAATTACATAGGTTAGATGCCTACAGTTCAAGAAGATATCGCGAAAAGTTAGTGACGTCCGAGACGGAATATTGCTACTGAAACTAACGCAAAAATTATAACCATTCATTGACCGAGAACTTTAGTTTCTTTTTTAGGTTTATTACAACTTAAAATCGAACGACAATAGTTTTGTTTTTTACAAAAAATCTCCACTCCTCAAACGCGTTCTTCATAAATTATTAAATAATTAAAACTGATCAAACCGGTCGCTGGACTGTTTTCTCCGAATTAAAAGATCATGCCTGGACTTGGATAAGCAACTCCCGTGAAACTTGTTGGTTGGAACTATTTCATGCCAAAGAAGGTAATTGGAACAACTATTACTAGTGCTATGCTTATGCTACGCCTGGCACTGTATAAATAAAAGCTTTAAGAGGTGACCTAATCATTTTCTCCAGCACCAGCAGAAAGACAACTAATTCTATTAAGCAATTTTTCCTCTTAAGAAAGCTAAATTTGCAATGAAAAGCAAAGCAAATAACAGAGAAATGAGAACAAAATTTAGTACATGCATATCAAAATGGTGAATTACTAAGGTCCAGGTACTATTATAGGTCAATGAAGAGCATTTAACATCCGCCAAGCTTAATAAAACTAACTGAGAACGTAACGCCGCCGAATCCCTTTGGTGCGCCAACTGACGCATCATAGATTCTAGAATTGGATGGATAATAGATAATTCTAGAGATAACTGAAGTTAGGTAAATTAAAGTACGATTGAAAACTTATTTATTTGACACAATTTCAATAAATTGTAGAAGTTTAACGTACCTTTTATTTTATATTGAATAAAATATTGTTCGGCAAAAACCAACTGATGGATCATCTTCGTATACATTTCTCATCATCATTGGTTGTTCAATCCTAAATTTGTTGGCTGCATCTTTCCACCCTTCCCATTCAAATGCTAGTTTCCTTATCTCCTGGTACTTCTTAATTGCTTATTCCGGGGTCATCCACTGGGGACTTTTCCCTCTATTTTACCTTCAATAATGTTCTTTACAAACCCATTGTGACTTCGAGTGTGTCCAATCCCTCTGGTCCTTCTTTTCTGTATGGGGTTTCAATCGGTCCTTTCCTCCTCTAATCTTCCGGAAACTTCGTTATTTTTTTTTACTTTGTCCGTTCATTTTATCTTTAGTATCCTCCTCCAACACCACGTTTCGAAGGCTTCTAGTCTGTTCTGGTCAGCTTTTCCAACCACATTCATAAGTTACATTTTGCGATTGCGATTTCCGCAGCCTAAGTTGACTTCAATCACGCCATTCATCAACTTTAAACGAGAAAGCAAATGACAGATTATGACCGGTTTTCGCTTGGAACCACTAATGCGGAAATGAAGTCTGTGAGGAAATTTGAGAATTTGGAAAACCTAGCGCTACCATGGGCTTATGCAGGATGTGTTCATTATGCGCTATTCAATAGTTTGAGACACCCCAAAACTAGATGCACACAACGCAAACCATCACGCAATGGGTCTCTTCCAGGTGAAAACGCGATCTGGACGTACATACCTATAGGTTTCTCCACTGACTTTTGGAACATAACCCTCGAGATTTTACAAGAATGAAAAATTGAGTCAAGTCACAGATTCTAATGACTCCCCAATTGGTAATCAAACCATCAATAGGAGGAAATCAGAGCCAATAATAAAAATTTTATATTTATAAACCAAAAACTCTTATAGATACAACTTATCTCATCTTTTAGAAATCAAAATTAGTTGTACATCACTATATAGTTCCTCAGTTCATTTCCGATGGGAATTTTGACTGAGTAGGAAGGTTCATACAAAGTTAAACTCCGAGTTAAGACATTCATCCGAAAAATTTTTACAATACCACGAAATTTATATGTATGGTATTGTTGCTGTTTTGTGAATAAAATTTGTTAACCATGGAATACCACCAAATGGCAAAAGAAAGTTTTATACACCCCCGGTATAAAAAAACAGGAGCTTGGAGAAGGCTTGGAGAAGTTGAAACTCAGAAAAGCTTTATAAAGCGGCCGAAATACTCCGTGTATTTTCGTTTACTTCTCCACGCCAAAACATTCTTAATTGGCTGTAAATAGCAGACTTCCACTTGACTGATACAAATCGGTTTTGTCCAATGAAAGTGCACTCGAAAACGCAAATGCGCGGAAAAGATATCAAATAATAGGTGACTGACAAATAGGCTTCGTGTTACTGGGATTTCCTCGAGGGCAGATAGAGCATTGCTAATACCCAGAACCTGAGGATTCTTAGCTTCACGAGATGGATTGAGAAACAGATATTCTTCTGGAATTCGTCCGACAGCGAAACGGAAAAGGGATTAATCAAAACGGAAAAGAGAAGTGGTATAACTCGTGGAAAAGAAATGCTACACAAAACTCATCGATGGATAAAAGACAAAAAATCTTTCAAGAAGTCCAGGCATTTGATCTGCATAAGTTGTAAATCAACACATACTTCTTTCTATGACACTCTGAGCCTCAAAGTGTACATTTGCATCAGATATTTCGCGGCGACTGATAAGTGAAGCTACGTCGGGATGTACATGAAGGGACTCACCTGGAACTCGGAAGAAATATTAATATGATCAAATTCTATGCTAGAACATTATCGTGAAACAAGGAGCATTTGTCAGCCATTTTATCTTGAGCACATAACAGTCCCCTGTCTTGTTGTTAGGTTTTCCATAAGATGTGTTACTCGTGAAGAAAATGAACGGAGAATATTTTGATGAAAATGTATTCCTATACTTTTAACGTGCATAATAAGCGAGGTATCTGTGGAATAAATCGACAGGTAGAACTAACTTGAGAATATTATTTTCTTATCCAACACCCCAAAAACAAACGGTCCCAAAATTAATGCCAAGAATATATCCACTCCTCCTGGGCAAAACTACAACTCAACCCTCCTGCGCGCAGCACTCTTGACTCTCCATTCAAGTGCTTATTTCACCTTCCGCAACCACCCTATGATATCTTAATCTCTTACAAAATGAACACTTCTAAACCCAATGAAAATTGAACAACTGAGTAAAATGAAAAACAACGTGACACGTTTACTCTTGGTTTGAAACAATTAGTGACAAAAGTAGATAGTTACAACGTAAAAGGGAGGAGAATACACTCTTGCGGATTAATATAAAAATCAAAATGAATTACGATATTCTGACAAACGTTAAAGCAAGTATTCGGGGAAATATTTTCATATTTCTCTAGTGCAGAGGAGGATGAACGTCTAGTTTTTCGATATGGGCTGTCAATACATCACTTGCATAAGTGTGAAATTCCCAAAGTGGATAGTGTAAAGCGATTTTGAAGAGATATGGATTATTTAAACCATCAGTTTTTCTGTGAAATCTGGAAGCATTAATAGGCAAATTGACCTTTTACATTAATGCTCACTGCAAATGAAAATCACATTCAATCACTTGATTGAAATTTATATTTTTTACAAGGATAAGGCAGAGACAATGTCAATGAAGAAAGATGGCGTTGCCGTTTAAAATGTGCTGTTGTGAAGAGGACAATAGCCCTTCCTTCAGCGCCGTCAAGCTTAAAAGTTTGGGGAACGAAAGAAAAAATATCATAAATACGGTCTAGAGATGAATATTAGGGAGGGAGATAATATTATATTGAATTCCGATGGTTAAACCGCAAAAATAAACAAAAAAAGTTCATCCCAATGCGGTTTTTCATGAATAATGATCGGTAGGTACACAAGCTAAAATATACAATGTAATTAATAACGTGTCAAGTCATGAGCGAATTCCCTTTTCCAGCAGAAGTACATTCATGGTTAACGGCCTGTCATTATGGAATCGCCAATTTCCGAACAGTCTCTTAAATTATGCATCTTTAGGCTTGTCTCGAATTTGGATGTGTGCGAAATGGATGATTTCGAACGAAGACGACGGCTTTTCGCCGCTGCGGCTCCTCAACCTCAATTGCCTCAGGTATCCAAGCCATTGTGTGTTGCTGTGAGGTTTGAGTTGTTTATTTGAT
This sequence comes from Ceriagrion tenellum, assembly GCA_963169105.1. Taxonomy (NCBI): domain Eukaryota; kingdom Metazoa; phylum Arthropoda; class Insecta; order Odonata; family Coenagrionidae; genus Ceriagrion; species Ceriagrion tenellum. Next base: position 119,644,929 of record OY720643.1, read on the forward strand.
CGCGGGAAATCGTAATTTTCACAAGGGACTATGGAGGCGCTGACATAAAAAATTGACGACCGCATTGCAAAGAGCAAAGGTGATTGGTCGGCGGCTACTCGGTCCTACTAGCAAGTATCAAACTAGTACCGCACCAATTACGGAAACAAGGATACCAGCTGGTATGCTAGCGATCATGCAGGATTTCCAGTATGCTTGGTCTGTATCACACGATACTTGACCCACCACAAGTCCTAGCATGCTAGCAAGCATCCTCGGACAAAGTCCAGTATCGTGTGATTCAGGCTTAAGTGGATTCCACATCACAAAGCTCCTTCGATAACGCGCCCCGATTTTTACGTGCATTGCTTTTCATAATTCTGTATAAACACCTCTTCGTCAATTTGTTAAGAAAGAAACGGAGTGCTTTCGGCCTTCTTGCGACGATGACGATATTTGACACCGTCCTTATTCAGTCTCAAAATCCATGGCCTTTGTAGCGTAGATCCCTCGTGAGGTGGCGACCAGCCTCTTCGTCGGTGACTCTCCTTAACAGACGGTGAACGGACCCTCAACAACCGTGGCGTGCGACCTGCTATCTCGTAACTTGCTATTTAGTGAACGTGTATAAAAGTGTACTTCTCCCCACTTTATCGTATGGTTGTGAAACATGGGTATGTCAGGATAGACATAAGAGTAGACTAAACGCCGAGGAGTATGAGTTATCTGAGGAGTGTTTGCGGCAAAAGTAGGATGGGTAGGGTCAGGGTATCGTGTGATTCAGGCTTAAGAAGCAAGATGGCGCTGAATACTCACCGCGGAGGGCGTGAGAAAGGACTAACTCTCTGAAATCGCAGAACACGACGGGTGGATGAGCTGCGGGCGGAGGATTCCGAACACGAGAGACAGACAGACAGAGTGGAGTCGGGGGATGGAATGGGAGACACGGGGGAGGGAGGGGGGTTTGGTGGGGGGGGGGGCAGTTTTGCAGAGCGTGGAGACCATTGAGGTTTATGAAGAGGGAATGCTGTCGTCAAACTGCGACCTGTCAAACCAAAATGTCCGCCATATAACGTGCTTCCCCCTGTTCTTTCACTGCTTGCCTTTGGATTGCACCGACGCCCAGGGTTTTTTTTACATAAAACAATGGTTTTATTTTAACAACCAGAATATGACTACAGAAAGGTCAGCTTCATCCATATATGAGCAATATCTCAAATCATGAATTTTCAATGAAAAAAAAAAGTTTTATCAATAAATTGCAAGGTTTCTTACAGGTCGAATTGGCACAAAGTGCACTCACATTTCAAGGCATGTACGTCAGTGGCAAATGGCGAACATACTGCCCACAAAGCAACACTTATAAGGCAAAGTTTTGAAGAATTAAACGATGCGTACCACTTGGTATGCTAATAGCCACTGAGTTCATTATGACATTTGAGAGTGGGACGCATCGGTGAACATGAATCAAGAACATCACTCTCCTTTTAAAAATTTCAGGCAAATAACTCGTGAAACATATTATAGTTACTTGGTGTTCTGGAATTTACACGATTTCAAAATTACATGTGGTCGTTAATGCCGATTCTTATTCTTATTATATTATTATTCTTAATTTTATCTATATATTTATATAATATTCTTAATTCTAATAAAATTATTCTTAATTTTAATAAATAAATATGAATTGTGTATGTTAAGTATTAACATGCAAGCCCATTTCAAGAGATTAATCGATGGAAAACAACGAAATTCCCATAACAAGTGCATCAGCCCAGAACACAGGTCTGGATATAGGGCGGGGAAGGGAATGGGGGGTGGGGCTACGACCCCGAGCACCAAATATCCGCGGGGTTCCAAGCCGCACAGAGAGGGTTCCCGTTGTGCCCCTTCGCGATTACAGCCCCGAGAGCTCATAATCCAGCCCTACCGTGAGCTCTAGGGTACATCTACATAATAGCCCGCGAGCCGCCGCATGGGCGTGTGGCAGGGGGTGTTAGGTCACCAGCCGTGTAAAGGTGTAAGTTTTTGAAGATGAAATTGTCACATGTATTATAGGAGTGTATTTAGTGGAGCTCAATTTTTATTGTGATCGCTTATTGTGTGCGGAAAGAACAAGTTCTTGTACCTATCTGTTCGGCAGTGTATCTCTCTTGTTTTGTCACATCTGTCAGACCTAGAGATGTAGTGAGGAGTCATGATAATATTCTTTGTTTCGCTCTGAAAAATATTAGTTCTTAATTTATCAAGCAACCTAAGCCTAGCGTGTAGCCTCCGAGTCTCTAGGGGGTCCCACCTTAATCCCTCTAACAGTTGTGAGACACTATATGTACGCTCGTAGCAGTTTTTAACTTAACGCGCTGCTTTCCTTTGTATTTTGTCAATTGTTATTGGTTGAATCTAACTGACCAGGGTCCCAAATGCCTGCAGCGTATTCGAGGTGTGCCCAAACCAGAGCGAGGGATAGCATCTCATCATTACTTTTTCATCCGAGGACCTTCCTATTATACGTTTAACAAAACCTAGTTTCTTTAATGCTGCGCCACATATGTTCTGTATGTGTAATTCCCACGACATATCGGGGGGAACAAATATGGCGGGCCGGCCACGCCCACGTTACAGCGTCGAGCATTTGCCTCCTCAGCGAGCGCCATCTCAATGAAAATCTCCAATGGTTTGGATGCACCACACGAGAGGGAGACGAGAGGAAGAGATGGGTTGTGTTGTTTGCACACACGCGTAAGCGCGGGTAACGGCGACGGAACTGCACACGAGGCGCGGACGTCAGAGGCGGGGAGGAGGGGCGGGGGAGACATCTGGCGGTGGTGCACGGTGCGTGCGGCGAGAGGAGGCGAGCGTTAACGGATGCTTAGGGAGGAAAGAGGGGGGGGAGGGGAAAGGGTTACTGGCATGGGGTGGGAAGGGATTTGAATGGAGATGAAGTGATCGCAATTGGGGTGGAGAATGCTGCAAGAGGAGCCGATTTTCACAGCGAGAGGCGAAGGATTCAATGTATGTACTTAAGTCACTCCCTGCCATCTACTACATTGGAATATGACTATATATTATCATGACGCCTCACTACATCTTTAGGTCTGACTGAAGCAATAAAATAAGAGAGATACACTGCCGAACAGATAGGTACAAAAACTCGTTCTTTCCGCGAACAATAAGCGATCACTATAAAAATTGAGCTCCACTAAATACACTCCTATACTACATGTCACCATTTCATCTCCAGAAACTTACACCTTTACACGGCTGGTGAACTAACACCCCCTACCACACGCCCATGCGGCGGCTCGCAGGGTATTATGTAGATGTAGATGAGGCAGGGGGTGACTCCGCGCTAGTCATGCACCAGAACCGGCAAGCACACCGCCGTCAGGTTGTTAGCTATTTTACTAATTATACTCCCAAGTGGAGTAAGCAATTGTGGCCCTTCATCGTAGGTGGAAAAAAATGACTTTTAATCCCGTCCACTTTTTAATAGGTATATAATATCTCTCTAATTTAATGAATGAGTCCTAACTTACCGGCGCGGTATTCCCGATACATATTCTAAGTGATAAAAGGATGGATGGATATATGTACTTTGGCGGAAAGAGGTTGGTAAAATATTTTGTAAAAAAAATGGCACTGATGCCTTCTCACGTGTAAACAAATCATGTTTTCCCTCGGTAAAGGTATTATAAAAACAGTTTACTGCAAAAGGAAATATGTACTTTAGATAAATTTAGATATTTTATTATGTGATTGAATAATTTGTAGCGAGCGTTTTCGCCAGAAAATTTGGGATTCGCTCCATATATGGTTTAAGGATATGGCAAAGTATATGACATTTATTTGTGCCGGTGCTTTCTATACTTCCGAATTTCAAAATTCGTCCCCGAATGGAAGCAAATACTCGAGTAATATTCAACGATTTATTTATGTTCAACAGAGAGAGGGGCGGAAACAGCAAAGTGAAAGTGCCTGTTGCTCTTTTTCTGCTGAAATCCTTACTCCCTCAGTTTATTAATCATGGGATTGACAGGAGGCGATAATTTACATATTTTGCATGGTTTCATCTCTGTTGATCTGTTTAAAAATGGCGATAAAATTTCACTTGAGTCGGTACGTTATTTATATTACTACGGTCCTGAAACTGAAGGAAATAGCGTTGAGGGTTGGAGATTAACATTAATTAACATTTATGAAAATGTGATATCCCTATGGTTACAGCACAATGCAAGAACATTCACCAATATGAAAGGGATAAAATACATATGGAAGTAGGGCTGATGTGTTAAAAAACTGTTGATGGAGTTCCCATGAGTCTATTTTGATTACGCTACAGATAATTATTAATTTCGAATAAAACAAGAAACTCCGTAGAACCAAAAGTTTGGAGACAGTCGATATCCAGGTGGTAAAACTTTCGAGAATAAATACTGTATATACGTAGTTGATTTAAGCAGTTTAAAGCGTCGCCACTTCAAACTCATCTCGTTAATGTGACTGCTGAGTGTAACCAAATTATCTTTACATTTTCTAGATGTGACAATAGCAGAGAGTATAATGGTGGAAAAGCATCAGGTGAGGGAATTGGTTGAAAATCAGGACTCGTCAATCTTACTGGTTGTTTGGTAACTGCAAAAACAAATATTATGGCTTTTGAAGGAACATGGAAAATAATATTTTTTAACTGTGTCTTTTCCAGTCTACACCTTTTATGAGTCTATTTTTATTACGCTACAGATAATTATTAATTACGAATAAAGCAAGAAACTCCGGTTTAAATTTACCTCAGGTAACCACGATTGAGTGGTTACCTGAGGTAAATTGTGCAATTTTGGGTAGGTTGGTAACGGTAGGGTTACCTGTATAAATGATGGGGAGAAACCTACTGTTGGCAGTCGGTTAAAATGTTCCTTATTGAACAAAAAGACATGATCATTTAGATTCATTTCAAGTTTAGCGCGACTGCAAATTTCTGTTTCTAAACAAGAGATAAACAAGAGAGAAATTTTTATACTCTGCTGGGAGATTAAAGAAGATTAAATTGATTTATTTTAACCTAATGCTTCGTTTTGCAATTCTGACGAAAGCTTTGTTCAGACAATGTGGTGCAAGTAGCTGTGTATAATTACACGAAATTAATTACACTATTGTACATACTTGATGACGCCTTAACGGGTGAAGCCGGTCGTACTTTGTGATTATACTTTTGCAGAATTTAAAACAGTTACCTACTTTTACTTTCTTTCAACGTGCATTAACTCCACCGATTTACGCCAAATAATATAACTTTAATGGCCTTTTCCCACTGTCCCAAAATTCATTTCTTGCAAATCTCACTATTTTCCTCTCTTTGCTTAGAATTGTAATTCAAATGGTGGTGCAGCTGTGGCACAATTTTATGAACCCATTTGCCGGCAGAAATTTCATACTGAAGCAACGAGTTAAAGTTGCTGAGTCGAGATAAACTAAAACTTTTGAAGCACAGAAACATTGATATCTTAATCTTTTCTCAATAAAAGTGGGCATCAACGTTTCAGAATCTTCTGAGATAAATCTCTTGAGTGGTTAACTGAGGGAGGTGACCGACACATGGGATAAATTTTGCAATTAAGGGTAGGTTGGTAATGGTAGGGTTATCTGTAGAAATGATGGGGAGAAACCTAGTGTTTGCAGTCGGTTAAAATATTCACCACTGAAGGAATTAGAACCCCAGCCCCCAAGGTGAGAAGCCAGAGCTCTGGCCACTATATCACTCTGACGCCATGATAGACTTATTTCTCGTCATTGAAATGTTTATCGACATTGATATGTTCAAAGTGACTTAGGTATCCCGAATCGTGAATAGCTTTTGATATGAAATGGAAATCGTCATCAAAACGTAAAAAGACATGAATAGAGAAGCGGAGAGGCAAGGGCTAGTTCCTCCAAGTCAAATTGGATATGGAAAGCAGAAATGGGTTCATCTGAAATGGATTCGGTTATTCGATTTCTACTGAAATCCACTGCCGATTGGGACCAGGATAAGGTATTCTAAGGACTTGATGGCAGAATCAATAGATTCCCAGGGCTTTTTTTCCACAGGAAGCCAAAGATGGCCCAGAGGATCACTTATTTTTTTTTAATTACAGAGCAATCTTACGAACTTTCCGTCCTTTTTCCATGCCCATATGCATTAGTTTAATCATCAATACCCTGCCATGCATCTTTCAGCGGCTTGAAAGGCACTACTATCTAGGACGAGAGAATATAGGATGATGATAGTCAAACGTAGGACCAAATCTTTCGATAGAGCGAAGGAAATAACTCCTGAGAAGATATTTTCCCAGGAGGAAAGCCTTCCCAAAAGTGTCAGCATAGCTTCCGTAGCACTTGCAAATGGTTGCCCTCTGAGAGACCGTACAGGGTTGTTTTCACCAAAGCTTCAGATCACTCCCGAGGCAAAGGACAAATTAGTATTGCAAATGCACTGATGAAGTTAAATGGTGAAGTTTCTTATAAACAGGAGTCTGCCTATTACTCGTAATCACCAATAATTAATTCATTTTTAATCCAAAGCACAATGCCCTACAAATTGTAAATCTCAAAGTCGTTGATGTCATTAATTTGTATTTTTTATTCTTCGAATTTCAATAAAATCAGTTTCTGCGAAGCTTAAAAAGCTGGATGATCTTTTCATAAATACTCGCTCTCCTGTATGATTTAAAAAAAGACTCTACAAATCACACTGAGCCATGAAAAATGGGTTTTTAAAAATACTCTGTAACCAAGTAATAACTAGATCATTTTCTTGTCATAAATACTGAATTATATCAAAAATACTTTCCGAATTAGTTTCAATTGTACCAGAAACATTGAAATTGGTCGAAATCTTTTTGCAACCGTGATTTTTGCGCAATATATTGGAACGAAATATGCCATGACACTGCCTATGATGAAATTTAATCCCACCAACAATCGGTGACTCTCAATCTTCCATGAGTTCGCGGCCGAATTGAAAGCCGATATGAAACGCACCATCCATCTGGAGGGTTGGGTTGGGTTGTCAAGCGTAGGATCAAACCTTTCGATAAAGCGAAACAAGGAGCCTCATGGCATACATTTTGTAAAAATTTGAAAATATAAGGTCGGATTTCCATCTCTAATGAAACAATAAAATTCTTATTCATATAATACTTGGCGGCAAATATATTGTTATTACGCCGTGACTAATTTTCTAAAATAACATATTTCAACGTATTTTCAGATACCAAACCGAAAGCTTTAGTTGCAACGTGCTTTTATTAAGGAAAAAGTTTTAAAATATAATTCTTGTACCGATTTCATTACCTCCTCCAAGGTGAGTTTCAACGTATGACCACGGAAGCTCTAAAATTATTGCGGACCAAGGTTTTTTTTCGACTAACTCACAAAGTAATCAAAACTCACAAATGTGCTGTCAATGAGCTACAAATATCGCTCCAGCTACCTTAAGGTACTGGGAGCGAGATAGTTCCCTAATCATATTGGAGACCATTTTCGAATCATATGTTTTAATTTTCCCAGCTGTGAGATACACGAATTAAACATTGCATTATTAATGGTGCAAAAATATAGTTTTACATGACAGAAATTGTAAGTAATCAAATGAAAATACCTAAATAGTTCTTTAACTTGACTCATTTTTTTCACCCGGTACGTTTGAAGCTCCTTCAAAACGGAAGGTCCCGAAGAATTTAATGCGGTGACAATATGATTAATTTTCAAAAATAGTTGAGAAAACACACAAACTACACACTGTTGATTTTTTGACGAGATCCAAGTGTAGGAAATGCCTCATTTTTAACATAAGGTCTCTCTGGAGTGCATACACGTACCATCTCCCATATAAAAGGGCTGGTATTTCTAGGCAAATATCTCGGAAAGTAATGTGGTAAGAGGTTGGATTTTTTGTTTCATTGGAAGGGTGATATATTTTTCTTTAAAATGAGACCAAATTCATTGATTTCTAGGTAAAATGATATTTCGCTCAAACTACCTTAAAGTGTGCTTTTCCTCTGTTGCTCGTGGGAGGGTGACACTGGGGGGGGAGGGGGAGATGAAGGGAGGCGGGCGTGGCCATGTAGAGGCACAGGGAGAAAGGGGGAGGAGGTGGAGGGATAGCGAGCGGGCGGAAGTGACGACGGGGATCGCTTTGTCGGTTGAAGGCGACACACACGCCGTCAGAGGTCTCTCGTTCTCCATCTTGTAGCACGAGACGCCACCGACGCATAAAAATCTGTCTTCCAATAAACGCCGCCGAATTAAAAATAGTAAAGACCATCCGCCTTGACCGAGATTCGAACCCGAATCCCTCGATTTCCGGCCGAATGCTTTAGCCAGTTAAACTACCGAGGCGTCCTCTTCCCCTGTGGATTTTAGTGACCTTTACGGGACCAGATGGTCTCGACTGCCGGACATACAATGTAACAACCAGTCGCTAATGTGCGCTGAGCGCCACTACCCACGGGAAGTCGAGGGATCCGGGTTCGAATCCCGGTCAATGCGGATAATTTTTTTCTCTGTGGAATTTTGCTCGATTGTGCATTGTGGGTGACTCCGTAAAAGTGGAACTCCGTGGCTAGTCCCGGATAGCTTAAAACCTGACAGTATAAACACTGAAAGCACCGTCCGGAAGTTGTAGAACGCCATTCTGAAGGCTTACCCATCACCGCCGAGTCCACGTTTGGCCGCCTGAGTCTAGGCAATTCAGTTCATTATCAGTTTCAAGAAGACTCAATGTCCATCCTCATGCAGTGACGCTATCTTCACATCAGTAAGACAACACTTTGCCACCACACCAGCAAACCATACGGTATTGTAGAGTACATGAAATATTTATCTACACTAGAAATGTGTCATTAGAAGTCCCTACTTTCTCTAATAACAAGTACTTCAAATTAAGCCAAAAATACCGTATTCGTTTACGAATCTCTGAGATGCCGACATATTCATGAAATATGTAAGGTTTTCCAGGCGTTTGGTTAGAATTGTTTTCTTGTACCTTCCGCCTATTTATATTGTTGTACTGCCAAATTTTGTCGACATTTTTTTCTCAACACTACAGATTATATTAAGATCTACGAAATATCGTGCAAGTCACTACTTGTGGCACGGGGTGATTCCACGCCAGGCACGCAGCAGTCATTCCACTCGAAATCAGAACCGCGCACGTTCGCCCGGATGCCAGACGCAGGCCAAAAACAGCCGAGATACAATGCGCGGTGAAACCAGAAACGAAGAGAGTGCTACGTACACTAACATGCTACCATGCATCATACTATTAAAGATACAACTACTGGTTAGTATTATTAATGCGACTGGAGAATTATAAGTCACTAAATCATGCAACTGCATTATCATGCCGGAAATTTCATGCAGGGTGAGTTGCTAATAATGGTGTTTAGATATTTAGTACAAGTGTAAAACCTATTATACGTACCTGGTATACCTAGTAGGTGTTAAAGTATCCTAGAGCTGACCTATCGCAGCTAATATGGTCTCTTATTGTAAGTAGAAAAAATGACATTTTAAATCTATTTGTTCTATAGTCTATTTCCTTGATTTTATTCTTGTGATCATTTCTACCATAATAGTTTGGCTCTAGAAGAATATATTGAACGTCCGCAAAAATAGTCCACATCAAATTTTCTTCAAAGAGTTAATCAATATTTCTCCCTTCGATCGAATAGAGGTTCCCACCCTAATTCCCTCAACAATTCAGTAACCCTGCGATGTTAATCTTAACAATTTCAAACAAATCTAGCTGCCCTCCGCTGTATTCGACCTATATCTGAAACTAGTCCTACTTCGTAAGGGTCCCATATACAAGCGGCGTACTCCAAGTGAAATCTCTAGACAGAAAAATAACATCGCTCCTTTACTTTCTAGTCACATTTTCCCAGTATTATTTTAATAAATCTCAATTTACGATTTACCTGTCCGCAAATTCCTCGTATGGGTTTCCCCCAGGACAAGTCCTGAGTAAGGGTCACTCCTAAGGGTAACACTTAATGGCTCTACATTTATTAGTTCGGCTTAATTAATTGCGTACGTTTCGCCGAGCAAGTTTTTCTTTTTCCAAAAATTTATACCAACAAACTTTTTAAAATTTAAATTTGACTGCCGAGAATTGCACCATTCGTTTGAAGCATCTAGGTCGCCGCGAAAAGGCGAATTTGCTCGCAACGACGGTGGTGATATCATCAATATACAAAAGGAATAATAAGTGATCAATTATCTGTTCAAGCTACATGCTAAGAAGAAAGGAAAATATTTTTTTCCTCTTAGTAATTTTAATCAACAACCAGACAAATACGATTTGCCTCCACTTCGGCCATCTTGCCGTCTTTAATTACCTCTGGCAGTAATCCGTAGTCATCAAAGCACGAGTCTTCAGAATCACCAGAGAGGCTGGAATTTTCATCTTATTAACCTCTCATATTTCGGTAAATTCCATTCTCGCTAGATGCACGCGATTCTCTCCTCTTCACCAAGTTCCCATGCCTTCATTTTATCGATTTCCGTTTCTTCAAATTGAGAACACGGAATTTTTATTGTCTGCAGCCTCTTCCCTCTTAATCCGCACCATGATCACCACGGACTTTCATCCACCATTCAGCCATTCATAAGTGACGTATGTGTATAACACGGCTAACAAAGATGCCAAAGGGCAACCCTAGTGCCAATACACCAAAAACCAATATGAGTATACCTGGTATCATAGTCAGTTTGATATAGATTCAATTTTGATACTGCACAGAATCCATTGAAGTTATAAATTAAGTCTCCATACATTTTTTAACGAGGTCAACTAGCTAAGGAATTCCTAAATATATTTCCTTATAATACATAATCCAGAGTTGAAGTGAGGAAGAGGCTGCGTATTGGTCAAAGTATACTGTACAGAGATGTAACCTTACTAGAAAATATGTGAGTACAACATGTCTGTAATACTGATAAAATAATTCGTAATTTCTAAATTTTTGCTATAATGTATTAAGCAATGCGCCGAAAATCGGCGAGTCCCAATCGAGGGAAAGTTTGACAAAATCTTGATAGCTCGAATACTGCGAGGGTAAAAATGACTTAAACTGAATTTAATATTTTTGAACCTACATATTTTCAATTTGCAGAGACACCTATGAATACCAAACTAGAGTGTCTTCACAGATATCTCAAAGGAAGATTCTGAAGTCCGAGTCAAACATTTTCTTTGGAGTAAGAACACTAAGTTAGCCAAATCGAAGACATCGTCTTTACTCCAAATCTTCAAACACAATAGCGGTATGTAAATACCTCGCTGGAACAGCACTTATCGTAACATAATTCGGCATTTGAGTTCGGTTCATGCGGGTTTTCCCGCGTTGATTCATATTAACGGACAACAGTTTTGCTAACATTACAGCTAGCGAAACTGTTGTCCGTTAATATGAATCAACGTTGGAAAAACCTGAATAAACTGAACTCAACAAATAACAGCGGAAGCCTCCGTACCATAATTCGGAATTCAACAGCTATTTATCATCCACTTATAAGATCACGCCTTTTTGCGCTTAACTTCCATTCTAAGCACTTGAAAAAATTACCCCTTTACCCATTGCAGATGTTTATATTACACGTCGCAAATTTCAGGAAAACTTAGGAGTTTATATGTGAGAAATATGTATCATTATCATTGGTCGTTCAATCCTAAGATTGCTTGACTGCAGCCCTCCACCCTTCCCTATCTAATGCTAGTTCCTATACCTCCTGATATATCTTGCTATGTACTTTCCTCTTCATTTGTTTATATAGATACAGCGGTTTCGGGTATATACACCCGCGGGGTAACTACCTCCGGCTCGGTAGGAAGCTTTCGCTTATATCCGAGCGTGGATGGTAATAGGAGAAGGGGACAACAGTAGACGATATTAGTCAGAATGAGAGAAGAAATTTCAACTTCTCAATCTGATAAGAAAAAAACGTTTATTACAAATAGTAACAGCGCCATTTAAAAAAATGAGATAAAAACGAATATGCATAAATAATGAACGAATTCATGGAATAACTATACAACTGCGCTGGATTAAAATTAATAGGTCCCCAGGTCCAGAAGGAATACCAGCACGCGTGATCAAGAAGGTAGCGCCACAGATAGCATTATTCTTAGAAATTATATTTTAAAAATCATTTTCCGAAGGTAAGGTACCCCAAGACTAGAAAACAGCTATCGTCACACCAAGTTTTAAAAGGTCTATATCGTTATCATCACTTTTACGCAAAATCCTGGAACACATTGTCGTTAACAATTTTATGACGTTCCTGGATAATCGTAACTTCTTACATAGCAGTCAGCACGGCTTCCGTAAGGGCAGGTCCTGCGAAACACAGCTTGCGCTCTTCCTTCATGATATCCTAAAATCAGGTGAATCGATTAAGCAAGTCGACGCGATATTCCTTGATTTCAAGAAGGCATTCGACAATGTTCCTCACAAAAACTAATGCATAAATTGCAATTATGCGAAGTTAATTAAAAAATAAAGAATCGGATAATAACTTGTTTAGTGATCGAAAAGAAAAAGTATTTATTGATGGTATTTGCTCTGATATGATTGGAGTCACATCCGATGTTCCACGAGGAAGCGTGATCCACCTCCTTTTATTCATTATTTATATTAATGACCTAAGCTCCCGAGTTTGCAGTAAAATAAGATAATTTGCAGACGATACAGTTATCTACCGTGAAATAAGCGAAGACGCGGACTTCGACGCTCTGTCATCGGACCTTAACCGCGTACATTCGTGGTACCAGGAGTGGGAGTTAGAATTAAATATCAGCAAATGCACCACAGTTCACTTCCAGTGAGAGTCATCACACAAATTCCATACCTATACTGTGGGTGGAGAAAACATAAAATCTTCAGATACAGTAAAATATCTTGGAATTACCTTAACTTCTGATATATCGTGGGGAACACACATACAAAACATATGCGGTACAGCATTAAAGAAACTAGGTTTTGTTAAGCGTATAATAGGAAGGTCCTCGGATGAAAAAGCAAAAGAGAGATCCTACTTCGCTCTGGTTAGGCCACACCTCAAATTTGCTGCGAGCATTTCGGACCCTGGTTAAAAAAGATTTTACCAAAAAAATTAATTGAATACAAATGAAAGCAACGCGCTTCGTTAAAAACTGCTACGAGCGAACATATGTCGTCTTATAACTTTTAGAGGGATTAAGGTGGAAGCCCCTAGAGACTCGGAGGCTACAGGCTCATTTTTGCTCAGCTTGCTTAGTTTGATGGAGAAATTCTGAACCGGTGTGTTTCAGAGCGACACAGAGAATATAATAATGACACCACACTACATCTCTAGGTCTGACAGATGCGATAAAATAAGAGAAGTACATTTCCGAAATGATAGGTACAGATATTCGCATTCCGCGCACAATAAGCGACCACAATAAAAGCTGAGCTCCAATAAATACACTCTCATAATACACGCCACCATTTCGCCTTCTAAAACCTTACATCTTTACACGGCTGGTGACCTAACACCCCATACCACACGCCCATCCGGCGGGTCGCAGGGTAGTACGTAGATGTAGAAAAGGTAAATTTATTAATTGGTTAACCTTTACTAGTGTATTTTTCATCGACGCATTCTTTAAGTCTAACGGTATATCGCGAACGAAAGGAAGTGAATAATTTAGCCTGAGAACGAAGAGAGTTGCTTTCCCAGGAAGCGGGGGGGAAGGACAAAGAGGGTAAAAGAGGGTTGATGACATCATGAGAGGAAGAAAGAGGTTGACAAAGGGATGTGGGGAGAGGAGGCGAGGGAGAAAGAAGATGGCTTGGGGAGGGGGTGGAAAAGATTGGCGGCGGAGGAAAACGCCGGAAAAGCTGAGGGATTAAAAAGGGATTAGATGAGAGATTAGATTACTGCCAAAGCCAAGAAAAGAATCTCACCGTTGTGCACAATCCAGGATCAGAAAAATATTCGGCCAATTAAAGAAAGGTAAGAGGGAAAATTGGGAACAGCATCGTGTAGAGTTGAGACTATCCCACTCAGCGCCCTCTTTTTCCTAGAATATAATTTTGAGATCATCATCATCATCTGGTGTTCTGTCTGCTGACAGGTCCCGTACACCACTGCTGTCTCCATCCGCTTCTGTCCCGAGCTTCCTTCTTTGTTTCATCATAGCTGATGTTCTTCACCTGATCCACCAATTTAATTCTTCTCCTTCCTCTCTTTTTCTTTCCTTCCATTGAATCCTCAAGTGCCACAGTTATTATACTTTTCCCTCTCATCACATGGCCCAGCCAGTTTCCTTTCCTTTTCCTAATCTCCTTTAGGAGCGATCTTCCTTCTTTTACTTTTCTCAAAACCTCTTCATTTCTCATCTTATCTACCCATCTTACTTTTTCCATCCTTCTCCACACCCACAATTCATAAGCTTCTATTCTATTCCTTTCCCTCTTACCTAATGTCCACGCTTCACATCCATACATGAAAACGCGCCATGAATAGCATTTAGCTAGTCTCTTTCTCAGCTCCAGATCCAGACTTTTATTGCATAGCAAGTTTTTCTTCTGGCTGAAGGCCTCTTTTGCCATTGCTATCCTTGCTTTTATTTCTGCAATACTTCTCCAGTCGTCTGTCACCATCGTTCCTCGGTACCTGTAGCTTTTCACTTTTCCTAATACACCTTCATTTATTTTCACACTCGTATAATTTTCACAGTTTACTGGCATCACCTTTGTCTTTCCTAGGTTTATCTTCATCCCATATCCCTTCATCCCTTCTTCCAAAACCTTTATCAACCTTTGAAGTGATTGCATATCATCTGCTAATATTACCATGCCATCTGCGAATCTTGAGATCACGGCGGTAAAATTTTATAAGTTTTTGAACAAGTTTCTACGTTTATCAGCGATTCGTAATTTTGAGTTTTTCCAACTGCTATGGTCACAAGGTGCCAACTGACCTTAGTTTCCTTTGATGCCCTTGGATCGTTGACACAAATCCGCGGCCGGGAGTCGAAGTCGCACTCTATCGGTGGATAGGCCAACGGGTCGACATCGCAACGCGGTCGCCGGTAAATTACGGGTAGGGACCGTCCATTTCGAGTGGTAAGTTACCCCAAACCACGGTGAGTCCGGTACGGTTTTTGAGGACTTGTGGCTTCTGTAGTTCTATTTTTCTTTAAGTAAAAGTTTTACTGAGGAAACTAAATCCATCAAAAAATCGTTTCAAGTTTGAATTTTAACAACAAGGCCTCCATAAGCTCAGTAAAAAAGAATCAACTGTTTACCACCTTCTTCTGGCGAAGAGGAGTGAAGAAGGTACACCAATGTTTTCTTGAAAAGCCATAGACGTTAGCTTCTATTTCAACTCCACCCCATTAGTTTAATGCTCAAACTCCTTCAACTGACTGTGCTCTTGATAAACTCATTGTCCACATTAGATTTCTCACAGCAATTCGTTTATCACTTTACAAAACCAGTGCAATCATCATTGAATCTTTTGGAGGCGATAGTCTCCTCAAGGTTTACCGAATCCTTTATCCTCCGGTCACCAAGTTACCTTTGGTAATGCCGTAGCATCCAGAAACAATAACTAGGACAACCAAAATACATGATAAACAGAAAACTTTGATATACCATATTTATTCTACAAACTGCAATATTTGGCCCTTTTCGAGAATGTAAACAGCTGCAAAACATATATTTACGTTTTCTCAACTGATAATTACCGTAAAATAATTTCTTGAACAATTAAACATACTTACTCGGTGGATATTATAAACAAGGATGGCATAACAATTGAGGTTTGGTGATGTCGTACTGATGACGTGACAACGCTGAAGACTGAGATAATATAATCAGATCGGGATGAAACTCGGAATTGTATCTAAACACTGTCTGAAGCTGCCAACAAAGGTCCAGTACATGGACCAACGGCCGTCGTCTACCGACCTCTTTATTTAGCCCATAAATTCCTTCCAGAATTGAATTTTTCGTGTTTTATACCACCTTCAACCGAATAACCGATTTCACCCCGGCTTGAGGTGCATTTTGTATTAATAATTATCATGGTTCTTGTTTACCTAGCTTATCTCCTATTAAATGAAATATTCCTCGTGGAAACGTGCGCGGCATTATCCTGCAGCCCGATGCCATATTTCCCGACCCTTCACGAGGCACAGGAAGGCACAAAGAAGAGACGGTATTAAGCAACCCGGTTCCCTCTGGCTATCCGCGCGACCACTCAGCAGTTCCTCTTCCGAATGAAAATTAAGAAACTGGGAAAGGTGGACGTATACAGAAGCCGGACTCTCATTGCACGCGACCGCCGAGTCGAAATACTTGGCTTCCTCAAAGAGGAGCACTACAGGTCGTTTACGAGGGGAGACATCGGGAGCATACATAACCTGTTGCCCTTCGACGAGAGCATTCACAATATGGGATCACGTGCGAGGCCACGCCGGCGGAGGGCGACACTTGAGAGATACGAAGCAAAGTATCTCCTATACGGTCGAGCCCCGCTTCACGGAACACGGCTAAACGGGAAACCAGGTAAAGCGAAAGTATCAACAAGCAATGCGCGAGATGGATAGAGAGATAAGACAGCCCGCAACCGTTGTGAAGAAGATGTGCCGGAGAAAATTTCTGCTTATCTCAAGAACTAGATAATTTGTCATGTATAGTTATTTAAAATTCCCACAATGTCAACGCATTTCACAATCTAGTTAGTTAATACTTTCATTTATAGTCATACATTTTGACGAAGGAATAAAAGTGACATTAAAAAATTACATTCAATTCAACTATTCAATACAAAAATTCAATTATTTTCTCAAATTGACCTTGGATTATCAACCACCGACTCTCCAAAAAAACGGGTCACACGCAGCGGTTCCGCCCCCTTTATTTGGTTAGGGAATGTTCTTAATAATACAGATATGAAAACTAAAAGTTTACTTATCATCAAATGCGTATTGTCAGCTCATCATCTTCTAAAGACAAAGCCTTGTCTCTGCAGCCATGTGTCCCTGTGTACTGCAGCTCTCTTCAAATCAGCATATGTTTTTAATGCCAACGTACTTCGTACATCATCTAGGAACTTCTCTCTTGGCCTTCCTCTGCTTCTCTTGCCGAGCACATTTCCCTCCATTATATTTTCTAAAAAATTACTATGTCGAAGAACATGACCAATGAATTTAACATTCCTTTGCTCCATCTCTTCTTTTATCAGTCTTCTTTCTTCTTTTATTTCCCTCAGCACCTCTTTATATTGTCAGCTAATGGCTTAAAATTATTTGGTGAAGTTAACCCCTCGAATGCAATGTGTAGACAAAAACCGAATAACATTCTGCATCGTATAAGTAAACCTTTCTCCTAAAATGCCTCCCTTTCCCATTCACACCTCTCGAGAAATTGAAATGGCTTAGTCCGAGTAGTTCCCTCCCCGTCAAGTTCCTTTCTATCTCCATGCGTGGTAACATAACCAGCACGTCTTCGGAGTCGCATTTAACCTCTTCCAGTACATGAAAAAGCATCCGTTTATGATGAAAACGTACAATCTCAATGACCGTCGTGAACACTTAGCCATTCCAACGCTGCAGGCGTAGAGCAGCGCATTCGAGATCCACGTCGAACGCAGAAGCTTTCCATTTCCTTCAATATCACAACAAAATCTTGCTTTGCTCTCTTGAATTCCGTCAGCTACAAGAAGGCCATCAATTCGGAGAACCCCGACTGATTGAACCGAATGAGAAAGATAAATGAAGAGAGGGAAATATTATGGGAGGCAGAGGGCGCGGGAAAATGAAAATCTCTCCCGGCATGGCGGATACAGGGCGGCCCGCCCTTGCCCTCCTTGCAGCGAGAGAACAACCCCTGTATTCATTAGTGAATGAGGAGAGGGGGTTAATGACAATTTTATTAAAAACGAGAGAGAAAGGGATGTGGGGAGTTGGAGAATACTCAGGGAGTTGTAACGCGGAGGGATGAGATAGTCAGTCGGAGGGCACGAGTATATATTTTTTTCGGAAAAGGAGAGGTCCCTCGTTCCGCTCCATGGAAGGAGGAAGCGCGGTTTGGCGGGAGTTGGAGAGAAATTTGATGCGAAAGAAAAGATAGGGTTGGAGGAAGCGAAGCATTATTACAGGAGAATGATGACCCAGCGCTCTGTTGCCCACGGAAATGTATGTATATATGTATATTCCTTCTTATTAATTATGTACAGCCTATTACATTGGGCTCTGTAGTACACCCCTCAATATTAGAATTAATAATCACCGTGCTTCTTGCAATCCTTCCTCAAACAACTTCTCTTTCTGTGTCCCCACACATGCTGCCTCCCACAATGCAAAATTGATGACTGTTACAATGTGGCCATTCTGGTATCCCTCCCCCCTCAGCTACTACAATTAGTTCAAAGACCTTAGAACATCCGAAGTTGCATCCGATTTTTTAACGCCCTCTGTCCACCTGGCCTCAACCGTTCCCATTAATTCCCCCCACATTTCACCACTTTGTTTCCTTTTTCCCGAATAGGTCCCTTGCTCCCTTCCCTCTCCTCTCTTCCTCTCCCCTTCTACCAGCTCCTCACCTCCTCACCAACCTCCTGCACAAATCTTCTTCCTCATTCTATCACTGACGAAAGTGCGGGCGACCCGCCGAAATATTTGGAATTGTGAGTGTTCCTTTTGTGTGTTTTGTATTTCGTGTCACCCTGTGACGAAGTTATACTTTGTGTTGGCCACGTTCGTGGAATATTCGTGAGGACTTATTTATTTATATAGCCGCGCCATTCAAATCAGCGCGCGGCAACGGTTTCCAAACCACTTTTGATCAGCGCGCCACTCCTTTCCAAAACGAGCACAACCCCTTGCATCGGACAAATTTGCACTAATTACAGACACTCTTCCATTCAATCCTTGCATCCGCCATCGCTCGAGTTTTTCTTCGCATAACCCTAGTGCGGCGAGGTGTACGCCCCCTCGGAGAAATTCTCTATAAATCGCTTTGGTGTTGCTGAGTGTACGCTAACTTTGGTACGGCACCAGTTTCCCAGGAGAGATACGTGGGTTTCTTCCCCTGAGATTTAATTTTTGTCCAATTTATTTAATTTTTAGTCCAATGCTGGCAGTGAACTTGTGATCGCTTTCAAAGTTTTCAGAAAATATCGAAAGAGATAAAAAATACCATTCAAACATCGAACACTTTCGGGCGGATTTCTTTTCCATCGAAATAAGAAAATCTTAAAGAGGCTCGCTGGTGGTCGAGGGAATAATGCGCTCAAAATTCGGTCGAGCTGGAGAAACTGCCGCTCAGACGAACGTAAGATATTCACGAGAAGAGCATAGCAATGCAATCCTCATCCTTTGGCAGAAGAGAGACGATATAAAAAGCAAAATAAAAACACAGCGGAACCATCTCAAATGAGAGATGAAGGATAAGCATTTAAGGTAGGGCGAGCGAGATAGTTCCCTAATCATAATAGATACCATATTCGAATTTTACGTTTTAATCTCACGATCTGTGAGACACTCGAATTAAATATTGCATTATTTATGGCGCTATAATATAGTTTTACATGATTGAAATTGTATGAATTCGAATGAAAATATTTAAATAAGTCTTTAACTTGACTCATGTGTTTCACGCCGTACGTTTGAAACTCCATCAAAACGGAAGATTTATTGTGACACCGAAGAATTTACTGCGGTTACAATATGATTAATTTTCAAAAATAGTTGAGAAAACACACAAACTACACGCTGTTGATTTTTTGACGAGATCTAATTGTAGGGAACGCCTCATTTTCCGAATAATGTCTCTCTGGAGTGCATACACGTACCATTTCGCATATAAAAGGGCTGGAGTTTTTTGGCAAATGTCTCGAAAATTAATGTGGTGAGGGTAGAATTTTTGGTGCCATTGAATAAGTGAGATGTTTTTCTTTAAAATGAAACCAAATTCATTGATTTCTAGGTAAATATTGATGTTATATTTCGCTTGGACTACCTTAAGCTCTTGGCCAAAGAACAGACGCGACGTTAAAGCGGTCCTGCCGAAAACATACAGCGCAGACATTGCTCCCTTCCCATTAGGATGAAACACGCCCCAGGGGGTGAACGACTGTTGATACCCTTCACATTCCAAGTTAAATCTTCCTTCCGGTTGCGTCTGTGGTCCTAACAAGCCATCGTGGTACACTAAGTCACCTCATCTAGAAAAGCTCTCATTAAGTATGCTGCTAACAAAGTCCTCCCAGAGACAATCACTATTCAACCCCTATATTGTAAAAAAAGAGGTCATGAAATCTGAAAACCAGAAGATTTTTGACAGCTGCGAAGTGACTACGTTACATATTCGAATGGTAATGATAAAAAAGCACGGTCATTAAGATTTTGTGTAAGACCGATACTTCGTAGGAACTTGTGTTCAGTCGTCTATTGAATTTGCGGATGAACCAACTCTTGGCTACAAGTCAAGCATTTATAATGCAGACACCTTTCAGTTCAAAGACAAAAACCACAATGTGTTTCTCTCGTTTGTAACAGCGTAATTGGACAAATTGATCCATGTACTACTTGTTATATAACTAACTTTTGCGACCCAGAAATAATAAAAATGCACCTACATACGCCTAATTTATGAATTAATCTAATGGCCTCACAAAGCTGTCATGTCACAAGAAAATGTCCCCATCAATTTGTATTACTTGATGTATGATTTACCTAGGACTAGGAATCACGACCTTTTCCGAATATTCTTCATTTATATGAACTTCTTGAACCATAATGATATTCTCAGTCACCTATGTTAAAATATAGCTACGATGTGTTGATCTGCCTAAATTACACGAAAGTAAGTCTTCCGACATTGATCATGTCCTCGTATCCGAAATCGAGTACAGATTTTCAGCGCCTCAACGTGGATAGCGAGAGCGACTTAAAGAAAAAAAATGTTTCAACTAGCAAGCAGTCATAATTGAGGAAAGTGCCCGTTGACGGTGACAAGGAAAACACAAACTTCAAAGTTAATGACGAAAGGAATTCCTCCCGGAGGCAAATGCGACGGACAAATGTGCGATAACGCTCGAGACGAACGAGAGCACGCGTTTAAGTGTCGCTCCGAGCGAGATAGTTCCCCAGTCATAAAAGAGACCATATTGGAACTATACGTTTTAATTTCACCAGCTGTAGGACACACCAATTAAATATTGCATTATTAATGGTGCAATAATATAGTTACTTATGACAGAAATGGTCAGTAATTAAATGAAAATATCTAAATAAGTCTTTAACTTGACTCATTTTTTTCGCGCGGTGCGTTTGAAACTCCATCAAAACGGAAGGTTTTTTGTGATACCCAAGAACCTACAGCGGTGACAATATGATTAATGTTCAAATATAGTTGAGAAAACATGCAAAGTACACGCTGTGAGTTTTTTTACGACATCTAAGTTTTAGAAATACATACCTCATTTAGTGAATAATGTCCCTGTGGAGTGCATAGACGTAGTATTTCCCATGTAAAAGGGCTGGTATTTTTTTGCAAATAACTTCGAAAGAAATGTGGTAAGGGGTTGAATTTTTGGTGTCAAAAGTAGGGTGATATATTTTTCTTTAAAATGAGACCAAATTCATTAATTTCTGAGTAAAATGATATTTCGCTCAAACTACCTTAAGTATCGCTCCGAGTGGTCGACTGCAGGCACTGACTGACGGAGCAATCCCCCGCTTGCTTGCTCTCACCCTCTTCTCTCCCCCTCGCGATATAGCATGGTCAGGAGTTTGGCTGGATAACATAAACCGCCATCAAGGCGTTCGAAACAATTTAATTACATGCTCCAGGGAGCCCAATTCTAGAGAGTGAATGAGGTCTTAAGGGAGTTAGAGCGAAAAATCGCTTTACTTAGAAATCAATGAATTTTGTCTCATTTTACAGATAAATATATCACCCTTCCATCGACACCAAAAAT
The DNA here is from genome assembly GCA_963169105.1 of Ceriagrion tenellum. Lineage (NCBI taxonomy): Eukaryota > Metazoa > Arthropoda > Insecta > Odonata > Coenagrionidae > Ceriagrion > Ceriagrion tenellum. The sequence goes on from OY720643.1 coordinate 119,666,904, forward strand.
TCAACCCCTTACCACATAACTTTCGGAGATATTTGCCAAAAAATACCAGCCCTTTTACACGGGAAATGGTATGTATATGAACTCCAGAGAGACATTATTTACAAAATGAGGTATTTCTAACACTTAGATGTCGAAAAAACTAACAACGTGTAGCTTGTATGTTTTCTCAACTATTTTTGAAAATTAATCATATTTTTACCGCAGTAGATTCTCGGGTATCATAAAAAAACTTTTCGTTTTGAAGGAATTCAATCGTGCCGCGTGAAAAAAAAATGAGTCAAGTTAAATACTTATTTAGATATTGTCATTTAATAAGTTACAATTTCTGTCATATAAAACTATATTATTGCACCATTAATAATGAAATATGCAACATGTGTCCTACATCTGGTGAAATTAAACCGTATAATTCTAATATGGTCTCTATTACGACTAGGGAACTATCTCGCTCGGGCGGAAGGGGACAGGATGCAAAAAATACGGGTTACGGGAAGACCGTGCTCACAGGGCTTTGACCATCCAGACCAAAAATAACGAAGATACAATAATCTTGGATTGAAGTGCCAAAAATCATTCTTCCGGTGCTCCGTCAGGCAAGCAAAAGCAAACAAATATGAGAGAACTATGCCATTTTCTGCAAGAGAGAAGTGCGAGGTACAGGAATGTCGGAACAGAAGACCCATTCCGGTAATCACGAAAGTGAATGATTCGAAATGAAAAGAGGGATTATGGTACAATGTGTAAAAATATTTAAGGATCGCAAATAGAAAATTTTAACACTTTAAATCATGCCTTAGTGAGTCGGCGAGAATTGGGGCGGGTTTATCCATCACTGTCATTTATAAGATCCGTCAGATCGCGAGAAATTTGTATCTGGTAATGGATTCATTCAAGATATTTGCGCATCTGCTGGCTGAAAAACTACTTCATGTGCCTGAGGGTTGTGTTTAAAACTTAGGAGATGATTCCGACCACGTAACTCAGGAGCCACCAGGTACAACAGCGAACGGTCCGAGATTTTGGTGTATAGTATTGATTGCATTAATTCTATTGCATCCATCCAGGGGGTTTGAATCCATCGAAGGCTCTTACCGTCCGTCGTTGTACAGTGTGACTCCTTAGTCACGTGATCGTGATGATCTCGAACGGGTCGAGCTCACATCCCTCCCAAGGAGAAGTAGCGCGACGTGTGGCCGCTCTTAGAATTAAGAAGAGGGGAGGGGGGTGGTGTAAGGGGGAGAAATACGAGAAATACGCGGAGCGAAGAGGAAAAGCGACGCACGCATTGATAAACTAATAGGTTCACTCGATGACTCCAAGCAGACGAGCGGGAGAATCACCACCGAATAGTCAACCAACCAGAACACCGCGCGAAATTGATCAGAGAAATCATTGGATTGGATATTTGGGGATGCGACCGACAGCTAAGGTCATTTTCACCATAGGGGATAGATAAGGGAGGAAGGGTGGATAAAAACCTGGCGTCGGCATTAGACTGCTCTTAACGAATAGCTCCAAGGGGACCACGGCTTAACGTCTCATCCGACAGACGGAGTACTGCACTTGAAATGCCCTCCACAAAACACTGAACGAGGGATCGGGTTTCCTTCGAAAAACATCTTCCTCTGCAGGGATTTGAACCCTGGCCGACCGTATGGTTAGCCAGTACTCTAGCCACCACACCAGCTCGATCCCCGAGAAATCATTACGTCGACGGATGCCGTTGAGTAAAATCCGAGGAGGGAAAAAAAAAGTTTGGAGACTCGCAACACTCTTGGAGATCTGGCAACACTGCGACGCTCCTCTTCACGCAGTATTTTTCATAGTCCTTCCTAGATAATCAGTAGAAATTTCAACTTCCATTGGTTATTGACTACGCCAAACAATTATTCACTGCGTCAAGTGAACTGGTATATCTGAGCTGTGTCTGGAGCGACGTTTAAACAGGCCTATATGAGTCTAAGGGCGGCTTTTCTTATAGAGGACAGAAGTTTTTCGGAGGCAGAAAGCCTCTTGGGAAGGCCGAGAAGTAGTGGACGAGTAAACTTGCCCAGGGAGGCCTTCAATTTCAAGAGCTGGACACAATGTCAAACGAGTGAAGGCTATTAATATGTCAGGTCGTCGCCCAGCGTTAAGAATGGTGAGCAGAATTTGAGTCGAATTACTCTTCATCATGTTACAATTCGGGATTTGGATTATTTTCAAGATTTGTACATGAATATGGGGCGAGCCAAGATGGTACCAAAAACCCTTTCAATTGAGCAAAGGGACAATCTGAAAATTGTGACTCAATCTTCTTGGTAGAGTGGAAAATGATCAAAATTTCTTCAGTCGAGCGATCACAGGGTATGAGTCGTGGATTTTTGTTTCAACACAGTGCAAGACAACATTTCAAATAGTAAAATACAGATGAATATCATCTTCATCAACATATTACCCAATAAGCCAGCCATCTCAAGGGTGTTTGGCATGTCCTCGACCACGGAAAGCTTGAATTTGCAAGGTGACTATATCAGGCTCAACTGAGCAGAATTTCTTCATAATGAGGGGATAGTAAGCCTTAGATATTCCATAAATACATATTATTGCACGCAAAGCAGAGAAAACCAGGCAAAGATTCATCGTTTTGCGTATAAACAAGGAGAGCCCTGATGAGACAAAATCGTGGACATAATCGATTGGTTCTATGGCGAGCCGAAACTTCTGTATTTCAAGTATTCTGCCACAGTTATCATCATCAAACATTGTTAAGTAACACACCATGAAATATTGCACGCTTTATTTCATTCAAAACCGAGCATACTCTCGGTATAATGTCACATTACCAAGTTGTTTTTCACTTTTAGGGACAGGCCCGTATAAATTCTGATGCGGAAAGCAAGAGGGAGGTGGGTGTGTAGGAGGAGGGTCGGGGGTACGTTGGATTGCCACATTAGTGTTTCCCAAACGTTTTCCAGCCACCTTCGTTCCAATAACCTAAACCCAACGCCCCCAAAACCGTAGGATCATACATTACATGACCAAATCAAGAAGATGATAAAAATAAAGTGAAAGCAATTATGATTTAATGAATTTTTATTTCAATTCCAGAGTAAAAATAGTTCATTCATCCAAGAAATTAATGCATGAGGTACCATTCGGTAAGGGCCCTGTCTCCAGCACCAATCTGCCGCCCCCTTGTGTTCTCTTTGCCTCCCCTAGGTTAAAGCACTGCCACCCCCCTCACCTCCTAAAGCACAGCTACTCCCACGTTAAAGATTTGGAAGGTCAGGGAAATAGCGAAGTGTATTTTATAAAAATCTTTGACGTTAAATTTTCCTACCTGAAACTCTGCTAACAATAATAATCATCCGTGAGGCGACGCTAAAGAGTATTAGGTAATTATTTTTCAAGTGCCGAGCATGCAGCAAAATTTGAACTGTCGGGAAAGATAGGCGCGAACATTATATGGGTTGAGTCGGAGGAATTTTGACTTCGAAAAACCGATTATGAGAGGAAAGAGATGGATTACTCACACATAACAGAGCGTTTTTATAAGCTCTATAATTACTTTTCTACGTGGTTATATTGAAAAATGTCCTAGTTTTTCGCCTCATAACTGCGAGCCGCTCACTCTAAAAATTTATTACTGAAGTCTCTAAAAATTTATTACTCGTCAGATGGTGGTGCATTTTTATATATAATAGAAAAATATACTTGTTGGGTTTTGCTCAAGTCAAATTTTTCCCAATGTCCCGAAGAAAAGTTTTCATCATTTTTCTAGAGAAACTTTTTCTTCATCGCCACGGCAAATCCGTAGCGGAGTCCCGTTTCATCGCCCCCACAACGACCCCTCCGCATCAATATTACACTCATCTTTAAATCGTATCACACTGCACGTTTCCAGGGATTGTGGTTTCCGAAATCTACGATTAAAAGCTTCAAAACATGCACAACGAAAAGCTATCCTGAGCTGAGAAATGAAATTTACTCAGAGGGCGTCAAAGCAGAGAAAATCTTGCATCACCTGACCGCTGAGATTAAAACGAGCAGTGCCCTAAAAAGATTAACTTGGTTTCTGAGGCGCCCCTGAATTTGAATAGTGGAAATGAAATATCAAAATTATTATTCCTGTAGAACGACGGGCGAGCTTCCTAATATAATTCCTTTTATAATGTTCACTCTTTCCCCTCCAACAAGTACTATATCACCTATGGCTGCTTCAATTAATTCTTCACTGTAGATATTGAATAGAGCTGGAGTCATACGATAGCCTCACTCCCCTCCCTATGCTGATTTCCTCTGTCTCTTCTTTATCCACTCGTACCGCTAATCTTTGCCCTTTCTACAGCTCTTTAACGAATCTTCTGTCTCTCCAATATATTCCCAATTTTATTTATGATCTTCATTAGAAGACTATAGTTCACCCAGTCGAAGGCCTTTCCCCAGTCTATAACAATACATGTTTAACCTCTTTTTTCACTTCTATGGACCTATCTATCAGCTTTCTTAGGCTGGCGATTGTATCTCTTGTCCCCTTTCCTTTCCTGAAACCAAACTGGTTGTCTTTCAGTCTCTCTTCGATTAACCATTACTTCTCCGAGTGCAGAGCAAGCAGCGAAATTTCGGCGGCAGCTCGAGTGAGTGTGGGAGGAAAGAGTTGACTTCGACAAAGTGATCTTGAGAAGGAGACGGAAAAGTCGCACGTAAGAGAGAGAGAAGTAGAGAGATAGAGAGAGCGTCCTCTAGCGTCCGGGTTGGCTTTTCGAGAGGACAAAGGGTGGCAAAGTCCCAGAAGACTCATCCTCGGAAAAATTACGGGATGGAAACGACTAAGGCTTCCGTTCCGAAAGAGAAGCCAATCCCCAGTTACATCTAGATTAGTCGCACGCACAAAGAGAAACGGGATTAAAGCCAATGACGCTGTTATCCGGAAAAAGAACGCTCGAGTTTATGTGTGCGTGTGTGACAAGAGAAGCCACCGCTAGTAAGGATCCACTCTGAAGAAACAATTGAACACGGTTCCCATTCGCACAGTTTTTACGGCCCTTAAGGTGGAGCGAAATATCATTTTACTTAGAAATCAATGAATTTGGTTTCATTTTAAAGAAAAACATCTCACTTATTCAATGGCACCAAAAATTCTACCCCTTACCACATTACTTTCCAAGACATTTGCCAAAAAATTCCAACCCTTTTATATGGGAAATGGTGCGTGTATGCACTCCAGAGAGACATTATTCGGAAAATGAGGCATTCCCTACACTTAGATCTCGTCAAAAAATCAAAAGCGTGTAGTTTGTGTGTTTTCTCAACTATTTTTGAAAATTAATCATATTGTCACCGCAGTCAGTTCTTGGGTATCAGAAAAATCCTTCCGTTTAATGGAGTTTCAAACGTACCGCGCGAAAATAATGTGTCAAGTTAAAGACTTATTTAGATATTTTCATTTGATTACTTAACGTTTCTCTCATATGCAATATTTAATTGATATGTCCTACAGCTGGTGCAGTGAAAACGTAAAATTCGAATATGGTCTCTATTATAACTAGGGAACTATCTTGCTCGGACTACCTTAATCTTTCTTTCTGTGAATTAAAGTGAATCCCGATCATTTTTCAGCTCCCTATGCCGGAGTAACTTATAACACGGGTAAGGTGTCAAGGACTTCCTCACAACAACCATAGTGTGTCATAATATGCTAATCCAATGGGATTCGTCACCGAGATAAATGCCGTTTACATTAGGAAATGGAGGAAGAAGATTTTAGAGAAGCCGTAAATTATCTATCGATAAAATGAATATCCTCTGGCGTATTATTGTGGTATTGATTTACGTAGATAGAAGGTAAAAGTAACTTTATAAATTTTAAAATATGTTATTACATCTACATCTACGTAATACCCTGCGAGCCACCACGAGGGTGTGTGGCAGGGGGTGAAGATCACCAAACATGCACTATTGCCATGCAAGTAGGATATATAAGGTAGACATGCTAGAATCCCACGGCGCAACTAGTTTCACCCGTTAAGGTATCATATTTATTGTACCTGCAAAATGTTTTATGCATAATTATAACCAGCCAATGTCTGATATCGTTTTAAGTTCCAATTAATCTCCAGTAAAGGATGCAAATACTAACCATCGTTAGTAGAACACAGTATTTGATATAATTTCAGTTAAGAATCTCACACAACGGAATTCATTAGTTACGATTTCACCGATGTACACCCTTTCATCCCCTTCCATTTTCGTACGCCGAAAAACAACTGCTTGTTGATATTCAGTCATTAGTTCGGAAGAGTCGCATCAGGAAATCCGAGGTGTACTTCATTGGAACTTTGAGTGCCTTCGCATCAACCTCCGACGCCGGGGCAAGACCACGGTGTCAACTCTGAATTGTTTACCGAATCGCTTACAGGAGGCTCCGTGTCGAGGTCACGGTCTCGGGGGTCCGAAACCACGGTGACGAAGATGTGGATTTTGCGAAACGGGCCCCTGATCAGCGGTGCCGCGGCAAGCGCACAGGGCCTCCCATCCAATTCCTTGAGGGCCCCATCGGATCTATACGACGCGAGATAGCGGTGATTTCTCGTTGCAGTCCTCTCGCTGGCAACGGGCACTTTATATTAATATGGACCCTCTGGCCGACACCGAGTTTCTCTCCATTTCTTTTTCCAGATTCTCAGATTTTCCTTTCTCTCCCAATCCACTCGTCCTTCCTCAGTTGGCGCTATGTCCTCTGTGATCGGTCGCTTCCTGTTGAATTCTTCTTCTAATTTTAAGAAACTAGTTGTTCAGTAAATCCAAGTACATCTTTATTTCAGTTACTTACAACAATGCCCCAACTACTTGTTTACGTTTTTTTTGGTTTCTAAGCTGTTACATGCCCATGGCATAATCATATTTTTCTTTTTAATATCAACACTTCCCATAGCGCTAACCAATAACCACCATCCGTATCCAAGTGGGCAAAGTCTACTCCGCTTCCTGCTCTCTTTCCCAGAGCCCATTGCGTCACATCGGTTCTTTCCAACAGAGAAATTTCCTCGTTGAGACCGTTAATTATTGCTCGCAGTCGTATTCGATTTCTCGTCATCTTGCTTCAGTCGAGCTCTCGGTGTCACCCTCGCCGCGTCTTAAGGTAATCCGAGCGAAAAATCATTTTACTTGGAAAACAAAGAATTTGGTAGCAATTTAAAGAAAAATAATTCAACCCTTCTAATGACACCAAAAATTCAACCCCTTACCACATTACTTACCGAGATATTTGCGGAAAAATAACAGCCCTTTTATATGGGAAATGGTACGTGTAAGCACACCAGAGAGACACTATTTACAAAATAAGGTATTATTAACACTTAGATGTCGTAAAAAAAACTAACAGCGTGTATTTTGTATGTTTTCTCAACGTTATTTAAAAATTAATCATATTCTCACCGCTGTAGGTTGTTGGGTATCACAAAAAACCTTCCGTTTTGATGAAGTTTCAAACGCACCGCGAGAAAAAAAATGAGTCAAGTTAAAGACTTACTTAGATATTTTCATTTAATTAATTACTATTTCTGTCATATAAAACTATATTATTGCACCATTATCAATGCAATATTTTATTCATGGGTTTTACAGCTGGTGAAATCAAAACGTATTATTCGAATATGGTCTCTATTATGACTAGGGAACTATCTCGCTCGGACTACCATAAAGACAATGCTTGTCGCGTTGGACGTGAGCAGCGAACTCTGGCGCGAAAAATAGGAAATAATTTGACCCCCCCCCCCCCCCGCACCCCCCCGCCCTCGGGCAACGAAAGGGACATTACTCTTAAACGTGGGATTTCACTCACTCGCTCCATGATGGGGTGGAATAACCCCTCATCCCCTCTCGCAGTTGGAACGACTCGCCGTAAGAGTATACATATACGAGACCTTCGACCAGTCGACCACCGCCTCACTTTCTCGCCGTTCTTTCATCATGACTGACGAAATTTCGTCAAGGTCGATTCGAGGGGCGTTGATTTTTAGTCGCTCCCGGGCAACGGAGGGCGTGTTGCGCTCGAGAAAGCGGCTCCAATACACTACGCCCTCTGCTCCAACGAGATCACCCGAAAACTTGGCTTGATAGGCATTTCGCTGATCGCGTAGAAAAGTACGAAAAGTATGAGATACCGACAACTTTACATTGAAAAATGAAAGCCTTATCAATTCAGAAGGGTCAGAAAATTATGAACACAATCAAGATTTCAATGATATTGCATCATCATCTGGTGCTTTGGTGACCAACTTATTTCTTGGCCACTCAAGGATTATAAAATTTCATATTTCTTGTAATATAAGGAGGAATTTCACAGGTAAACTCGAATGTAATTTCATTTATTAGAAATCGCATGTAAATGTGTTAAATGGGTTATTTCGGTAGTGCTCAGTATCTTAACATGAATTGTAGATACTAATTTCGTATGCAATCTCCGGCATGATATACTCCTGCATGTCTTAGTACCTTGTAATGCTATTTATTTGTCGCATTAATAATACTAACCAGTAGTTATATCTTGAGTAGAATGCTGCATGGTAGCATGTTCTTCTAAGTATCACTCTCCTAGTTTGTGGTCTGAATGCGTACCGTTTCCCTGACGGCTTTTGGCCTGCGCATAGCATTCGGGGGAACGTGCGCGGTTCTGATTTGAACTGGGATGAGTGCTACATGCCTGACGTGGAATCACCCCGTGCCGCACACCCTAGTGGTGGCTTGCACAGTATTTCTTAGATGTAGATGTAAATTTTCACACATGACAATGATGGTTCGATGTTATCCTGGGCGCTGATTTTTAGATTATTGGTCGAGTCGATCTGATGTTTCAATTTCCGAGATCATAGCCGTTATACCACAGTCAACATTTTGCTCGAATACATTGTGTCAAAACTAAATTTCCTACGAAGAACTACGCAATTGTCGAAAGTTTTGAATCCCATCTTACATGTGGAGACACGTTATGTGTTTGAGCTAACTAAGCGCGACAGAAGACTTGGTCAACGACCGTCACTGCAATGCGAATTAACTTGCCTGCAGCATAGACAACTTCAAGCCGACACTTCGAGTTAAGCGGCTGTTTTCGGTGCAAGGATGTCCACTTTCAATGTTGCATCATTTAAAGAAGATTTGTTAGTTGTGATATTTGGGGGCCTTGTATCATAAATATTATCTGAGGATAATATTTTAGCTTTTAATTACATTAGAAACCGTTAAAAAATTCAACCGAGTGAAAACCGTATTGTTTAACAGTAACAGAGCAGAGAGCGCCATTTGGAAACATGCACCGGCCACCTCCCTTAAGCGGTCACCTCTCTAAGCGGCCGAATTTTTTCGGGAACGATAACATTTTGCCACTGCAACCAATGAAATTTTCCCTCCATATAGAGGCCACTTCCTTCGAGGCCAACGGCCACCTAATTTCAGGCAATAGCAGCCAACACTTCGAGACAAGCGACGAGGTTCGCAGTCAGGGATTTCCGTCTCCTTTTCACGAACACAACAGAGGACTCAGCAATTTAACAACCCCATTTCCCTTTATGGGAAACTCCGAGAGAAATTTTTACTCGTTCCCTAAATATCCCAGGTCATAAACTTCCCCTTGCGCTTCAGGATTGAGGTGGTCACCCGCCAGTCGCAGACCTCCTCATCCACTGGACGGCTTCATTGCAGCACGGCAGACCTTCTCGGTAACCCCGAGAGATTCTTTCGGAAATCCTCAGTCGTTCTTTGGGCTCGCTTTTGAAGCTGATGTGGGGAATCCCGGATGCCCAATAGGCGCAAATTTTTACAATCTAGGCTCTCTTCCTACCAACACTGATCCGTTTTCGCTTTCGTCTAACACTGTACACAACGCGCTCTTTCTCATTTCTTCGCTAGCAATGCTTAATCGCTTATCTCCCCTAGTCCCAAAAAATTGGTATTCAATTGTTATTGATCTTAGTTTTGTTTGAATGTATGTGTCTATTTTTTGTGTTTGTTATATTGTGCCGCTGTAAACTGGCACGTATGCCGTATGCGGACAAATTTAAAAAATAAATAAATAAATCGGACATTGACCTTTCGGTAACACTTCGCTTCTTCCCTCAGTCAGCTTCCCTTTGGACTCAGTATCAAGTTATCGATCGAGGTGGTTAAGCAATTTTTTTAAGGGACAGTAAAATGAGAGACGGTAAAATCCAAGAGACCATGATTCCGGGAGAAAGATTTAAAGTGATCTTAAAGAGTGAAAAAGGAATTTCTGCCAGGCCTTCTAATATCACCCAGCAAAACCAAGTGCGATCTTTTATATCGCTTAATTCCCGATGCTATTTGCGAATTTGATGTTTCTTCTCAAACTCGTCTCGAGCTCAACATAGTCACGAACCCTCAATGGCATGATCAAAGATTCCGAAGGACACGGTAGGAATAATGCTTGTTAACTGCTATGTAGTCGGAAAAGAAGAGATGCCTTAGAAAACCAGGGAAATCCTTGAAGCCTAGCTAATTCAAAACAAAAGAAATGAACCACAAACCAAGAAATGTTTCAAAGGTGTAGAATGAAATGCAAGCAAAAGAGCACGGGAGACATCAACAGTCTTGGAATCATGGCTGAAACAATTTAAGGCTTAAGTAATCGGAGAAAAGCTGTAGGACTATCAACTCGACAACGTTCCGTGTCATCCTAATATTTTGCTCTCAAATGAGAGGTTGACATCAACCATTTCACTGGGGACATTACAGGTAAATTACAGCCACTCGATCAGGCAATATATAGTCGTTTAAGCTCCAGTGTAAGAGGCGATATCTTGTTTATAAAATGGACGAAACCGATAGCGTCTCCGAATTGCTGACGCTCGTTTACATTAGACAAACATCGTCGCGGACACTTTCGTCGTGGCAAGCAGTGAGTAAGAGGACAGTTGAAAAATAGCTTCATATAAATTACAAAATAACACTAAAGCGGCTCTCATGCAGAACCTTCCAAAATGCAATTGAAAGAGAGCGTAGAAGATGCAGTCCGTCTGCGACGGGTTGGAACGCGAGGTTAGGGATAATATGAGGGTACAGCTGGAAAAAATAATATATATTATATTTAAACTTTGTGCCACAAAATAATGCTTGAATTTAGGTAAATTAGCCATTTTCTGGTAATTAAACTGATCTTTGATGGATAGTTACAGTGTTTGAAAAAGTTCAACAAAATCATTTACCTAAAGACTATCCATTAATTTAAAACCACCTAATTTACAGGTTCATTCAAGCTGGAATAGTTTTACCTCCCTCCAGCGGTCACTTCGTTAAGGAGCTATTATTCAATGGGTGCGGTGGAGGTCGTATAATACAGATTTCACTGATATTCTATCTTGCGATTACTATCGCTCAAAACGATTGCAACCATCCCATTTCTTTTCCATCAAAGTAGTTTGAGTGAAATATCATTTTACTTATTAATAAATGAATTTGGTGTCAGAATTTTAAAGAAAAATATATCAACCTTCTAATGGCACCAAAAATTCAACCCCTTACTACATTGCTTTCGGAGATATTTGCCAAAAAATACAACAGCCCTTTTACATTGAAAATGGTACGTGCAAGCACTCCAGAGAGACATAATTTGGAAAATGAGGCATTCCCCACACTTAGATCTCGTCAAAAAATCAACAGTGTGTAATTTGTGTGTTTTCTCCACTATATCTGAAAGTCAATCATGTTGTCACCGCAGTAGTTTTATGGGTATCAGAAAAATCCTTCCGTTTTGATAGAGTTTGAAACACACCGCGCGAAAATAATTAGTCAAGTTAAAGACTTATTTAGATATTTTCATTTAATTACTTACAATTTCTGTCAAATAAAACTATATTATTGCACCATTAATAATGCCATATTTAATTGAAGTGTCTTACAGCTGGCGAAATTAAAACGTATAATTCGAATATGGTCTCTATTATGACTAGTGAACTTAAGTTTGCCCAAAAGTAACAAAGGAATTTTGATAAAATTTGATATAATTCAAATTCCGACTGACGCCCAATCTAACCCGTTTAATCAATAATTGTTAACACAAAACTTTTGACTGCTGGCCAAGAGTTTCATGCCAGTTGAAACTTCTTTCCTTTTTGGAGGTAAAATTCGATGCACTGCTTCATACACGCTCTCCTCTTTTTAAGACTCCAAATATTCCTCTTACTAAGAATTTCCTCAACCACATTTAACCACAACTTTCTCGGCCTATCTCTACCTCTCGCACTAGTCATTTCACTCTTATATATCTGTTTCGTTATTCGACTCTCATCCATTCTCTCAAAATGGCCAAACTAACGAAGCACACTCCTTTCATATATGTCCATTACTGGAGCATCTAACCCATATTAATTCATTACCCACTCATTTCTGACCCTATTCATCCTACTTTTGCCGCAAACACTCCTCAGATAACTCATACCCACGGCGTTTAGTCCACTAGTATGTCTATCCTGACATACCCATGTTTCACAACCATACGATAAAGTGGGGAGAAGTACACTTTTATACACGTTCACTAAATAGCAAGTTACGAGATAGCAGGTCGCACGCCACGGTTGTTGAGGGTCCGTTTACCGTCTGTTAAGGAGAGTCACCGACGAAGAGGCTGGTCGCCACCTCACGAGGGATCTACGCTACAAAGGCCATGGATTTTGAGACTGAATAAGGACGGTGTCAAATATCGTCATCGTCGCAAGAAGGCCGAAAGCACTCAGTTACTTTTTTAACAAATTGACGAAGAGGTGTTTATACAGAATTATAAAAAGCAATACTCGTAAAAATCGGGCCGCGTTATCGAAGGAGCTTTGTGATGTGGAATCCACCCCCACCTCTCTGCGAAAACGCCCTCTTAAGCCTGAATCACACGATACTTGACCTTGTCCGAGGATGCTAGCTAGCATACTAGGACGTGTGCTGGGTCAAGGATCGTGTGATACAGACCAAGCATACTGGAAATCCTGCATGATCGCCAGCATACCAGCTGGTATCCTTGTTTTCGTAATCGGTGCGGTACTAGTTTGATACTTGCTCCTAGTAGGACCGAGTAGCCGCCGACCAATCACCTTTGCTCTTTGCAATGCGGTCGTCAATTTTTTATGTCAACACCTCCATAGTCCCTCGTGAAAATTACGATTTCCCGCGATCAAATAAACAACTCAAACCTCACAACAATACGCAATGGCTTGTATACCTGAGGCAATTGAGGTTGAGGAGCTGCAGCGGCGAAAAGCCGTCGTCTTCGTTCGAAATCATCCATTTCAGTCGTCAAACTCCTTTCGCGACTTTACTAGACCAATGATCTACTAAACAGACGTTGTGCAAGTTCAAGTATCGTGTCATAGCTCCTAGGAAGATTTCAAGCATGCTAGGTTTCGCACCAGAAATCCAGTACTCGCTAGCATCCTCGGACTTGTACGAGATCAAGTATCGTGTGATTCAGGCTTAAGACGTAAAGCGGAGAGAGAGAGAGAGATATGAGCGTGCAGACGACGCCACGGCACGACGAAAGGAGAAGACTGGTTTTGCGCGCTCTTCCATAATGGCCGAGGGGGGAAGGAGTGGGGTTGGTTGTAGAGGGAGGGGGTGAGGGGAGGCAACGAATGAAGAAGGATGGGGTGGTGAGAGAGGAGAAGGAGGAATGAAAGAGGGAGATTGGGAGCGTGCTTCGACGCCGCAGACGAAGGTCGCGTTCCTCGCTTCGGTGTGCAGGGGCGCTGCGTCGCGCGCGTTACAGGAAGGCACTCACCGAGACATTCGTCGATAAGAATGAGATGCGCATTTAAAGGTAGTTTGAGAGAAATATCATTTTACCTAGAAATCAACGAATTTGGACTCATTTTAAAGAAAAATATATCGACCTTCCATCGAGACCAAAAATTCAACCCCTTACCGCATTACTTTCGGAGATATTTGCCAAGAAATACCAGCCCTTTTACATGGGAAATAGTACGGGTATGCACTCCAGAGAGACCTTATATTAAAAATGAGGCATTTTATAATCTTAGATCTCGTCAAAAATCTACAGTGTGTAGTTTGTGTTTTCTCAACTATTTTTGAAAATTCGTCATATTGTCACCGCGTAAAATTCTTCGGGACCTTCCGTTTTGAAGGAGCTTCAAACGTACCGGGTGAAAAAAATGAGTCAAGTTAAAGACTTATTTAGATATTTTCATTTGATTACTTGCAATTTCTGTCATGTAAATCTATTTTACTGCACCATTGATAATGCAATATTTAATTAGTGTGTCACACAGCTGGTAATATTAAAACGTATAGTTTGAATATGGTCTCTATTATAATTAGGGAACTATCTCGCTCGTACAACCTTAAGGGGGTTTCAGCGAGGTTTCGTTGTACACAGAATTAAATGTATTTGGTCTCATTTTAAGGAAAAATTACCCGCCCTTCCCAAGAAATCAATATCTAACCCTTAATTTTAGATGTTCCTGGCCAAAAAATGCCAACCACTTCACATGTGAAATGTACTAATCCACTCCAAACGGAGACGTAATTTACAAAACGAGGAATTTCTGACACATAGGTCTCGTCGGAAATTTAACAATGGGTGTGTACCTTATACGCTTTCTCGACTTTTAAAAAGACAAATCAATTACTCACCGCATGCATTTTTATAGAATTGTAAAAAAAAATACTCCCCGATAAGAGACTGCTTTCTTCCGGTACGACATGAAAAAAATGAGACGAATTAAAGGCTGACGCATATATGTTCAGTTAATTACAGGGAATTCCAGTCACGTGCAACATTACTTTTGCGAAATCAGCATGTAAAGATTTACTACATGCTCCTAACACCAGCTGAAATAGAGAATATTATATGGAGATACGCTCTCTATTAAGACAAAGGGAAAATTCCGCTCGAACTGCCTAAAAGTAGTCCGAGCGAGATAGTTCCCTAGTCATAATAAATACCACATTAGAATTATACGTTTTAAGTTCACCAGCTGTAGGGCACATCAATTAAATATTGCATTATTATTGGTGCGATAATATAGTTTTATATGACAGAAATGGTTAGTAATCAAATGAAAATATCTAAATAGGTCTTTAACTTGACTCATTTTTTTCGCGCGGTGCGTTTTAAACTGCTTCAAAACGGTAGGTTTATTGTGATCCCGAAGAATTTACTGCGGTGACAATATGATTAATTTTCAAATATAGTTGAGAAAACATACATACTACACGCTGTTAGTTTTTTTACGACATCTAAATGTTAAAAATACCACATTTTGTAAATAATGTCTCTCTGGAGTGCATACACGTACCACTTCTCATGTAAAGGGCTAGTATTTTTTGGCAAATATCTACGAAAGTAACGAGGTAAGGGGTTGAATTTTTGGTGTCATTAGAAGGGTGAGATATATTTCCTTAAAATGAGGCCAAATCCATTGATTACTAAGTAAATTGATATTACGCTCAAACTACCTTGATACGCGCTTGGAGCGTAGAAAGAAGAGCAGCACTCGGAGTCTTTATTTTCGGAGGTCCATCCCAGCGCGAACGCGCAGTCGTGAAGAATGATTAGTAAAGCAAAGCGCCCAAAGTTCAACATGACTTCTTCACTTTGGTATCCCTTTCCAGATATGTTTGATCTGTAAGAAGGTCGCAGAGAATTTTTTTCTTGCACATTTTTGCGAGACGTTTTGCATGAATGAACTCATTAGGAACTCATTATAGGGGAATTTTTAAAAATGCATGCCAACGTTCAGAATTGTTGGCAATTTAATAATGTTTTAACGCGTAGTCTTAATTCACTTGATCTTTATTTTGTAATAATTTTATTCTATATGAACAGAGTTTCTCATCAATGGAAAATTATAAGTTCCATATTATTTTAATTAATTCTCAGAAATATCCAAATTTAGTACCGAGCAGAAGAAAACGCATTGTTTTTGCTTAAACTTTGAATCCGAGATATCCAAGCTAAAAAAACCGCATATCCAAGTTATAAAAATGATTTAAGAGAGTTTCAGCCAAATATCATTTTACTTAGAAATCAATGAATTTGGTCTCATTTTAAAGAAAAATATAACACTGATTGATAAACTGATAACAAAACCCATCCATTGAAATAAATATTCAACCCCTTACCACATTACTTTCCGAGATATTTGCCAAAAGACACCATCCATTATACATAGGAAATGATACGAGCATGCATTCCAGAGAGACCTTATTTAACAAATGAGGAATTTCTAACGCCTAGATCTCGTCAAAAAATCAGCAGTGTGTAGCTTGTGTGTTTCCTCAACTGTTTTTGAAAATTAATCATACTGTCACCGCAGTGAACTCTTTGGGATCACAATAAATCTTCCGTTTTGATGGAGTTTCAAACGTACCGCGTGGAATAAATAAGTCAAGTTAAAGACTTATTTAGATATTTTCATTTGATGACTTACAATTTCTGATACGTCAAACTTTATTACTACACCATTAAAAATGCAATATTTAATTCGAATGTCTAACAGCTGGTGAAATTAAAACGTATAATTCGAATATGGTCTCTATTATGATTAGGGAATTATCTCGCTCGCACTACCTTAATGAAATTGAAAATTGGAAAAATTATCACTTCATCATTTAAATTTAAGGCTATTTCCATCGTATAAACAAATGAATACTTGCGAGATGAGTTTTCCAGGGACTTTTTCGACTACTTTGAAAAGTTATTCGAATATGCTCTCAATGACGAACAAATGCCGCTCTGGCCACCTTGAGGGTCGTTCAATGTTGTCTCGTCCCGCGCTTTCTCCGTCAACTTTCCATAATTCTATGGCATTATTAGATATCACATGAAAATACTTCGAACCTCTCTGCAATATTTCATTTGTAAGGCGCGTTTCATCCTTTTACGGCATCGTCAGGTACAGAGTGAACGTTTATTTTAAACATTCTGTACCTTATGATGCCATAAGGCCGTGAACCGCGGCGCACTAATGAAAGAAATGTAGAAAACTACAAATTAATTTTACTTTATTAAGTATACGAGCGTTGAATAATACTAAGAGGAGAAGTCAGCCAAAGTCAGGTTTATTATTAGTCATTTTAACATACTCCATGTCTCTTTTTCCATCAAATCTATCTCACCACTAAGTTTTTCCTGCCATAAACCTTTCAGCAATATCCTTTACAATTTCTTTTGATGAGTCCAATCATAAAACTGAAAATAAGGCAGAAGGATTGGGCAAGTAGCCCATCTCATCAAGCAAATACGCGCGAACAGAAGTTATGGGCCTACCATTGCGTGTATATTCAATGGAAGTCGAATAGTTCACTCTGCATTGTATGTCATGTACGAATTAAAGTCTCTCAAGAGCTAAATGTAGATCCTCACTTCAAGCGGAAGGGCTAAAAATAGGTTCCCCACTGGCATACATTATAATGAATTAAGTAGTAATGGCCTGCCCTCACTTCCTACTCCTGGTTATATGGAATGGTGAAAACCCAGGGAAACAAATTTCCACTACATTTTTTTACTTAAATAATCAAGATCAACGATAAATTGGCAAACTTCAATGGGTAAATAAATGAAATAAAATAAATGAATGAAAATACTCGGTATTGTGGAAAATTGCCGTGTTCAGGCATTCTTAAAAGTCACAGACTTCGCCAATCGGTAATGAATCTTTCAAACATCGTAAACAGTCCTCCAACTGCACGCGTCACTTGCAATTTCAGAGGTTACATATTGAATGGCAATAGTACGGAATACATGCGACTTTCTTTGTTTCTGTTAAGCAGAGATGAGGGTTTTTAAAGACGACGCTTAGAAGGCAACACGACACTTCGCAGATATTAAAGTTTTGAAAAGCGGAAATAAACCATAGAGTATTGACCCGAAAGTCAATACTCTATGAATAGCGACATCGGATTTTCGCAAAGCGCTGTGAGTGAACTGCGAGGTATAGGAACCGAAGCGATATACACGCTACGTAATAATGTGACACACTCACTCTTGAGCGTACTCCTTAACGCCGCTCTCCTTAAATTACTCAAAAATACATGTCACCAGCCTAAGTGGATATGACGACAACCGCGGGTGATCTGTGACATCTGCGCCAGTCATTAATTCTCATTTCATCATGGAGTGCCGATTAAAGCTAAAGGCTCAGCATTTCTCAAAGTCAAAGTAAATGAGAGATGCTATACTTCGCTCTGGTTAGGCCACACCTCGAATAAGCCGCAAGCATTTGGGACCCCGGTCAAATATATATTTTTATTTTCACCATCATTCCATGAGAATAAGTTATAGTTATCGTGATCGAGATAGACTTGGACGCTAACGGTGGGGTTAAGTGAGTTCCTTTTCTGTTTTCATTTCCATGTGCTTCGAAAATAGTAAGAAAATAAATTGATTCTTCGACCACAGCCAGAGCGACAATCGCCATACTTTCGACAACCCCCATACTTTCAATTTAAACTGGCCGGTGGCATCAGAGCTTCGGTTATCTGGCAGAGTTTTCCTATTGACGTCAACCATTCTATTTGTAGTTCACAGGCAACGTGATATTTGCTTTTTTTATTCAATGTATGGAATATATTTTATTAATCCTGAAACGTGCGTTACCAGGCCATGTACCTGAAGATGAATCGGTGAGTTGAAACGCGTAGTGCATTGTACGTGTAAACCAGTGAAAAACTACGATTCTGTTTATCTCATTTCGACATTTCTTTCACTACATTAAGCCTGAATCTGTTTAGGTGATCCCTCTAGTTTAACTATCTCCCCAAGATGGACCAGTTCTCGATACATGAAGTCAACGTTATGTGAATATCCAATGCGTTTATCCACAAAGCCACTAATACCAACATCATTGCTAGACTTATTTCGTAAGAGAAGACAAGACAGTAATTCAATTTATAAGCTATTTCCGACCAAACAGTTGTAACGCTACCATCTTTTCCATGCAAATCTATAGGGGACTCTGCGCAAACTTTCCCGTTATTTCCTCGATAATGCTCCATTGGGTCTTGGATTTGACATGACCTCATCGAAACCTGAGCAAATAATAGAATTTAGGGACTAACTACCGCTCATATTTCAAGTGGTTCCTACACATAAAAAAGTCATTCACTAAGCTCTCATTTGAAGGATAGCATCTATATTTGCAAGCAAATACTTTTCCCTATCAATATGTTTAAGAAGTTTATTAACTATCGATGACTTTAATTATTTTTTCGCCATAGTTAATTACTGTTAATGTTGATAATGATAAAATTAAAGCATGAAATAATGAAAAAGAATTCGATACATCTGCTTCATTGCGGAATCTGTTGTAACCTAGGAACCACATGATCAATAGAAGTAGAAGACTTTGGCGGTACCCCGACTGGCGTATCAATAAAACACGATAACTGTAAGGGACTCATTACGTTTAAATAATTATCTGAGTCATTTGAATACATTATATAAATATGTAGACAATAATAAAAATTCATTTTACTACTACGCTCATCACCATTGACACAATAAGTTTGTACATCTTGATTCTTTGAAACAGCCCCAACCTCATTCGCTTATAATATTTCCCGCATCTTCGCAGAGTTCTTGAAGCATCAAATAAGAACGAAAAATATTGTAATTGATATTTAAGAACTTAAAATGAGAATGTTTCCCTAATAATATAAGCAATAGTTACTCGTTTTATCAATGACTAAATGTTCAATTTAATAAATTGAAAACCAAGTTTGATCAAAACAACTTCTAGGCCTTAACTTATCGCGTAAACCATTGTAGTTTAAAATAAGTTACTGTTAAGTTACAATATGAAGTTGATCTTCTCTTATGTTTTTCGACGTACTCTCTGATGCAAGCGCTGGCCTTTTTTCACAGAGCCATCACGGTCATTTTAGGTCATCGCAGTAACAATTTAAGGTAGTCCAAGCGAGATAGTTCCCTAGTCATAATAGAGACCATATTCGAATTATACGTTTCAATTTCACCAGCTGTAGGACACATCAATCAAATATTTCATTATTAATGGTGCAATAATATAGTTTCATTTGACAGAAATTGTAAGTAATAAAATGAAAATATCTAAATAAGTCTTTAACTTGACTCATTTTTTTCGCGCGGTGCGTTTGAAACTCCTTCAACACGGAAGGTTTATAGTACCATTTTCAGCAGCTCCAACTGAAGATGTTAGAGGAGAAGAAATAGGTCATTGTCCGGTATTTTCTGAAAATTTTAAGAATCCTGGATCTGAAGGTGTATCAGAAAAAATTCTCAAAATGTCATGAATATTTGTGCCTAAATCATTATGTAAATTGTTTCATGGCATTCCATACAACAGAAAAATGTCTTCATACTCTAATGTAAAAGTTTCTTTACACCCATTGTTACTTCTGAGTGAGAGTGCATATTTCTGCAAATAAATAGTTTATTTTTATGTAAAAGTGAATGGGCGCCTATATTACATTTAACACTTTTTTTGCAGAAGAAACAACAAATTGGGTTATAGAGGGTTTACGAAGGACATGATGCGAAATGGAGTAATTATCCATTTTACATCATTTCCTTCGTAACTCATCGGGGACAGTAGCCAGACCGCCGTGTTTATCACAAAAACAAACAAGAGACAACGTGCGCAAACCGCGACGTCTTTCCCCCCACCTCCGAAAAGAAAACACGCCAAGCGTCCAAATCTCTGGACGCAAAAGTTTCATTGGCGAATAATAATGAAATTCGCCGCCAACATTGCGAGAACACATCGGTGGAAGTCGACGGTTTATTTTTCGATCCGAATGAGTCACCGAAACACGGTGGCGGCGCGCAAGTCGGAGGGCGGGGCGGGGCGGAGGGCGAGAGTTGGGGCAGATGACGGAGAGAAAGGCACGGGAAGCAAAGAGAGCGAGGGTTCACTTTCTTACGGCACGGCGCGAGAGGGAGAGGGGGGGCAATGAGTCGCAATGGATCATGGGTATGTAGGGGGAGAGGCCGGCCGGCTTTTGGCCGCCAGAGAGTCAATTGGCAGAATTTCAAGGAGAGAATATGAGGGGGGGGGTGAAAAGAGAGGTGGGGGGAGGGGTTTGTCGACAACGGGTGGGGGGGTGGGATGCTTTCCAGATCGCCAGCCAGAAAACCTTCCCCTGGCACTGCAGTCGGACAAACGAGAATTTCCGGAAACAAAACCCAACTCGTTGCTCAAATACCGATTTTAAAAAACTCCATTTTTCCATGTCGAAAGAAGCGAGACATGCGTTCGGATTCCCTCCATTGGATTTCCGACGAATGTGTCCGTGAATTCCTAGATTCGTTCTATGTTACACGCGGATTATAACTATTACTCTGCCTCGTGAATGCTCTTCAGATGCTGATCCATCCCTGCAGAGGCGGATATTTTTTAGAGGAATCCGATCCCTACTCGAGTGTCTTGTGGAGGGCACTTCAAGTACAGTACTCCGTCTGTCGGATGAGACGTTAAGCCGTGGTCCCCTTGGCGCCTTTCGTTAAGAGCAGGCTAACGCCGACGCCGGGTTTCTATCCTTCCTTACTCCCTCACCTATCCCCTATGGCGCAAATGACCTTAGCCGTCGGTCGCCTCCCCAAATATCCAATCCTATCCATCCGTGAATGCTCTTGCATTAGAACGAACTTTCATTTTTTAATTAACTAATACTTAACCGTGTACCTATTCCGAACGTTCACCAATGAAATAGTGGGATACCTATGAGTTTTTTTCGACGTAAACTGTTAATGCAATTTTCTCGGGTCTTCCAACAGGATCGATTCTTCCCGGGGAATTCTTCTCAGGAATTAAATTAAATCAGAAGGGTGTTAAGGACCCACGTTCCAACGGAATGCTCGTCCAACGTCTTCATAATAAATGCCATTGAGTTAAATTGCGGCAAGCTTATAATGATTCTAATTCCAAAAACCAAACGACTCCTTATTGGTTGGAAGGTGAAACTTGACATGTTATAAAACGGAAAGGAGTATTCGTTTTTGCACACCTAATAATCTTTAAAACAGAAAGTGTAATTAAGTGTTTGTTTTGACTCAGCAAGTGGCGGTGAAACGTCCATTAATTGGAGATGGTCGGGTGAAAGCCGTTGTTGGCTTGAATATCAATCAGTCATCGATCTATTGATGGAGCGGTTATTACGGATATTGATGCGTTCTTATTTTGATTTCTCTGATTGTTGATTACCACACCTTTTCAAATCAATTTTGCACTCGGAGTCGTTTCGTATAATTTGGATTTTAGGCGCAAACACACTATCAGGCAGTTCATGAAAAGTTTAAGGTTCGTCTCATCTGTAATGTAAAATACTCTCGCATATTTACAGATGTTAAAACGCATTAATAACTTAAAAGGATCGGAGCTCTCAAGCTCGAAGCGTAGCTGATTGCACATCCTTCCATGCATGTTTGAAAATGTCTTCGAATTAAAACATAGAAAGATTATTGAGTTCGAATCGACGCCTGATTGAAAAAAAATATAAACTATGCTAAGGAAAAAAATTAAATTAAGCATTAAAGTTATTTCAAGAGGGCCAACATAAAAAAATTAGCGACACATAACCAGACACATAATGGCTATTGAAAATGGCAAACTACAACAACAGCTATCACTCATTGAATACAAATTACAACGTATTCCTTGAAAATTATTTTTGTTATCCGAATAAAATTTGGGCTCAAATACTAAGGATGATATGAGTTTACAGACTAATAAAGCGTAAACTAACTCACTGTTTCAAATGGAGTCGTTAGTAAATTAACGGTATATTACCGAGTCTCTTTGATGAGCCTAGGTGGAGCGACATACGTATTACAGAACATTTAAAATTAATCGAAAAGTAATAAAAATCAATAATTTTGCTTTTACACAGATTTCCAGAAGATGTTTAATGTCCTCCTCCCGGCACTGCAGACGCAACCTTAGTGTGAGAACACGCGTGCCAGTAGTCACTTTTTCTCCGCCTCGCGCCATTAAGCCCAACGAGAGTGAAAGTTATGAAGGGTCAGGAATCCATAACCTTGTCTCGTTACGGCCGGCCCCCGGTCGCAACCACAGAAACACAAAAGAACACTCCACCGCAAATGGCCGAGTTAAGCTCCTCCAGAAATGATCTTCCCGAAGTAAGTTGAAAGCGGATGCGATGCCGACCATTAATGAACAAAACCACTCAGCAGCGCAGATCCTCAAAGTGAGGCCATGCGTTAATAAAAAGCTCGCTCACGAAACGAGGTTTGGAAATCTCTTCGCCTTCATGTCTTATTCTCTCTCCTATGCTCTCGTTGGATAGGTTTCATTACTTGTGCTTCATTGTCGCCAACTCTTCTGCTGTTTCTAACGCGAATCTTAAGTGTCAATTACTCATAAGGAACAAAAAACTTGGTAATATGTACAACTTAATTCCATTTTTCGGCAAATATTTCAACGCATAAGTGTCATTAGTGTAACGCAAGTTGAAACCTTGGTCGGCAAAAAAAAAACAAGTAAGAAAATTGTTCTAAGTTATTTTTTCATCTAAAACCTTAGAAAATGTTTAAAAAGTGAATTCTCAAGATACTTGAATCCATTTTAAAACAATCCTTGTACTTTTCCACTAATTAAAGCCGGCTCCGGTGGCGGCGGGGTAAAGTCCTCGCCTGCTAAACCGAGGGTCGCGGGTTCGAGTCCCACCTGGGTGGGTTGTTCACCACCCAGGGCATTGATATATATCAAGTTCTGTTGGTCAGGTCCCTGGAAAACCTGATGACAGGCTCAGCAGCCTATCGAGAATCCGGGGACATCAAGGCCAACAGAAACAAAAAAATAGTGGAATATAAATTAGTGGATAAGTACAAGGATTGTTTTAATATGGATTCAAGTATAAAATACTTTCACGAAGTGACGCCTGAGGGCGTAAAGTTTATTCTCAAGCTACTTCATATATTAACTCTCAGTACAAAATCGTGAGCGCGTAGTTTACTGGGGGTAGTGGCATAAAAAGACGATAAAAATCCTAAGGGAGCGAAAAATTAATCCGTACATTGTACGAGTCCATACGACATGATATTTAATCACGTCTTGCACATAAAATTCTCCAGTGGATGCTTAAAAACAGCTCTGATTGGCAATAACATTTTTATTGGTAGCCAGTAGGCCCAAGCAGCAACGATATGAAGGGGCGAAGTACAGCTCAGCCTGCGACTCGGACTACAGCTATGAAAACGTAATCAAAACGCCCTTCCAGTGCGACAGCAACCTCCCGTCCTAATAAATGATTCTACTGCCTACTCGCCGGCTGCTGGGAACCAGCATTTCCCAGTGAGAAACTGTTAGCACCCATTTCGTTTATGCAAGCGGTGGCTTATATCATAAAGCGCTCCTTCGACTGATTTTCCAAAATGAGACACGACAGAGGGTCATCTGTAGGGACAACAAATTCTCTCGTTACGGAATCCTAATAACTCCGAAGAATCCCAGTTTGCACAAACGAGGTTTATTAATGAAGGAAATTGGGACCTTGAATTGGAGAAAATGCAATATGAGTGTTGGAGATCGAAACAAATTGTCTGATATGAATGAAATATGGCAATACGTTCAGGTGAGAGATTAGTTTCGTGATTTTTTCTCTAGATTACCTATCTCCGATCGCAATGGCCGCAGGTGACTGGCAATTGCAATAGGCATGACTAAGTGTTTGAGAGTCAAGAGCGTGCTTGGCTCAGCGTCAACAACACCTAATAAATGCTAAGGTGAAAGTAGGTCGGCAAGTCATGCCTTACGCTAATGCATAAAAGTGCCGAGAAGAGTTGCGGCTTAGGCACCACTAGTGCCGACTATTTTGCAAACTGGAGCGATACCAAATTCACATTTCAAGGGCATTTCAAGCTTTCTTTTCACTTGGATATGAATATTCACCTCTATTTACCGAAATTTATAATGCTCTACCACCAATTTAAACGAAAAGGCGTCATCATTAGTTACAGCGCCTTAACGTTGATACCAGTCGAACCACAATTGTAATTTCTATGAAACTTATTTACTGTTGCACGCTGTTATCTAAAATTATTTTATACGAAATTGAGGTCGAAAGTATCTTATTGGTGACTCTTCTGACTTTCTCGTAAATATAACTAGATTTTTCTTTGCTCGAAGAAATCGCTTCACATTACAAAATAAGGTTATTTTCCTCTGTTCCGAAGCTTCAGTGAAAAATATGAATCCAGCAACGGGTTTAATCAACTAGGCGGATCAGAAATCTAACCTTCTCCCTCCTCAGCGATTATATATGACCTTTCCGTGGTCTCTCCATCGGCAAAACGGTTTAGCTTGTCTGGAAAAATTCGATCGACCTTCTCACCTGTTCTTTGTGGATATACACTCCGATTTCCGTGTTTGTTCGCATGATTTACTCTCATTCTTGGTATCAGTTTGCATACATATATACTTGCGCTTACACCTGTGTTTTATTCAGCAGAATATTTCGATTGAGATAATTAATCAAAGCCGAAAAATATTTCTTTTGAAATATGAAAAATAATGGAATTATGAAATATGAAAAATAATGGAATAATGGAATGGAATAATGGAAAAAGAATGGAATTATGTCCAACACCTCCATTGAGTATCCAACGTTTCATTGGTGAGCCAACTATTTTTTAATAAATGAAAAGACATGGGTTAAGGAGGAAGTGGAATAAAATATTCTTAATCTGTTAATAATATATTGATTTAGAGGCCATATACATTAATTTTTAGTGTAAACACATTCATTTACGTGTCTTTAAATCTATTTCAGCAGCTACAGATAAGTTGTTTTTAATGTTTCTATATCCTACATTTTGCTTCAGGTAATATTCTCACGCAATGTTTTCGTAAATCATCATCATGATGCATCCAGATGCATACTAATACTAAGTCATGCATGAACTACGCCAGGAGCCTTTTCTTTAGACAGAAATTGCTATGCGTGCCGGAATGAATTTTTAGAAATTATTAAGAGAACAACTGTTTTGATAATATCATAGGAGAGACAAGGTATTGAGTCCGTTAAGCACTGAAATCTCATCTCACGCATTCCGCTAAATTAAATGTGAAAGAGGGAAAGGCGATTTGCTTATTAAGAGTCCGAGAAATATTTATTCCAAGATTATGCAAAAGGTATTCCATCTTTATACATCAGCGCTTTCAACGCCACCTTTCACTAATCTACATGAGATCTAGATGAGAAACAACGTAAGATGTCGTGAAGCTCCACCCCACTATCCAATCCTGTGTGCTTTGCGGTTTCGCAAAATGTTGGAGGGATTAGAATTTCCTTTTTCTTACTTTTCAATGAGCGATGTTTCGTGCAATATTGGCTTTCCATAGGATGATTGAGCACAAAATATTAAAGAAACGGCAGCATTAGAACCAAGTATGGCCGATTCGAAAGAAATCGGTCACTGAGAATGGGCAGATCGACTCAAGCCAATGGCGGCTGCAAAATTTAGCCTCGAAAACAGCTTAAAAAAATAGAATCTATCACCCATATATGTAAATAAAACAATTCCTGAAGAAAGGCTAAGGAGCCCGAAATGTCTTCATTAAGACATTCCCTTTATCTTTCCTATATTTATAACCCCAACGTCAAGGTTTTCATATATGTCACATTTGTGGCCGATTGGCGAAGATTTCTGTTGGTGTACATAAATATACATGAAAATATAAATGAATATAAACGTAACACATATTTTGAAATATAAATTTAAATATAATTACATACATGGGCACATAAGGATGGCTGATAATAACGATTGTTTCACAGTCCCGACAAAATTGGGCGCGTTCAGGGCACGCTGAGAGTACGCCAGCTAATATCGTCGGACGCCTATTTTGAAGAATTGTTCGGTATCTCTTAATTTTAATTAACTCCCAACGTTTCCTGTTATCTGCTCTTCGTCGGGAATCATGAGCATTCGTGATACTGTTGGATATTGTAAACATTCGACACGTTAATTACAAGATTGGGTTTTTTTCCCAAGCAGGGCAGAACACCCAAATCTCCCCCGACGGCAAGCCAATCTTAAAACCATGAATATGTATTATGGATTGTTATCTCGTCGCCAAAAACTGTTGTCTAGAATTCCTTAAACCACGGAGTAGGATATAGGAGGGCGATCGCTCCGTGCCTTAAACAAACAACTTTTTGGAAAGTGGTGCCGCCTAGTGATGAAAGACGGAAGTTTAAATGTAAATACAGTCGATAGTTTGTAAATAACACGT
Source organism: Ceriagrion tenellum (assembly GCA_963169105.1). NCBI lineage: Eukaryota > Metazoa > Arthropoda > Insecta > Odonata > Coenagrionidae > Ceriagrion > Ceriagrion tenellum. The sequence continues at coordinate 119,694,137 of OY720643.1, forward strand.
CGTACTGGTTTTACCATGAATATACATGGGTTTTACTTACAATAAATCATAATGCAGTGGATAAAAAATGTAGTACTATACGCAGGACGTAATTACACTCTTTTTTAATATTGTCCGGTCTACAGATATATTTAATTCATCTCCAAATTCGATTACACAAATGCACAATTAACTTCTTAGTACTTCGTGAATATTGCTATACGGAAATTTAATAATAATGCGGGGTGAATTCATGAGTATTCTCAATGGCAATCATTGCAGTGTAGGTAAAAAGGAATGCACTTACCGCCGCCTTGAACAGATTCTTATTTTTCAATCCGAGTCTCCTATTTTGGATCCTCGTAGATGCATACCCTGTTTTGCAGCCTGGTACGAAGCAAGTTCAGTTTAAACAAGGCATTCTAAATTCTTTATTTATTTATATATTCATGCTTAAAACTATGCGCCAACTCCAACTCAGAAACCATCACTGTTTATTTTTTCTTTTCAAATTTAAATTAACTAAGTTCATTCCTTTAAGCCTTCACTTGATATAGACTAAAGCAGAGAGCGATTTGTTAAATGAATTATTAAATTGTTTAAGGCGGATTATTAAATTGTTGTTAAAAATACGAAGTCTCATGTAACATGATCTCGGATCCCCCCCCTATATTGTACGCAAGACGACGCAAGAAGAGGCGAAAAAACACTCACTTCCCTCTGTTACGTCTAAAGTAACACTTTAAAGGTTCCAGAGGTGTAACTTGAACAAAATAAAACAACATTGAATCTCTTCTTAAAAAATCATTGTAGACTATTTCTCACTCATTGCCTTGCTGAGCTCATGGCAACCACGGAGAGGAAGATAAAACATTGTAATCATCTCCGTCCGAAGTGGTTCATATATTCCGTTCGATCACTTTTTAACTGTTAACGTTTAACTTTTTAATTATTACCACAAGCAGCACATATGCCAATAATAGAAATATGTATCCTGTAATAGATTTTATGTTTCCAAAGTGATCGGAGAAATTATTGTTAGTTTGTTATCTCTTTGTGATTGATAAAATATTTTCCTTGGTTAAATATTATATTTTACATTGTTTTTAGTGTTAACTATCTGTAACAGTGAATTTTTTTTGTTTTCCATCACTGTGAGATGCTGGCCAGTTGTATATGTTTTTGTGATATTTTTTCGCTCAAAGCAGAATTTTATATGTATTTTCTATTTTTTGCTCTAATGGGGAAACCCGGAGCATAATTAAACTTATTCCTATTGAGTTCTATTGTTTCTTCCAGCTGGAGCCGAGGCGGCAGATGAGCACATGGGTCCATCCAGCGAGGGAGACACGGCGCCAGAGGCGACCCTAGCGGAAGCCGGGGGAACTGAACACGCTCAGTTCCATTCTCACATCCCAACCGGATTCAGGTGAATAACGAATATGTACCATTGTATTCACTTGACATATTGGGGGGACACACAACCCAAAGTGCAACTAACTCAACAGGTCCAAATATTTTAGTGCAACATTTCCCTTTTAGAGGATTTTGGCCACAAAAGTCATACCAAGTTGTCTTTTCTATCCATAGCTGGAACTTCACGAAATCTCACCCAGCCACTTTGATTCTATTCTAATTCTCCCTCAGGGATAAGATGAAGAAACAAACGTTTCAATGAGAATTTCTCACTTAAATATTAAAACAAAATTAGCTCGCAGGCTTCCGCGGATGCAGTTTTGACAGTTTCTTTTTTCGGGATTCATTCCGCGATGTATATTTTGTGAAAAAAATATTTCGCTGGTCCTCCAGCCAGCTTCATCAGGTTAACTGAACTTAACAGGTTCAGGTAACCTGATGAAGCTGGCAGGAGGACCAGCGAAATATTGTTTTTTTTTACAAAACATACATCGCGGAATGAATCCCGAAAAAAGAAACAGTCAAAAAACAAAATGGCTCAGGTGGTACATACCTTGGTAAATTTCCTATAAAAAATTTATTGGAGACTTTTTTAGCACCAAACAAACTTTTGCCATACACAAATTTTAATTAACAACTGTCACCATGCAATCATTGACTAAAACAGTAGTTAACATCACAACCATCAAAAATTTTAAACGTCTATACAAAGTATTTCTCACATACCGTGAGATCAACGCAGTCTTTCTATCCGTTTTTAAAACCATTTCAAATATCGCTCGAGTATCGGAATACCCTCCCCTCGAACAAGTGAGAACTAAGCAAGCATCACGCACTCATGTGCACTTCATTTGAAGGTGATTTGACCTTGTTAACCAAGCGAAAAAAACAAACAAATTATTCGGCAAGAAGGCAAATGTATAACAAAATGTCGAAAACAAAATTGGATAAAATAAATTGGCTGTCCAGGGCAAATTCCACGAGAAGACGTCTCTCTATTCTTTCGACATGATTGCAGATTCCGCTGGCTTTCATCACATATTTTCGAGAACTCTGAGATTCCTACTCAAGGCTGGGCTCCTCAGATCAATGCCAATCTAGGGGCGGATGATGTAAGCCGCATTTTCCCTCTCCTGAGGAATAAAACCAAAGACGTATCCCGAAGAGTCCGCATTGTATGAAACACTTTTCATGATTCCCCGCAGCCGAAGAAGGAATCTCGGGTTTGTTTCTCACAGAGAGGGGAAATTTGGATGAAACCTTTACGCTTAGAGGCTAAACATATTTTTTTTCAAACTGAGATTAATATAAGGTCTAAACATATGAAGGTTTCCGCGACTTTCAGAATGATTGGTGTCTGCTTTCGGGTGTCTCTTCGCGATTCGTCTTTTTTTTAATACTTACAACTTCGCGTAAGAAGATAAACATACCTACGGTCTGTAAAAAAAGCAAGGTACCTGAGTTTGAGATGCTCTATCGTCCAAACGAGGAAACCGATGTCAATGCAGTAAAATTCATAAAAGCGCTTGTTCATTTCTACATTGGATAATGTACTTTTTTTAAATCCTCCGCCGATTAATATTTTCTGTACTTAATTTTGTCTCAAAAAAGTACCCGTTTTTTGCACATAAAATCCAGTAGTCCAACTTTGAGCGCTTGGGATACCCGTAATTTTCGTTCCAATAACTTGCAATTTTGATATAAGAAATTAAAATCTATTTCTAACTGTTTGCAGAAAACAAATTTTTTATATCTCTAAAATTGAATATGTAATTGCAGACAACGCAATGTGGTTGGACAACTGGATTTTACACTCAAAAAACGGGTACTTTTTTGAGAAAAAGTTAAGTACAAGAAATACTAACAAGTGAAGGATTTTTTTAAAGTACATAATCTAACGTAGAAATAAACAAGCTCTCTTATGAATTTCTCTGCATTGAAATTTTTCGGTTTCCTCGTTTGGACGATGGAGCATCTCAAACTCTGGTATCTTGCTTTTTTTTACAGACGGAATTCCACATACAAGGATAATTTTAGGGAAGCTATTTTGTAAACCATTTAGAAGGTGGGTACTGATAAAATGCAGCAAATCTCTGATTGAAAGGTTATTCAAAGCCATTTTCTAGACATTTTAAGTTCAATTCACATGCAACCATTGAATGACACATAATTCAAAGAAGTTGAACAGTTGGGGCCAAAGTTGCCGGCTACATTCAGTCGATGATTCACTAAGAGATATGTATTAGTTTGATATTTTGAGGGGTTGAGTCCATTCCACGTACCACGAGGGATAAACCGAATCACTCTGCACTCAAATCCTCAAAGGTATTAAAGACCTTAGCATTACATTGGTCGTCAGCTCTAAATCCTACTTCCTCGGAGAATTCTGGATCCTCCTACAAAAAATTGTCAGAACAGATGCATTTAATATGTGTAACCTGCAATTAGGGTTGTTGGAATCAAATAGGACATTGTGGTATCAAGGATTCTCAAACTGGGTCACACTATGTCACTTATTTTAAACGATTTGCTTCACTACTCATAGCGATTAAGGCGTGAAAACTCCAAAACTTTTACTACGAGTCAATTTAAATCTACAAGAATGAATCAAGGAAATTGGGACCATGAAATGAAGTTGCTGATGTAAACTTCCGAGGTGAAAATGAAACCGATGTCAAATGGCTTCTTGGAAAATACAAAACAAAGGCCTCTCACTGAAATGTTGCAAATGCAGAAGATTTATCAAAAATAAATTGAGAAGTGATTTTCTCCCCAGCTGTATAAATAGCAAACCTCGCGGATGCCAGAGGATATCACACATGGACTTTAGAGTAATCAATTACACAGTCATGACCATTGTGGATCATGTATACGTAGAGATTGGCTTAGGCCTTACCAAGGCAAACAGAGAGAGAGAGAGAAAAATTGTAATTGACTGAGTGAAAAAAAGGTATATCTTCCACCTCACTATTAACACATGAAAACGCTCGCAATATTAAGGTATGTCCAGAAGGAATAGCCAGCGGTTAAAGTAGCCATTTAAGTAACCAGCGTAATTTGGTAATCCAACGAGATAAAATGATGGAGATGAAGAAAAAACACTGAAAGACCTCGTGGGTAGTTTTCGAAGAGAAACCGACTGTACTTTTCATGGTAATATGGTGAACGAAACACAGTGTAAGTACGCGAAAGTTTGTTACTAACCATTTCTGTCATATAAAACTATGGTATTGCAATATTTAATTGATGTGTTCTATAGCTGTTGAAATTAAAGCGAATAATTCGAATATGGTCTCTATTATGACTAGGAAATTATCTCACTCGGACTACCTTAACCTCCGCTCCAAAGGCGTTCCGATTCTTCATTTGAGATTGATTCCGTGGTTGGGTGAAAACAGGGGCAAAAGGTTTGCCCCTGTCATGACCTATGTCATTTTATTTATTACCCAAAGAGACGATGAAGCTTATACAGTCTCAACGATAGCTAAATATCAGAACACGAGCGACCTATTTCTTTGATCGGAAGACACGCAAACGCTTCGCAAAATAACGATTTTTTGTGCTCCCCACACGGAGAAAATAAAAAAGGTCAAAATGAACAGATGCAGTCGATGACTGGGCATTTTCATTGGCAACCCCTCGCTACTACACTCATGTCAGTAATAAAGATATTTCTCACCCTTACCCCTACCCTCCCCTACACCCTCCCCTGCTCCTATCCTTTACAACTCTTTCACCCGCGGAGGAATCAGATCTTAAATTGAAGGCACGATGGTCGACGAAACGTCCAAAGATATTTTCGTGAATGCCTTGTTCATTAATCTCCTTGCGCCTGTGTTTTTTTCAAAGTATTTTTATGTTTCGAGACTTCAAATCCCATTCCCTATTGCCTCTCGTCTCCGAAGCACAATCGATTCCCCGCTTCGAAACCTCAACTCATCCAAGCATACATTTTCCTCCGGACTCGACTTTATTAATCTTCAGTTTTGCTTCCAATTGTCCGTTCTCCGACAAGCGTGCGATATTTTTTCCCGCAGAGACGAACAAATGGGGTTAATAAAAAAAATGGGAGGCAGTTATAATTTTTTTTATAAGGGCTGATGCCCATTCGAGAATTGATTCAGGGATATTTTTTTAAATGTGGAGCGAAGATATAACCTGCCTCACTCCTAACGAGGATAAAAATAGCGCATCCAAGGGGGAGGGGTCGGTAGGGCAAGGGGATGATGAAAGGCCGATGAAAAAAGTGATGTTCCCCCCCCCCCAACCCCTGCCATTCACCAACCGGCCGGAGAGCGATGAACTAAATGTCTTTCGTAAAAAAAGGCGAATCGTGGCACGGAGTGCACAGATGGTGCCAGGAATCCACTCAACCACCCAATCCACTATCAAAGGTCCTCCCATTCCATGAAAATATACGAAAAACAAAACGGCCGTTTAGTTCCTCGCGAGTTACTCCCTCTCCATTTCAAATGTGCCTAATACATATGTATTTCCTTTCTCTCCGCCCTTTTGAGCGACTCATACAACTGAAACGCCGCTGTCGGGTAGAGTCGTCTCCAGAGCGATCCCCACGTGTGTGACGTCAGACAAGGCAAGGTTGCCGATGATACCCATCATGTCTATGATGGAAACCAGGGTGGCGATCGTCCGGGAAAACCTGGAATTGTCAGGGAATTTTGAATTTCTGGAAACGTCAGGGAATTCTCCTAACAGTCAGGGAGAAACGAATAGGACACTCAGACCGCACAGCGGCAAATATACTCATATAAATGTTTATACAGAAAGGTAGAAAGAAAATGGATAGGAACACGTAAAATTTACAAAGACAATGGTGGTGTGAAGATGAAATGATGGCCGATTCCAAGCAGAAAAAATTCGACTGGACCGGGAATCGAACCACGGACCTTTGGATTTCGCGTCCATCCAAAGGTCCGTGGTTCGATTCCCGGTCCAGTCGAATTTTTTCTGCTTGGAATCGGCCATCATTTCATCTTCACACCACCATTGTCTTTGTAAATTTTACGTGTTCCTATCCACTTTCTTTCTACCTTTCTGTATAAACATTTATATGAGTATATTTGCCGCTGTGCGGTCTGAGTGAATGAGTGAACGATTGTATGCCCTGAACGGGTCATTTCCTACTTGGGTTAGCGTACCCCGAAACGCCTGTTCTATATCTTTCACCACTGTCTGTGTGCTTGAGTTATTCTTTCATTTCGCCTTCTGTGTGTGTCATTCCTTCTCTGCCGGTGGGTGATAAGCAGCCCGCGCGCCATCTATTGGCCGCTCTCGTGGGTCATGCCCTGGGGAGTGTTTGTTCATATAAACCCCCCCGCCGATTCCAGCAGTTTCTTAGTAGACTGGGTAGCTTGGTGGTCTGAGCATTGGACGCGAAATCCAAAGGTCCGTGGTTCGATTCCCGGTCCAGTCGAATTTTTTCTGCTTGGAATCGGCCATCATTTCATCTTCACACCACCATTGTCTTTGTAAATTTTACGTGTTCCTATCCACTTTCTTTCTACCTTTCTGTATAAACATTTATATGAGTATATATATATATATATACATCAACAATTATATATATACAATACAACGATTATATATATATATATAGGTAAGATATATATATATATATATATATATATATATATACATTTCATCTTCACACCACCATTGTCTTTGTAAATTTTACGTGTTCCTATCCACTTTCTTTCTACCTTTCTGTATAAACATTTATATGAGTATATATATATATTTTATATGAGTATATATATATATATATACACGATGTGGATAGGATGGAGGAGATAGACACACAAAAAAAGAGACGATCACACTTACATAGCTAGCTTTCGGAACTAGTCCGTCTTCAAGGCATATCACGGAACAAAAAAAAAAGTTTTTTTTTTTTTTTTTAGTCCGTCCGTATTTTAGTCCGTCTTCAAGGCATATCACGGAACAAAAAAAAAAGTTTTTTTTTTTTTTTTTTTTTTTTTTTTTTTTGTTCCGTGATATGCCTTGAAGACGGACTAGTTCCGAAAGCTAGCTATGTAAGTGTGATCGTCTCTTTTTTTGTGTGTCTATCTCCTCCATCCTATCCACATCGTGTGTTCATCGCCGCATGGCTGACTCCAATCCATCAACGTATATATATATATATATATATATATATATATATATATATATATATATATATATATATATATATATATATATATATATATAAAAGTTTTCCAGAGGAAGGCAGACGACAAACACAGAAAACAAAAAAATGATGAACACACTTACAAAGTTTCTTGATATTTCGGTGCCACTAGCACCTTGGTCGCAAGAGCGAAGACTGAAGAGCGAAGACTCAGTCTTCGCTCTTGCGACCAAGGTGCTAGTGGCACCGAAATATCAAGAAACTTTGTAAGTGTGTTCATCATTTTTTTGTTTTCTGTGTTTGTCGTCTGCCTTCCTCTGGCAAACTTTTATATATTCGTCACTTAAGTGATCCTAAGTGCAGTTATATATATATATATATATATATATATATATATATATATATATATATATATATATATATATATATATGTATGTATGTATGCATATATATATATATATATATATATATATATATATATATATATATATATATATGTATGCATATATATATATATATATATATATATATATATGTATGTATATATATATATTCGTTCACTCATTCACTCAGACCGCACAGCGGCAAATACTCACATAAATATTTATACAGAAAGGTAGAAAGAAAGTGAATAGGAACACATAAAATGCCTGTTCTATATCCGAAACGCCTGTTCTATATCTTTCACCACTGTCTGTGTGCTTGAGTTATTCTTTCATTTCGCCTTCTGTGTATGTCATTCTCTCTCTGCCGGTGGCTGAAAAGCTGCCCGCGCGCCATCTACTGGCCGCTCTCATGGGTCATGCCTTGGGGAGTGTTTGTTCATATAAACCCCCGCCGATTCCAGTGGTTTCTTTGTAGTCTGGGTAGCTCGGTGGTCTGAGCAGTGGACGCGACATCCAAAGGTCCGTGGTTCGATTCCCGGTCCAGTCGAATTTATTTTCTGCTTGGAATCGGCCATCATTTCATCTTCACATCACCATTGTCTTTGTAAATTTTATGTGTTCCTATCCACTTTCTTTCTACCTTTCTGTATAAATATTTATGTGAGTATATATATATGTGTATATATACACAAAATCAAAAGACACAATGGTGGTGTGAAGATGTAAAGATGGCCGATTCCAAGCAGAAAAAATTCGACTGGACCGGGAATCGAACCACGGACCTTTAGATCCATAAGTCCGTGGTTCGATTCCCGGTCCAGTTGAATTTTTTCTGCTTGGAATCGGCCATCTTTACATCTTCACACCACCATTGTGTCTGTTGATTTTATGTGTTCCTATCCACTTTCTTTCTACCTTTCTGTATAAACATTTATGTCAGTATATACATATATATATATATATATAAAATCGTTCGTATATATATATATATATATATATATGTATCTGTTTTTTTCAACCCCCAGTACCAATCACGTCACACTCCCCCACGAGGCCAGCGCCATGCGGTTTAAGGAGAGGGAATAGAGAGAGAGATAATCGATAAATCGAAGTCGGCACTTTTTTCGATTTATATTTTTCTCACTGAGGGGTAAAAAGTGGGGGGTGGGAGAGGCTGTCAGATTGTGGCGGCTGTGTGGATGGCATTCACTCACTCTCGGGACGGCGGCGACGCAGGGGACGAGGGGATGTGGAAGAGGGTAGATGGAGGGTGATTCGGTTGGGAGTGGAGAAGAAAGGTGAGGAGACATGAAAGAGGCGCCATACGTGGTGCTGGATTCTCGCACATGCAAGGAGAGCTGCCGAAGCATTAAGCTGCGTCTTAACGGGACACTAAAGTGCCTGACACTCGGTGTCAGACACCGAGACAGACAACACAGCTTTCCCGATGACCTGTCTGATTCACAGCTCGAGCGACTCATTTGTACACAGTGCATGCGCAGCATATCACATATTACCAGAGTGATCTCAAAGTTTTACGGCTTCCAAAATCTCCTGAGCAAGCAACACAAAAAAACGTAATACATAATAAAAACTATGTGTACATTCAGAGCGTAATTTCATCAGACGTAAAAATCACGCAAAAATGATAGGTGGAAAGGCAAACATTAAACAATTTGCTTCTGAAGACGAGGGGAACCTGAAGTATAATTTCATATTTGAGAAGAAATAGGCTGCGAGAACTGACCTTTCCAAATGAATTTACCGGGCACCAATATTGCCCGCCACATCTTCAAACGATGAAGTGGCGTTTTGAAACTTAGGTTCTCCATGAGAAAAGTCCGGAAAGAAGAGCCTTTTCCCAATAAATGGAACTAGTTTTCACAGGACGGATTAGCGTGAAAATATTCTTTTGGCTACTAATGCCTTTGGTTAATGTACAAGCGATTCCCCACTTTTTATCAATATGGTGACCACATCAAAGAGCAGGTAATTAAAAGTGAACCACATATTGGTTACAGAAACAAAATATGCATCCATAATAAATATAGGAGCGGAGATTTCTCAGTATTTAAAACTACACTAAACTATTTTGGTACACATGGTTGCTATGAAAATAACTTTTTCCGCATTTCTGAACGAATCACGAATGAATATGTAACCTTAAGGTGAGATAGGTTTAAAACTTACAAGGTCATTTCGCACGGTTCAATATGTTACATTTTTCAAAACGTAAGAAGCTACTTCAAGTTTACTTTACTCATTAATTAGTCTTTGCTTTCATTGTAATAAATAGCGCATTACAATGGTTAATTCTACAGTAAATACCGGATAAATCAATCGATAACTTGAATTTTCAGAGCGACATAAAGAGTATTTTCATGACTCCTCACTACATCTCTAGATCTGACAGATGCGATAAAATAAGAGAGATACTCTGTCGAACAGATAGGTACTAAAATTCGTTCTTTCCGCGAACAATACACTCCTATAATACACCATTTCAACTCCAAAAAACGTACACCTTTACAAGGCTGGTGACCTAACACCCCCTGCCACACGCCCAAGCGGCGGCTCGCGGGGTATTAAGTAGATGTAGATGAATTATAAATTAGCATTGAAAATTCAATAAGAAACGGGAAATTGAAAAAATATTAATTACAGTTAAACATGGTTATATCAACCACAGTTCTTAAGAGGGCACGGATATAATGAGCGAAGTTTACCTCGGACAATTTACACGCAGATTACAAGTTCACCTACAAATATTTCACGCATAGTGTAACATGCACGGATTTATCCAGCAAACTTGGACTGCACCTCTCTCTATCTCTCTCTCAAATACAACGGCACTCGTCCCTCGATGACGGTAATGCGGATGCAGACGGTGGTACAGATGACGGTATATGTCACCTGTTACCTGCGCAGGTGAGGCGAGAGGGAAAAAGTGTTAAGCGAACGAAATTGGTGCGTTAACAATTTGCAAAGGGAGCGGACATTGCCACCACAAACAGCGGAGATTTTGCCCTCGAACGGGTAACACGTCGTCCTTATGTCCAAGGAAGAGTCCGTCTATTAGCGAAAACTTTGAAGTTGTGCTAGAGTAATAAAGAGGTTGAAAATTTTTGAAGTGTGATAAAACTTTAATTTATATTTTTCTGCGATGTCAGCTCTGAAAAAAATAAGTAGCGAATTTATTTCCGCTTGAAAACAAGAGACAATAAAATGACAACATGTGATTTATAGAGTGTTGATCAAGCATTTTTGGAGACGCTAAATAGACAGAGATATAATCTGGTTTCACCAGAAATGGCCCCATTTTAAAAATACTAGAGGAAAACTTGCAAAAATAAGGAAAAATCATATGTGCGAGGGCTGATAAAGAAAGACAGACTGATTTTTTTAAACGGATGCTAATCACTTCACTTAAATATGATCTTAGATCTTATTTCAAATGGTCCCCTTTTACATGAATGAACACTTATATCAGCATTTAAATCAGTCTTCGAGATCACTATGCAAGCCATTATTTGTCCTTTGTCTAGAGAATCCTCTCACATTTCTTGAGCACAGCTTCGAAGTTCTAATTATTTCGCATTTCCCCGTAGCTTTGCTTTAGCGAAGATTTTAAAAATAGTCTTTGGGAGCGAGGATAAGGATTTAAGGCGAACTCAAACACGGTTATGTTGAATTTAACCAAAAGGTCATTTGCATCACTCGCGAAAGGTCTTAAGTTCAGCCATTGTGAATTGTCACCCCATCCCGATGATGAAAGAGCTGTCGTTTCATCGCTACTCGCATTTTCTCAAGAGTCGCCAATACTAAAGTTTAATGTGTTCCCGTTACAATAGTGTAAAAGGAAATGCATGCTGTAATGAAGTAATCCCATACAGTATAAAAATCTTGAGCAGCATCAACTTCCCTGCAGAAATTTTTGCCTTCGTTGCCTTTCGCACTTGGAAAAATGTTCGCCTCTGCTGGTGTAAGGGAACCAGGCGATTTCCAAACTCCTTTCTTATTTTCTTTCCGAGCCATAGCAATGCACCCATCACTTACAACTGGCAATGACTGATTCCAGAAAAGCACGCACAATTAATTGTCAGAGGAGGCTGTGTGCTTCGAGCGAAAACAGTGTTCTATCACTGCGTACAGCTCCGCTCCCGTCACTTCCTCTAGGCCGTATTTCAACATACAAACAGCACCCACAACAACCGGCATTACTCCCAATTGACCATAGAGACGGACCCCCCGCCATTGTAATTTGTATACAACACCCAAATGTCTTCTCAAATGTTTCAGGTATATATATACACATCATTTCAGGTACATATAACTATCAAGGAGGTCATGGGGGAGTCTCGATCAACCATCTGGTTCTCATGCTGTGGCGGAGCTTTGAAATGTTCCGAGTGATTTTGCGATTACTGACGCATCAGCGCATCAAAACTCCAACTGCTCTCCCACGACTACCATTTTTTTTATTTCTCTAAAAATAGTTTCGAGGCCAATGCTATCTGCTTCTGTTTGGTAGGGCCGAGCGTGAATATTGCATAGAGAGAGAGAGAGAGCTGCTTAAGATGGCTAGCGCTAGGGATTAGAAGCTAAACAGCTTACACCAGTACAATTTTATCAATCCCCAAGGACCTTAAACTATCATTTAAAAGTATGCACAAAAGCTAAGGTCTATTAATATTGTAAAGTTAATGGACGCACTCTAACAAATGAAACAGATAATTCCTGGGTGATACCTTACATTGTAGTGACCGCGCCATAATAAAATTGGATCGCTACAAAGACAAAATCTAAATTAAAATAGGTTCCCTGGGGAATTTTCCGATGTGTATCAATTTATGATTTTTTATATTTTGTAATACCATTGAGGTCGACGGAGAAGGCGCCCTGCAGTGGTGTCCTGTGCTTGAAGCTGTACCATCAGTCCACCACCTTCGTTCCCCAGACTTAAATTTGCGCTCACGGACGGCCGCACTGATTTTGCAATTCAACGATGTTTCTCCATCACTAATTCACTTGATATCACAGAATGCAATTGCTTTCATTAAAATGGTGGGATTGATCGGACGGATCAACTCTTGGTATACTACCCGTTGGAAAGGAAATCCCTACGGTAGTATATGAAATTAGGTTTGCATTTGCTACACCTAGTGATGAATAATACGTATAGCTTATTCAAGAAGTATGGAGGAAGGTCACACAGTCTACTTGAGATTCGTGATCGTGTTATCGCCCCATGGATACACTATAAGAACACTATACCAATGCTCCAAGATGCACCACAGCCTCTAAGGGAAGAGAACCACTTTGAAAGAGTTTTGACTAAGGAACTCGGCGCAAAAGATGTAGGGTATGTTAAAGAAAAGGAGTGAGAAAGGATGTTTACACTTTCTGCCCGGAGTGCCCTGAGCTACCAGGATTATGCCTTGAACCGTGCTTCAGGGAATACCATGTCAATTTGTAATCTGAAAAAATTAAAACATTTTATCTTTTTATTCATTATGCTTATTAGTTATTGCTATAGGGCTATTGGGTTGCCTATCATTACACCGTGCATACAATCGCTACCATCAGATGACAATCAACTACAGAAGGGTCCGGGGGTGGGGGAGATTTGAAGACGTACCCACTGCCGAGAACTGCCGTCCCAATTTCGCCCTTTCGCCGCCTCTTCATTAAGGTCTCCCTCCCTCTCTCTCTCTCTCTCTCTCTCTCTCTCTCTCTCTCTCTCTCTCTCTCTCTCTCACCCCCACCCCTCGCCACACAACAGACCTCCCCCTCACCCCTTCGCCCTCTGCACGAGACATCCGAGTCGTGTGAGGCGCACCGTCGGAGAGAAATGCTCCGGAGAGAAATCCCTTTGCGAGTAGGCTTCCATCACCCACCTTCACCAGGAATCGAACCCCGATATCACGGCATCGTCCCTTCCATTTCGAGGGGCTCTATTAAGGGCCAGTTTTACAATTATAGTTACACCTTAAGTTAGCGTCAACGGCCGGTTAAGCTCCAAAGTCGATTTTACAATCGATGGTTAAGTTCAATCGAGAATTTTATCACCTCTTTTCGCCCAGGTCGCACGATTGCTCCTTTCCGAGCGCATAACTTGAAAATGCCTCCGTTGCGATATTTTTATTAACGTTGTTCATTTTCTTTTGTTTTTCGCGGTATGCGAACTATTGTTAGTACACTCTCCGGTCGTTAGCGCTCACGACAACTAACCGGAGGTTCGATTTGCTTCATTAAACCCAACCTCTCGTTGACGTGAAGATTAACTTAACGCCCACGTTACTGAACGTGAAGTTTAACCAGACATTGTACAACGGGCCCTAATTGTTTTGATGGATTACACAGAAGAGATCGAGCGCTATATCAAACCATTATAACTATTATGATAGCATCGTGAGATAAGGGAGATTTCCATTCAAAGCGTTGACGTCAGCACAGTTATCGAGACACATATCGGCGCACTTCTGAGCGTGTTAGAAGACAGAGTAAATTCTCGAAGCGTCGAGTATAATGGAGATAGAACACAGGCATTTCGTGAAACTAATATCTTTAAGGAAGTTTGAGCGAAATATCATTTTACTTGGAAATCTATAAATTTGGTCTCATTTTAAAGAAAAATATCTCACCCTTCTAATGACACCAAAAGTTAAAACCCTTACCATATTACTTTCGGAGATATTTGCCATTTTCGTTCAAATCTTTTCAAACATAAGTATTTTATTCACAGACTAATTAAAAACTTTTTAATATACATACCTATTTCACGCCTCAAATGAAAACCATCAAACTCGACGAAACTCACGGATGCCGTTATCAACATTCTTTTGTTGCTAAGTGCACATCAAGTCTGCGCCCGACTTGTTTTGAAGTGCGGTCTTTTCAATTAATGGAAGGTAAGTGTGTTGTTATGCTTCGAAGTGATTAGGGCACTAGAGCTGATAGAAGTAACCCTTAATTAGGTTACTAAACTTTAGTAAACTACTCTCTAAAGTGAGCATATTCAGTATATGTGGAATCAATCCTTCGGCAGATCGATAACGTTCCCAAGCATTCCTCCATTAAATACACCAAAAAGAAAATCCTCGGGTAGCTTAGCTGGTTAAAGTGATCGGCACGAAATTGAGAGACCGGAGTTCGAACCCTGGATTTCTCCGAAGCATTTTGCGTTTCCGTGCACTTGCGGATAACTCTGTCAATACAGAATCTTGACTAGCTCGCGGTGACCTCAAAATTTGAGAGAAGGCTAAGATTACTACAAAACCAAATGAAACATATTTCACACCGTTTCCATTGCGTTGCAGCGAACATATTCAGGAGCGATGTATTTCACCACTACGTATATTGCAAATGTGCCACAAACGTAGCATGAATGGAAAGTAAAGTCAGCATCGGCTGCGAAATCAAAATCTGATTGCAACTGTTATTTATCGCAGTGATCTTATAAGATTTTCAACGTGTCAAGGCATCTGGAATATTTTTGAAGTTCACTGTAAGCGGAGGGTATTGACTTCCCGAATTTTCATTGAGATATCATTAAAGTAGTTTGATCGAAATATCATTTTACATAGAAATCAATGAATTTGGTCTCATTTTAAAGAAAAATATCTCACCCTTCCATTGACACCAAAAATTCAAGCCCTTACCGCATTACATTCCGAGATATTCGCCAGAAAACACCAGCCATTTAACATGGGAAATGGTACGTGGATGCACTCCAGAGAGACATTAATTACGAAATGAGGTATTTCTAACACTTAGACGTCGTAAAAAAACCAACAGCGTGTAGTTTGTATGTTTTCTCATTTATTTTGAAAATTAATCATATTGTAACCGCAGTAAATTCTTCGGAATCACAATAAACTTTCCGTTTTGATGGAGTTTTAAACGTACCGCGCGAAAAAAATGAGTAAAGTTAAATACTTATTTAGATATTTTCATTTGGTTACTTAAAATTTCTGTCATATAAAACTATATTATTGCACCATTAATATAGCAATATTTAATTCGTGTGTCTCACTGCTGGTGAAAGTAAAACGTATCATTCGAATATGGTCTCTATTATGACTAGGGAACTATCACGCTCGCACTACCTTAAAGACGACACAGCAAAAGCAAAAGAACCTGGCAGACTTCTGCGCGGCGGAGGGGAAAGGTAAAGTGGAGGGAGTTAAGTGAACGGACAGAAGGGGGAATAGGTAGAGAAATGGGGAGGCGGCGGAAGGGGACACGGCTGAGAGGACGAGGCACGGGAGCCAATCTACTTTGAATGAGGCACACACACACAAATAAACTTAATGGCTGAAGGTGTAACTTTGTGGAAGGTTGCCGCAGACATGACGAAAAGGAAAAAATCTCTTAGTATATTCCATACTTAAACCTTTTATTTCCGACATAGGTTTCGACCGATTGCTTTGCAATCGTTTTCAAAGGTTTCAAATTTTCACCTTTGAAAATGATTGCAAGTCAATCGAAACCTAGGTCGGTAATAAAAGTTTTAAGCGTGGAATTTACTAAGAGATTTTTCCTTTTTGTCATGACACATACACAAGTCTAATGGGCAAGTGGTTTTACTTCATCAACGCTATGCTTTACCCTGTGCACTTCCTTGTCACGTGCAAGGAGTTGTAGTGCGAACAAAATGCAGCAAACCGGGCGCCAGGTAGCTGTGACTCGTGAACTTTACAGAGGCGCTAAGGTTGGCAGCACGGAGTAGGAGAGTCCTACTCCGTGGTTGGCAGCAACTAGAAAAGGTTCGCTTAGAGGCCCTCTATAGGGAGGATGGTAAATACAGTACCTCTAGGTTCGCTCAATGACGCTCCACAATTTACAACCTTCCTCCCCCGCCAGGCAGGGTTTCAAAATTTCTGAGGTCCACGTCCAATAATCGTCCACGGCGCAGCGCCACTTTCTTTTGCGACTGCTATAACAGGGTTGCTTAGGCTTAAAATTGTTTTCGAAGAAGGGAAGCCCTTTTCTATGGGCCAAACATGGATGTTATAGGACACACTTGCGTGTCCTAAAGCGTCTCTTCGGGAGAGTATGGGAGGGTTTGAGTGGAGGCTGATGCATGAGACGAGGGGAAAAGAGAAGACCAGAAGGGGGCGAGAGGGTAGGGGAAGTAGGGGGTTGGCAGCACAGCGGTCGGTTGGTTCGTTCTCAGCATTGGTGCATGGAAAAAAAAGGAATGCTTGTTATTATGAATCTATCTGTTTGGCAGGGTATTTTTCTTACTTTGTCTTTTTTTAGCAGTTCTGAAGATATAGCACTGGGATAAAACAATATTCTCCGTGACGCACTGAAATTTGCCCGATTTTCGTTTTTCAAGCCCTCTAATCTTAACGGGTAAACTGCGAGCCTCTAATGGCTTCCAACCTAGCTCTTTCATCAGAAGAGCGACTCCTTTCCGCTTGCAGCAATTTTTAACGAAGCGTGAGGCTTGCTTTGTGTTTCCTTATTTCGCGATTAAATCTTTCTGTGCAGGATTCCAAATCCTCGGGGTGTATGAGAGATTTAGCCAAGTCAGGGCGAACATGCGTCCGACGAGGATTAAGTGCTCTGAGGCAGCAATCCCCAAACATATCTCGAGCGGGGGATCGGATTGGTGTGGTGGCTCTAGAGTACTGGCTAACCATACGGACGGCCCGGGTCCAAATCCCTGCAGAGGAAGATGTTTTTCAGAGAAAACCCGATCCTTACTTGAGTGTCTTGTGGAGGGCACTTCAAATACAGTACTCCGTCTGTCGGATGAGAGGTTAAACCGTGGTTCCCTTGGTGCCTATCGTTAAGAGCAGGCTGATTCCTACGCCGGGTTTCTATTCACCCTTCCTCCCTTACCTATCCCTTATGGCGCAAATGACCTTAGCCGTCGGTCGCCTCCCTAAATATCCAATCCAATCGAGCGGCGTACCGCCTCAACGGGCCACGCTTCTTACTTGTGTACCCCATGGAGAAAAAGGACAGGTAATATGCATTTTGACCCTATAAATTAAAAGCTGATCCTTCTTTTGTTTATTTTTTCCGCCTATTCCACATACACGAAGCGCCTACCCCAGTTTGATGCTCCAAGGGATGTGAGAGTGGCTGAGAAAGGTATATACATGACAATGAAGAGGGAGCGATAAGAGGTCGTGTGCTCCGAGGGCTGTCAGCCCCTCTTCTGGATAGAGGAAGAGATCGTGTCGGGACATATAATGGGGAGAGGGTTCGAGGGTAGGCTGATGCATGATAAGAGGCGAAAAGAGAAGAAGACGAGAGGGAGAAGGGGGAGGCACATGTGTTCGGTTGGTTCGCTCGCAGATCTGCCGACAGTTTCGTCGCGATGACGACCACGGGCGACCGTGTTTGTTTGCACCTGAGATCTCACGCACCCGGTCCTCAAACTCCAGTCAGAATATCTGCTCACACTACAGCAGTCAAAATCAACTCAATGACATTCATGACTGCCAATAGCTCGGCACATTTACCC
Source organism: Ceriagrion tenellum (assembly GCA_963169105.1). Taxonomy (NCBI): domain Eukaryota; kingdom Metazoa; phylum Arthropoda; class Insecta; order Odonata; family Coenagrionidae; genus Ceriagrion; species Ceriagrion tenellum. The sequence goes on from OY720643.1 coordinate 119,712,549, forward strand.
ATCATTCTCTTTGCTTTCCTCACCTTAGGTAAATGATTTAAAAAAACTTGCTCCCGAGAACGCAGATGTAGTCGCGATGCCTCAAAGTCTGTACGGTGAGAGATGGTTGATGAGATTAAATGGGATCGGGAAATATCTTTGTCTTCTCTTCCCTCATCGCTCGTTCCCTTCGATCTTGGGAGATGAGATTTTCGCTCCCGGTGAAGTCACAAAGAAGCGAATCGATCAGGTGGGTGGCAACGGGGTAGAGCCTAAGTCAACTGTTGATTGCGAGAGCAGCGAAAAGCGCGAGGAATTTCAGAAAACCAGCGAGAACATGGCGATAACAAAGAATAAGAACGGTGAATCGAAAGATTCATTTGGTAAGTTATCGATAACATAAATTATGGGTGCCAACTAATCACTAAGCAATTGATTACCTAAAATATTTTACTATCGGAAGTTCATCGATTAGATCGATTAGTTGGAGGCTAGCTAATCGATTAACGTACCATTTGAGTTATTTTACTCGTGAGTTTTCACTACACATCGTTCTAGCAATCACCTCAATCCTCGAATTCCAGACAAGGGATCGAGAGGCCGACGAATTCTCACTCTCTCGGATAGGAGGGAATCATCTTTCCTCGTCATCACATGGAGGGAGAATGGTAACCTACAGAGATTGAAATTTCCAGACTTCATTTTCCTTCCGAATCCGCCTTGAAGAATCTTTTTGCAGTCATAGACTAAGGCGACTTTTTTCGAAACCGGGTCACTTTCAAGGAATGTTTTTTAAACAACATTCTGACTAAGCCATCGGGAGGAATAAAGAGAAAGATATATCCCTGGATTTCTCAATCAGGCGGGTGCAAGTCAGTCAGCATGAGAAATTAGTACACTGGTAAGAAGCTAACTGCATTTACATAACCAGCGTGACAAATTACTGACGACTTTTCTTGACCATACCGAAGTAAGAATAAAGGTGTTAATTTGACAAAGACTCAAGTAAATGTTATTCTTAATTTGACAATTTGCACACGTAATAAGCAAATAATTTGCGCAAGATCTAATATATAGTCCATATGACTCAAGTCCAAAGACTCAAGTAAATGTTATTCTTAATTTGACAATTTGCACACGTAATAAGCAAATAATTTGCGCAAGATCTAATATATAGTCCATATGAGGACCCCAGAAGTCAAGTTACTAAGAAACAAAATCATTGTTTTGAGAAAACTTAGGTCAAAGTTGAAAATGTTTGGTGCAACCCACTAAGTAGTTAAGAGGCATTACCCTAGATAGCAGCATCTGTAAAGAAAATCACGTGGATCCCTTTACCACCTCAAAGATTTATACTTTCACATCCCATTCCTGTACCTAACTTGTTTTTTTTAATGTCACTTAAACCCCTTGACTTCTGGGGTCCATATATAATATAAATCTCAAAATTTTCAATTAAGTGATATTATCATTCTCATTTATATAGTAACTCCTTGTGATCGATTAACGTACCATTTACGTTATTTCACTCCTTTTATGTCCCGTTTACGTTATTTACACGCACTCAATCGCTCAATAAAATCGTTTTTTTTATTTATTAAAAAATGACAAATGACAACCGGCAAAAGGTTGATTATATTCGATACCAACTGATCGATTACCGAATAATCGGGCCTTCTATCGTCGATTAATACACTTAATTCCTTGTGTCCATTAAACAAATCCTCCAGATAAATATTCCTGGCGCCGGACGGAACCGATTCATCACGTGATTCATGGCATTCAGTGTCGTCCTTCCGATCGCCCCCCCGGAGGCAACCGCCGAATGAACAGAGAGAGAGTGAGTCACTATTCACTCATCACTCAAGTGCAGTGTTTCCCAAACTTTTTTAAGCCTCCAAAAACCGATGACCAACGCCTCCCAACCGCAAGCACTCAAATTATACACTACATGAGCAAATCTTGAAGACCATGAAGGGAAAGTTTACAGAATTTATCAAATATATAGTCGAAATAATTTTTATTTCTAATCCAATGAATTTAGAGTTTATTCAACCAAGGGGACGGATGTACATGGCACTATTCGATCAATAACCTGCCTCCACCGACTCCTCCTTCCTAGATTAAAGCAACGCCACCACCACCTTCCACCCGCCGAGCGGTGTGGCCTACTTTGTGAACCACTGCGTTAATCCTACAAATAAATCGGGAGATCAGCCACGGACGGTATTGCTTAGATTAGATTGAAGTTGGGTGGAGTTCCTACGAGGAGGACCTGGGGTACCTAGACCTATTGGTCCTTTGTGCTAACCAACATTACTGTATCACCCAAAGAGTCCAATGGCCTTGTTGAAGGCCAGCATGTCCTCTATGGGGATACCCCTAACTTCGACCGGTTCCAGAAAAGGAGACCCCAGGTGCCTGATTCAAGTCCTCATCAGAGCAGAGAACGTGAGAGTCGTTTCGTCTTCTGCTTCGCACCATCTACATCCGGTGGAGTCCACTAGCTTCAAAACTAGATGGAGGTGCCTCATAACCTGATAGTGTCCAGTAAGGAATCCCACTATCGAGCGTGATTGACTTCTGTTTAACAGTAGAAGTCTTCTTGCCAGTCCAGGTTTGATCTCGACGGCTTTGCTTGTGCTATACTATTAATCCCACGAAGTGAAGCTACCGGTAGTCAGCCAAAACGAATCCAGCTTAACAGTAAAAACCAACTCAAGCGCATGTCGGAAAATAGTCAGGGGAAGATTTTTAAAACTGATAACTGTACTTCACTTTTTAATTTTGTATACTCTGTGGAATATTATAAATCATTTATTGCGGTATACCTCTTTAAAGTAATTTAGAGTAAGTTAGATGATGGCTAACACGTTCAAAATGACTCATTTAAAATTTACACCAATACTTTCTCTGATGCTTGAACTTTCAGTATTTGGACGGAATCAATTTCTGCATTTTAAATTTTTACATCACCTGTGACGTTATTTCGCCATTTTATTTACATTTTAAACTCACGAAGTACGCTCATTTCCGTGGTGGTTATCCCCCACGGTCGCCAGGGATTCCTTATCGCGTTCCCTTCACTTGCCCGCCCTGCACGACAATCTCTAATGAGTGTCTTTCGCCAGCCTTTGTCGCGACTCCCTCATTCCTTACCCCCCCCCCTCCTCCTCTTTCCCCTCCCCTACGACAATCACCCTCTCGTCCAATCACAAAAAACCACATTCAACTATTTCATGAATCATTCTTCGCCGCTTGGGAGATGTGTATCCACTCAAAAGGAAGATCTCAAGCACACTATTCATCTACATCGACGAAATGCCGTGCAAGCCACCACTAGGGCGAGTGGCACGGGGGGATCCCACACCAGGCATGCAGCACTCATCCCAGTCCAAATCAGAACCGCGCACGTTCCCCCGGATGCCATGCGCAGGCCAAAATCAGTCAGGAAAACGAAACGCAGTCAGACCACAAACCAGGAGTAACCTACCTTGCAGTACTCTACTCAAGATACAACTACTGGTTGGTATTATTAATGCGACAAATTACTAGCACAACAAGGTACTAAAACATGCAAGAGTAAATCATGTCGGAGATTGCATGCGAGGTTTTATCGAAAATTAATGTAAAGATATTTATCACTACTGAAAAAAACCTATTTAACCATGTCATTATCCTAGAACTGATCTATCGCAACTATTATGGTCCATTATTGTACATGGAGACCGCGGTTTTAAAAAGTAATAGATTACAAATCAAGATATGCCGCGAGCAAGGCTAGAGTGTGCGCGTTGCAATGAATATTTAAACACTCAAAAAACAGATATTACAAGCAATTTGAAACTGAAGTCGTATCCACGGGATTATCCCAGATGTGTGAAAATACATAATAAAATGCAGTATGCTGTTCAATGTTTGTTCATTGATGTATGCCTGAGAATAAAGGAACCAGTATGGATGAGAAATTGTAAAATTATAGCAGAACAGTAAATTACTCAGACGAATCATCAATGAACAGAGCCAAACAAAAAAGAAAAGAGGGAGGAAGAGTGTTAATCATTTTTGCAACACCTACTGAAAGGCAATTAAAGAAATGATCATAGCGTTATTTTTTTGGAAAATCCATCGCATAGAAATTTCAGAGTTTCAAGCACCTCCCTAGAACTATGATAAAAGTCCATTACAACATGTTCCATATATTAATGTGTTTGGACTAATGTTTCCTGTTTAAAACAATGCGGCTATAGCGATATTTATGGTACCGATGTACGTACTCAGTTTATAAAAGTAGTAATACATTAATGCTTAAGGTAGTACGAGCGAGATAGTTCGTAATAGAGAACCAAGTCGTAACTCACCTCTTTTGTCTGTAAGAGTTCCCCCTCCGCCTTCTTCCGAATTATGTTTTCAAAACACAGACCTTGCTTCCTCCCAGTAAGCTTGCACATATTCACCTTATTTTCCTCCCCAACCTCTTTTCTTAATCCCCCCATATTCGAATTACACGATTTAATTTCACCAGCTGAAGGGCGCATCAATTAAATATTGCATTATTAATGGTGCAATGATATAGTTTTATATGCCAGAATTAGTAATTAAAAAAGTATTTAACTTGACTGATTTTTTCGCGCGATTCGCTTGAAACTCCTTCAAAACGGAAGGTTTTTTGTAATACCCAAGAACCTACTGTGGTGACAATATGATTAATTTTCAAATATAGTTGAGAAAACATACAAACTACCCGCTTTTATTTTTTTTCGACATCAAAGTGTTAGATATACCTCATTTTATAAATAATGTCTCTCTGGATTGCATACATGTACCATTTCCCATGTAAAAGGGCTGGTATTTTCTGAGAAATATCTCGGCAAGTAATGCGGTAAGGGGTTGAATTTTTGATGTCATTAGAAGGGTGAGATATTGTTCTCCTAAATGAGACCAAATTCATTGATTTCTAAGTTAAATGATATTTCGCTCGGACTACCATAAGACATCCAATTTCATTAGAATCCATACTTTCTCATATTAACCCTAACTACTATCGTGGTTTTTAGCCGCGTACACACTATCTTCGGGTCATTTATGACCAGATTTTTCGAATTGTTCGTAAACAACAACCGTCATCCGCACTGTCTCTAGTTCAACTGTCTCTTGCTCCCCACCCCGCTCCCTCCCCCAGGATTACATTGTAGCCAAGGTTGCTGCGAGCGGCCGTTTTACCACTACAAAAAAATAACAAATTGAGTCGGGTCAAAAAAAACCAGACGATAGTAGTTGAGGGTTAAGACATTGCGATTTATTGCAAAAACGAACTGCTGAGACATATAGAGGGTAAGAAAAACCAGACCAAAACACTGAATTTTTATTTAATTTCTTTCCAATTTGAGATTTGAAAATCCAACACTGAATAACCCAGTCCGTCACAATGAGTCAATCAATTTTAAATTGACGCATATTTATAGTTTTCCATTAGTTTCTTCTGGCAAGGGCTGTCTTTAAAATCACAGGAAGATCCCCTTCGTGCTCATTCATCAATTGCCTTCTCAGATTGTTGCCGTAAAATATGAACTAAGTTATCAGTAAGTTTATTAACTTACCTATTTCTACGCTTGTATGGATGGATGGTTCTTATAAGAAACCACATTCTTTTTAAAGCTACAGCAGAGAGGGAAATTGGAAAATGCAATGTCCGGATTTGGAATATTAATGGATATTCTTTAAGCCTATCTACCAAATTAATGGAGAGGTAAGTGAATTACACTTCCATTTCCCTAACAAAAATGGAATTATCAATTCTTAGAATTAACAAAATCTTTCCAAAGCCACGTCCATATTAAGTGCGCAAGGATGTAGTGGTGGCATCATATTAGTACCGGTGCAATCATGTTTCAAATAACGCGATTAATGGCAAAGAGTATGTCTAAGATTGCCTAAGAAAAAATAGGTTTCCTTAACCGGGAATCGATCCACGGACAGATAGATAGATATTTCTCGGGTTTGGCACCGGGTTAGGCTGTTTAAGGCCAACGTTTCGATGAGAAACTCACTCATCGTCATCAGGGCTAAGACTGACATATTAAGAGGTCAGTCTTAGCCCTGATGACGATGAGTGAGTTTCTCATCAAAACGTTGGCCTTAAACAGCCTTACCCGGTGCCAAACCCGAGAAATATTTATCTATAGTATTCGCCGGGAAAGCCTACGATCTTTTATGATCCACGGACATTTTACATTTTAAGAAAATTGGGAATTTGGGGTTGTTAAGCGGTTAGCACATTGTCCGAGAAAATCTATAACCCGTGATTTGATTCCATGTCCAGGAAACCCTTTTCCCTATCGTAGCATTTCAATAACAATCATAATTGAATGGAAATTTTAATTTGAGCGTCTGACAACTATGCTGACACGCACATGGCTTAACGTCATACCTCTACCCAATGCGTCCATATCACTTGTTTTCCTTAGTATAAATTTAGAGGAAATCCTGAATCGTTACCTATTCTAGAATGCATATTCTTTACTTGAACCAAAATTTGTGTAGCAGCTGAAATTTGCCTAACTCGGCTTGCGTTACAACAACAAGTAGGTTCCAAAACTTACGAGGGATTTCCAAGGCACTTTGCTCCAGAAGACTTTCTGTGGCGCTAGAGAAGCGTTGAGCTTAAAATCGCAGCAAAACTCTCAACTCGCACTTAAAAGACACACCAGCATTTATCAACAGCTACGTAGGCAAGTATATTTATATTAACAAATAGCAAATATATCCTCAGCTTATTATGGGGCAGGTAAAAAGTACAAATTGATAGCCCACACCCAAAATTTCTGAGGCAAATATGATGTGATAAATGGAATTTGATTTGAATATTTATCTATCTGGAATCGATGGAATCGGAATCGACTTTAGACGATCGATTCTCGATACCGATTCTAATCCTGAGAATCGTTGGAATCGAGAATCGACATTTGGATTCGACTCATCCTTACTCGTAACCATGTTCCCTGGTGTGGTGTCAATAGCACTTTCTTCAAAGCACGAGTGTACAGGTTTGAACCCAGACTGTGTACAGACTACCCCGTGGAACCCCAATCCCTATGCGCTGGTATTTTATAGAGATCATTTAAAACGCCGCACTCCATCCAATGTGATGAAAAACACTGGGCACAGTTCATTTCGAGTAGGCTAATGAGCCAAATTTCTCAACGCCCATTTCTTTCCTCAAGCTACCGTATTCATTAATACCTTTCTCAATACCCACCGCAGCGTCAAAATAAAATGATGCCAATCAGGAGGCGATTTCGTTCAATGTTAACTGCATGACCAGCTCCACAGCTCTTACATACACGGCCTCCGGAAGAGAAAATAGGCGAAGGATCACTGAACATACAGCACTATACTAAATCATCAAATCAAAGAGCAAGAAAAGCCTGTGAAAATCTCCCCTACATTCTACGTAGAAGATAACACCTCTGTCACCATATCAATTTCAGTCCACAGCATTACACTGTAATTGAACAGTTTGGTACTCGTAAGTGATAAAAATTTTTAACTTATCAGTGAACATGCCATTTTTCTATTTTTATGAAAGTTTTTATATTTCATACTCAACTAAATTCAGCTTTATTTATTTTGGTCCGAAGGCTACCTTTGAAGTATGAATTTTTGTTACAACAACAACGCAATGAAACGCCAGGAAAATGCAGCACATTTTTCATCTCTTCAACATCGGTAACATTTCGATCTATTTTTACAGTAATAAGTACTCATGTGCTGTAATTTAATAATGACCAATGCACTGTTTAGCTTTGCTTTCTGTCACAGTGCTTTACTGTCATCTAATATGACATTCCTACTGAATTCTGTGACTATTTTCTTCATAATTATACAGACGGGACAAAAATTCTTCCTTTTAACAATGCTAAGAATATTTTCCCTAGAGTTTTAATTTTTCCCTAGAAATAATGAAAAAATACACTTTTTTTCGGTCCTACAAAACTTCCTATTCATTACATCACTAATAAGGCAGCAATATCGTAAGAAAGAAAACTATTCAACATGAGTGCATCGAATATAGTTAATGTCGTAGAAGATTATTCGGGATTTCCACTGGGTCAGGTTCCGGGTCAGTACGAGCCCTGATTTTGATGGACGATTCGTCCATCGAAACGTCGGCAGAAATGGAGAACCTGACCTGGTGGAAATCCCGAATAATCTTCAACGACATAGTTCGCCGGGAAAACCTTCGATCATTCTGAACCGAGTCCTAAACCTAACCTAGAACCTAAATAGAATTTTTCTCATGGCAATTTCTTCAAAAAAATTCTGAACCTAGTTAATCCTGCAAAATACGATTGATGCTGATGCTCAATGAAAGCTCTTCAGCCCCTCATCATACAGTAAGAAAGGCCCTAATTGCGGAAAAATTGGTTAAAGAATGGAGAGTATGAGAGGAGAGGACGTCTTTGAATGATGTGGACACGCTATGCAGGGCTTATTTACACAGGGTTAGTAGGGGAGCATAGAGTAAGGATGAGTCGATTCCACTTTTTTTCGATTCCGATACTTTCAAATCGATTCTCGATTTCATCGATTCTTATTCCTAATAACAGGTGGGATATTGATATACCAGTAGCGTACGACTATTATTTAAATTCAAGTATTGGCTGGAATGCAATAACAAAGACAATTAAGTCGCTCACAAAGTATACTTATTAACAAATAGCAAATATATCCTCAGCTTAATGAGGTACATAAAAAGTACAAATTAATAGCCTAAACGTAACATTTCTGGGACAAATATGATGTGATAACTAAAATACATGAAATACGAATTAAATGTTTCGTACTTGAATTAAAAATTACAGCACAACAGTACATAACTATATTTTATTAAGGACTTTGAAAAACAAATAGTTTCCAAGTGTAATAAAATAATTGATAGGTGTTTTAGGTTAGAACTGTACAACTTTTTCAAATTGAAGAACTCTAAAAGATGAAAATGAAATTTGATTTGAGTAGTTATCAATCTGGAATCGATGTAATCGGAATCGATCTAAGGCGATCGATTCTCGATACCGATTCTAAGCCTGAGAATCGGTGGAATTGAGGTTCGACATTTGAAATCGACTCATTCTTAATAAAAAGCAAAGGCAGTTGGCTCGGTGACGCTTATAGAAGAGGGTTTTGATTTTTCCGGGACATCGCAGACGGGAGGAAGGATAAGCAAGGCGGAGTGTTATGGAGACCACCATCCTCCGACTGTCAGCGGATCATTGCCCGTCTCCGTCCAACCCCCTCCCCTCCCACTTCCCCGCCCGCTCTGCCCCCGCACAACAAACCAACAAAGGCATACACGTATCGAAGACCGAACCATCACTACGCGATCCACGAAGCGAAAGAGAAGGATGAACAATGTAACTTGTACAACACAACTTGTACAATGTCTCCTCTCTCCCTCTCTTCTTCCCACTTGCCCCTCCTTAGCTCAATTCATGAAGACCCCGTCGTGGTCGAACCAATGCGGAGATACGAGTAATCAAAGTTAATATTGGTGATAAAGAAGATACATACATATACACCAACCACGCCTTTCCCTTCCGGGGTAGGCAGAGTCACTAAGTTTCACTCATAAATACTTATTTGTACACCTAACTCTGCTTCAGTAATTTCCTACATACTGACCTATCCTTGCAAACCTCTTTTGCCTCATTTACCCCCATACACTGCTTCATACACGCCCGCCTGCTTTTAAAGACTCCTAATATTACTCCTCCAAAGAATTTCCTCAACCAAAACTTTCTCGGCCAACCTCTACCTCTACCTCTCGCACCATTCATTTCACTCTTATATGTATATCTGTTTCGTTATTCGACTCTCATCAATTCTCTCAACATGGCCAAACCAACACTCCTTTCATATATGTCCATTACTGGAGCATCTAACACACACTCATTTATTACCCATTCATTCCTCACCCTACCCATCCTACTTTTGCCGAGGGACTTTTGCAACTACCCAACGAGGGAGATACAGTCTGGCAACGAAAGATTTCGGATGAAGGCTTCGATAGATGACCATCATCTTCCTCGTCCCCCTGTCGAGGTTCTGCAACTCGTTGACGTTCCATTTCATGCATTCGAATGTGTACAGCAGTGTGGGAACCGCGAACATGTTAGTAGCAAGAACCTTGTTCTTGCCTGACAGCTCAGAACTCCAGATTTTCCTGAGAGAGAGATGCGCACGTCTTCCTTGTTCTCCAAAAATCTTCCTCTCGTCAGGTGGATGGATGCACACTTGTCCAATCCAAACTCCATCCCTATAGCCTCACTGTACTCCAGTACGGTGTCCAGGGCCACGCGAAGGTCTTTTGCGTTGGAAGCGTAGAGCTTCAGGTCATACATATAAAATAATTGCGTGACCTTATGCTTCCTGTCACCTGGCACACCGCACATGTATCCTTTTCCTTGTCGCAGCCTTAGCGAGAGAGGTAGGAGGGAAATTCAGAACAGCAAGGGGCTCAAGCTATCACCTTGGAAAACGCCACGGTGGTATGATACCAACTCTGTCGAGATGCACCGCTTGCCTGAGGTCAGGACAAAGCGCGTTCTTCAGAGTGGTATCAGGCGTTGGATGCAGGACACAACCCCTGGGTGGACTTTCGTCAACTTCAACATGGCTACAATGAGCTCATGTGAAGTGGTGTCAAACGCCTTTCTGTAGTCCAACCAGGCCATTGATAGGTTGCGCTTACGCTGGATGGCATCCTGGCATATGCATCTATCAATGAGCAGGTTGTCCTTACATCCCGCGATTCCACGCTTTGAGCCCCTCTGCTCGTACACCTCCTCCCAAACCGGCTGGACCTGGTGGAGGATAAGGTCGCTCAAGATGGAGGTGAACGCCTTGTAAACAGTGTTGAGGCAGGTTATAGGGCGGTAGTTCTTAGGGTTGGACAAGTCTCCCTTCTTAGGTATTAGAACGGTGCGTCCCTCAGTCAGCCACGGTGGAATTTCCTCTCCACCTGAGAGAAAGGACGTGAAGATTCTGGAGAGATTTCGGTGAGTGGCAGTGAACGTCTTCCACCAGAAGTTATTCATGGAATCCATTCCAGGAGCCGAGAAATTCTTCTTGCCAGAGAAGGCCTTCTTCACGTCACTCTCTGTGACTGAGAGAGGTCCATCCACTTCATGTAGGTGGCAGTCGCAAAACTTTTTAAAGAGGCCTATGGCCGGAGTGTCTCCGTTGAATGGCTTCGACGTTTCATAGATATCCTTCCAGAAACGTTCTACCCCTTGGACGGGTGGCGGAGATTCGACGACAGACTGAGGTGGTCAAAAGAGACGGGACGGGTGAAGGAGGAAGGTTGAGTTCTCCCTCATGGCCTTACTCCTCTTCAGGAGCTTTTTCCGGGCCGTGGTGAGTGCCCGAACTCTATCAACCGCGTGCTGCTTCACGGTGAGCAGCACGTTCTTGTTTAGTGTGTGATGCTGAAGTCTGAGGCTGCGTGCTATGCGCTGGACTTTGGGTGTGAAAGCCCGCCCAGATGTGATGTACTCCATCACACACTATATCCTTGAAGCCTGCCGTCTCGCCAGCGTGATCTTGGCCTCCATTGTTCCAGCCGTTTTGCCGCTTTGTCCTCCCAAGAGGTGGGCATTTGGGAGTTGGCCATTATTTTGACAGCAGCGTAGACCATGCAGTTGAACGTCCAGAGGTCCGACGTCTCAGTTAGGGTTTCGTCGATAAAGCGATTCAACCTGGTCAGGACATTAGTCCGCAGAGAGATCTTCCGATGTATATATCTCTGCCTGGTTTGTCCTACATCATAAGTGATTTCGTTTAACAACCGCGTTCGGAGTTCAGAGTCTGCCTGATCTACTCCCTCCCTACTTTTCGGCGGTACCGACGGTGCAGTGGCTGTCAAAACAGCCTGCGGAGAGACTGCTTGTGTCGGGGAGGGTGGTCTGGCCGGTGGTGTATTCCTCTGAACACGCGGTTGTTGGGGAGTTTCCTTTTTTCGCAGGTGGTTGGCATAGTCGCGCAGATTCTGCTGCGATGGGTGGTTATGTTCAGGATCCATCTCACACCACAAAGAGTGCATCCTTGCCATATATACCCCCTGCAAATGGGCTCGCTGGAAGCATGTCATGTGAGGAAGTCGCCCCTTATGGTTTCCGTCCACTCCATACGAGCTCCCTTCTTGTTGGTGTTCTTATTGTTGCCACACCCAACTCCACGAACATCCGAGAGGGACCGGTTGTGGGTTGCACTTCTGGTCGTCATTCGCGGAACCAGATGAAATTGCATGTGGGGTGGTTAGCCCCACACACAGACGTCCACCATTGGCCGGCAGAGCCGTTACCAGATACTCCACGAGGAGGCTGGTGGTCCGCCTTTTTAACATTATTATTATTATTATTTAAGTTTCACTTTCTCACTTCTGATTGGAAACAAATTTTCATAAGTTGGCTGCACAGAGCCATGTTTTGTCCTCCATTATATAATAAATGTAAAAAAAGATAATTTTGAAGAAGATGCATTCATATAAATACAGAATAATTTATGGCCAACTGCGAAGCTCCAGTGTATCCCAAACATACGAGAGCGTTCGCCAAGTATGTAATTCAACGAAAAGCTTTGGTATGCATAACAAAGCTTGTGATGTCGTCGGTTAACAGACGACTCTTCTTATAGAATGCCTTCTTGGCATACGCTCTTCCACTAACTATATTACTTCCCTCTTTCTTCACTGGTTACCCTAAATGCTTCTCAGGTTGTAAAATTCTTCCACTATCTCTAGTCTCTGTAGCCCAAGAGTAACTTCGATATTGGAATAACGAAACTTGATAAAAAGAGATCAAAAATGCATTTTGTTATAATTGAACCAATCTCGGAGAGCTAAACTACAAAACTCTCTCTCGAGTCAACTCTAGTTGTTGATAGAGGAAAGTATTTCTTAAGTCGTGACGCAGTCCCACGACTAAAAGTGACACCGGTAACCATTTTCCGGGTCACGTTCACCGTCTCGCCAGATTAACTGTGGCAATTAGAACAGCTGCTGGCGAGCATGCTAACGGACGAAACATTTTATTTACGGTTACTAGGGATCAAGTAAGGATGGAGCTGTATCTAGCTGCGGCAAGGGCTATACAAACATAGCAGATATCACAGACTTTTTGCTATTCGCGCAAGTCACGTTCCGTGCCGGAAGAAAGCGTCCAGTGCCAAGAAATGACGACGAGGAGAGGAGGCAACTGTTTTCTCACCGCTGATTTTTCTTCCTGAAATTTACGATATGACTCTTTTGAAGATTAATGCTACTGTGACAGTGAAACAGCCGCATTACGGAGCAGGCCTACGCGGAGAAATGTGAGCGCGTTCAGCTCATATATTTGTCCCGTTGCACGTCGGCTTACGTTCTCCCGAAGGTTGATTTAAGTCGTAACTCTTGCCGAATGCTTTTCACAAATAAATTAAACAAATTCAAAACTCAATGTTGTGCCTGGTCCAATAAATTAAAAACAACAGGAAGTGAAAAATGTTAAGGCAGTCCGAGCGAGAAAGTACCCTAATCATAATAGAGACCATATTCGAATTATACGTTTTAATTTCACCAGCTGTGTGACACACAAATTAAATATTGCATTACTAATGGTGCAATAAAAGAGTATTATATGACAGAAATCGCAAGTAATCAAATGAAAATATCTAAATAGGTCTCATTCTTGACTCTCATTGAGAATACCTTGAATTCCATCGTGAATCCCTTGAATGGTCTCATTAAAGACTGAGTTAGATATTTTCATTTGATTACTTGCGATTTCTGTCATAAAAACTATTTTATTGCACCATTAATAATGCAATATTTAATTCGTGTGTCTCACAGCTGGTGAAATTAAAATGTATAAATCGAATATGGTCTCGACTTGACTCATTTTTTTCGCGCGGTGCGTTTGAAACTCCTTCAAAACGGAAGGTTTTTTGTGATACCCAAGAACCTACTGTGGTGACAATATGATTAATGTTTAAAAATAGTAGAGAAAACATACAAACTCCACGCCGTTAGTTTTTTAACGGCATCTAAGAGTTAAAAATTCCTCACTTTGTAAATAATGTCTCTCTGGATTGCATACACGTACCATTTCCCATGTAAAAGGGCCGGTATTTTTTAGCAAATATCTCCGAAAGTAATATGGTAAGGGGTAGAATTTTTGGTGTCATTAGAAGGGTGAGATATATTTCTTTAAAATGAGACCAAATTCATTGATTTCTTGGTAAAATGATATTTCGCTCAAACTACCTTAAATACACCTGGACCTGCCACGGATAAACTTCACGGAGTCACCCGAAATGTACATACGAGTGATATTCCACAGAGGAAGTAAACCCACAAAAAATTCACTTGGGAAGAGTAATGCCTCGGTAGATTAACTGACATAGGCACTCGACCGGAAATCGATAAATCCTTGTTCGAGTCCCGGCCAAGGCGGATGATACTTTTCGCGGTGGAATTTCGCACAAGTGAATGAAAATTGAGTGGAAAATATGTAATGAAAAAGTTGCCTAACTTTTCAATCCCTTCGCTCGTCTGATTTTTCCCACTGATTCATTAAATACAATCACGAAATCCGGCCGGTCTACGCCATGACGTATCTCAAAGTATCACCTAGAGTTTCCACGTGGGTGAGTAATCCAGTAAGTCAGATCGACGCTGACGTCGGGCGCCATCCGTTCAAGGCGTTTGCAGATTGGAGTGCATCGGAGCGCACTTCAGCGCACACGAACGCACACGATACGTTTTGTAACCTGCGGTTAAGTAGCAGTCTGAGGGTGAATGTCAGTTACGACCGAATATTTCGTCTGAATTTGCGGAATACGCCCAAAATGAGTGTTTTAAAACGTAAGCTTTTAATCACAGAGTAATTAAAAGCTTAGTGATATGTCACGTATGAACCTTTTACTGAAAATCGACAAACTTGACAGCAATTACGGGGTCAATAACGACGTTCTTTTGTTGTTCAGCGCGCATCAACTTTGCTTCCGATCCGTTTTGAAGTACGCTACCTAGTGCGCAGGGCGCGTTTAACGAATGGAAGTCACGTTTTTTGCTGTCTAACGAAGCGTTCAGCGCACCAGAGCGAATGGACGACACCCTTTGTCATATTAATATTTTAAAAAGTCTTAAGGCCGCTTTACACGGTACATTTTATAGTACTAACGAATTTACAAATTCCTTCATGAAGGAAATTGTACCGTGTAAAGCGGAAAATTGTATGATTGTCTGAATGAATTAACGGGAAAAAGAACCTGCTCTAATTCCATCCAATTTCTTGTACTTACTATGATACATTCGTTTGTACAATAAAATGTACCGTGTAAAGCGGCCTTTAAAAAACTGCCGATGAGGTGCCCTCTGTCTGTGTTTTCCTTCCACTCCGTCAACTTCCTCTTTCTTCCACTTCCTCAACCATCGTCGGCATTTCATATCACACGGGGCACAACCGTGTCACGTGGTCCTCAAGCAAGTGGAATCAATCCTTATTATTACCCAAGAGATCGATCTTATGACGCATGACAGGCGGCCATACCTATTGCAAGACAAGGACCGCCCCTTTTTGACGAAAATCTAATCAAATGAAACGCGAATTTCTGTGTGTCGGTCAATCTTTCCACATCCGGCAGTTGCGCAAACATGGGTGGATATTTCGCCAGTGCAGAGGCTAAGAGGGAGGATATTATTGGGGCGGGGGGTGGGGTTCGAAGGCTCAACACAAGAGGTTATTGAGAAAGCATATGAGGGGACTTCGGGAGACCAGGAGGGGTGAAGGGTGGGCGAGGTGGGCGAGGGAGGAAAGAAGGCTCTGAGGAGCACTATAAGAATGACTACGCCGTATCTTGGATTGGATTGGATATTAGGGGAGGCGACCGACAGCTAAGGTCATTTGCACCATAGGAGACAGGTAAGGGAGGAAGGGTGGAAAGAAACCCGGCGTCGGCATTAGCCTACTCTTAACGAAAGGCGCCAAGGGGACCACGGTTTAACGTCTCATCCGACGGACGGAGTACTCCACCTGAAGTGCCCTCCACAAGACACTCAAGTAGGGATCTGGACGCCGTATCTTTCCCCTTCCTTTGTTTTCCCTCTATGCAAGAAAATATATATCCCATAGTCCGTCCGAGATAATAGCACAATGAGAATATAATAACTATTCCTTCTTTCCACCATAATCAAGAATGATGCGTGACTCAAATTCCATCTGTTGGAATATTGATATATTCAGCCATTCGAGAGTGCAGGTCAAGAACTTTTTGAATAATGTAGCATAGTGTTATAAACTGTTTTTAAATGTTATTATCCTTTGATATTTGTGCAATTTTGAATGTTACCATGTATCACTTATATCTCTTTGTGAGGTATTTAGTATTTTAATTTTTTACACTATTTTACAATACTTAAATATTATTTTTATGATTAATATTTCTTATACTGTGTTAAAAATGTAAACTTTGAAATGGGTTATCTATCCCCGTAAATAAATATTATTATATATTATATATATTAATGATTTGGCTACGAAAAAAATTAATATTAAACAATTTTTTCTTCACGATCGTACGCTTTAAAGAAAGGCCACCGTATCGAGGTCACGTGATCCCTTCCCCACAAGGCATTGGGTGTATTTACTGAGAGGCTGCGTTTATCACTCTCAACTGCGGTATTATCTAGGACGAACAATAATATTTTTTAATCCTTCGGAAAAGAATATTTGAAATCCGATCCCAACTTGAGTGTCTTGTGGAGGGCACTTCAAGTACAGTACCCCGTCTGTCGGATGAGACGTAAAACCGTGGTCCCCTTGCCGCCTTTCGTTAATTTCTAGGGAGAATAATATATCACTCAAACTATCCATTTTCGCCTCTTTATATGCCAAAGAATGTACTCAAACCCCTGTTATCATTGAAAGTAGACTTTGAAAAAAAATATCGATATATCTATTGATATTAAATATAAAATATTTATTTGAATATTAAATATTAAATTATAATATAAAATTAAAGATTCTCTCTCCATTTTAGAAAGCGGTAAAGATATTTCGATAAAGGATATTAGGATATTAACTTCATGCTTTATGTAATGCATGTGTTTTTTAGGATATTAACTTCATGCTAATCGGTTACATCGCTCGATTATTTAGAATAATATATAATTCAATTAGTTTAAGTTTGCACGCGGTTTATTTTACTTCACATTTAAGATTAGTATGTTTCGTTAAGAGCAGGCAAATGCCGACGCCCGCCGGGCCAATACTATCCACCCCTCTTTCCTGACCTGACCTATCCCCTATGGCGCAAATGACCTTAGCCGTCGGTCGACTCCCCAAAAAATCCAATCCAACCCCGATAAAGAATACTTGAGCCAAAATAACGATTTTTGCGCTTTAATTCCCTCGGGTCGTCTCTGTAATATTTTCCCCTTACGAAACAATCCCCGGTCTCCTCCTCCTCTGCCCTCTCACTTGACCCTCACGATTTTATTGATACGGTCAAGTATTTTTCATTGGTCTGAGGAGGAAATTTTCCAATACTAAGCGCAAAATATTCTTAGTGCGATCCTTTCTCCTACTGAATACCTCGTCTACCAATTTACTTCATTGGCTGATTTGTTTCGTAAGATTCACAAGAAACCGTTGCTCGTTCACAAGGATTAATATTTAACTCGAGCCGTCCATATCAACGCCTCAGATATGTCGTTTTTGCTAGAAAATAAAAGTTTCGTAATTCTAGCACTCAGAAAATACGGTCTCCAAAGTACTCACAATTGAGGGCAATGAATGGTTTGAAAGCTCTCACTCTCTTATTAGAGGAAAGAGAGATTTGAAACGATCCGTCACATGTGTGAGAACATGGGCACTTACATGGTCAAACTACATAGTTTATACAGACAGAATACCTAAATTGAAAACTTATAACCTTTTATTGATTCACTTTTGCAAGTTTTCCCAGGTGATAGGAAAATGATGACACCCATTATTTAATCATTTACAGTCGGATTGTTTCTCGTTCTTGGTTATTTCATGAGTCCTACACAAGTCCCATGGCTCAGTGGTGAATAATATATATTTTCGGATAACTATATTGGAATTATTTTCAGAAGTCATCATTATTAGTCATCAAAGCGTAAGGATGGTTGACTGCAGCGAGAATGTGCACTGACTCCAGTGGAAAAAGAACTCGTCCAGATAAATTTTACTAATAGAATAGTGGAGTAAGATGGTGATGAAGCACTAATTAAAAAACAAACTTGCTCCGTTGGGAAATTGCAAATCACTGGTACATAAAGGCAATCACCACGATATGTGGCAAAACCTTAAGGTAACAGGTGCACAAAAACAATACGTTACATAATATTTTGCAGCTATAGGATACGGAGTGCAGCACAAGAAATTCAGGCTTCGGCGAAAACATTTTTAATGCCTTCATAGAGAAAAACACGCGTTAATGTAGTCGTATTGCGGGGGCAGAATCGAGTGTGTTTTTGTGCCATCCCAAGATGACTGAGGACGTCAAACAGACAAAGAGTAGAATTCTCGACTAGCAAAGAGACGAGGGCTCATTTAAAAAAGCCGAGAGTGTGGTTTCACATAAATGTTTCAACTGACGAAGAGAATGATCTCAACTTTACATTAACAATTCTTGATGGTTCAAGAGTAATCAATGTAAAGGCTTGATTAAGGTTTGAAGGCCATTCAGAAAGATTACTTCAATCAGCTTCTAAAACAAGAAATCTCATCGCATTTGTTTGGTAAGCAATCTGCGACGATAATCCATGCGAGAGGACAAGCCTCTTGATCGTTTATTCCCTTTAACCCACAGAAAAGACTCATCCGGATACCAATGGTTTACTATTTCCTTCCGATACATGAAAAAAGAAATAATAACATTCGATCGGACAAGTAATTCGTCATTTTCGTCAACCAATGAGCTCACGTAACCCTGTCGTTAAATTGCCGCATCTCTGTTAAAAATAAGTTAGTAACGTAAAGTGGCCAAAGGAAGAAAAGGGATGAATTTTCCCGACATTTCTGTCAGAGTAATTAATTTTGCATCTCTCAAATTAAAAATTTAATATTAAAAACAATTATTTTTAAGAGAAAAATTTTGGACGATTTGTGTTACCACGTTAAATATTGGAAGAAATAAGAATAAATTTCAAAAGTAAATGAAATGGTCAAATTTTAAAAACCTCGCACATGTGTATTACTTATTTACCAAAAGTGCACATGACTGTTTCGGCGAGTATATGGCATATTCTAAATGCTTCTGACAAAATGTTCGATAGGAAATATCTCCCAAAAATAACGATTTGCGACCCCTTGTCCATGAAACAAGAATGCATGAAATAACCTCCCCTTCCTTCATAAGAAGCTACGTGTATTTCTGGACAGGGAAACGCCCTGTTATTTGTCCGTTTATCCCCATTGCCTTCTAGTTTCGAAAAATATCGATAGCATTACGGCCAAATCCTAGAATTGGAATATTAGAATGCATATAATTTTGAAACGAATATATTGCTGGCAGCTCATAAGTAGTTCATCGAAGAACGAGGCAGAGTGGATCGAAGTGGAGGAAGGACTTATCACGGAGTTCAATAGCGTGAGCAATCATATTCCCACACATGGCAAACAAATAATTATAAAGCAATGGTGAATATTAAATACACAAACGAATACCAGTATAATTGCGAGTACATCCGTCGTGGGTCAGCACCGTAGAAGACGGATCCGCATTTGAGATTTGAGAGGGAGCAGAGGTGTTCGGCATATGTATCGCAAATCAGATCACGGGGTCACCAAGGAGACGCAGCCTCTCTCAATCTCTCAGCAGAGAGAGTGACTCCCCCGCGTTTCATATCTCGGCCGTGACATCAACGGCTCAAACCCAGTCCTTCAACCCTTCCCCTCCTTCCCCTCAGATTCCTCCCCTCAACCGCCCGACTCCTCAACCCTAAGGTTAAACGAAGACCTATCCATCACGATCGAAGACAAACGAGGATCGTTGGAGCGAAACACGCCACGACTAGAGTGACGCGTGTGAAGAGTGGAGGGGTGTTGGGATGGGACGAGGGAAGGGTCGAATTATGTGGCGTCCCTCGAGCCACCGCGCCGGCCGGCCGGCCGCTATTCAGAGAATATATTCGCCGGAGAAAGATAGAGGCGAGCGCGCAGATGCGCAGAAAAAGCCTCTAACACCTACGATGTACCGTGCAAGCCACCGTTAGGGCGTGTGGCACGGGGAGATTGCACACCACCAGGTGTACCCAACTAGGCACCATTCCCTGGCCACTTGGAGCGGACCAATCAGCAGTAGTCAGGAGAGCGATGCGCGGTAAAACCAGAAACAAGGGGAGCAGTGCTACGCAGGCAAACATGCTAACATTCACTGCACTCCTGGAGCTACAGCTAATGAGCAATAATTGTAACACTATTAATTTATGATAAATATTTACAAGATATTAATACCCGCGGAAAACTAAAGTCGGCCCCGGTTGCGGTGGAGTAAAGTCCTCACCTGCTAACCCGAGGGTCGCGGGTTCGAGTCCCGCCTGGGTAGAATATTATCTGCCGAGGACATGGGTGTTTCCGTCTCGTCCGTTGTTACTTTTATTCTCCCGACGTACATTGGCCCATTGTGCTGTATTCGGGATAGTGAAGATAAAAAAAATAATAAAAATAAACCATGCCGGGAATTTCAAGCGGGGTGAAGTTATTATAATGATGGAATGTTATTAAACACAAATGCAATGTCTACTCCATCGAGTGGGGTGACAGTTTCATTAAATTGATCTACCAAAACTATGAATCTTTCCCGCGGAAAAAAGGCATTAACATGTATCGAATCTGCAGTTTATTTCCTTTGCCTTACGCCGAGGGATTCGTTAATGTTC
Organism: Ceriagrion tenellum; assembly: GCA_963169105.1. Taxonomy (NCBI): domain Eukaryota; kingdom Metazoa; phylum Arthropoda; class Insecta; order Odonata; family Coenagrionidae; genus Ceriagrion; species Ceriagrion tenellum. The sequence goes on from OY720643.1 coordinate 119,733,472, forward strand.
AAAACCGATTAAAAACCGACCCGAAAATTCACTTACGGGAAAAAAAATAACGGCATTGGTGCTCTTCTTCCCCATAGATATTGCCCCCCATTATCTGGCGTATTGTTGAGTTTTCCACTTATCTCGACTGCACATTGTCGCTAGCACTTATCTGTGAAGTGCCTTCTTACCAATCAAACTTAGGTGGTAGCAAACGGCTTCGTGAGAAAAAAAAACTATCCATGAAAATTGTACGTAGTACATTTGTACATGTGCGCATCAAATATGAACATTATCTCCGTTAGCAAAATGGTAGACTATTCAATGGAGCAGAATATTGGAAATCATCAAAAAGTTATTTGAAAGAGTTTACTAGTGCACGAGTGACATGCGTAAATGACTCCACGTGTCCACACATAAACTACCAATTTGGAACCCAAACGCAGCATTATTGGGGGAGGGGAGGGGGGTCATAATCAACTCTTTGGTGAAAAAATAGGCAAACACGAGTCTCTCTTGATTTTTATACATCGGCCACCGACTGTTATATAATTGGATAATATAAAATCTAAAGCTGCCGGTCGAAAATAGTTACGGTAAACCTAAAAAAATATTATGAACTCAAATTTGCGACATCAGCTCTTTTCGCGAGAACATAATTCGGAGGTGGGAGGAAGGCTTTCGTTCCATTGCATTTGATTTCCCATTGCCTCCGATTTTGCAGTTTCCTTCAAAATATTTTCTCAGCACACTGGATATAAGTATTTTGACGAATTTTAATCGGAATTATAATAAGTTGTTACGATTTAAAAAAGAGTTCTTATCCAATTATTATTATTGAAAAAATAATAACTACTATCGACCATAAACACAAATAATTTCCCTCCCTCGATGATTGTAAATCACACATTGTAGATCCCAAATGATTTCTCCAGTTGGCATGTTAACTCGCCGCAAGCGGTAAAACTTTGGATTCACTGAATTATTCCTTGAAATCTCCTCTCAGAAGGAATTTACGGAAACGGCGCGGCGGCGAGTAAGATGGTGATCGGGCGAGTAAGCATTTCGCGTTGAAAGTCATTCGTGTGCCCTCACAGGTCTGTAGTGCGGCGTTTGTCCGTCAATCCGATGGCGAAAGGCATATGCAGTACAACCGTAAATGAAAATCAATTCACAGGTAATTAAATGCCAATTAACGATTCGACGAACAGTCATTTCCTGCTGGAATATTTTCCCGGGAAAAACTATTACCGCCACCTGCTTTCCTGGATTGCCTATCACGAAGACAACCTTCAACAACGCTTCGTATAAAAGCGACATCAGGAAAATAGGAGAGGTGGAAAATTTTGATCAAACGCTTTCATTCCGAGCATGATTGCAGATAAATTCCGAGTATTCATTGAGCCACGAAGGCAATACGGATTCTCTCCGTGACTGAGGAAGGGCTAACACCCGAAACGTTTCTAAGTACGACTTTCTTTTTACTCTCGTCTTTTTAGCCCCCCTGTAAGTTTCCTCTATTATTGTGTCTGTGGCCATTTGGCGAAGTTTTCATTGTGTGTGTGTGTGTGTGTATATATATATATATATATATATATATATATATATATATATATATATATATATATATATATATATATATATATAAGTATATTTCCCTCCCGTAAGTATATTGATATCATGAACAAATTTAAGGAAATGATACTCGCATTCGACTCTCGAGAGTTCAAAACTAAATGAATGTATCAAAATAACTTTTGTAAAATAAGGTGCCATTTAGCACCTGATGATAATAATGCTTTAGCATTCGAAATCCGGATCGTGCATGTTGCTTTTGACCACAGTGGATTGTAAAAGTTATCATAATACATCCATTTAAAATGGAATTCCACAAAATTTCCACAGATCGCATTTCATTTGTAGTTTAAAACTAGCTAACTGCGAAATGACGTCATTCGAAAATGATTCTAACTTTTCACCACGCAGCAGTCAGTTCAAAATTAAAAAATAAAAGATTCCCCGATTCCGTTAGATTCGCATTGGGCTCGACATGCTTATGGTATTTCGAATGCTTGCATCAGACAGCTCTTCCGAACGGGGCGAAGGGTTGCGCAGAGGAGAATAGGAAGAGAGGGACGAAGGGAGGGAAAGAGAGAGAGGAGATTGGAGGAGGAGAGAGACAGAGAAAGAGAGAGGGTAGATTGATGATTAGGAGGGATGAGACAGAGGGGGGGGCGGTATTATTTCCACCGAGACACGTCCATTGAAAGGAATAAATTCGTAGAGTCAAGACGTCACGGAATGACGCAAAGAATCCCGTGACCTAGAGCGTCCATCAATGACTGTGTCCAGGGCAACGGTCCGGGCGACCCCATTCAAAACCCTTCGCCCCATCGCCCCTCCCCCACCTCCCTCCAATATAACCACCGAATTAACCTAAATACCCCGACGCCGCTGACTCCTCCTTTCACGTCCGAACCCTCCTTATCTATTCCATCCATCCGATCACTATAACTCCCCACAAATATCTTAAAACTCCCGCAATCTTGGGCTCTTCTCATGCGGTGCAACTTTTTACAATGGCTGTGGGTTTTTACAATCCGCACGACTCGTAAGGTTCTCCGAGCGAAATAGTTACCTAATCATAATAGAGACCATATTCGAATTATGCGTTTTAATTTCACCAGCTGTGAGTCACATCAATTAAACATTGCATTATTAATGGTGCAGTGACATAGTTTTATATGACAGCAATGGTAAGTAATTAAATGAAAATATCTAAATAAGTCTTTAACTATAATCAATTATTTTCGAGCGGTGCGTTTGAAACTCCTTCAAAACGGAAGGTTTTTTTGATATCTCGAAGAATTTAATGAGGTGACAATATGATTAATGTTTATAAAATAGTTGAGAAAACATACTAACTATACGCCGTTAGTTTTTTTTACGGCATCTAAGTGTTAGAAATACCTCATTTTGTAAATAATGTCTCTCTGGAGTGCAGACACGTACCATTTCCCATATAAAAGGGCTGGTATTTTTTGGCAAATATCTCCGAAAGTAATGGGGTAAGGGGTTGAATTTTTGGTGTCATTAGAAGGGTGAGATGTATTTCCTTAAATGAGGCCAAATCCATTGATTACTTAGTAAATTGATATTTCGCTCAAACTACCTTAATACGCGCTTGGAGCGGAGAAAGAAGATATTTAGCGTCATTGGAAGGGTGAGATATTTTTCTTTGAAATGAGACCAAATTAATTGATTTCTAGGTAAAATGATATTTCGCTCAAACTACCTAATAAGTTGCAAGGTGTGAGAGTGGCTTAGATCGTCAATTGGATTTGAATCCCGGATCGCGAGGGCTTTTCTCGATTCTGGTGTGAGAGAGGATTGGAATAGTAAGTTGGCACCTTTACCGCCAGGCTTTAAACGTAATCCATAATGCCATACGCTTTACCTGATCCATATGAAAGCTGCTGAGATGAACCACAGCCATCACTAAAACGACGTTATGAATATTATTTTTACGGAACCGATGGCAGGACCTCCTTCGGTGTAGTCTTGACTATGTTATTAATGCTACATTATCGGCCATTTCAAAACTTCAAACCCATGTTAAAAAGGTTTCATTTATCCCTGATATGAATGAGGATTCGAATGATAGTTTATGTCGGCATTAGGCTTTGCGCAGAGTTCAAACAAAGAGCGCTGACTGACGATATTCCCGTTAGAAGCGCCAATCCAAAGAAAGTTAATCCTGTAGAGTCATTCCATATGGAGTGACCCAAAGACAATTGCACGACCATTTTTTTAATCTATTTTTTTCACACGCGTATCTACATCCATTGGCAGAGGAATGTAATTATTTTAAACTTCCAATTCCTCCTCCGTATTCTCGCGGCAGCCATTTATCCAAGGGGCGCATGCGAATTCCTGAAAATTATGGAATTCGCATATTTATTAACATCTCTATAAATAATCATGTTATAGGGTAAATAATGATATCCTTATATAGGAAGCATAACCTTTAATTTCTCTTTTACAATGCCTTATTGCTCAAAATGGACGAGAAATCGACATTTTTACATACATACATACATACATACCAATCACGCCGTTCCCTTCCGGGGTAGGCAGAGTCACCAAGTTTCACTCATTACTACATATTTGTACACCTAACTCTGCTTTAATTATTTCCTCCATACTGACCTATCCTTGCAAACCTCTTTTGCCTCATTTACCTCCATACACTGCTTCATACACGACCTCATGTTTTTAAGACTCCTAATGTTCCTCCTCCTAAGAATTTCCTCAACCACATTCAACCGCAACTTTCTCGGCCTACCTCTACCTCTCGCACCACTCATTTCACTCTCATATTTATATCTGTTTCGTTATTCGACTCTCATCCATTCTCTCAACATGGCCAAACCAACGAAGCACACTCCTTTCATATATGTCCATTACTGGAGTATCTAACCCACATTCATTTATTACCCACTCATTCCTTATCCTATCCATCCTACTTTTGCCGCAAACACTCCTCAGATAACTCACACCCGCGGAGTTTAAAGTCAACGAAAATAGTAATATTTATTATCGACATTTTTTCCAACGAAAAACTGATCATCGACTCGAGAAACTGAACGAAGAAGAAAGGTTTCAGATTCGAGAATTTTTGCGCTTTGCGCAAGTAATAAAATAGAAGAGTATTCTTGTTAAATTTATGAGGTACTTGCCCTTTTTCTTGAAGAATAAAACAGAAATGGCTTTGCGTTAATAAGCAGCCAATTGTGGCTTTATTTTCTCCGTTGAGAGAGGAATTATATACATGTGGCTGAAAGAATACAAAAATACACAAAGGTACACCATGCGGTGAAAATTGAAATTATGAGATTCCACTCAAGAGATTTATGACATATAAAATAATTTCAGGCTATATTTTGTGGAAATCATGTATCTCCATATTGCAATGAAACAGTTGGTAAAAATTCCACACTTAACATTTATTGACAACCGAACATGGTTTCGACACAAAGTGCCATTATCAAGAAAACACCTTGAAAATGGCATATTATGGGTCGAAACCATGGTAGGTTGTTATTAAATGTTTAGTGTGGAATTTTTACTAACTGTTTCATTACGATACTGAGGTTTATGGCAGTTGTAATATAGCGGGAAAATGAAGACAAATTAAAAGTCGACACTCCCGTTTTCGATTGTTCCCTTGACTAATATATTCCCCTGGTAACATTCAAAGATGGGTTTGCTAATCGCCTAATTTTTATATTCATTTCCCGCTCTCTTGGAGAAGAGTCACAGCGTCCGACTCACGGCACGTTTTGACTCTAGAGTGACGCCAGAGGATATCTGTCCCACAGGATGTGCATGATCACCGAGACGAAATGAAGGCGAAGATCGAAGACGAAAATGAGTCAGGGAGACTCCACATCGCGGTCGAGAAAACATATTGTAGGCAGCACAAACGACGATCCCCAATGTATTGGTTTAGATTTGCCTGGAACAGGAACAGAAATCTGACAAATTATAGCGCCATCATTCATAAGCGTTTTCCCATTCCAAGTCTTTTTCAATCAAGAGCGTAAAGCCCTTGACAGCGGAATGGAATTTATCTGTGGGTCAATTCGTAATCCGTGATTTTTGCTAAGCTAAATAAGAGAATTCATGCGGACTGTTTAGCATAACGGATCCCCAAGCAAACTTTGCGGAGGACAAACTTTAGTGTGAAAGCTCATTCCACAAGTAAAAAAGGAAAAGGGGGAAAGAAAAATAAGGAAAGGAGAAGTGAAGAAGATAAAATAGAGTAAAATTCATGCACGCGCACTTTATAATGTACGTCCGAGTGTGGTAAATACTCAATTATAGAATGCACTAGGCGTGTGCTTGCGTAAGCTTTATCCCGATCCGAAAAAACGCGCAAAAATATCGCCAAAGGTTTCCTCGTAGAAGAACTAAAACAAACCATTTAAGGCGACGGCAGCAAATAAGTTACTAAGGTAACGGAGTTGTCCACCCACCCTAATAAATAAAAACCTATTTTCCCAACACTAACTCGCCATATTCATAGATTATAAAGTGCATGGCACCCGAAGAGTACTTAGAAGAGAAGTCGTTTAGGGGACCCTCATCGTAGAGAGCATCCCTTCTCGGCGGGATCCTAATTTTGTACAACGGCCACGATTCACATTCCTACCGGACCGAAGGGTGAGGGGCGTTACGGGAAGTAATCGATAGATTGCGCGACAGAAAGTGATTTTGTTTGTGAAGGGTGTATCAGTAATGAAAATTACAGATTAAAAGACTCAGTGCGAATAATTACAATCCTAAATGCTTTAGAGCTACTCCCACAGGGGCTTCATCATGATGACTTGATTCCTGCTGCGTGTTTGGCTCGAATTTCTCTAGAAAAAGCCAAATTCTTGAAAACATATTATCAGCATATTATTCGCATTATCAAATGTGCTCTATGACCCAAGGGAATCGGATATCGGGTTGGTGTGGTGGCTAAAGTAATGGCTAACCATACGGACGGCCAGGGTTCAAATCCCTGCACATGTCTTTCTGAGGAAACCCGATCCCTATAGGGATCCCTATAGTATACTTGAGTGTCTTGAGAAGGCCACTTCAAGAGCAGTACTCAGTCGGTCGGATTAGACGTTAAACCGTCGTCCCCTTGGCGCCTTTCGTTAAGAGCAGGCTAATGCCGAAGCCAGGTTTCTATCCACCCTTCCTCCCTTGCCTATCCCCAATGGTGCAAATGACCTTAGCCGTCGGTCGCCTCTCCAATAATCCAATCCAACCCAAGGGATTCATATTCCATAAAATTAGTCTAAAAATTCTCATACTCATTCAGCGCAAATTCAACAGGTATCCCAGAATAAGACGAATTGAAGTGAGTTTGAATGGACGAGAGTGTTCATTCATGTTCTACGCATGGACGCGACTTTTTCCGTTCATTCATCCCCTCCAGCTATTACGGTCAACATTATAACTACATTAGCACATTGTATTCCCTTCATACTTGCACAGCGTCCAAGGTGCCATGAAAGCCTTTAATTGAATGTCAAAGGCGAGAATGATGTGGATGTTGACAATTGAAGTCTAGTGAGAAAGTTTCATCAATATAATTAACTCCTACTATGGTGAGAAGTAAATGAAATGGATTAAGATAGATATAAATGGATTCTAGAACTACATACTACCCGGCGAGCAGCCGCATGGGCGAGTGGCAGGGGGAGGTTAGGGCACCAGTAGAGTAAAGACGAAACGGAGAAGGTTGTGTGAGCTATGTCATTTTTCTTCCGTAAGACTTCACTAGGAGTACGCCGCTAGTATATGGGACCATTGCGAAGTAGGTTTAGTTTCAGATATAGATCGAATACAGCGGAGGGCAGCTAGATTTGGGAAAAGTTGTAACGATAAGCAGAGTAGTGTTACTGAATTGTTGAGAGATTTAGGATGGGAGCATCTATCTGATCGAAGGGAAAAATATAACTTAAATCTTTTACGAAAGTTTGATGTAGACTGCTTTTTGCCGGAAGTTCAAAATATTCTGCTAGAGCCAAACAATTATGGCAGAAATGATCACAGTCATAAATTGAAGGAAATAGTCTGTAGAATCATTAGATTGAAAATTACATTTTTTTCCACGTAAAATAAGGAGCCATGATGAAGTGATGTATTGGCAGTAACTTTGTGGATTCTATCAGGGACTATAATAGTTGCGATGGATCAGTTCCGGGAAACTTTGCCCCTTACTGGGTAAGATAGGTTTTGCACTTGTGCTAAATATCTTAAAAGCATCATTAGCTACTAACCCAGTATGAAGTCTCAGGCAAGGTATAGCTCTTGGATGATTTAGTACCTTGTATTACTATTAATCATTCGCATTGATAATACTAACCAGTATTTGTATAATTAATAATATTCAGCAAGGTAGCATGTTCGTTTTTGTAGCACTCTTCTCGTTTCTGGCCTGTCCGCGCATTGCCATCCTGACTGATTTTTGTCAGTGCCTGGCATCCGGGCGAGCGTGCGCTGTTCTGATTTCAGCTGGGATGAGTGTTGCATGCCTGGTGTGAAATCACCCCATGCCACACACCCTAGTCGTGGCTTGCACGGTATTTCGTGGATGGAGATGTTATAGGGGTGTGAAAAGATGGAGTGTATTTTGGGAGCGTTTTGAGAAGAGTTTTAATTAGAGCCAGTTATTGCGCTTGAGAAGAAAGAGTTTTTGTACCTACCATATCTCTTATTTTATCGCTCCTATCGGACCTAGAGATGTAGTTCGGCGTCAATATTATATTCTTCTTAGCAAACTGAAACACACCTGTTTTGAATTTCTCTATCAATCTAAGCTTAGCGTGCAGCCTCCGAGTCTGTAGTGATTCCCAACATCGTCCCTCGAAAAGCCGCGAAATACTATATGCCCGCTCGTATTAGTTTTCAGCGAAGCGCGCAGCTTTCATTTGTGTTTTCTTCAATTTTTTTGATTCAGTTGTTCTCTTCATCTGAATTAAGTTGTTCTGTCGGCCATAGTTCTATTCTCCAATAGGAATATGACCAAGGTCGTTTACACCACCGATGTCATATAGGATTGGATTGGATTTTGGGGATGCGACCGACAGCTTAAGGTCATTTGCGGCATAAGGAATAGGTAAGGGAGGAAGGGTGAATAGAAGCCCGGCGTCGGCATTAGCCTGCTCTTAGCGAAAGGCGCCAAGGGGACCACGGTTTAACGCCTCATCCCACAAAGGGAGTACTGTACTAGAAGTGCCAACCACAAGACACTTAAGTAGGGACCGCGTTTCCTCGGGAAAACATCTTCCTCCGCAGGGATTAGAACCCTGGCCGCCCGTGTGGTTAGCCAGTACTTTAGCCACCACACCAATCCGATCGCCGATGTCATATAGGAGAGTAGATTCGTAACAGAGGAATTATTAGGGGGTTGGAGGAAGATCGGAGGGAAACCCAGAGTCGGAAACAGCTTTCTCTCTACAAAAGTCGCTATAGGGTCCCCAGTTCAGAGTCCAATCCGACGGACTTGATAATGAATTAGAAGTGTTCTCAGTGGCGTCCCAGATAATAGCAAATAATAATAACATGGTCAGTACTCCACAAATTTTAGATGAGGAAAAAATGTATCACAAAATTCCAGGAGGTTAAGGTTAGCGTCAAAGGTCACAGACCTGTGGGGAGGCTGCCTTCTGCTCATTAAAGGCCGAGTTGAAAAAAAGCTTGTACAGCACACATAATTTAGAACACATTGGTATTTCTTTTGAGCCAAGCAAGCAGTAACAATTCAATTACAATACTACTCCTACCCCCTTCCTACTTCTATAACTCTTTAAAAGCCGAAGTAAATTATCCCGGTGGCCGAATTTAGTTTTTGCAATATTTTGACTGGCCATATTTAAAGGAATGTAGTTGAATATAAAATGTGAATTTTTTAGAAAAATTGAGTGACTTAGTACGCTACAAACTTTTGACGCTCAAGAATAGTGATCGCCCACATGTTGCATGTTATGCGGGCTGCCTCAAGTAAAAAAATATCCCAAGATGTTCTAACGCAGGTTTCCCCATAAGAGGTTTTTCATCCGAGATAGGTATATATCCTAATCATTGGTCTTCAACACACTTTTGTCTCAAAAATTCATAAAAAACCAATGTTAACAAATTATGCGCCTATCTGCTTAGCAATACTAACTAGCTGGCGATAAATAGGATGCAATCGGTTAGCAACGCCATCTGGATTCACAGCAATACAGAATTACTATAGTGCTGGAATTACCTATTTTGGCAGCTAAATGGCTCTGCTATAAATTTCTAGCTCAGCAGCTATACGTCTAGCTGTCCCATACCCTGCTAGATTTTCCAGCTGTATAGCAAGTTTTTTTTCTGAGCACTCCGGACTTATTCAACTCGAATTTTGACTATTCGGTGATGATTTAACGGAAAAATCCGGAAAACAAAATGAACCACGATTTCCCCCGATATTCTTTGTGAAATGCGAACATGCCAGGAAAATACGAAGCAGTTGAGAATTGTGACAGCATTTGAATCGTGGAATACGGATGATCGCATAAGCATAAACCTCAGAATTCAAGGGCCGTGGAGGGCGAAACCACAGTTAACCAGGTATACCTAGAGCTGTGCGAATGCTTCGAAATCGAATCGAATCGACTCGAATAAGGCTTAATTTGATTCGGTTCGCCTGCGAATCGGGATGCTTCGAAAGCGAATGATTCGTAATATTCTTATCAGATAGATTCGTCTTCGAATCATTACATGCATTCAAACATGGCGCCCATTCCAAAAATGGTGCGCCGTCCGTTTAGAAGATGTTTTCCCCACGCGAAACGAAAATTTGAACGACCACACGTTATTCGTGCCATTCTTTGTGCCATTATTTAGATGTACAAGCTAATGTAAGGCCCTGAAATATTGTGAAAATCTATAGTACTTTAACTTTGCGTAAACTTTTGCATTTTATTTAGAATTCGAATTCGATTCGCAAGCGAACTATTTTAGGGTGATTTGATTCGCTAACGAATATTTTAAAAAAACTCGTTTCGATTCGATATATCTTTTGGGAGAATCGATTCGGTTCGATTCGAAATGAAAATCCCTGATTCGCACAGCACTAATGTAAACCTTGATATTTTTTGTTCGGACTCATCCCAATTCACGGGTCTCCACAGCTCGCGGGCCCCTCACTCAGTCCAACCCCTGCCCCCTAAGTCCCTCCCCCCCCAGCATGGCCCCTGCCCTCCCCCCTGATTACGCCCCACAGTTCTCTCCATACTGCACTCAAGTAGGCGCTGGGATTTCCAACGAAAATCTCTCGGCCTTAGCCGGGATTCGAATCACTCGGGCCACAGTCTTGGCTGTCGGTAAAATGAAAAAACTGAATAAAACTTAGCAATGTCCACTGGATTTTTATTAGTATAACGCGTTTCAACGCTAATGCGCCATCATCAAGTACAAATCTTGTTGGGAAGAATTTCTGTCATATATATGTTCGGGAAGAGGAGGGCGAGTTAGGGAGAGGGTTGGTGAAGGAAGGAGTGAGTGAACATATACACGACAGAAATTCTTCCCAACAAGATTTGTACTTGATTATGGCGCAAGCGTCGAAACGCGTTGTACTAATAAAAATCCAGTGGACATTGCTAAGTTTTATTCATTTTATTAATAATGTTCCACAACATCTCGCCGGACTTCGTTGAATCTGTTTGATGTCGGTGCCGAAGGCACGAGCAGACAAACCACCGAGAACGGTGGGAGGGATATCGCCAGGCCGTCTCAACCAATCGGCACTTCTCATCGGGAAGATTCCAAAGGGGAGTTCCTACCCCCACTCCTCCTCCGTCCATTACCTACCCTTCGATAATCCAGCCAATAACATTGTCCAGATGACCGTCGACTCCCAAAGAAACGCGAGTAAGTTCGGTCGTGATTATTATGCGAGCAAATCCTCGAATGACAATTACCACATACATGATTAGAACGTGATCTCGTGTCCACCCACAACTGAACACGATTATGGCCGAAGCACGCCTCGTCTCGATGACGCATTTCTATTCCCTCATCGTTCATTCTCTTTCGATAAAAAAAAGCTGACTCCAGGAAGACATTCTCTTTGGGAGGCCGATCGCCAATTATTTAACGGATGAGTGTCTGCTAACCAAGTAAAAATCGATGAGGCTGAATAATGGATTTAAGATGGATTTGAGCCAAAAACGGCATTAGTCACACAGAAAACCCGTCAGACTAAAACCATTTGCTCGCTTCCTTCAGTCGAGGTCAGGAAGAGATTCAGCTTCGCGCCGGATTCGGCCGACTTCGAGAGCCAAACAACGTCGGTATCGGAATAATCCAATCAACCGTTATATCGACCGTCCAATCCCAAATTGTTTTTCGAGGAAGGGAGGAGACGCAGCACTTTCGATTACTTCTACAACAAATCCGTAATTCAACGTAGAGCTAGAGATTGATCTTCACTACCCTAAAAAACTTAGTTCTTACTTTAAGACCTGCATTTAGCTCCTCACAGTCCACGAGGAGACACGTTCCTAATTACGACTTTTCACGCACATGAATTTCTAAAATCCATGCGTTTATTTCAAGAGATTATAAATTAGTAAATATATTTCAGAATATTCCATTCTTTTTATTCGCCCATTCTCACACTACATTATCATTATTTTTTACACTCACTCGAAATTCATTCCAACTTCAGCAACAGTAACGTAAATACTTTTCTTATCGTATCTCAAATTTTAAGAAGACTTTACCGTATTTTTTCTCGATTTTTATGAGTTGTGGGTTTAAACAACGATCGACCGTTAAGGTAGTCCGAGCGAGATAGTTCCCTAGTCATAATAGAGACCATATTTGAATTATATGTTCTAATTTGTCCAGCTGTGAGACACATGAATTAAATATTACATTATTAATGGTGCAACAGCAAAGTTTTATATGACAGAAATGGTAAGAAATCAAATTAAAATTTTATTTATTTTTTACACTCACTCGAAATTCATTCCAACTTCAGCAACAGTAACGTAAATACTTTTCTTATCGTATCTCAAATTTTAAGAAGACTTTACCGTATTTTTTCTCGATTTTTATGAGTTGTGGGTTTAAACAACGATCGACCGTTAAGGTAGTCCGAGCGAGATAGTTCCCTAGTCATAATAGAGACCATATTTGAATTATATGTTCTAATTTGTCCAGCTGTGAGACACATGAATTAAATATTACATTATTAATGGTGCAACAGGAAAGTTTTATATGACAGAAATGGTAAGAAATCAAATTAAAATACCTAAATAAGTCTTTAACTTGACTCATTTATTTCGCGCGGGGCGTTTGAAACTACTACAAAACGGAAGATGTTTTGAGATACCAAAGTACCTGTTGCGGTGACAATATGATTATTTTTAATAAATGGCTGAGAAAACATACACACTACACGCTGTTAGTTTTTTTTACGACATCTAAGTGTTAGAAATGCCTCATTTTGTAAATAATGTCTCTCGGGAGTGCGTACACGTACCATTCTCCATGTAAAAGGGCTGGTATTTTTTGGCAAATATCTCCGAAAGGGGTTAAAGTTTTGATGTCATTAGAAGGATGAGATATTTTTCTTTAAAATGAGACCAAATTCATAGATTTCTAAGTAAAATGATTTTTCGCTCAAACAACCTTAATTGGCAATTCAATAAATTTTCAGGCATGACACGAGAAAACAGTAAAATTTTACTTATACCCACGGTTGAGAAATGTCTTATTTATTTTCAAACTCAAAACATTCCAATTCATTTTGGGTTCCACAGGTGATTCGGGGTTTTTTGGTCATTTGTTGATAACTTTGTTAATTTAATTCCGTGACTAGTCCCATTATCCTCACAACTTGAAGTATGAAATATAACAAATGATTCCTGGAATACGCCTATAGTGGATTTAGGAATGATAGGGGACGGAGAGACCATTGAACTTGTAATACACAGAAGGACGATAAAAACCAGACCGTATCAATGTTATCATTGACCAGGAGAAAATGTGTTACATGGAGGTTTGGGGTGGAACGCTGGCTACGTACAGGGAGTGCATTTAATGGCAGAAAAATGAAATGGAGGTTTCAGAGAGAACAGAGCCATAGATTAAGGGTGGCTGCTATTCGGAGAAATAACAACTAAAGTAACTATTGCGCAAGGAAGAGCAAGGTCGGTCAAGTTCCCCAATTTTTACATTAATGGCGCCAAAAATGAGGTATGGAAGAAAGTACAATCCGGAATTCGCAAACATACTGAAGTAATGGTAAGCCGATGACCGGAAAGAATGAAGATCTGATGAGAATCCTGGCCCGCGTGAAAAAGCTATGAAGTATTATTACCTGTAGGCAAATTTAAATACAACCGATATTAATTGAGGTAGATATTCAGAATAAAAAGTCAAAATCATACTTAGAGAGCAAAATTTATGGTCAGTCGAAGAATTTTGCATCTAGGAAGTAACAAAGAAGTATAGTAAGAAATATCTAGTGAACGGAAGAGCACCAGTCGAGAAAGCATTCAACGAGAAGAGAAGAGAAAATTTCTGCTACAGCATAAACACTTAAAGAATATGAACATCAGTCACGTACATTACTTCTCCCAATAGTAATAATAGTATGACCTAAATATTCCCACTTAATAACTTCCACTTAAGTCTATATGTGTATACACACTAAATCAATACAAATCCAGGATATTTCGTCCAAAAATTCTGAAAACGGAAGGGGCAAAAGCCAATAGAACAAATGAAGTACTCAAACCTGCACAAAACATGAAAATAATAAACGATACGAAATAAATCCCAATTAAAAAAGATTTTTGGCTAGGTTTTATAGTTATAGTAAGTTTATTTTAACGAATGAGAGCATTTCTGGTTGTCTGGTGAAATTACAACATCCCCGCTCTCAGTCGATGATTCAGAAAATGGTCAAAATATAGAAATAAATTTATCATGGGCGATAATAAAAATCTTGCCTCGTTGCGTTCTAAAAAGAGCCTAATTTATAACTAATAATAGGATGAAATTATTAAATTAGAATGATAACTCAAATCTATAAACTGTTCCATTGAACCAAGAAGAAATTTTCCCGTTTCGAGACACTTATACGGCTTTTCAACGTTAACAACTTCTGTTTTATGAATAGCTTCCTTCGACTCCTCATGCTCACAGCCATTTTTAGTTCATTAGAAACCTCAGCTAGGTAGAAACATCATAAGGCTTGCTAAGCTACATATACACACGTCATTTTTTCCGATCCTTCTTTAGGCTTCTCCGCTAGTCACACAAGGCCTTGGATGGCTTGAGGTATTTCAGAAGCCATTCACGTGATCGTCACCCTTTGAAAGATTGAAATGATACTTGCATTCCCGCGATGGGGAATGATTCCCACCTGACCTCAAAAGAACGCCCGTACACATCCTAAATACTGAGAGGACGGAGTGGCTGCTTAGTGGGCACTTACGGCAAAAGTATTGCTGCATTTTTCCAGCCAGTCAGCTTCGAGTCCAATAAAGACGATTCCGTTTCAAAGTTCTTCGCGATTTCAAATGAAAATGTCTCATTCACTTAGAAAGGGCTTCCCTTCATGCAATAATAAGTTTATCCCTAATTTATTCACGGAAGTTTTATTTTTAGAGCCATGCAAGCCTATCCTAAAAAGAGTGTATTCCTACCGTCTTCCTGCATTCAAAAAGAGTGCCATCGATACATCTATTTCTGGACTGTGCTTCTGTCTAAAATGGGTGGATTGTTCTGAAAGTGAATGCTGAGAGATCGATGAGACCAGCCGTGGTGGCAGGCACCAGAGCCCGTTGAACCTCAGTATCGCGGTAAATTGGTTTCTGGTGGTTTACAACATATTTCGGTCACATTTCCGAGATCAAGAGCTTTTATGCCGCTAATTTCGCCTATATTTTGAGAAAGCACAATAACAAATAAATATTACTAGTGAGCTTGTCCAAACTTTTGTAAATAACAAAATTGTAATTCAGAGCAAACAGCTAATTCTCCGCCAATATTCCATGCATGAACCAGGACCAGATATCTTGAATAATAAGAACTTCCAAGAATACTTCGACATAACACTGCTTTAAGACGATACTCACCTTTTTTACTGCCAGCTTTAAGAATCGCTCTCTTAACAATCGCACATATTATAAAAAATAACGAGGGTTAAATATAACGCGCTCCCTTAGGTTGAACGAAGTATAAGAAAAAATGGAATTATTAATGTTAAGCCCCTAATTAACCTCCTTCAGACACATGAACTTATTATAATTTTTCTGCTTACTCTACTCTTCTACTAATAAAGCAGTTAAATATTTCAAATGAATCAGGATATTGGAATGTCAAAGAAGACGGGTTTCAGATGCGATTTAAGAGGACTTACCTTTGATAAGGGAGTCAAACATTTCATTTCGTGAGGTATCCAAGACATCCACTCTCAAGAAACGAGAGGAAATGTTCCTCTCAGTTCTGAACTCAAAGAGTGCCCTGAGAGCCCTGCAAAGCCGCCCATACCCATTCATACTCGGCTATAATCGGTCGGCTGGTTGCGAGTCATTGTCTCAGCCACCTTCCCGACGGAGAAACAGGTGTCGAACCCGCACCCTGGCGGAATACATCTAAATCTACGTCACACCCTGCAAGCCACACACAGGGTGTGTCGCAGGGGGTGCTTCCACACCAGGAATGCATGAATTATACGGCAGAACACCGAAACTACATTGAAACCAGCGTACCACACATGCAACGCGCCCATTAACTATCTACTGGCCAAGAAACATTCCATCGTCAATCGTTCCAACATACAAAGGATACAAAGACTACTACTACAGATGCAAAATATAATGCATAAATAAGAACATCAATATTCACATCATGCATAAATAAGAACGTAGAGAATATAAAGAGAAAGATCTACAGTCTAGCTTATGTCACTATTCGCACTATTAATGACGACGATCACAGCTGTTATGGTCCCGAATGGTACGAGGAAAAAATGGCATTTTATACCTATTGGTTCTGCAATTTATCTCTCTAATTTTATTGGCGCGATCTAATCTGCCGTAGTACGACCTAACTCCGGATGGCATACATGTACATACACTCGCATCTGCCACTCAACCGCTCTCTCGGCCTCCCGACCCTTTCGAACCCGAATCACATACCTCACCTCATATCTCCCCGGCATTCCCTCAGCTGTCCCCCCCTTATCAACTCACCCTCCTCCCATTGCGTATCCTGAACAGTAAGTAACATAAAAAAACACATCTTAAAACCACCCCTTGTCCCCTCCGCACAACGTTGTTTTCGGCAACCAAACTCCCAGCTCTACTCCCACCCTCCCAGACACCACCCACCCTCTCTCCCTCCCCCTCCACCCTTAGAACAACCCCGCCCATTTCTCCGAATACGTCTCGGCATCTAAAAACCCACGCAATCAACTTCGGTCGGAAGGAAAATACGGGATCGATTCCGAGGGTTCTTTTTGCTCACTCTCTTCCAACCTCTTTCTCCATCTCCTCTCCTCTTCCAACCCACTTCTCCACCCCCTCCTCCCACCCTTCCCTTCCCCACCCCCCTTCGTCACTTGGTGGGACTGCAGAGGGCGTTTGTGCATACCCATCCCACCGTCCCATTCCGCTCGACGTCACACTTCTTACGTCTTCCCCTTTTCTTACCACCCAACGCCACCCCCTTCCCGCCTGGGAATCTTTCCTCCCTTCGAAGACGACGACGTTGGCTTTTGTTTGCATTGTAAAAAGAGACGAAGGCGAAGAGTGGCGGAGGAGGGGTGGGGGTTTGAATGTGGGGTGGAGAGGGGAGAGGGGGGAGAGGGTGAGTAGGGGGAAGAGGGGGAGGAGGGGGGGATAGCGGTCGTCGTGGAGACGCTCCACGACAGCCACCAAACGGATCCCCGAATCTATTCGATTCTCCTCGCGAGAACAAAAAGGTCTCAACGGACTGACGGATATTTCGATAAATTCGAGTCACTTGGGCACTTACATATAGTAAACAAGAGTCGAGCGATTGCGTCCTGCGTTCGAGGCGGTCCAAGGAGAGGTCCATGACTTCTCTTGGATTGGACATTTGGGGAGGCGACCGAGGCGCCAAGGCGCGAAACGAAAGGCGCCAAGGGGACCACGGTTTAACGTCTCATTCGACAGACGGAGTACTGTACTTGTAGTGCCCTCCACAAGACACTCAAGTAGGGGTCGGATTCCCTCTGCAAAACATCCGCCTCTGCAGGGATTTGAACCCTGGCCGTCCGTGTGGTAGGCGAGTACTTTAGCCACTACACCAACCCGATCCCCCTTGAGTTCTCTCCTCCGTGCAATATGGTATAGGGTATAGAGTTTTCTTCCCATTTCTGTGAAAGGTGTTTCACGCTGGAAAATATCTTATCTCAGGTCCACAGCCTAAAAATATTACGCGGAAAAGCAAGTTAGTTATGAGAACTAAACATAAAGAAATTACGCAAAGGGATAAACCAATCAACAAATAATGAAAAAAACTAATAAAATGGATTGGAAAAAATTGAATAAAATATTATCAGAAGAAAATACAAGCACACATTCGAAGTATTTCAACCGATCGAAGTTCGAGTAGTTGAAGGATTCCGAGGACGAAGTTGCGAGGAGTAACTTTACATCGAGCCTCATTTTCATATTTATTGTCTTCTGGAACAGTTGCAACATTCATATTTATTGTCTTCTGGACAAGTTGCAACATTTACTGAATGACACACAGTTATGAGGTCACCTTTTTCTAATATTAATTTCAATGATGTGTCATTCGCATATATTTCGCGTCCGATTGGTATTCGAGTAGGTACCCTAATACCAATTGTACCCAAGTATCAGGGCAAAAACACCGATTTTCATCGAGTTCTCGGATGCACGCATGAACGCCCTGACGAATCCCCTGGCGACTCCTTCAATGCCGCGATGAATACCTGGATGATTCTCGGCTCAAGTTGAGCTAATTACGTTTTTCCAGATGCATAAATGTTTACAAATAGAACTAGATTAAAGGGAGCATGCATTTTTCGGGATTTCATTCGAAGTACAAAAGCAATAATCTTGATAACTGGCAGAGAGTGAGAAATATAAGTTCCATTTATATTCTTCACCTTATTCGACCGCAATCATCACACAGAAGAAGGCTCTTCTTTTAGGAAAACAGTGAAGGTCCCTCTCGTTAATACCACTTTTTCTAATGCACCACACTGGAAATCTTGACAGGTTTCTTACAATTACCAATCTTTCGAACATCGCCAATTTTCTTCAGTTGATATGTAGAACTCCCGGAAAGATTTCATATGCGAGATTTTACAGCTTATGAAATATTTAAGTGCGTATGGCAACGGAGTTGACGTTGGAGTAGGAAGTGCACAAAATTGCAGTTTAGTTGATTATTTGGGTGAGCCGAGCGACAATTGAGGTCATTTGCGCCGTTTAAGGCAGACTCGTCGGTTGGTAAGTGAAGAAATATCTAATATTGGAACGAGAAAAGAGCGGTGTATTCCTAGTGCTGGACTTCGCTCCGATGATGGTGCACAGTGTTTCTTTCGCGTGGATAGTGGTGTAACCTTCAGGTCAACTCTGAAGTGGGGTTATTCTGAGTCAACGCAGCGGAGGTGAAATGCCGTATAGACCCTGTACCACGCGTACCTACCCGTGTAAGACGCGCACCCCACTTCCATGAGCGTCGGGAAACTAAATTCAGCGGTTTTCTTCATTCTCCCAGTGCGAGATTTTTGGTATTAGTCGAAAGTTCAAGGTGCGGCAGCATAATTTGCTGATTTTAATTTAGCGTCAGGAGGCGAGGTTCAAATACGATCCTGTGATGAAGCATACATACATACATACCGATGACGAAGTTCCCTTCCGGGGTAGGCAGAGTCACTAAGTTTCACTCATAAATACATATTTGTACACCAAACTCTGCTTCAATAATTTCCTTCATACTGCCCAATCCTTGCAAACCTCCTTTGCTTTATTTATTCCCATATACTGCTTCATAAATGTTAAATATCTTAATGAGTTGAATGGTATATGGTAAAAGTCATTTCCATATGCTTCATCATCACACATTTCATAGTGAATCCACGAAGGAAAGGGTGCTCTTTAATCGGAGGATGTCATTGGGGACGATATAATGAGGCCAATGGCACACGTTAAGAACATTGCATTACCATCGAGACGTTTCCACGGAAACATTCTAAATTTACGTTTCCCTAGAGCTATCCTTCACAGGGCCTATAATTTTCAATCTTTCCTCTCACGCAAATATCTTTAAAGTTACGCCAGGGCCTTGTTGTTCGGCACATATGCCTTAAGGTAGTCCGATCGAGATAGTTCCCTAATCATAATAGAGACCATATTCGAATTATAAGTTTTAATTTCACCAGCTGTAGGACACATAAATTAAATATTGCACTATTAATGATGCAATAATATAGTTTTATATGACAGAAATCGTAAGTAATCAAATGAAAATATCTAAGTAAGTCTCTAACTTGACTCATTTTTTTCACGTGGTGCGTTTGCAACTCCTTCAAAGCGGAAGTTTTTTTTTGTGATACCCAAGAACCTCTTGCGGTGACAATATGATTAATTTTCAAATATAGCTGTGAAAACATACAAACTACACGCTGTTAGTTTTTTTTAACGACATCTAAGTGTTAGAAATTCTTCATTTTGTAAATAATGTCTCTCTGGAGTTCATACACGCACCATTTCCCATGTAAAAGAGCTGGTATTTTTCGTCAAATATCTCGGAAAGTAATGTGGTAAGGGGTAGAATGTTTTGTGTCTTTGGATAGGTGAGACATTTCCCTTCAAAATGAGACCAAATTCATTGATTTCTAAGTAAAATGATTTTTCGCTCCAGCTACCTTAATGTGAGAAGAGAGCAATTATAGGTACACCGTCACTGTTCACCTTCTGTCGTTCCCCGCTCTCATCGTTTCCTCTCTGCCCGCAGCTTAGTGGTGAACGACGTGGACGCGGAGAAGGCGAACACGGCAATCCCGGGTGCGGCAATCGGCAGCAGGAGTGCGGAGGAGAGCGGCGACGACCGCTCCCACGAAAGCGCGGCCGAGAGCGAGGCGGACGCGGGCGGCGGAGGCGAGGAAGAGGCGTGCCGCACCCACGGCACCCTCACGCACTCCTCCAGCCAAAAGGAACTCTCGGATGCCAGAATAAAACAAATACAGGTACGCAAGGCAGTCATGGAAACGGGAAGTTCTATCGCTATACAATAGGGTGAATCGAAAGACTGCTTGATTCGTAATCGGTCCCTGGATAGTGCTTTAAGTTTGTGGTTGGTGGTCCTTATAACCCATAAAAAATTCTATCTCGATCGGATTATGACTTCAGGCTGCGCTTTTTAGTCAAAATTTTAAATTTTTATGGAAAAAGTAAAAAAATGCAAATTTTCCTGATAGTTTCTAGAGGTTCCCGGGATGATTTTATGGCAAATAATTAAATTTAAGTCGGTGGGGTCAAGTTATTATAGCGGGGTACTGCCTACCTAACATCCGTAACATTTCTGTATGTTTGGCGTTTTTTGACGAACTATTAAACCATTTTGCCTGATTCAAAAACGCACAATCGCTAATATTATGCAATATACAAGCGATATATGTAATTATCTGCCATAAAATCATTCCAAGAATATCTAGAAACCATCAGGAAAATTTACAATTTTTTTACTTTTTTCGTTAAAATTTAAAATTTTGACTAAAAAGCGCAGCCGGAAGATATAATTCGATCGATTTAGAACTTTTTATGGTTTATAAGGACCACCAACCACAAACTTTAAGCACTAGCCGCAGACCGATTTCGAAAAAAAAAAAAACGGTTATTCGTTCCACCCTACTGTAAACGGGCAGGCGGCGGTCACCATGTCATAATTTTATCTGGGCGTTATTTGCGTTTTTATCGCTGCTTTAGCAAGTAGAACATTTTAATTACTTAAGATAGTTCGCTAGAAGAAAATGAACATAATAGCAAAGACATACAGAAGAGAATTGCGCTATCTAAGGAGGCGTTTAGTTATAGTAGGGAGCTGATGACGGGAACACTGGGTAAGAATTATGAAGAAGAGACTGGGGAAGAGCTTGATATGGAGCGTAGCGTTGTATGGGGCAGAAACGTGGACCCTGAGAAGGGATATACGAGAATAGGCTGTAGGCATTTGAGATGTGGGTGAGGGGAAGGATAGAGAAGGTGAGGTGGACGGAAAGGAAGGCTAACGAGGAAGTGCTTGAGACAGTAGGCGAGGACAGGAAACATTTGAACGAAATCTGAGATCGGCCGAGTAGGTGGCTGGAGGATGGGTTGCTTAAGAATGTGATAGAGGGAAGGATGTTGGGCAAGCGAGGTTGGGGAAGAAAGAGAATAGGTTTCATGGGCGGGATGAAGAAGGGTAGATCATATGCTGTGGCGAAAAAGGATATGCTACAAGGAAAAAGGATCTACGGAAGATAGGCCCCTGAAATTGTAGAAAGCCGGGAGGAGATTCTCTGACACTCAACAAAACAAACCTTAAACGGTGAAATACTCGAAAAAAACCGCTGCTTAAAAATAGAGCTTTCAACATGACCGCCCTCAAACGGATCGTGACGTCAGTTGCTCGTATTATTGGAAATTCCTCGCAGAAAAAGCTGAATTCGAGTTACGTCCTGACCGAGACTTGTACGAAATCACTCCAAGTCTTAAACTTGGCCATTCCTTCCCATGGGAGGTCTTATTTCTCTCACTAAAAACCTATGTCTAGAAAGAGTTTCGTAAATGTTGGACTAGCTGTTGAACTCTAGGTTTGTAATGCGATAATGAGCATTAGAATATCCTTTCCAGTCAGATAATGGTGGATAAGATTTCTTTCACGATTCAAGAAGACTTCTCGGACGCGTAATGAGCAGTAATAATTTGGAGCAGAGAGTACAGTGCAGAGAATGTATTTACATGGGAGGAAAGAGTCGATGATCATATGTCATTGGGACAATCATTAAAGCTGCCATTGGGCTCTATGTGTGTTGGAGCTAAACATAATAAAAAATTCTCGTCAGGTAAAAATGTGCTGAATAGATAGGGCCCAATATCAGCTTAACGTTTATGAGTTTGACATAAAGCCTTGTACATGGGGAAGGACAAAAATAATGACTGGGGAAAATGGACCCTTAATTCCATTGACATTCTCACACTATATGAAATTTCCAGATACGAGGTTGGTATCATATATTCTTTAGAAAATACGAGCATAATTGAATTTGTAATGAACAAAAAAAATAATAAACGTCTTCACTGCCAACCAACAGCCAGTTGCTACTGGAGCGACAAACTATTCCCTTCAAGAGAAAAAATAATTCAAACAGACCAAAACAGGAATGGAAGGTATCAACATTGACCAGTATTAGATATTTCCAGGATTTAAAAAAAAGGTTTCTGTCCAAATATGGCACTGGGAATTGTGTTTCCAATCAGACTCTATCTTTGAATTGCGTCAAATCTCCATCCAAGTCCACTCTCAATGCATATTGTCATCTCCAAAAACATTGAACAACAATGAGTCTCAGGAGAAGCACCCTCAGATGTTAAGAGAGGCATTAGATTTCTAAAAGCCATTGGACAGAGTGACATATGCACTTGGACAGCACTAATGCGAGATTCAAATGAGGAAAGGCATTTTATTGTCCTGGATAAGAGATCTGAGATAGTCGGCCACCCACATACAAGCAAGTACACGTACACACTACGTACACAAAGTACATGCGAGTTTATATCAGGAAAATGGGAAGATGGAGAACATGATTGAGATGCTGGAAATGACAGGAATGTGAATGCTCTGGGGAAAAAAAGCAGCTGGGTATCTGGATTGTGAAATAGACGTGGAGGAAGGGGTATGGGGCAAAATAAACAAGGGAATTAAGAAACCAAATCACTTAGTGACGATCATCAATACAAGACGAGAAGGTGGTCACCAAGAACAAATGCTGGAAAAGTTTCATACATACATAGAACAATCTATACATATGTATTCCATATGTATCACTGGTGGATTAAGGTAACATCGTGTAAGAATGGTGGATCGAGGCTCATTTTGGTGGGGGGACTTCTATGGGATTGGATTTTAGGGAGGCAACCAACAGCTGTCATTTGCACCATAGGGGACAGGTAAGGGAGGAAGGGTGGATAGAAACCCAGCGTCAACATTAGCCTGCTCTTAACAAAAGGTGCTATGGGGAGCATGGTTTAACGTCTCATCCGACAGACTGAGTACACTTGAAGTGGCCTTCACAAGGTGCTAAAGAAGAGATCAGGTCTCCTCAGAAAAATATCTTCATCTGCAGGGATTTGAACTCTGGCCGTCCGTATGGTTAACCAGTACTCTGGCCACCATGACAACCCAATGCCCTGGGATTTCTATTTTTCAGGGGTTTGGGAGGTATGGAATATATTATGACAACCATTTTTCCAATTTTTCTCGGTATTTCAGAGGTGGGGGGAAAGGTTGTGGCCACTCTATCCACTCATCTTACTTTAATTCGCCACTGTTATGTAATCTGTACATAGATGGGCGAATCCAGGATTTATTTTAGGGGGGAGAGGATGGGGCGGGACACCCATCCATATCTGTAGCTAGGAGGGCATGACATCATCTTGTCTGGCTCCGTATCACAGATTTGGTATGAATTGTCACATCCAGGGGTGGCAGCTGCCCCCCTCCCCCAGCCTACCCAAGCAAACGTATTGTAGTGGTCCACCAGCAGAACTAATGGAGTTAATTTTCAGTAATTTAATGTTTTTAGGAGGTGTGCTTTTACCAAAAAGCCTGACAGAGTACCATTAATGTATATTTTTTCATAGATTTCTTTGCTCATTTGAATTTTCGATACAATTTAAAATTACATTACTGGCAGGCAAACTGCCTACTTGAAGCATTATGTATTATGATAATAATTATAAAACACAGATCCCAGCCATTACTTTTCCCTTAGAAATACTCTATGCGAGAATAGACAAATCCTCATCTCCCATCTCATCATAAATTAATGGAAGCAACCTTATTTCAGGGAGAAGTGGAAAGCAGAAAGAATGAGTTTGCTCGTCTCTTAGAAGAACATGCCCAAGTTGTGAAGCAGCTGAAAGCAATGGAAGAAGAGGATGGTGCAGAGGGAAGGGTTGGAAGGTCACAGCTCCACTAGCACAAGAGGTGAATGAGACGTCTTCCCCCATCAAAGGCATGACTTATCGCGTGGTCACTCCACTGTCCTCATGGAGTGTGAACATCAAATACTGATATTTTCAAAAGTTTTCGTGCGAGAATATTTTCAAATTAGGGTGTAAATAAAACATGAACGCTTTTGAGAATATTCTGTGTTGAAGCACAAGTCACCAAACTATAAGTTGAATACTATTTTTCCAGCATATTTTTGGAAAAGTGCCAATATTAAGTGTTGATTTCTGCATTCTTGAAAGAAAGCATTAAGGCTTTTTAATATGGTGGTGTAGAGTACTCATTTAGGCTTCATGTCACAATGCATATGAAGAAAGCAAGAGTGGTAAGAAAAGAATACATAGAAAATCACATATTGAATTGATAGGTACGGAGGTTACGTGGAATACCTATGTAAATCTAAAAAAATTGGTTATCAGCTTCAGTAAGACCTTCAATTAGCTTCACCTAATTAGTTTGAGCTACAAACCTATGCTCAGAGGGTGAGCATAAGGTGACCAATTACAGAATGTGTCAGAAACCTTACAAGGGGAAATTATACTTCATAATTGGTTACATTGCTTAACATATTAAAGCAGTATCCACAAGACTCAGGTTTTCAAAATTTGACTATCAGTTACATCTTAGAAAAATTAACTTATGTCGTTTAAAATAAGCTCCTCCATTCAAGATACTTCAGAAAGCCGCAGTGATACTTAAGAGTACATTTATTTTGCAGTCTAATACTTGAGAACATGGACCTTAGTTTTGTTACATGTTTTTGGCTACTGAGAACTTTACTAAAAGGTCTCATCGAACTCAAGTAGGCAGCCACATGTTAGCCTCAATGTGTACTTTAAGAATGTAAGTAAGCATGGTTTTACAGTCAAATAAAATTATATAATCTCAATTTTGAAATCTATTTTGAAATTTGAAAAATGAATACATATTTAAAATAAATGCATGATAACATTATAAACTCTGGTCTCACGAATAATGCAACTACCACTGAGTATGATGGTTGCATTATGTAATCAAATGTATCAAGAATATTTAAGTGAAATGAATCAACATAAATTATGGGAAGATTCATATTGTTACAAATCCACAGAAAAAGCCAAACAAAAAATTTACAGAAGATATATTTGTATGTTTGTCTATATAGATTTAATGATAACATTGTTCAATGTTTGTATATTTTTAAATAAGTGCCCACATGAAGAAGTCAACAGGCAATTTTAAACTAAATAAGATCACAGTTAATTCAGAGCTGAGTAGTATTTAAATATTACAATAGATGCTTATGTTACCACCTGATCACAGAAAAAGGAAGTATACTTCAGCTAGTGAACTCTGAACATGCTCAATCCATAGCTTCAATCAACTTTCTTCCTCTAAAAAGGGAAAATAAGGATAGGATGCATTCAGAGTCATAGACAACCTGATTGAAATATGAGTATACAATTGATGTACCTACCTACCTAATAATTTCTGCTAGAGTAGATATTGTGACCCAATACCAATGTCCAACTTTCTGAGTTGCAATTAATGATTTTATATTGGTTGCAAAAACATATGTCACCCATAGAGTTCCACAGAAATATTTTCCCAATGGTTAAACTGTTTGTAAAAAAAAAAGCTTTGTAAAATGGAAATGCCTCAGCATTATGTACTGTTTATAATAAAAGAGAAAAATCAATAAATAATTGAAAGACTAATAAAGAATCCAGTTTTTAACCACATCAAGCCATTAATTCGATTATCAAACGACCTACTGAAAGAGGTGAATGTACAATGTTGAACGGTTTTCATTATGAAATCATCAAAACCACCTTAGAGGCCAACAGTATGGTATTAAATCACAAGGAAGAATACCATATGAAATAAACAAATTAGAGAGCATTAGATAGACGACTCTGGAACAAAGAAAAGAAATCAACAACGAATGTATAAATAAATAGAAGATGAGTAAGAGTCAATGATATATCATACACTGACAGTTCAACCCTCTTAGTTCTGCCTCCCGCCAGCGGCACTAGCAAGAAATGCTATATATTAATTAATGCTATATATATATTATATAATGCTATAGTATTTATATGAAATGTATCATCTCATGAAAAAAAAACATTATGAAATTATTGTTTATAATATCCATACGCAGATTTTTTATTGTTTATAAATTGAATTAGGTAATAATTATTAAAGACTTTTACATCAAATAAAAATAATTGTAATTATATTAGTGAACTAAAGTTGAATAATATTTGCGCGTGAGCCGATATATCTGCCCACCGCACTTTTCACCTGAGATGCCATAGCCGATATATCAGCCCGCCGGACTAAGAAGGTTAAGCACTAGTTCTTTTTGTGAAATATTTATTTACCAGTCTCAAAATAGAATTCAATTCAATTGGCAATTGAAACATTCCAAATGTATTTGTATGTAAAAATAAATGCTTGCTATGAGCACAGTGCACTCAATAGATAAATATCAGCAATATAAATTCCAGATACTCGGCAGATAGAATAAGAGGGTGGCCACATTAACGCAGCAAAGGTCTGGGGAATGCTAATCTCAACCCTTAACCGGTGATATGTGGTCTGACAGACCACTGCAATGTTTAAATTATAGATATTTTCAATATGTCTGTAACTCTTGTTACCATCATATTTTTGTCCAATAACAGGGCTTTCACTCACTTTTCGATACAGAAAAGTGAGAACGTGAGCGATTTTTGCCAAAAAAGTGAGGGGAAAATGTTGAAAAAGAGAGGAAAATGAGAAAATTGGCAACTTTTACCCCATCTTAGACTTCTAGTAATGGCTAAAACCCTACATTTTGCAATATTTTGCACTGGAACTTTTTTAAAGCAGTAACAATAGGGGTAAAATTACATTACAAAGAATTGGACAATGAAAACTTGTATTTCAGACTCTAGAAAGCATAAATAAACAAAAACTAAAGAAATCTCAACTGAAGATGAACGGTACAAAATAGATAAGAATGAGGTAAATCTACATCTACATACTACCCAGCGAGCCACCGCATGGGCGTGTGGCAGGGGGTGTTAGGATACCAGCCGTGCTAAGATGTAAGGAATAAAGATTTGGGAGGAGAAATTGTGATATGTATTATGGGAGTGTATTTAGTAGAGCTCAGCTTGTATTGTGGTCGCCTGTTATTCATGGAAAATACAAGTTTTTGCACCTATCTGTTCGGCAGTGTATCTCTCTTATTTTATTGCTTCTGTCAGACCTAGAGATGTAGTGAGGTGTCTTGACAATATTCTCCAGTGTCACTCTGAAATACACTAGTTCTGAATTTCTCAAGCCTCAACCTTAGCCTAGCGTGTAGCCTCCGAGTCGCTAGGGGCTCCCACCTTAATCCCTCTAAAAGTTGTGAGACACTATATGTACACTCGTAGCAGTTTTTAACGAAGCGCGCTGCTTTTCTTTGTACTTTATTAATTTTTTGGTTAAATCTCTATGACCAGGGTCCCAAATGTTCGCGGCGTATTCGAGGTGTGGCCTAACCAGAGCGAAGTAGCATCTCCCTTTGACTTTTTCATCCGAGGACCTTCCTGTTATACGATTAACAAAACCTAGTTTCTTTAATGCTGTGCCGCATATGTTTTGCATGTAATCCCCACGATATATCAGAAGTTAAGGTGATTCCAAATATTACCGCCGGAAGAAATGGAAAAGTGCCATGGAAAACCCGGGAGTAAAACCTCACACTGCAAGTGGTTACATCCAGGTTCGTGAGAAACATATTTTTCGACCATCATTGTCAGACAGTTTTTTACTACTATAACTTGGAAAACTTCAGTTTGGAGTTCTGCAAGTGGTCGGAAATCCCGGGCAACTCTCGCTGGCCTCCGTTCATTGCTTGTGCCCGATCAATGTCAACGTCCGTTTGTGCTCACTATCCTCCTGACTGGCAGTCGTCTGACACAAGAACACATGCCGGACATGTGTGGAGGAGAATTTCAGAAAATGCCAAAGCACAGAGGGTAGAAAATCCTCTGCTCTTCTAACAAATCTCCATTTTGATAATCATGCAGGAAGAATGGCCCGACAAATAACCAACCCGGTTGCTCTGATTTATTGCGCTGTCTAATAAAGAACCCCCAACGCTGCTATTCGTTGGGCACCACTGTGCCGTTTCGGCACGTAGTTCGCTGCGGCGGTGGAGAGGGCAGAACCGGCAGGCGCGGCGCATGCGCGAGTGGCGCAGAGAGACCGGACCGGATCGGGCTGGTCGGGAGCTCAGAAAGAGAGAACGGAGAGGAGAGTTCTGAGGAGGTGGCCACGGAGGAGTGACCACGGCCGAGTCGTTTCACTACATCCTTGAGATTAAGCACTTATTGTACATCTTTCTTCATCTTAAGGCTGTTGGTGTCAATTCAGTTGTATTGCTTGGTTATTAAATTATAATTTTAAATCAGTGTTACGCCCAGTCGTTTCACCACTACTGGTATTGATGAAATGTTAATTGCCTTCAGGGGTTGTTGCCTCATCAAAATGCAAATCCCCAGCTAGCCAGCCAAGTACGGTTTGAAAACGATGAGCTTGACTGACACTGAAAACAGTTATCTGTATATTGCACATTTATATGCAGGAAAAGATACTGATGGGTCAGGGCTGTCAAAGGAAGACCAAAAGTCATCGAAGCCAACTAATCTGTTCTTCATCTCTCTGAGCCAATCATGGGGTCTCATAGAAACATCACAGTGAACACTGGTTCATATCTATTGGGCTGGTAGAAAAGCTGAAAGGGAAAGGACTGTTGTACATTGGCACAATTAGAAAAAATAAAAGGTAAATACCTCGTGAGTTCGGGCCACCTAAAGGGTGTATAGTGGGCTCTTCACTGCACTGATTCTCAGCTAACAAGACTAGTTTCCATGTTCCGAAGAGAAATAGGGCTGTTTGTTTGGTTTCCTCAATGCAGCACAGGGTGAGCGACAATATCGAGTCAGGAAAATCAGAAATGATATCATTTTAGAACGTGACCAAGGGTGGCGTAGACACATTGGATAAAATGTATTGTAGCTACTCATCCAGACGAAGGACAAGGAGGTGGCCAATGGCAGTGTTTTCCAGAATATTAGATAATTCCCTTGTCAACTCATTTGTACTTTGGCCGTCTGCAAAAGACAAAAAAGATATGACAAGGTTTGATTTTATAAAAACGGTAGCTTCAGAGCTAGTAAGGTCCCACTTGAGAAAGAGAATGTTCAATCCTAGACTTCCAAGATGGGTACAAATAAGTATCGGACAGATTCTCCACTTACCATTGGAATGGGCAGGAGAGGTTGAAAAGCTAGAGAAGTGGACTGTATGTAGACTGTATAGGCGTAATGCCAGAAAATCCCTTAGGGTGGCACTGCCGTGGGGACCAATGGTTTCGAGGGAGGGTAAAGGGGAGGGGGGCAAAAATTTACTTATAACACCAGTCTAAAAAGAGTTGTTTTTACCTTCCCCAAGGTATTTTGGGTATTTTGTGAACTTTCCACTTCTTTAATAATACTAATAAAAATTCAGATTAATAAATTTCTAAACGTTCTAGTACATAAATATTACAACAATACTGAATATTTTATTTTTCATTTCTATGTAAATAGGTTAGGCAAAAATAACTACAGTATAGCAGTATTACTTGAATCAATTTTAATAAATTTATGATTACAGGGTTTGAAAAGAATACAAAATTACAACTGACCATTATAGATGTAAGATACAAATAGGGCCGAGATTGCCTATATATAGGGCGCAACATTTTGGGTGGCTGAAAATTGAGGATTTTTTTATTTGTTGATTTAAAAACAAAAACTAAAAAAAATTTTAGCACTTCTGCATCCTACCTGCTTAGGCAGAGGTATTACTAGGTAATGAATGGTGAAGGGTATTTCATTTAAGTTGTCATTACAAAATAGGAAAGTAACACTATTCAGTTTGGCAACCTCGCTGTGCATGGCAGAGCACAAAGTGTAGGGTTGTGGTGCGGCAGCAACCCCGCACTTCGCCCCTCCCCCCTTAGTGAGTGGGCGTTGTTACATCGATAATAAGCGTTTTAACTTATTGCTATGCTATGGTTGAGTATTTTTTTGTT
Organism: Ceriagrion tenellum; assembly: GCA_963169105.1. Taxonomy (NCBI): domain Eukaryota; kingdom Metazoa; phylum Arthropoda; class Insecta; order Odonata; family Coenagrionidae; genus Ceriagrion; species Ceriagrion tenellum. Next base: position 119,764,376 of record OY720643.1, read on the forward strand.
GATATATATTATTTCTAGTTTTAAATCGGTTTTAGTTACAAATATATGGTTGGCCTAAATAAATAAATAATATTTCTTAATTTTAAATATAATTTAATTGTTTTAGATAAAACTAATTTTTAATGCAATGATTTAAACAATCCCTTGTTTACTAACTTGGCACTGTCCGAGCGTGTAGAAGGGTAGCGTTTTTACTGAAATTCACTGCTCTATTACTCTAAATGTAGTTTAGTCTCAGTCATAATTTTTCTATGATATATTTCTGTGTGTACGAAGAACATTCTTTAAAATTTTCACTTGTTTTCATTCAGTCCCTTTTTAGATATTGCCGTGAGAAAATTGACGTTAAAAGGCTTTCGGCCATTTTGAAAAGCTCTAGAAAAAAAAGGAGAGCATTCTCAGGACTAAAACTTATACTGTAGGTAGTTATAGAAGTATTCAACACAGAAATAACATATAATTAGTGAGTCTTGTTTCCCTCATAAAAATTTACCATCTTAAAAAGTAACTATTGATAAATATTTTTCTGAGTTTTTACAGAAAGGGTTTGACTAACTTTCTTGCTTGATAGAAAAATTTAAAAAATGTATACCTTAAGTAAATTTCATGTTCAATACACTGTTTTTGAATTATTCTGATATCTTTAAAAAAAGCTTGGCAATTAAACTTTCCGTAAACCACATTTTTCATTAACATTTGCCCAACTGCCATTTTTTAAAATGACAAATTTTAAGCTATCCGACACTAGCCATGGAGTTCCACTTTTACAGAGTCACCCGCAATGCACAAATGTGCGAATTTCCACAGAGAAAAAATCACAAAAATTCACAGGGGAAGAGAAAATATAAGAATCGGTAGCTTAACTGGCTAAAGTACTCGGCCGGAAATCGAGGGATTCGGGTTTGAATCCCAGTCAAGGCGGATGATTTTTTTCCTCTGTGGAAATTCGCACATGTGTGCATTGCGGGTGGCTCCGTAAAAGTGGAACTCCGTGGCTAGTCCCGGATAGCTTGAAATTTGTCAAATAAGAGTGAACACATCTCTGTGTTCAAAGTACGATCTTTCCTCGTGGGCAGTGGCGCTAAGTGCTCAGCAGCGACATTTTTAAAATGGCTGCCAGAAAAAACTATGGCTTATAAAATTTTTTCAAATAGTGTTTTTTGACTGTCTCTCTATAGGGAATTCATGATAAAAAATCAGGAAAATTAAAAAATGTTGAGCAACAAATTTTATTCATATTGGGTGATTTGAAATGGATTGACCCTATTTTCAGAAAAGCGATCGTTAATTTCTGATAGGAAATTATCTACTACAGGGTAAACGACTGCAGTTCTATAGTATTGTTCCACTGAATCAAATGAGTTATTGGACCCGCCACCTATTTTTTTTAGGAGCCTTCCTGATTCTTGGGAGCGATGCTGACTAAAAATGACAATTTTCTGCCAATTGACTGCAGCAATCCCACAGCTGCTGGAAAAATAGTCATTTATAAAAGATGCTATCACTTCAGTTGTGCTTTTAGCAACTTCATTTACAGTGGCATAGCTAATTTTGCAGAGTTTTAGATAAAATGTCACATTGTGTAAGTACTCTCTTAAGAAATATAAGGCAAAAGTAAATTGAAAGCCTTCAATACTATTTAGAAGAGAGTAAGCCTCACCATCAACTGAAGGATCATCGTGAGCAATTTCTTGTAAGGCTTCGATAGTTGCGTCAAAGTTATCAAGTAAAGATCTCACCGCCTCTACTCTAAAATACCACCTACTGTCACTCAGAAACTTTAGTGTTGTAGTTCCCCGAAAAAGAATGAAAACTTTTTTGAATTCTCTTAAAGATAGCATGACGTTTGAACGATCGTTCAATAAAATTGTACAAGTTCTGGAGGTAAAAATACATTTCCAATTGCAGGAACATCTGTACAGCAACTTATTATGCATAGATTAAACACATGAGCATAGCAATGAAAGTATATAGTCATTGAATTTTCTTTTTGTAATCTTGATGCACACCCTTGTACGGTTTTCTCATACTAGATGCACCATCATAGCATTGTGCACGCAGATTATTTATGTCTAGGTCTAAAGATGTTAGAACTGAGTTCAAAAGATTAGCCAAAGATTCACCGTTAGTTTTGATAGTTCTATAAAATCCTACAAATTATTCATGGACTTTCAGATTGTCATCAACATAACTCTACAGCCACTTGCTCATGCTTTGCAATATCTTGAGTTTCATCTTGTCATTATAGTATTAACTATCTGTCCATTTTAACTCAACCTCATAATTTTGCATCGTAGATGAATTTTTTGACGTAAAACGATAAACACGAACAATACTGAATAACTATCAGTTCTCTTAACTCGACAATAACAACTTCCAGTAGTAAGTAAGTAAGTAAGTAAGTAAGTAAGTAAGTAAGTAAGTAAGTAAGTAGTTTATTGGTCCCGGAGACATAAAAAACATATGTATGGGACAAGTCAAGGAGAAGAAAAAAAAAAAAAAAAAAAACAGGAAAAGGAAACAATATATAAATACAAATCCTCGCCTCCAAAGGAGAACACAATATATAAATACAATCACTTATTCAAGAACTCATCGACTGAGTAAAAAACATTGCTCAATAGAAGTTCTTTCAATTTCTTTTTAAAAACAGGAATACTACGGGTCTGTTTGATCTCACTAGGGAGACTGTTGTACAACATGCATCCTGCATATGACGGTTGCCTTGTGAAGGACACTAAATTGTGAGACACCACTTTAAAATCACCATTTCTTCTGGTATTGTATGAATGAACATCGTTGTTCAAGGGCAATCCAAGAGCCAGATGATGCTCTTTAACATACATAATTGTATAGAAAATATATATACATGGGAATGTTAAGATGTTAAGTTCTTTAAAATATAACCTGCAGCTAGTGCGTTTATTTACGCCAACCAAAATTCTTATGGCCCACTTCTGTAGTTTAAACAGTCTTGTTGTTCGCTGGGAATGACCCCATGCACAGACTCCATATTTTAGTCGACTAAAAACACAAGCATAATACACAGAGAGAGCAACACTTAAGCTAGTGATCGGAGTTATTCTACGTAGTAGGTAACAGCTCCTTGCTACTCGTGAACATAAAAAATCAATATGTGATTCCCAGTTCAGGGTATCGTCGATGTACACACCTAAAAATTTTGTAACAGAAGACATAGCAATAGATTTACTGTCTAATTTCAACAAGGGGGAAGAAATCAATTTATTTTGATACATGTGAAAAAGCATAAATGAGGATTTTTTTCTGTTCAACACAACCCTGTTATCGGTACACCAGGATAACATATGATTGACCTCTTGCTGGGCAACTACATTCACATTATCGGCACAAGAAATGAGGTGATTAGTATCATCTGCATACATAATTATTTCACCCTGTCTAACACGGGTAGGAAGGTCATTAATATATAATAAGAAAAGTAGAGGGCCCAATACTGAGCCCTGTGGTACACCTTTGGAAATGTGTGTTTTTTCTGAGGAAACCATAGAAGAGGGTCCGTTTATGCAAACAAATTGGGTTCGACCAAAAAGAAAGGATTTCAGCCAATCGTTGGCTATACCAGATATTCCATAATAATGCAATTTCTTTAGCAGAATTACATGGTCGACACTGTCAAACGCTTTTTTTAAATCATAGAAAATTCCTATGGTCTCAATATGTGCGTCCAAACCCTGAAGAATTAGATCAATAAATTTGTATATGGCTGTTTCGGTACTTTTTCCTTTTAAGAAACCATGCTGAGAAGAGGAGAAAAGTTTATGTTTCACAATAAATGAAGAAAGTCTATTTAACATTGCGTACTCAAAGACCTTTGAAAAAACAGAGACCAGGGATATAGGTCTGTAGTTATCTTTATCCATCTTATCACCCCCCTTGTGCAGAGGGAGAACTTTTGCAGTTTTTAACTGGGGAGGGAAAACACCAGAAGAAAAGGAGACGTTAACTAGGTGGACAAGTGGTGCTAGCAAAAGATTTGCAACAGCACCCTTCATGATACTGCAGGGAATATCGTCAAAACCTGAAGAAAATTTAGAACTTATTTTGACTAAAATCTGGCCAATCTCCTTTTCTGAGACTGGAAAGAGAAATATAGTATCGGGAATTTGTGATAGCCTACTAGTAGAAGACACAATATTGGAGCACGACATATCATTGGTGAGCTGAGTAACAGTGTCGACAAAGTGTTTGTTTAATAAATGGGCGACCTCTACGGGTGATGAAATTACTGAATTATTTGAGACAAGAGTTAGCTCTGATGAGTTACTTTTGTCAGGAGTAGATGCTTCTTTGATTAACTCCCAAGCAGTCTTAATAGGATTGCTAGCAGCAACAATTCTACCAATATGGAAATTCCTTTTGGCATCTGCAATTAGCTTAGCAAAACATTTCTTATTTAATTGATATCTTCGTTTAGCTGATTCACTATCGCAATATTTTACATATCTATAATCCACCTTTAACTGCTCAGCTAACATTCTGATCTCAGGAGTAATCCAGGTCTTCTTAGCTTTCAAGGTGGCACATTGGATTTTCTTCAGGGGGAAATTTGAATCAAAATAAAATTTAATAATGTCAAAAAAATTGCTGAACTTCTCCTCCATTGGGATTTCAGTAAAAACTGTATCCCATTTCTCTCTCTCAAGATCCTGAGAGAAGGATAGCTTTGAAACATCAGAATAAATCCTCTTATATTTGTAATTAGGAACAGAATTTTGGGTGTGGCGATTAACCTGAAAATTTGCAATTTGTGCAGTGTGGTCAGACCAGAAAACGTCAATAATCTGGGTATCTATGAGAGGAAGACCGGAAATGATATTATCGATGGTACTTGCAGTGGAGTTGGTAACTCTTGTTGCATAGGATATAGCCGGGTTCACATTAAAAACACCAAAAATGTCCAGGAGGTAAGAGTAGATTATAAACAACAATACTTTTTATGTGGTCGATTCTTTCAATTACTTGAGATCAACTGAGATTGTCAAATTGCCGATCGTTGTTTTGCGCCGGTGCCTCCGGCCGATTGAAACTTTGTGGACCCTCGATGCGCAGAAGGACAGCGAATAGAGGGGAAAATTATGCTGGTGGCAGAACCTTGGAGGGGAATGCAAAGAGACACGCACTAAGACAGGTGGAATTTCCATCCGTAGGGGTGCAGAATTTAACTACAATTCGAGTTTTTCCTCCGTGGACACGCGCCCGAAAGTAACACATTGAAGAACACGACACAAAGATATGATTTGATGATATGTGTTGACATTATTTCTTTCTGGTAATGCTTTCTCAATAAGTCGCTTCAGAGCGCTCGCCTAAAGATAGGGACAAATGAACACTAACTAAGTCTTTAAAAATAGGATTAAGAAAACCAGTTACCTTTACAGATATTTTTATTTATCATTATACAAGCTTATACTTCTTAGTCACTATCATCGTCTGTTTCACTTATTCCCGACCTAGAACTCAAGAGTTATTATTCAATTTCCTTCCAAATGATCCATTGTTAGCTAGGTATTAATATAATTATCTTCTTCTTTCGTCCGATTGCATGCTTTTTTCCACACTTAACGAAAGTTCCACTCTCTTCAACGGAATAGTTATTCCATCCACTGCTTCATTTTGAATGAACTACAGCATGTTGAAAATTATGCCACATGCCTGTCTCCAAAGCATTATCCACCCCCTACTTTTGAAGACATTGTCACGAGCAGCAAAAGCAGTGCAGGTGGCAGCGAGCACACATGGTCAAAGTCCTCAGAGAGAGAATGGCAATTTCACCTACACCCCCATCTAACACCTCTTCTTCAAAATAGACTCACCTAGGGCGAAAACCAACGTTGCAAGGGCCACGAAGTTTCAATCACACAGTATTGCTATCAGAAGAATTGCTGCTACAAGCTAACACGCATGCGCTTACTGATGACGCTCTTATAGTATAATAAAGACAAACATGTATGATGGAGGACGGCAGAAGTCGCCGTTGACCACTGTTGCCAACTCGACAGAATTTTTAAGGATATAATAAAGTTCTTTTAAAGTAACACATTTTGAACTTGCTTTCCCCGGGCATCTGAGGTACAACTTGTCTGTATAAGGTTCTGGGGAGTATTGGGGTGGTGAGTGCCACCCCCAATTTACGCCTATGGTAGACTGTGATTTTCCTAAAAAAAGCAAAAAACTTCTTTCTCGTAAAAATAAATGATTTTTGTATTTTCCCGGCGAAAATTATGTGTGAAATTCTCTCGGGATTCACACCAGGTTAAATTTTTGGCTGCTGCCAACGTTTCGATTCAAAACACTTGCATCATCATCATGGTAATGATGCCCGGGCCGCATATGTTCTCCCTTATATAGGGTCCTGGACGGTTACATCTGACTGACCATTGTTGTTTGTTCTTTCCGTTATTATTTTTGCAATTAACGATTTCCACCCTTGATTTATCGGGTACCCCGAGTCTCGATTTAAGTTATTGGGCTGAAAATGTATTTCCATGGCTTCCTTAAATAGTCTTTCCCAGTTACCATTGGCCTTGCATATGACTTCCGCATCACTAAAGGAGATGAGATGGTCCCCCTTTAGGCTATGCTCTGCCACGGCGGAAGTAACAGGATGATACAACCTAATGCATCTCCTGTGTTCTTTTAAGCGTGTTTCAATTGTGCAGCATGTTTCACCAATGTATATTTTCCCACATTGGCATGGAATTTGGTAAACTCCCGGTGTCTTGAGTTCCAAATCATCTTTCACTCGGCAGAGATGAGTTCTTAATATTTTTGGTGGTTTATGAATAACCTGGATGTTATGTTTATTCAAGATTCTGGATATTTTCCCCGCGACCATAGAAATGTACGGAACAGCTCTGGCTATGGGTTTTTCTTTGGTAGTCACTTCCGCAACCAGAGAACGAAAAATGCAGGATTTTTCATGATCGATGGAGGCTTTTTTGAAAGCCAAGAAAATCTTTCTCTCCGAATATCCATTCCGATGGAAAGTTGTCCGCAGATGTTCCAATTCAGATGGGAGGCTGTACTCATCAGCGATAGATTTTGCCCGATGAATGAGGGTTGATATTACCACTCTCAGTTGGGACAGGTGGTGGTGGCTTTGACCGTTCAGATATAAGTCAGTGTGAGTAGGTTTTCAATACACACGATGTCGCAGTGTATTATCCCACTTTCGATGGACTAAAATGTCGAGGAAGGGTAGGCTGTTGTTCTTTTCCACCTCCATTGTCAATTGGATGCTCGGATGCTGCTCGTTCATGTGCTTAAGGAAGTCCACAAAGGCGGTGGGTCCATGAGGCCAAATGATTAAAGTGTCATCCACATAGTGAAAAAGGTGCTTCGGCTTCAGTGTGGCCGACGAAAGAGCTTTTTTCTCAAAAATCTCCATGTAGAGATTAGCAATTGCAGGTGAGAGCAGTGACCCCATTGCAACACCATCAACTTGCTGGTAAAATTTTCCATTGTGGACAAAATACGTAGAAGTACGTACGTGATGGAACAAGTTGATGGTCTTCTTTTCAAAGACGGCTCCCAGAAGCTGAAGGGTTTCCTTCAATGGAACGTGTGTACACAAGGAAACGACATCAAAACTGACCATCATATCTGTAGGAGGCAGGTGGAAATTTCCTAACTTTCTCACGAGTTCTGCCGAGTTCTTTATGTGGTGTTCACTTGTTCCCACGTATGGAGCCAAAATGCTGGTGAGATGTTTTGCCAGGTAATATGTTGGTGAGTCGATCGCACTTACAATGGGTCTCAATGGTGTTCCAGCCTTGCGTATTTTAGGAAGACCATAAAGCCTTGGTGGTACTGGGGCTTGCGGCATAAGGTTTCTCCTGCTTTCTACAGGAAAATCTGATTTTTTAATCAGTTCCAACATCTTCCTGACTCTGCTACCCGTGGGATCACGGCTGAGAGGACGGTATGCTGTGTCCTGGAGAATATCTTGGATCTTTTTATTGTAATCCTCCCTCTTCATGACCACCGTGGCGTTTCCCTTGTCAGATGGTAGGATTGCATAGCCGGTATTTTTCTTTAGTTTGCTCAAAGCATTTCGCTCTTCATGGGTCATATGTGGTTTTGGGATGACTGCTTTTTTCAATACAAGGGAAACTTCTCCTCTTATCTCCTCCGAGGTGGCAACAGGAAGTTTCCGTACTGCTTGCTCAATTCCTCCCATAAAGACCATAAATGGAATAGAACCTGGGGCTGGAGCAAAGTTGTCCTTTTGAGAGGACCGATATTGTAGCTTCATCAAGGACTTCCTCCGTCAGATTGATGATGATGCGACTTTTGTCCAGTTCTGGAGTCATGTCCTTTCGCAGTGAGAGATGAATTAATTTCTTTTTTAATCTCTAAGTGTCGTGGCAAAATAGGAGATCACCCTGGGCAGTCGTGGTAATTGATGTAATACCAGTCCAAATGGGAGAGGATGGCTGCGAGATGTAGGTGCAGCGACATCAAGCTCCTTGCATTTTCATCTAAGGCCCTCCTCTTGTGGTGAATCCACTCACAGACGAGTGCGGCACCAGCCCTTTTCACGATCAGCCTGGCCGAACGAGAATTGACACAGCTCTGGATTTGAGCGAATTTAGGTATTATGTCCCGGCATCTTAGTAGAAATGCAAGCGAGCTGAGAAGTTTCGCTTTCTCCTTCTGTAGATGTTCAAGGCGACGAATAGCGTGATAAGTATCCTCCCCGTAGAGGTTCTTTCTCGTATTTCAAATACAAAAACCCAGTGACCATAGAATGCACAAAAAATTTGTGAAGACTGCCAATATGCACTAGATGTAGAGATTGGAGTGTAAATGAAGGAGAAAAACTAACATAAAATGAGCCAACAAAGCAAAAATTGTCAAAAGGAGGCTCACATGACATGCAAGTATACAAACGTACACAGGAACAGTATAATTCACTATACCATTATAGTGTAGTGTCAAAAAGTGCAAAATAATAAAACAGCGTGGGCACAGCCCTGGGTTGACCTTATTTTGCACAAGTACCTGTTTAGTCATCTGACATTGCATTGTGGGGCAGAGTGAAAAATTAAGTTTAGTCTGCCCTCCTCAGGAATACCCTTCACATACCACACCTGGAATTTGTGGCAGTGAGATGGGAATTATTAATAATATGAATTTCAATACTAATCACAGCTTTCACCAATCAGGACTAATTTATTATGTACATACAGCAGACACACAAAAACCATATGCAAACACAGCATACCCAAGATGGTGAAAAACCACCTAAGTGGAATTCTAGCCCACAAAAGCTGGGTGGGCAAGAAAGGATGTTGCCCCAACAACACTAAGACCAACCTTTAAGTAAAGAGATATTTGTTGACCCACAAAGTGCAATCTAATTCTTTACCTTCACCAACAGCTTACCAAACATAATCATAATGCTTTACAATTATTTCATGCGGAATAATAAATAATGACCATGAATAAATCATTAAAAACACGATATTTGTGAAAATATTAAGGCATAATGAATTTTAAGCTACAAGAAAAAGGCTTCTGCAGTCTTGCTTCACTCTCCCTAGATTGGGCCACAAGTGAAATGGCCAAGGAAGTGGTGACTAAGTTTTCAGGTTCTTCCCCCTTGTAGACAACAGTTTCACCGGCATTCCATTCAGCATCTTCAGGTCAAAAATAAGTCAGCAGACTTACCACAGACTGAGGATGGAGACTTTCTGCAGTCCGAGTCCACAGACCTACTTCAAACCTCAAGCTGCCTCCTGGAGTGTCAGTGTAACTGTCATCCACAAGGATGAACCCAAATACCTTTAAGTCAACCGACAAAAACCAGGAAAGCCTTTGTAGCCAGGATATGGTGATAATCCTCATCCGCTAAAGGTTCTACTAGAAATTACAGCAATTACTAATGTGAGTGCACTAGCACTTCATATCATTAATTTTCGCCTACTAATATAAACAAAATTAACTTGGGATTCAAGTATTTCTTGACCTCTCATCATCCCCTCTCAAAACCAATGATCACCTATGAGTTAGCCTCAACTCCAGGAAGTCCTTTGGGCGATGGCAAATCGAGGGAAGGAGGAGGAAATGGAGGTGAGAAGGGCAGCTGTTCCTGAGTTACTGTACTTAAGCACGAAAGACATAAGCTCAGTATGTTGCTCACCCCTTGCACTTATACAATAACACAAGTGAATAATCTGACAGCAGACATGAAATATTATTCCGATGGAAAGACTAAAATTACAAATCTTTGATGAGAAGAAGTGATAAGGATTAAGATAAACCCAAGTACCATTAAACTCTCATACATCATGTGTTAGTATACAATGTGAGTTTTAGAATTTTATTATAAAAAACAACATATTGGGGGACATTCATCATACAAAAATATGAACAAAAGTTTATGGCTCTCCACCATTCTTAGGTGGCTGTACAACACTAAAACAAAAATATGAATATCTGTTCCAGAAGACAATACCTTTTGAAGGCCATAAATGCAATCATTGGTAGAAAATCAATCGTTTTATCACAGGCACATAGAAGATGAATCTGGAAAACCAACAATTCCACACCTGATTCCAAAATGTCTTCAGAGATAATGGCAATAATCAAATTACTGATAGCTAAGGTGCTAATGATTCTGGAATAGTCTTCATGGTGATCCCACTAGAGAAGTTCACCTGAAACAAATCCATGACCATTAATAGAAGAAATACACATGCATGCAGCTGTAGGCAAATAACTGTTAAAATATTTTGTTTGATGACCTTCTCAAATTAATATGAAGTTGATATGAAAAAGAGGACATTGCATCTTGTGTTGAGCAGCCATGTGATAAAGGCTTCATACAATACTTGTACATTTGATGCATACTCTACAAGATGCACCTAGCCATTTAAATTATCAACCACATAATCTGCAAATTTCCCCTTCAACAGTGACATAGACAGCAGACTTAGTTTTATAACATTTGACAGCTTCTATTTTCTACTTTCAGATTTCTTTCCAAGCTACAATCAAGAAGCAGATGAGTCATCAATATAAAATGACAGGAATTTCTTTCTTAATTCAACTCAAATGTGACTACATACTTTAAAACCATGTATGGCACTGCAAAAAATGTACACTCAACAATTGTATGACACCAAACTCAACAGAGAGCACCAAAAGGAAATCAGGCTCAGTTCCACTCATCAAGGTAGCCACTCAGAAGTAGAAATAAAATTCCCATGCCCTTCCGGGATCTTCTGGTGTTTTCCGGTCATTAAGCAGTTACTATCCATACATTACCCATTCTACACATAAAATCGTTAAAAAATTATTGGTTACAAAATTATTGGTAAGAAAATGGTAATCCGTGCACTCGTAGCAGGTAAGCTACAAGTAGCAAGAAGTACAGAGCTCTCCTCAAAAACATCTCCACATGCATAATATGGAGCATTTCTATGCCGTTTTCTATACCTTCAGGAGCTGGATTTAAATGTCCAATAGTCGACCTTCACTGCCGGATTTAATTTCGGCTCTTTAATTTTTCTTGTTTGTAACATGAAAAACGTCAATATATCAACAACTGATAAATGTTTCCAATAAAAAGCATTATTTAGTAAAATGTTTAATTTATCTATAAATTAAATTTCTTAGCCATGTTCAAATTATAAACGATTTAATACATTCCTTATTTTTTGGAACAAAGTTGAAGTCAATAATTTTTTTATTCAGAAAGGTATTTAGTGGAAAGATAAGACAGGAGATATATAATGGAAATGATTTCAATGAATATATACATCATGCTAATTAATAAAATGTTAGTTGTATATCTTAGTATGATACTCCTGGAAACAGTTATAGGTGTTTAGTATTATTTCGCACATTCCGCTCTTCGTAATGGTATCCATGTACAATCCTTTCTCAGAACACTCTCTGCACCTTAGGTGGTTTCCTTTTACTGGCCTGTGTATTTTCCTTCGCCTACAGGCAACGCAGGTGTCTTCCAACCGCACTACTGGGCCTCCCCCTCCGTGAGCTGTGAGGGGGAAGGGCCTTTCTAGATCTAGATCCTAATACATCATGAGTGATGTGATGGAGGTTGAAGGGGAAATTTTCTACTTATTAGAAAATTGAAAGAGTAAAAAGAAAGAGGAGCTTCAGATCTAAGCTGCATCCAATTTCCAGTGGTTGAATCTGGATCTTTATGGTGGCAGCTGAAGAAATGGCTGAGATGGGAAGGTTACCACTCTATAAGATCCTCTCCTTTAAACTTGGGTGCTGATTACTTTATGCACATGAATGAAAAGAATGCCAAAGGATTCACATGGAAGTTGATCTTGGTTGAGATGTATGTGCACTCCCTGTATGCTATCTAAGAGTTTCTCATGATATTTTCTCTTTTGAGAACTCTTTCTATTAAGATAGTTTGAGCCAGATATCATTTCACACAGAATTCAATGACTTTGGCCTCATATTACATAAAAATATCTCCACATCCCCAAGATACCAAAATATTAGCCACTTGCCACAATATTTTTCAAGCTATTTGACACAGAAAATAAACCACTTACATGAGATATGGTACACACTCTCCAGAGGGACTTGATTTCAAATAAATGAGGAACTATTAGCACCTGAGTCTAGTAAAAAATTTAACAGTGTGTAGCATGTACATTTTCTCAACTATTTTTAAAGATAAATCAATGTCTCACCACAATAGTGTTTCAGAATTACAAAAAACCTTGATCCAAAGTTCTTCCAAACTACTTCAAAGCCATTCGTTGAATGCTCATTCAATTATCTTGAACTTCTCAGAAATGTCTCACATGAAGCATTTCCTCCACCACAAATAATTAGACATCACTTAGATGCTTCAATGATACCACTGAAGAAAACTTAGCAAATACATCACAGCCACAGAAACATTGGAAAGGGTGCTCAAGATTATCTATTATTTTCAGGGATTTCAGTCATTTACATTCACAGCAGACGAAAATCATTGCATTCCTTTCATTTCAACTTCACTGTAACCACCATGAGCATGTTTCAAAGCGTGGATAGAATCGATTCTTCAAGAGTGATACATTCACATTTCCTGAGCGGAAACATCAGTACACATGCCGACTTTGTGGAGCATGAAGAAGTGTTGCGCTGCGATCTTGTGGAGTATTGAATATAAACTATCATGGCAAAGGAAAAGACAATATGTCTAGTGAGGTGTGGAAGCATTTTGCCATATCAGCCACAAACTCCAATTTAGCCATTCACAAGTTTTGTTTGGCATCATTATCACGGGATGGGAAATCGCATAGCATGAGCGCAATGAAGATACACTTGAAGAGGCATTGCTTGCAAATATTTGCCGCAAAAACTAACAAGGAGGGAGAAACTTAAGTAAAGAAAACATGCATCTATTCATACTTTCAATGAGCCTTAATATTTTTATAGCCTGAGAACACATAATACAGGGTGGGGCAGAATGGACTCCCTAGTTTCAGACAATCACTGTAGAGCGCGCAGGTGGGTTAGCGGGGTGGGAGTAGTGGCGTTAGGTGGGGGAAGCGACGCCATTTTCAGTAGTCGCCATGAAGTGGTCTGGTGAGCATCGAGGCTTGGTCATAGAAACGTTCTTTAAAAACAATGATAGTGTGGTGGCGACGCAGAGGGCTTTTCGTAGGCAGTTTGGTTTGGCTCGTCATGACAAGGTTCCTGATGCTAAAACCATTAGGAAATGGATTACTAGTGTAAGGGCGACAGGATCTGCACTTCCTAGAAAACCTGCTGGGCGACCTAAAAGTGCGAGGACACCTGGAAACATCGTTGCAGTGAGAGCGTCCATTGAACAGTCTCCATCGTGCTCTGCGCGGAAACATGCTGCTGCCCTTGGAATATTGCCCAGAACGGTAAGGCGAATTTTACACACTGACCTTCACTTACACCCCTACAAGATGATGGTCGTTCAAGAATTGAGTCCACAAGACTGGGTGAAACGTACAGATGCTTGCAATGCAATTTTAACCTCTGTGCAACCCGACGCTATTCTGTGGTCTAGCGATGAAGCGAATTTTCACCTCTCCGGCACAGTTAATAAGCAAAATTTTTGGTACTGGGCGACTGAAAATCCTCGTGAACTTCACCAAAGACCTCTCCATAGCCCCAAAGTGACAGTTTGGTGCGCCGTGTCCTCCATCGGCATTATTGGGCCTTACTTTTTTGAATCTCAAGGTTTAACTGTTACTGTTACCTCTGAGCGTTATTGTGACATGCTGGAGAACTTTTTTCAACCTAAAATGGAAGAGTATGGTCAGCAATATGAACACAAGCCTTTTGGTTTCAACAGGACGGTGCCACGGCTCATACCGCCCTTCATTCATGCCAAATCCTGCAAAGTCAGTTTCCCGGCCGCCTCATCTCCTTACGAGGCGATGTTCCATGGCCCCCTCGCTCCCCGGATTTGAGTCCATGCGATTTTTTTCTTTGGGGATATCTCAAAGCTGAGGTTTACAAAGTTCGACCAAGGACCTTGGAAGCTCTTAAGGAGGCAATTACAGATGTCATCGCTGGAATATCAGAAGATATGCTGAGAAGAGTTTTCGAAAACTTTTTTGAATGACTCAATATGTGCATCGCTCGCCGAGGTCGTCACCTGGATGAACTAATTTTCAAATCAAAATGAAAATAAAATGGCATTGAATGTAGTTTTGGGAAATAAAAACTTTTTAAAACTATCTTTGTTTGTTTTTTTACAATTCACCCGTCAAATCAGGGAGTCCATTCTGCCCCACCCTGTATTTTCACATACTCCATATTTTTATGCCCTTTATACCCATTATTAAAGAAAAACATATCTATAATAAGATGGTGAGTGGCCTGATTGCTACATGTCAGCATTTAGTAGGTCATTATGTTGTATGTCTAGAGCTACCAAACTGTAAAAAAATGCCCAAGTGACGGTGGTAGTGAAGCAACACAAGGTTACTGCAGGATGAGCTCACCAGATGGAACTCCACATTGCATATGCTAACGAGGTTGCTTAGACAATAGACAGCAGGTACACTGGCAGAGACATATGTCACTGTTCATCTTGAATAAACTTCTCTGCACTGGGAGTAGATTGTAAATGTTTCAGGCATTGCAAACATTTGTAATGCTTTGAGCACGGCATGACGTGATATCACATCATGGTTGTCTTTATGCTGGTGCTGATAACGTGATAATACGTCGTGCCGCACTCAAAGGGTTAACCAACCAACTTTGGCAGGGAGTTCACATGATTTAACCTAATCACAATTTATCCTCGACATTAACAGTACAATGAATGAATTGAAGAAACCTGCACCAGTCTCTTCTGGCTTGAAGGGTGTGAAGAATCACTTTTACTGCACTGAAGTGCCGATACCCATCCAGTGGAAACTAATGAATTCTATGCTCTTGCAACTCTCCTTGTACCAAGTCTCAAAGGATGTCCTTTTCAAAGTGAGGAGCTTTTGCAACAAGTCAGAACCCAGCTAATTCAGGAGGTTAAACGCATAAGTAGAACATATCCAGAGGAAAGGAGAGAACTGGTAAGTACGCTTGTTAATACAATTTATTATTTGATTGCTTCTCATTTCCATAGTTTATGAAGACATGTTAAAATCTTTCCGTATTCTTTCTTATAACATGCTCCCACCTCAGACAATAAGACCTCGAGGCATGGACTGCGGTCATTTTATAACCATATTATGATCCCTTCAAACATATCATTGTGCTACTGCTGACGAAGAAGAGGAAAGGTATTGGTGAGAAGAGCTTCTTCCTCCTGAAAACAATATCTTCAAATAATGGAAAAAGAGTAATAAATGAATTTCTAATACTACCACAACTGGCTACGAATTACCATTCAGCACCACCAGCAACAATGCACTCAGAGACTTCAGCACAGCTGGCATTATTAATCGTCGAAACCATGGTCACAAGTTATTAAATTCATTATGGAAACACAAAGTTTACTCTATTCTTTCAAAATGTTCAGTAAATTCCATAAAGTATCGCCGGAAACCACCAACAGCATTATTTGAGATAAAAAGAGGAATCTGTTTGTACCTGGGCATATAAACATGCTTGTTTTTTTATAAAAAATTAAAGCAATAAAATTTTTATACACTTGCAGTTGGAGTGTTTCATTCAATAGCGTTTGGAAAATTAATATTAGAATTCTCAATAATAAACAATATTATGTAAAAAGTAAAATGCAAGATTTAGATTCTAGAAAATTTAGGATTCAAGATAAAGTTAAGATTCGGATTCAAAATAAGATTTGAGATTTGAGGGTAAATTCAAGTAATGGTAGCGGGCATGACTTCGTGGAAATCCTTCATAGTAGGAGCGTCTGAAGAAATTACAACTTGGCTGTTTCCACATGAGGTCCTCATGTGGAAATGTGGAAATCACCTCATGTGGAAACAGTCAAGTTGTAATTTCTTCAGACACTCCTACGGTAAATTCAAGATTCGGATTTGATATTCAGATTCGAGAAAAACTGGATTCAACCCATCTCTAATAATTTTATTCTGAAATCTAACTGGAAAATTGCAGAGCGTCTAATGGACAGGGCAACATGGTACTCCTTGAAGATCAATTTTTTTCTTTAGGATCAGAATATATTTCCACCTCCCGGAACATCATGCTCTTCAGTGAATGGGCAATACTTTCCATGAATTGCCACAATGCCTTCCCAGCTGGCCCTTCTGAGAGAAAAGAGGGCAAATGATATTTTCAGGAAAGAGGATAAACATTACCCTTCAAGGAGACACAATGTGTTTGTGAAATTCTCTCAGGCTCGCCACCTGGTAAGAAATTCATAGGCAGCCAACATTTCGGGTTCCGACTCGTTACCCATTCTCAAGGCTACTGATGAGAGCTTGAAATGACCGTTAAATGTGGTGCTAGGCTGGGCGGGATTGGTCAAGCCCCAATGTGGCTAGGCAACATAAGAGAGGGAGATCCTCCTAGCATGCACTATAGCTATACCTACACGTGTCAAAAAAAATTTTGCCAGAAATATCTCAATTCTGCCAATCAAGGTTAAAAAAAATAAGCATGAACTATGTCATCTATCTCAGAGACCTCGGTCATTCCAATTAAAATGTATATTTGTCAGCCCCGGTGGCAGCGGGGTTAAGTCCTCGCCTGCTAACCCGAGGGTAGTGGGTTCCAGTCCCGCCTGGGTAGAATATTATCTGCCCAGGACATGGGTGTCTGTGTCTCGTCCGTTGTTACTGTTATCCACCCGACGTGAATTGGCACATTGTGCTGTATTCGAGGCAGTGAAAATAAATAAATAAATAAATATTTAACTAACATTTGGCTATTGTCAGGAATGGTATGTAGCAGCACTTAAGTAGGACTCACTGCTGAACAAGGGGAAAGTTCGGACACATTTGCTTCGATTGTTATATATATAAATATATCTTATACAAGATTGACAATTAACCCATCTGCCTCTTAATTTTCCTCGGAATTTCTGGCCCTAAGTTCCTATTTAATTTTCTCAAAATTTTAGTTTCATTTTCATTTTTCATCTCTGGCTGTAGAGCACCTTTCAGAATGAAAGTTCTTCAGTGGGTAAGTTATATAATTTTTAATGGATTCAAAATAGTGCAATTGTTCACAACTTATTAGTTACACGTTAGTTATAAACAAATTAAAGAATAAATATGTTTTCAATGTGACCGGCGATTCGTCGGCTCTTTACCCGAATGGGTTAACAATGAAAATGCTATTTTCACTGGAAAAAATTTATGTGTGTTTTAAAGAGAGAAGATATTTTATGACATTGTGGATAAGCATACAAATCAATTACATTTACAATTGCAGCAATCCTTTCACTGGTGAATAGACAGAAAATGGGAGTTTTTTTGGCTGACACTGGGTAACTTGACAAAATTCTGATTTGGTACATGTCAGGGTGCATTTTAGTCCAGCTTATCACTTAATGCTAGGTAACTTATCAGGAAAAGGTTCATTTAGATGCTCACCACAATAGGAGACAAAATGTTGAGCCGTCAAAATGATCGCAATTCAGATGTTCTTGAAAGCCTAGTTCACAATTAAACCAAGATATCAGAAGGATGGGATAAGTAGCAGCAATACTCCAGAGGATAAAAGCAAGGCAAAGTTTCCAGAAAATTTCAGATGACAAGAGTTCAATGTTAACATAGATGTTATTGTAGTACTGGGACAAAGAAAGGGCATAACTATTGCAAATAAATTTTACTCAGGAAGAGGAATCATAAAAGATGACACTTTAACACATATGGCAGAAAACCAGAAATCATGAAATCCCAAGACTTTACCAGGCCAAAATTCTTATTTCTCCAGGATAAAATATTCATTCCTTGGTTTAGTATGTATAATAAAGTGGGCCCAAGAAGGGGCACAACACACTAATGCATACACGATGGGGAATGAAGTCAACAAATGGGAGTGCCACCACAGTCACTCCGGTGGAGAATCACCTTCCTTCCTGACACATTATACTCTCAGGTGGTTTCCATTCTCATGACGGCCACTCAATCACTTGAACAAAATATGAGGAGAGATTAATACACCACCCACCTAGGAATTAGTGCAAGGACCTGAAATTTTATTTCAGGCACACAATTCAAGGCAAAATACCAAAAAAGAGAGCACCAAAGCATCATTCAGGCAAGACACAAAGAAGTGTCCACAACGGTACTCCCTGAAGACGTTCCTAAACAATCAGATTTCAACTAGGTAAAAGCAAATTCCACTCTAGTTTCTCACATATTTTGACTTTCTAAGGTTTCCCGTTCCCAATATTTATTTCCATGGATTTTCAGACCCATAGCTACCATAATATATACACAATGAACAAGGATAGAAAGAGAAATATAATAAAAAAACACTTTAGAGTCACTAAGTTCAGAGCTCATTTATATCAGTGGATCCTGCTTTTTGCTGGCACATACTACAAATGTTAACTCCAAGAAGTAATCAGTGAAAACAGTCTACTACCATACATCTGTTACCAGGGGATTAGGGCCTCATGACCACTGGACAGATATCTTGAAAATCACTTGCATAACCACCAAGCACATTAAAATGGACTACTCCTCAAACACCCTGCAACATGCTGCTTCCACAACAAATTTGTTCAACCCTCCAACCTGGAAAAGCATGCACCTACCACCAATTGCATCAGAAATACATTGATTGAGTCAGGTTTTCAAGTACATATGCAAGCAGAGAATACTCACCTTTGTATCTTTCAAGATAGTCTATAAGATGTTTCCAACTGAACAATTTGTTCACAAAGAGCATCATTTCTATCTCGTAAGCACCGGATGATGTCAGCCTGCTTCTCCACCAATTTATCAAACTCTTCATTAACATTCCTAGAAGATAAACCAATGAGTCTGAATCCTTCTGAAGGATATGTTGGCTTCAAACAAGAAATTTAAGTTTCTAATTATCAATTTTTTATGCAAACTATCGAAAAATAAAATCAGCATTGCTAGCTTAAAACAATATGCAAATCAAATTCTCATTCCTTATCTATTGTAAGAGATATAATTACGCATTACTTACAAAATAATGCACCACATAACTACATTGCAAAATCAATTCAAAGTAAAAGTCAACAATTTAGAAACTTCATATCGCATATAATGAAAAGCATCACCTTTCATATTATGTGCAGGCATTTTTTAATGTCTGTGGCAATGGGGGGTCATATCATTTGCAACAATAAAAATAATAAATTCATTCTGCCCAAGGACTACGATTTTTTTTGGAATGCATAGTATGAGGCTGTCAGTTTTAAAATAAGTCCCACAGCTTGTACACCACAGTAATTGAGAAAGGACAATAGATAAGAGAGCAATAGTTAGCTATAAAAAACATATATCAGAGAAATGATGTTGTTCCCGGGTTCGCCCATATTTGCAACTTAAACTCATCAGCGGCATATTTCCGAGCCCTCTAAAAAAATCTGTTGTTATACCATTGCACAAAAAGGATATACTAAATATCACAAATTATTGACCGATATCCCTTTCATATGTTTTCAAAAATGTTAGAGAAGCTTGTAAAAAATCGCTTACTAAAATTCATGGATAAAAATAATTTTTTAAGTGACAACCAGTTTGGATTAAGACATGGATTAGGCACCAAAGATGCTCTAGAGAAGCATATGTCCGAAGTTTACAGCTCAATCAATTCAAATGTGTGCACGATGGGGTTATATTTAGACATAACTAAGGCATTTGACACTCTCTCACGCAAAGTACTATTAGAGAAACTGTATCATGCTGGTATACGCGGAAATGTATTTAAGTGGTTCGAAAGTTATTAGTCACTGAGATCTCAATGTGTAAAGGTAAATAATTGCTTTAGTGAATGTGTAACTATCAGGACAGGAGTTCCACAGGGTTGTTTTAGGGCCTATTCTTTTATTGATTTATGTTAATGACTTGTGTAATAACAAATTAGACAGTAAACTTGCAGCATTTGATGATGATGTGGCTCTATGCTATTCAGCACCACAATGGAATCTCATTGAGACTTTTGCTAAAGAGGATCTATGTTTCTTAAGCAAATGGTTTCATTTCAATGGATTGGAATTAAGTAAAAAGACCAAGTTTTTATGCTACGGTACCTGTAATACATGTAATTTTAATTGTAAATTGGAATTTCACTCTGTAACTTGTTCTAAATGCGCTTGCAACTGCCCAGCCATCGAGAGAGTGGACGAGCTGAAGTACTTGGGAGTAATACTTGACAGTAATATACGCTGGGATAAACATTTATTCATGGTAAACAAATGCCTCAGAAGTGCCATATCTAAATTCTATTTTTTTATGCAACAAATGTACACTTCCAGTAAAAAAAATCTGTATATCATGTCGTTGTCCAAACCAAAATATCTTATGGCATAATTTGCAGGGGCAGTGTTTACTTTAATACACTCAAGTGTGTACTAGTTTTACAAAATAATAATCTGTATCATACTTGGTAAAAACTCTTATGAACTCACTCCTTTTCATTGTTGGTGGCCCTCAGATTGTTGCCACCGAGGCATTTGTATTTATTAAAAGTCCTACAATTGTTTCTTGCCAGCGGGTCGATTCTGTAAATGTCATAAGCGTAATAAGGGTGATAGCTATGATGGGCAACTTATGACGGCTATGATGCTCGATCGATTCTATAAGCGAGCGTCAGAAGGTTATGATGCTACGTAGTGACGGGGAACCAAACTAACCTATTAGTACGTTGGTAGCCCTTCATAAACAAGAAGAACCAATGGAAATCACTAAAACATCCCTTCCATCCATCCAAAAAATTGACTAACGGCAACCGAGGAAACTATTGTCTCCCAACTATCAACAAACCTCAACAAAGAGCCAAGAATTCTTTTAAGTACCTACTCATGTAAACAACAAATGAGTATGTTTCATGCTCGAAAATAAATAGATGCTTTGTATTGGCTAGTTCTTTATATAAATTAAGTTTAACAGATAATATTGTGAAATATGATAAGCAGCTACCATGCAGTGCCCATAATTTGAACCCAATCGCTAATAGGTATATATTTGCCCAACATTCATCGTATGTGTTCAGGATCCCACAGACAGGTCTCGAAGTAAATAGTCGGTCGATGTTTGGAGAAAAATACGGTAGTATTTTGAAGAGGTGTGCAGTTTAGATTTTGGCCCACTGGCTTCAACTCTACCCAGAGTTTCCATAATCGTCCATATGCAGTACATGTAGTTTGAAAGTTGTAATTGTATGATTATGCATGCAAATGAGTAGAGTTGACGGGAGTAAAGTCCATATACATTTACAATTTTTCGATAAACGTTCTTGTGCAACATGTGTAATAATAGCAATGAAGTAAAGTGAATTTCATATTTTAAAACTAAATGAGAAATCCACCGTATAATTAAGAAAACATACCGAAATAACATATTAGGTACTGTAACAGTAACGGCAGTTTTCCCATGCCGTTTCAGCAATGTTTTTTTTGGTTTTGTCTCCCCCCACCCCTCTTATTCTCCGGGAAGGTGAGACAACCCACACTCACAAGATATACGACTCGCAAGGTCGCGAGAATGTGACCAATGCTTTTGTTTTGAATGAATGTGTGGGTGTGTGTGTGAGTGAGGGTTGAATGTGAGTGTTTTGTAGGAATCTAACGGGCATAAAGGTGGCAAACTTCTTCGTTCCCCTCCCCGCCAGTGTGTAACGTGAATTACCCAGGTATCTGTGCACAGGAGGGGCATATGAGGGCCCTACCGAGGTGGACTCGAGAGAATTCCTGATTTGTGAGATAGTGCGGTGATACCAAAGTTCTTCCGGAGTGGCCGACCCAGTGACCAAGGCGAGTACCAGAAAGTGGGAATCCACTTACGTGCTGACTGCCGAGAGACAACACAATTAACGAGGCCTGGCGCTGCTGTGCGCACCTCAAGCATTGCTATTCACCCATTATGTTGGCCTGAGTAATTGGCTGACCCTCATTGATTGTCGTCGCGAATCTTCGCTACGCTGTACATTCGGCTTGCCACTAGCTCCAGTGCAGCCTTCGAGCCGAATGCAACACTCATCTCATCATCTTCATCTGTCGACCAAACCGGTCACGTAAGCCACTGCCATTCCGCCCTCGCCCATTGCCCTTATTCGTCCTTGCTCGTCCAATTCATCCCTCCATCAAGTGTTTCATCGACGTTGCGGGACTCTTGAGCAAGGATCGTGTAATTCATCCTAAATTCACCCTGTACTGTGTTTGCTTGAAGTTAGAGGTCCCCAGGATCCGATTGTATGTTTAAATTGTATATCTTGCCGACCACTTGTGTGGTCCCATCATCCAATTAATCGACTCGGGTATTAAATTCGGCATACGGTATTTATTTCATGTGTTCTATTCTTGATTGTCATTCCATTGCATCCATTTCATACATGTCCAATCATCTCATTTATTCCCTCACGTCTCACCCACTATCAGTGTAATTTTAAGTGCCATTCTTACTGTATCTTTGAAGGGTAATGTTGCGTGTTAAAACACAAGGTTTGTGTATGAATGTAATTGTTTTTGTTTTGAGTGAATTAAACCTGTGCTTAAAAGAATATATTCGAGGGTGTGGTTCGAATTACTTCTGGGGGAAATAAGGGGAATCTTTCCCCTTACAGGTGGCTTAATGCCAAAAGTTCTAGATGGTGCATACTGCATGATAGATCCGGATGACTCGGGATCCCTAAAACTACGGATTAGGCGCACTGCGTGCCAAAATGCATTCCTCGTTGTATCACGGCTTTTCCCCCATTTATATCCGGGTGGGAAAATGGTCTGTTACAGTACCTACCTTTGCAATTCATCGTGTGAGTCAGAATTTAGTATTGAATAGCTACTCATGCACAACATAATATCACCATTACCCCGAGCAAATTCCACAATTATTCTAATGGTAATTACAGTTAAAAAACATATTGAGATAGATTTCTACAGTCTGTGACTAAATTATGGACACTAATGTGGTATAATTTCATGTTTGTTATATGGACATATCTTCTATGATGATGAACATAATGCCTTACATGTATTCATGCAAAATTTCACGTGTGCACTCAAAATTAGAATCATATTCTAATGTACAAATTTTGAATTCCACATTTTGAAGAGTAAATACGAAGGTATTTTACTATATTTCAATGAAATACTGCCGATACTTGATTTGATATCCTTCGTAGTTGATGTAAGTACTCATATCCCACGACCTTATGGTGCCTAAGATGTCTCAAGCGTCGTACGATATGACAGCTATGACGGACTTATGACATTTACAGAATCGCTCCTTTTTGCCAGCCGTCATAGCTATGACACCCCCATCGTAAGAACAATAGTTATGACGCCTAAGACATTTACAGAATCAACCCGCAGAAGTGGCAATATGCCCAGTGTATAAGATAAATGCAAATATAATTTAAGAAACATCAAATATGTATGCAAATATAATTTAAGAAACATATCAAACATTGTAGCATACAGACCAAGATTAACCTAATACAAACATTATCTTTTGTATATGGGACCAAAATTATTTAATACACTACCCGCTGAAATAAAAAAATGTAAATCCATAACCAATGCACTAAAACTGACCAAAGACTGGCTATTTTCTTGTGAAAATGCTCAGTATCTTTTTTTTTCGTTCTTTTGCATGATTGTGAATTGTGACTGTCACTTATAACACTGTTACTGCTTTTTCATTAATAGCATGCTTTCATTGTATCTGCTGGCTCTTTCATACATTCATGGGCTCACATCAGGTCTTAGGACCTTGGAGACCACCTAAAGCTACCACTATTTTTTTGTATTCATAATTGTAAATATTATGTGGGAGTAAATAAAACATATCAAAAAAATATATCAATATATCAAAATGCAGTGAATACAATCACAGCAGAGAATAAGAAGTTTACGACGGCACTACATGGATGATAAGGCAAGAAGGGATACGTGACGCTTGAGGTAAGTTAACGGAAATGACACGGGTAAGGGTAATTTTTAACATTCTGCTGTCAAGTATTATTTCCTGAAGGAACTGACAATATCCTGGTAATAACTGACAATATGGGCATTTATTTGCCCAATATGAATGAAGTGTCACTCGTAAATAATGTTTACGAGATAATGAATATGAGAAATCAGCCATTCCACCAAATTCAAAGCTTCAAAAATTTCAGCCTTAAATCAAAAATGGGAAGAATTTCCTTCTGAGGAGAGGAGTTTATTGATGAAAAGCCACCAAAAGTACAAGGACAGACAGTTTCAAGATCAGTGGAGTTTTCCACAGCAGTCCCTATGGACTGGCATGGTGCTGAAAGTTCTAATGCCATAAGAATTTGAAATAATTACAAGTCACCATGTGAAAAGGTATGCGTCATGGACCATGGCAAAACGAAAGCAGTGTCACTGTATAGTCAACTCCGAGTGACCAGAGAAGGACTCACAGTTACACTCTGTACAGTCAAAAATTTAATTTCATCAACGTCATCACCAACATGCACAACTTTCCTCCTCCGATTCACTCACTGAAGTGAAGAAAACATGCACACAGATATAATGTCTCATGTTGATAAATGTCTTATCCAACTTATGTTTTGATAAAAATTTAAGTTTTTGACTGCATAAAGTTAAAAATTGGCTCATCAAATCGTGTATGACCTAATACACAATTGAACATAATTATTCAACAAGTTTCCAGATATTTCACACATACATAAAAATATTTATCATGCTGTTGTAGGGCAGGTGACATTAGGTATTTAACATGCTATATTGAGGCTGTAACAGCATCACAATGACATGAAGAAAAATTTATGAAATCATAAAAATATTTCCCATTTTTTAAAAACTTTGGTTGAATTCATTTTGACAACGTAGCTCACCTTTAAAAAGTTAGCAAAAGTTTTTGTCATGAGCAGAAAAATATTTGTCAAAGTTGTGCTGTGGGTTGCATAACGTCCACATGTATGTGATAACTACTATACTGACATCCTTATGTAGACAATTTATGAGAAAATCAAAGGAATATTTCACTACTTCTTGTGCAATAAAATGCATCAAGACTGATATGAGTAATGTTAAGGTATTAGCATCCATTTCCTCCCCAATTTAGGACCAGTAATCACTAAATTTCCGAATAATTTTCTATCACTATATTCGAAAATAACCCGTCTGAAATTCTAGCTTCTGTTATTCAACCAAAAATAGGATGCTTACATTTAGACATATATGGTCTGACTAGGAAAAATGATTTTAAAAATGAGACACACGAACAAGCCATTGTATACCAGTTTTACAGACTTTGATAAGGCCTAAAACAACTCCTATGCAAAGCAAGGTTTTCTAAGGAAGACCAAAGAATGATTAGAATGAAAGAATAATCATAAACTCTAAAAGAAACAAGCACCATAACTAGACCTGCCATATAAAAGAAATGCAACAGCTAGAATTCATAAGGAGTTTATACAAGGATTTAACCCTTTCCACAATTATCAATAACTACCATCGAAAGGAATTAAAAGGGAAGGGAAGGACAAAGGAATTGGAAAAAATATTAACATGCTCCATAGAGCAGTGAATATTGCAGCGCTACTAGAGAAGTGAGGAAACCAACAAACCTGAAAAACTAAAACGGAAACGGAACAAATGTTCAAAATGCACATGTAAAAATCAAAAATAAGAAGATAAAATAGGGTGGCTACTGATATCCAATTTTCAAATTCCCTGACCTTTCCCTGACTTTTCCCTGATGGATTTACCAATTTCTCTGACCGATCACCAAAAGGTCACCTATTATCGGAATATTTTTTCTGCTGAATTAAATTTTCTACGGCAGTTTTTAATTTTCTTAAGTTTCTAATCATGGTCCCCTATTTTTAGAATTGCAAGCATGTATTTACTATCAACAAGAGTGCTCCTGCTACTTATCGACCTGAGTTTTGGAAGTTAGAAAAAAATTCGAGGTAAAACTTTCCGAAAAACATAGCCTCGGATTCCTTGTGATGAGCGTAATACATTATGATCATAAATTTTAACACTACTAGGAAAATATCACAAAAAGGATATACAAAATGGAATTGTATTGTACATCTGATTCACAAATAATGGCTAAGATTCATAACTAATAAGATTCACAACTGACTATGCCACGAATTTATGGTGCTTTCCATGGTTTGGTTTATTCCATGCACATCAGCGACAGCTGTTAGTTTTAGTTGGTGAAATAAAGGGTGGGAAAGACTGGCCGGTAAACGTAACGGTGAAAAATAACGAGGATTCCTATTCCAGTTTCTCCCCGACTGTTACAAGAATTCCCAGACTTTTCCAGAAGTTCAAAATTCCCAGACAATTCAGGTTTTCCCTGACGATCGCCACCCTGTAAAAATGCATGAATGTGATAGAGGAAAAGTACAAGCAAACATAACACATAAAAGAGAAAAGTTGGAGCACGTGGAATTATCCACCTTTGAACTTACTTTGGAAGCATTTTCTCAAGCCACTTGGAGGAAACACTTGCGCACATCAAGAAAAGGAGAGATAAGAGGGTATTTGCCATAGAGGCCACTACTCTGCTACATGAAGAGAGAGCCAGAGAATAAAAGAAATGCCAGAAAACCTTTGTTTGGATCATGGATCTCCATAAACGAGATAGACATATAGGTTGGCCAGAAAAATATGGAAGCCTCCACAACATGGTACTTGAGAAGGATAACTATCAGAGAACATATAAAAAGGAAAAAGGAAGTACACAGAAGAACAGAACATTGAAGCCCCATGTCAAATATAATTCAAAAATTTACGCTGGTACATTAGACATAGCTAAATGAATTACAGATATTTTCAAAGTACATAATTGCATGAAGAATTAAAGGGAGGCTACTAATGGGAAGTTATATGAGAGCACATTTAAGCTGTGCAAACAATTAGAATTAGCTCAAAACAGAGAAAATAAAAGGTGTCAAATTAAACAATCCAACGAATGAAATACAGACATTTCACAAAATGAAAATACCTTTGAAAAACTCGAGGCCAGAAAAAAGTTCATCAATTGTTCAGGCCAATACCTATACTTTTAACTCATTACTTTATAGATATTTGCATAGCAATGAGTAGTACATTCAAGTCTTTATTTGTCCCAGAAATTCACCATGTGTGTTGACTTAGGCAGATAAGTTAAGCAGACATTCTAACACGTTAGGACAAAGACGTTCACCAAGTCATGTCATCTTCGACCACAAGACAAATAACTGTCAGCAAGACCGGCATATGCTGAAGCCAATCACACAGTAAACACACAGAAAAAATGGTGACCTCTACTCAATGTTCAAAGTACCAAATGAATTTCAGAGAACAAAAACGAACAAGTCTTATCATAAAAGCTGCATTGTGGTTACTTAGCGGGAAAGCAAGTTAAAAATTAACTCTAAATTTCACAGAAAATATTTACCAAAATCCAATTTCACCAGAGGCATGACTGCTCTCTCCAACATACTGAGGCATCCACTCATTTTTCCTGAAGTCTGGACGAGGTTTTTCTTGGTTGAATTTATGTACCTTTGCTACAAGAGAAACCAGTATCCATCAACACAATCCATTAATAACTAAATTTACACAATGATGAATGTTCACATTGACTCACCCATGTAGGATATGCAATATGGAATGAAGAATACATTTTCTAGAGTAACAATACAAAGGAGATATTCATAGGGCTTCAAAAATGATGCAGTTTCACATTGCTTGTTTAGGTCATTGTAGTTTTGACTTAAAACGGTGATAATTACAAGCATTAAAGTGTTAGCTGTAAGAGATTGGCATATTTGATATTATAGTATAACTAAGCATTCCTGACCAGACAATAAATTTAATTCAGAGAACCAAGACATGGCACTTACTTGCAGAAATTATGTAAAATGTCATTTTGCTTGACGTAGCTATTTCTTTGTAAAAGTCCACATAACCCCTTATTCTAAGCACATGATGTTTCAACCTCAGGAAGTTGTGAATGATCTATAATAGAAATACTGCTTATCATCAGAGTCCATTTATTTGTCATATTAGGCACGATTTTTCAGAACACTCACCAGCGCTATCAGCCAGAAAACTGCATGAGCGTAAATGAGAATATAAAACGGCTCACATTTACCGAGCGTGGCTGGCCATAAAAAATATAACAACACTGCCCCCAGTTCGATTCCAACCTGTGACAGATAATATCGAATTGGTAGTATCGTGCGTGAGATAAATAATTAAAGCAGCCCCTACTTACAATTTAATGATCGTTAATAGAACTTACGGCAATCATCAGCTGAAGCATAACTATGTGCCCAGTTCGGAGGGGCTTAAAACCATCGAAGTCCGCATGATTCCTCGCTGACAGGATACAATCATCATCATCAACATCGGCAGAAGATTCACTGGACAGGAACACCCCGCCCTGTATTCGAAAACATTACATGCATTTAAATATCAGCCCAAAGGACACAGCTAAGTGACAACATACGAGCCAATACAAGAAAAAAACTAACACCCGACGAAATGCTGACACCTCTCGCAATGCTAACCATTGCTACGAAACAACATAATAGTAATCTCTACAAGGCAATGCTGGCTTGAAAAACTATATTTAACTACAGGTCATACGTTCACGTCATGCGACCATGACTAACAAACCTAGCAAACAAACTCGGGTACGTGCATTGCGTATTTATCATGTTTATCCTAGGATATAAAAGATATGAAAAAAAGGTAGATGGCGCGCTCAGGGCTTGAGCGAGGTGAGGAAAACTTTGGTGACTTGGGTCATGTGGCATACGTACGATTAACGCGGTAGTTCAAAGAGGGCTTACGCTAGGGCACGATCTCCGCGACAACCTTTTTATCCTGTCTTTAATTCGTAACCAAAATAATGGATTGAAGAGTTCAATGCTGAAGTAGAAGATCGGCTAGGTGGTGGCGATTAGTTCGGATGTATCTTTAAGCTCGATAGCTTCTTAAAAACTATGTAAAACTAAAACTGGATAAGAAAGAATAATATGTCAGTAAAAATACAGAAAACAAAACCCATTCACCTAAAAAAAGAGAGAAATACTTTATTTAAATCTCCATCTATCTACATCAACATACTACACTGCAAGCCACCGTATGGGCGTGTGGCAGGTGGTGTTGGGTTCCAAGCCATGTAAAGATGTGAACAATCGACTGAAAGAGTAAGCAGTGTAAATATTTTAGGTTTCCTAACTGAGACGAAAAAGGATATACTGGAGGGGGATGGGCCCCTGAATGGGTAGAGGACTGGGAGGAGATTCTCTGACATTCAGCAAAACCTACCTTAATTGGTAAATACTTTTTTTTTAAACTGATGAATCCTGGAGCAAGGAGATCCATAAAAATAACTTATGCTTCGAACAATCAAAACATGGATACATTTTGAGAGATATAGCCAGCATAATTCACTTAAAAGTGCATCAAATGATTTTTTGTCTTGCCCGTCTATTCCCAATTTCTCGAGTATTATTGTTAGTTTATTCCAATTCACCTTGTCAAAAGCTTTTTCAAAATCAATAAAGCAAGTAAAAACGTCCTGATTATACTCTATGTTTCTTTCTCTAAGTGTCCTCATCACCGCTATCGCATTCCAAGTTGATCTTCCCTTCCCGAACCCAAATGGGTCATTGCCTGTGTACTTACTGCCTTCCTCTCCAACCTTCTATTGATTATTCAAATTAAAACTTTGGCTGCGTATGAAAGCAAATTAACTGCTCTATAGTTCTCACATCCTAAAGCATTCTCCTTTTTCAGGATAGGAATCAAGACTGTTTTCATGAAACCTTTGGCCATACTCCTTCCTCGTAGATCCTCTGTATAAGTTTGAAAAAAAGTTTGCCCACCTTAATTTCCTAAGCTCTTTAGCAGCTCCGAAGATATATTATCTATTCCTATGGCTTTTCTTGCCTTCATCTCTTTCAATGCTTTCTATATTTCACTATTGAGAATCATTGGCCCAAGGTTATCTTCATTTAGGCTTCCCTTCTCCCCTATATCTAATTTAGTTGGTCTACAATCGCTGTCATATAGCTCCTCCAAATATTCTCGCCATCTTTCTTGAATATCTTCCTGCTCGATTAATATTCTACCTCTCTTGTCCTTATCTTTGGTACTGTTTCCCTTTGCTTACCTCCTGATAGCAATTTTACCCTAGCATATAACACACCCACTTCACCTTCTTTTTCCAGTTTCTCCATTTCCTCACATTGCCTTTTCCATCAATTTTCCTTCGCCCAATTGGTTATTACCCACAGTCAATTATTTAGCTCCTTGTATTTCGCCTTACCTATGTCGGTATTGACATTTTTCCAGTTTCTTCTCTCCTCCATTTTCCAAATCATTTCTTCAGTAACCCACCACTTCTTTACCCTCCTCATTTTCGCTGCTCCTATTGTTTCCTCAGCTGCTCTTACAATTTTTGTTTTAATACTCTCTCATTTTTCCTTGATTGTACCCATTTCCTTGGCTTTGCGTATGTTCCTTTCCTCTATCTCTTGATATTCCCTCCTTTTTTCCCTTTCTCAACGCTTCCCTCCTACTCTCATTAAGCTTTTTGAATCTAACCTCACAATTCATCATTACTAAATTATGATCCGAGTCTGCATCAGCCCCCAGATAGCTCCACGAGTTCTTCACACTGTTCCTGAATTTTTGCCTCACCATGTGAAGTCGATTGTGGAATATGGTCGATTGGAGAACATGTAGTCGATTTGATATATCCCAGTGTCACCTGTCATTTTCCATGTATACCTCCTCCTACAATGGTGTTTCAACCAAGTGTTTGTTACCACTAATTTATTTATCCTACAAAATTCTACTGCCTTCTCTCTGCAATCATTTCTCATTCCTAATCCGAACCCTCCGACTTCATATCCATCTCTCCCTTTACCCTCTGCTGCATTCCAGTCGCCCATTACAATTAGGTTTTTCTCTGATTATCTCCTCTATCTGTTCATACACCTCTTCCTCCTTATGATTGCTTGTATGCATGTACACCTGAACCAAAACAAAATTTGTAGGGCGTGCCTTAATTTCTACCATTAGTATCCTGTCGCTCACTAGCTCAATATTTACTACCCTCATTCCCAATTTTGCGTTCAATACTATAGCTACCCCACGTTGACTCTCGAACCCACATCTATAGATTTTCCTTTATAATTTTTTAATTATAAGAAAGATAGTCCAGAAGTCCTCGCTGTCCTTCCATCTCACCTCGCACAGCCCCAAGGCATCTACATACCCTCTATCCACTTCCCATTTAATACTCTCCAGCTTCCCTGCCCTCATCATGGTCCTAACATTCCAAGTCCCCATTTTTATCAGTAGGGGAGAGTGGGTAACAGTGAGACACGGGGAAGAGCGAGACACATTCAAATTTCCCTCTAAAATTTTCGGTCTGGATGGTGCTGTCAGAGTGGTTCAAAGTTGAACTGAGAGCACATGTTTTGATGTGAAATGCACATGGCTGCTGTGAAAACAACTTCTTTGAATGCAATAAACAAATATTGATGTAAGTAGACTATTTTATTCTATATTTCAAATGATCTAGATTAACATTGCATTTCTGAAATGAAGCTCACTTTCACAAATCTAGAAGGTACTATGGAGTCTGAGCTTTAATAATATTTTTATTTTATATATAGCGTAAGCTCAGTTTGGGTTATTTTTAGCTTTATTCTTCGCTGAAGATGATGGGTAACAGTGAGACACGCACAGCTGGGTAACAGTGAGACACTGTCTCACTGTTACCCAGACAGAGTCTCACTGTAACCCAGAGCTTGAAAAATTTTTTTTTGATGGTTAGGCCAAAATGCCTAGGAATCCAAAGCGAAAAACCGATATTGGATCCTTTTCTGAGGAAACCATGCAAGGAGCTGTTAAGTTGGTGGAACAGGGATGGTCGATAAGAAGAGCAGCCAAAGAGAAAAG
This sequence comes from Ceriagrion tenellum, assembly GCA_963169105.1. Lineage (NCBI taxonomy): Eukaryota > Metazoa > Arthropoda > Insecta > Odonata > Coenagrionidae > Ceriagrion > Ceriagrion tenellum. The sequence goes on from OY720643.1 coordinate 119,796,930, forward strand.
CCTTGCTTATCAAACTGTAGCAAGGTAAACTAATCATAAAATGATATTTATTTGCTTTCCATAACCTGACCATGGACCATCAAAATCATTGATCATTAAGAAAATACATTTTTTATTTATAGATATGCCAAGAAAAAACAAGAGAACCCAAACATACAAATCCGCATGCGACCCAATTATGAAGTTAGGAAGGTTTTTACAACTGAGCAGGAAAGGAGTTTGGCAAATTTCATCGTAAAATGTTCTAAAATGTTTTATGGTTTGCCCATTGCAGAATGCCGAAAGCTGGCATTCGAGATGGCAGTGAACAATAAGGTAACAACACCAGAAACTTGGGTGGAAAATAAGACAGCAGGAATTGAATGGATGCGTTCATTCTTAAAACGCCACCCAGCATTGTCCCTTCGTACTCCTGAAGGATGCAGTCTATCAAGAGCCACATCTTTCAACAGGCACAATATTGAATTATTTTTCAACAATTTGCACGATGTTATGCAACGTTCAAAAAGCTTTGCTGATGGGACCCGCATATTCAACTTGGATGAGACTGGGGTGGTAACAGTGCAAAAACCTCAGAAAGTTATTGCTGAGAAAGGAATAAAGCAAGTAAGTCGAGCAACAAGTGCAGAGAAAGGGACACTTGTCACAACATGCTGTATAATAAATGCATCTGGTAATACCTTGCCACCAGCAATGATATTCCCACGAGTACACTTTAAGGAATATATGTTGGCTGGTGCTCCTCCAGGCACTCTGGGCTTAGCAACCCAATCAGGATGGATGAATACGGAATTGTTTGTAAAAGTGATGAATCATTACATAAAACATACAAGCAGCTCTCCAGAGAACCCTTCATTGTTGATATATGACAACCATGAAAGCCACCTCTCAATATAAGTCCTAAACCTTGCTAAAGAAAATGAGTCACAATCCTCACAGTTCCACCACACTCTACACACAAATTACAACCTCTTGATGTTGGAATTTTTAAACCTTTTTCCACTTACTATAATTCGGCAGTGGATTCATGGATGATGCAACACCCTGGCAAACCTATATCCATTCATAGGTTGCAGGTTGCGTGGGAATAGCTCACCAGAAAGCTATGACACCCAGCAACATAATTGCTGCTTTTAAAAACACTGGAATTTATCCATATGACAGACATATCTTTACAGATGCAGATTTTATGCCAAGTGAAGTAACTGACAGAGTAGCATCAACTGTAGTTGTTGAGCACCTGGAGCAAGATGCTGATGGAAAACTGAGACAGAATTCATCCTTACAAGTTCCTGTTGCTAGTTGTAGTCAGCCAACAGTCTCATTCCAGAGTCCTGAAGATTTTAGGGGTTTTCCTACAGCTGGTGAAAGGAAATATTCAGGGAAAGGGAGAAAAAAGGGGAAAAGTATTGTAGCCACTGACACACCAGTCAAAAATGCCATAGAAGCTGGAAAAATGAGGAAAGAGAAAACAAGGACCAAACCTAAAAAGCAACTTTTTAAGGAAGACATTCATTCATCTTGTGGCTCATGCGATGAAATTTCCAATACAATATGTGTTGACGAGCAGTTGGAAGAAGTTGCTACTCCTACATTTCATGAACTTGAAACAGTACCCCAGGAAGGAGACTATGTGTTAGTTTCCTTCAAAAGTGCCAATAGATATGAAAAATCTGTTTTCTACATAGGGAAGATATTGAACCTGAAGAGTGAACATGATGACGATGGTGATTATGTCGTTAGCTTCCTTCGGAGGAGTGAAAAAGTTCAGAATAAATTTGTGATGCCCAACATTCCAGATATTTCATCTGTGCCACAAAAAGACATTAAAATGGTGTTGCCACGGCCAGTTTACCATGGACAGACCAAAAGACAGCAGTCATACCTTTCATTTGATACAAATTTTAGTAATATTGAGATAAGATAAAAGAATTAACTGTTTATTTATGTTTCTTCAGTATTATTGAAACATCTCCATCCAAATTGTTAGAGGAGCTTATTTTCGTTAAATACAATTTTTTTACTCTCTGAAGTGTGAAGCAATAAAAAATTTAGCTAAATGACATATATTTAATTGTAATCCACTAATAAAAATAGTATTTTTAAAGAATCATAAATACCAGTTATTTTTCTAAGCACTTTGGTTGCAATAATTTCCCCATAATACATGTCTCACTGTTACCCACCTTTTGTCTCAGTGTTCCCCATGCATGGGGAACACTGAGACAACATGCATTACTCTATTCATTAATTGTTTAACATTCCAATTTAAGCATTATACATATAATGATTCAGCTACATTATAGATAAGGTCACAATACAACTACGGTTTAAAAATATTGGTGATATGAGTAAAAATGTGCTAGTTATCTCAGTTATAAAAAAAAGTGTCTCACTGTTACCCACCCTCCCCTACCTTCTCTTCCTTGTACCCTGTGATTGCTCTGTTGAGCAAGGATTTCATGAGATGACAACCTTGCGGGCCTTGCATTACCTGCTGCTGGCTCTGACACCCACCCCGGTGGGCGGGTTCCCACAGTTGCCAGGATTCATTTCTCTTTGATTGCCATTCATTTTTCAGGGTAGTAAAACAGTTGGGAGGGACTCCAACCCCCACTTCCCAACCATGTTTTTCACATGACACCATCACTGCACTACCTTTTGTCTGGCTCCTATCCTTTGACCTATCTGGCATGGGTGACCCTACCAGGAGCAATTTTAATTGATCCCGTCAGTCCAGCTCTAGGGGTCATTGAAACGTGCAAGCCCTTCCACCATGTCAAGGTTGTAGTCCTCATAGGATAGGATAAAATTATTGAGGTACTATGGTATTTTTCAATCATACTAAACTTATGGAATTATCTCTGGGGATCTTTTCTTGCTTCTATAAGTATCTCTTCATGTTCAGAATGAAACCACTTAGTTTTTTCCACCAATATATTTTAACCACAGATCAACCAGTTTCGGCCTTTTCAGGCCATCATCAAGATTACAAATTAAAATACCCAAAAGACAGCACAGCTTATATACGAAATCTCAAGGAGAGGGAAGTGGTTGAAATAAGGGGGGGGGGGGGGAGAATGAGAGGTGATTGGGCAAACTGCAGGGGACGGAAGAAATGGGTGGTGACGCCAGGTTCAAGGACTACGGAGATGAGGGTACTGGCACAGAGAACAAAGGTGAGGTGGTTGAAGGGATTATGTCATTAAGTAGTCTCTCCCCGTGCACTCTGTGATAATATAGAATTTCAAAATTTTCCAGGAAGTCCAACTTCCGCCCCTTTCACAAACATGCAACAGCCTCGGGGTAAAGTTGGATATATGACCCTCATCAATCAAATGCTCTGCAAAACTTGACTTCCTGTCACCATTGACACTGGATTTAAAAAGCTCTCCCATTCTTATCTTCAACCTTCGTCCAGTTTGACCCACATAAAAACGCAGTTACATTCAGGAGTATCACATTTTAGTAAATATACCCCACTTTTATCTTTCATGTCAATTTCATCCTTAGAGTTAAATAATAACTTCTGGAGTGTCACAGAATTATACATGGAAATTTTGTATTTATTTTTGGGGAAATATCTATATAGTTTATATGTTAACTTATTAACAAAGGGTAACTTCACCCACTTAGTGCCAGACGGGAGTATTGGAGAAAGTGAAGTGGATGTGGCTATGGCATGTTTTCGTCGCATACGATTTAAAAGGTCGTCTACCAAAGAGTCATCATAACCATTATTTCGGGCTATACATTTGAAGGTTTTTAATTCAACGGAAAATTCGGTCTGGGAGAGAGGTATTGAAAGTAGGCGGTTAAGCATGGAATAGAAAGCTGCCATTTTATGGGAATGGTGGTGGTTGGAATCATTGGGAATAATGATGTCAGTATAGGTATCCTTACGGTAGATGGAATATGTGGCTTGAATCATTTAAAGAGATGGTTAAATCTAAAAAATGAATTTTGTTTAAGCCTAATTCCATGGTGAAAGAAATTGAAGGGTGCAGCAAATTAAATAAAGATAAAAACATGTCTAATTGCCTTTTGCTCCCCGTCCATAAGCAGATGATATCATCGACATAACGGTAATAATATGTTACATTTTCCAATAGGGGATGTTTCATTTTAAACAATTTTTGCTCTACGTGATCCATAAAAACTTCAGCTAAGATCGGAGACAGTGGCGAACCTATCGATAGGCCATGAATTTGGTGATAAAGACATCCGTTAAATAAGAAATAATTTTGACTTACACAAAGGTTTAAAGGAAAACTGAATTCCTTAATAATGTATTCGCCACAGCCAGCATCTTTTAACAGTTCAATGGAGAGGGCCCAAGCTTCTTTCGCAGGTATTGTCGTAAACCTCACATCTACCAAGTGATCTTGATGCAAGAAGTGATCACTGATTTCTAGAGATCATTAGGTATGGTGGTGAAAGTATTCTAGAGTGCATTGAGCCAGGTGGCAGCCAGCGATGGCCTTGAATGGAAATCAAGCAAACAATACACTCACCCAGGCAGAGCTTCAAAGATTGTAACTGCGATTGGAGTTTCTAGGAAGGGTAGAGAAATGAGGAACACATGAATGAGTGCCTTCTTTCCCTACCACAGTTATTGTGAGAAAAGTAGTGGGGTACATGGGTTGATACAGTACTTGAGATGCGGCTTGTGTATGACAGAATAACTTCTCTATTTCATGTTTTCACTTAATAAATCAGTCTTTCTTTACTACACTGCAAGGGTTAAAAACATTAACCTATCATGGGGGTAATTAGCAGAGTATATTTATCCCTACAGGAACTCTTAATATGTATTATGGCTGCAGATGGGTTCTTATTGTCCCATTGAGTTGTTTATCCCTTCTTTTGGCTGAAACCCATATCCTTTACATTGTTAGGTACCTTGTAATTTCTGGGCTTCAGGTCAACGAAGTCATAATGAAGATAACCAAAGAAACACTGGAGTGTCTCCATTCAGATCCATCAAGAGGAAGATCACAAAAAAAAGTCAAAAGAATGACACCTGATATTATAATAATTTCATGAGAATTTGAAGTGGCTCAATGACCATGCTTACTAGACTCTTTCTTGAATGTGCTCTAGTCTTACCTCAATGTTCACTCTATCTCCATTGATATTGGATATTCTCCCTTACCCTTGAAGGAGCCTCCTGTCAAAATTGGAGTTGGTGTCTTATTTGGCTTCAAGGTGGCAGGGAAATATGGAGTTGTATACATTTATGTGATGAAGTTGATTCTCTAGATCCAAAGTTCTGCAAGCAATAAGTATTAAAATGCTGGAAATTCTACATAAAATTGAGAATAGTTTGCTCTTGGGGACTATGTGGTGCCGCATGAAATAAAAAACCTGCAAAAAATCAGGAAACTAAGTTAAATAAAGTATTTACCATAGAAATTCCCAAAACTTCCAGCCAGACTTAACTGTGTCTAAACAAAATCACCACTATGTAAAATCAAGGCTTTACTTCCCTGAGGAAAGAACATACTATAAAAGTATCTTCCGAGAAAGTTGACTCCACAGTTCACCTTTAAATGATACTCAGATTGGTTCTCGCTCACCTACCCTGTAATTACGTTGCAAAAGTCAACTCTGCTGAGAGTAGCTTACACACATGGGGCTACAAGTTGAAATAACTAACATCAGAGATAATACGAGGTAATGCCCATCTTGTGTAACCCCATACCACCGGATTTTCCCCAGGCAGAAGCCCTTCCTGAGAAATTATGGTGTCTTGGATATGAAAAACATATGCATGGAAATATGTATGATGATATTCCTGATTACCATAATGCCAAATGTTAAGTTTTTAATATATCTTTGAAATTAAAAAGATAAATCTTTTAAGAAATAAAAACTTACCATCTCAAACAGGCTGTTCTGCAAAGCTGGATGTAACATTTACTTACCATAACCCCATTTTCATTCGTAATATGGACAAGATAGAATATGAATGCACAACCGTTGTCATGTCAATTCACTTCAGTGACCTTTTGCAATAAAAATCTTGGTAGAAAGTTAAATTCCTTTTCAATGTCATTTTAAACTAGAGATTTACCTTAAAACTTGAAAAATGGATAATAAGAGGGAATTTTAAATCAGAGAATACAAGCAACTAATTTTCATAACAGATGTGTCTCAATTATAATGTAATCGTGTACCATGCCTAGGGTAAGAGTGTGCCACATAAATGACTAAGGTTATCATCAAATGAATATGGGGAAGATTTTACCAGACAACAGACAATTTGATGCCAGAAAAATAGCATATAAGAGGCCTTTAATTCCCAGAGCATTTCTTTATAAATATTTAATAGCAGCTTGCTCTTCTTATGGTGTAAAAGAATCGGAACAAATTAATATGCATCTAAATTTTATTTTATTAAAAAACATTGAGGGTATCAAGTTCAACAACGTAATTTCTGATCTTAAACAAATTCATCACAAAATGCTGTAAATGGATAATCTAAATGACTGAGAAATGACTATAACGGAAAAATTTTTAAACAAAAAACAGGAAACGCTCTTTCAGGCTTGAGTTCTCTTTGTCACAGCAGAAGTATGCAAAACCACGACTATGTGTACATTATGTTCACATCATGTCCACCCATCATAAATGAATTTATCCCCTCCACAGTCCCTTTTAACCCAGATGATTGTACAGAACAAAAGGCAAATCATTTAAACCCTTAAATAAGGACTGCTCTTCAAGCTAGATCAGACACCAACATTTTGTACCCATCTCAAACAGTGACAATATAAAATTTTTAATCTCACTGGAAGCACCGGTAACAAGTTCATTGATGATGATGACATGCAAGTGTCTTAAAACAGTGCCAGTGATTGACCAGTGAACAGTAATCCGACTTCTTAATTAACCTACATCAATAATTACAGCCGCCACCCCCCACATATGTACATAAGTGAGTGTAGCAAATTTCGATGGATTCTGGCCATGCATAATGGCCATTGTAGGAATTTTGTCACATATACCAAAATAAAAGACCACCAAAATCATCAATTTGACAACCTCAATGACCTGCAGGTCATAGGATTCCAAATACTATTTTATTTTATGAAAAAACAGAACTCAGATAAAATCTTTTCTGCATGAAAATAAATGGTTCACATTTTGTTAGAAAGGCAAAATGGAGAAACTGTTTAAACAGTGTACAAATTTCCATGACACAAATAAAATGGGTTAGATAACAACGGAAACAAAAGCTAACCAAAATGGACAGATAAAAAATCAAAACATAAATAAAATAAGTACATAAGTATCAATGTTCATTATCATTCACTGCTGTCTAAGGTGCTTGGACAACAGACTTATTGACTAAACTCCACACCACAAAATGCTGGAATACTTGCTGGATTCATTGAAAGGAAGCATATTGTCTTCAAGCCGGTAAAGATATTGGTGCTAAATTCCAATCAAGGCAAAGTATCATTCATCCAAATTCAAAGAAAAAAACAATGAAATATTCAATGCCCAAATAAATGCATCACAGTGATATGTATTTGATGCAGTTTAACTCCTTCAGTATTGAAATTAAAAGCTGGTACATATTCAAAATGAAATTCAACTGCAAAATATTAATTCATGCAGAAATGCTGAATGCCAAGGCTTTCTTAGACATCAGTATCTACTTAAAAACTAATTATGAGAATCTTTCCTCCCTTGCTGAGTATGGTATAAAATTAGACATCTAATATATCATGATAGTTTAATCATCAGTTGAATCATAAATGATTAAAATAAAATGTGCATTGTCTACGTCACCTCTTTTTTATACGTATTTCTTCATAGGTGAACATGAAAGAAGTCCCCAAATATCAGCCTAATCTTTTTGAAATAATAAATTGATACTTCAGCACATGAAAATTTACATTTGACATAAAATTCTCATTTAAGTGAATATACATTTCCTCCAAGATTGTACAGCTAAAACTAAATACATACTCGTCATATGCATACTTTTACAGCAGGATGAATGATGTTGGGAAGGAAAAAGCTAGCTGTGGCTATAATCAAACAGCTTCCCATGGAAACTGTATCTATGTTGTGACATCATACTGTTACCGGCTTGATAGGTTCATGAGAAATATTCCAGAATTATTATTTAAGTTTATTTTAACATTTGGCTCACAGGATTTCATAATAAGTTTAATGTCATGCCAGGTTCATAAAAAATGGCATTCAAACACATAATACATCTTTAATATAACCATGATAAAAGGTAGGCTTTCACAAGCATTATCATCAGGTTGGGAGTGAGTTGCATTGCAAAACAATTTGTGAAATATGAACAAAAATTGCTGAAATACATAAGTGACCCAAAACAATTACAAAACAAAAGGAAACATGAAATTATAAGGTATAAAATATAAATTATATAATCTCTGAGGCAGGCATTGATCTGATGTGTTAGAAAACATACATACTCTAAGCATATGTAAGTAAGTACACTACAGGGTAAATCTCACACAAACATAAGAAATAATACCTTTGCTGAGGTCTGAAATACAGATACCAGTAAAAAGTAATGATCAAGCCATGGAATTACTTTTATAAATAGATGCATTATCCATACCACTGCTAGAATGAATTCGGATTCATGATCATTACCAGTCACTTAGGTATTGCGTAATGTTTGTGCACTTCAAATTCAATTTTCACAATACAAGAAATTTCTTCAAATTTAATTTCCAAGAAAACAGTTTTGACAAATCTATTGGTCCATTAGCCTCAGACACTTTAAGTACATGCCTAAAATTATGGAATGTTAGTAATAAATGTACCTATAAGTTACCCATACCCTCATCTTCAATACAAGCAAAAATAATAGAAACCTTAAAACATCCCATGATTCTCACAGAGATATTTTTGACCGTATCCCAATACAAATATAAGAAACACAACATGGTATTTAATGAAGCCAAAATTGGGGATATCTACTCTAATTCAGTACTATAAAAAATCTTCACAGGTTTATTAGGTTTTCATAAAAAAAGACATTTAAAGCATTACCATAAAATAATTCATAAGGATTATTTCACATAAAAATTCAACATGACTGTAATGAAATTCTTAAAATACTTTACATAACCAACATTTAACGAACGATAATATCGCTATTTATTTTGGAGCACTTTTTAGCATGTTCTCTATTTACCTATTTTCAAAGTTACCATTTGCTTAGAGGGGGTGATAATCTGCAGATTAACTAAAGATTTATTTTCAAATGAAAGTGAAAACTCAATACATATGCCATCTGTTTCTCTTTTTTTCTGCATCTCTAATTCAGGTACATCCCATGTATTTTAGCTTGTTAAAATGGGTGCCGTAAGTGTAGACTCATTTTCGCTTTATTAGAAATTGTTCTAAAACTTGAACATCCAAAATATTCTAATTACATGAATAATAATGGATAACACATGACTCAAAGAAGATACTACAATATATTCTGAGGAACATTGCCAAAGTAATTAAATTTATGTACATATAGGTAAGTTTGATTGGAATCATAACACCCCCAATGATATATACAAAATGTACACAGTTGTATTTATGTATTCAATACATACTACTCACATTATAACAGATATAAGATTGAATGATTCATTTGGCCAAAATTTTCTAGAAAAAAAATATTTCCATATTTTGTACAATGTTACCAACCAGACAAGAAGAAACTACATCAATGGCAACATGATAGGTTATTGCTCAATGTAGTTATGCTTAATAATGATGTTAGAACAATGCCATGAGTTTGGCTACAATGTTCTTACTTAATTAGTAATAATTAAGAGTTATGTGCGACACAAGTTATTATAAGCGGAATTAAATTATTATTCATTTTTAAGTACCTTCAATATTCTTTCCGAAGACAGGAAACATCAGAATCTACTGACCTCCCATTCTTATAGCCATACAGCATGGTCTCCAAGTATATAAGGATTACAGCGATGCCAGTTTAAGGGACCCATAAGGAATATGAAAGACTTGGGCCAGCCAGCATCAAATCAATGAAAACAACTACAATTTTTTTGTTACTTTTTGGTACATAAAATGATTTAAGGAAGATGACAACACTCGCAGAATAAAAAAAAGAATCAATTGTGAACAGACTAGTAGGTCTAATAAATACAGTCCCATGATGACAGGCTGGAGGGTGAATGAGAGCGTAGGAGTCTAATGTTGCAGTGTCCTTTCGCATCCTCTGATCGGGCCATTGCGGGAGCCATCGGGGATCCTTCGTGATGTTGCCGTTTTCAGCATAGCAGCACCCTGGCCCATCATCTCTCCCCACCTCCTCCTTAGGATTTGAGGAGCTTGTTGGCCCTCTGGTTAGCCACCGCTATCCGTGTCTCATTTGATTCTCCCTATATTGTCGATGCGAGTTGGCAAAGAGGGTAGTGTTCAAGGTCGTGGATATCACAGGGTACGATGATTTTTTTCAGGAATGAGGTGTAATAATTGAGGGACAAGGGAGGGCACCAACAATTAGTGGTCAGGGAAATGAGAAAATATACAATAAGTAAAGCTTATTTTAGCATTGCATCAGCTTTAATGATAGCTCATCAACTGCTAGCTCAGTCTGTGTATCCATCGAGGTCATGGGACCAGGTGGCTATACATAGCAGGCCGACTCCACGAATTTTTCAAATGCTATGCTTGAAATGCTTGATCAACTCAAAAATGCTTCAAGCTCAATGAACAAACCAAATTAAGTGAAACGATGCCGAGTTCATACTGTGTTTACGGGTAAATTTGAGAGATGGAGTATGATAAGACTGAATTAACAGTGGCACAAGCAGGTGCTATATATCTATGATAGTAACTACACCACTCTAGCTTAGGTAAATTATTCAATTATGAAGTGATAATAATGATGACTGCAAAGATTGCATTAATATAGTATTATGCTTAAAAACTAGTAAAACGCAGAGATAAAAATTAGCAAGCCGAGGATACTCCGAAGGTACCTAGGAAGAGGGTATGAACTCCTAATCAATTCAAATACTTAAATGTGAAGAATATTTGATGATGATAAATAACAATATATAATGGAGGTAGATATGTCCTCAACGAATGTATATCCTTGAGATATGAGAAAAATGTTCTAAGATGAAAGATGATAAACAACTTCTAGTAATTAAAGGACCACTACCCTCATTTTTTACTATTGAGGTGAACCAATTACATACGCTAAAACAGGGATGACCTTAGAAAATCAATCATTGATACAGGATTCCACTCTTGTATACTACCTAAAAACCCACAGGTACATATATGCAGACTTTCTGGCAAGGCTGTAGAAATAAAAGGGGCAAAGTTGAACAGAAGAATACAGAGAGGGGGCAAAAAGGGGTGATAAACAATATCCAAAAGGAGAGGTTCACCCTTTGCTTTTAAGATGAGAGCAGTTTACCAGTTCGCTGAGTGACAGAGGTCACTTGGAGGACATTAGAATCCGCCTGGAGAGAGAAGAGACGGAAATGGAATGGAGGGAAGAGGCGCATGGAGAAGTAAACAGGGACCAAAAGGAAAGTACAATAAAAACCTGTGACCATAGACGCTTAACACAAACACAAAATAATTCCCAAGATAAAAAAATATTATAACATAATGTGCATTTCTGGGGCATTAACAGACCAACAAGTAAGCCCATGTCCAACAGAACACATGTTTCTGAGAGTTCCTCTTACATGTTAGCCTTTACTAAATATCAGGGTTGGGTCAGTAGAATATTCTGTGTAGGAAATGCGTAATTTAAGTGTATATTCTACCGTGGAATATATAATGTACAATATTGCTAATAGTTACATATTCTACGCATAGATAATTAATTTTACATATACTGCTTAAGAAGTGATTACAATTATTGGAAAATTTTATTTTAACAATATACTAAAACAATTTAATAATTAAACCTATATTTAGTGCATTTTCAACTTAAATAGCCTATTACAAGCCTACCATTGCTAGGCCTGCCAGGAAATCAATAACTATCCAAGACTGAACTGTCTAAATGCCAAATTATCCACGAGTCAAAGCAATATTTTCTAGATTGATTGGTGTAGGCCTGAGTCATTTGTAGCCACTTCATATAATTTTTAAAATTTTCTATGGCAAGTACTTGCCATTAGTTATATATGCAGTAGGTTAGATTAAGGATTATATTAACTGGTATTTTAATTGAAGTGAAATTATGTCCATTGCCACTAAGTGAAACATTATAGGAAGTATATTACTGCACCTCTATCAAGGCCAAGAGAAATTTACCATCAATAAACAACTTAAGAGCTGTATGTTTACATGTTGTTCCAGGGCTAACAGCTCTCTTTATTGCAGGCCAGTTCTCTTTCAGACTCATGAATTCATAGGGACAAGCCCAAGGCCTGTCCATAGTTTTTAAGTAGGTACTCAATAGTATTACAACAATTTAGGCTAATATAATGTAGAAAAGACTCTAGGCCTAATTGATTTATTTTGAGGTTATTTGAACACTATTTATGAACTACTTTCATTTTTTTTACCTGTGTGTTTCCAGTTGTTTAGCTGCAGTATTCTTCAATGTCCTCTGACACACGGTACAAAAAGCTGCACACTTATTGTTTTCTTTGATCAATTTGAACCCTCTATCACTCCACAGACCATTCTGTGGCCCGCCTAAATACTGTATATCAGGCCATGAAATGTTAAAATTAGGGTGTCCAGCAGCAGGACATTTGAAAATTCCCTGAGATTTCCAGGTTTTCCAGACATAATTTTTATTTTTCCAGAGCAAATATTGATTTTTTCTCGTTACTTATAAGAGAATGTTCGGTATGTTTTTTAGGTGATTAAACGTAAGGATTATTTTTAAACTTGTATATTTGGAGGAAAACAGACACAAAACTTTAAAATAGTTTGAGAGAAAATCACACCACCAAGCTTTCTTAAGATTTAAACATTGTCATACTGGTGTTCAGGAACAAGGTTATATTACAGTCAGACTTTGCGATGAATAGCATTGATATAAAATGACCAACAACTTAAAAAACTGAAGGAATTGACTTTTTTCCTTATTTTGCTGAATGCGACAACACAAAGGAAATTAGACTTCACAACTTGCCGATAAAAGCACGTTCTTTACGCCACTGATTCACAGACTGTGACCAATAAGAACATAATGTACCTATATAGAAAACATTGTACCTACTTTCGGTGATTACAGGAATGCATAATGCGACAACGCAAGGGAAATTTGACTAAGCAACTTGCCGAAAAAGGCACACTGCTTCCGTTGCTTTTTATATATTGACACCACAGAAAATTTCAGAGTCAATTCGATATTTCCCTGAGATTCCCCAGTCTTCCCGGTTTTCCAGAGTAATGGACACCCTGAATATGTAAAAATGTATTAAAAAAGATATTGAGTTAACAGAAAGTAACAAAGCACAAAAATGGTACAAGATATCACATATAACTACAAATATATTAAAGAAAATCTGAGGGAAAAAGAGTTGTTGATAAAAAATTATAAAAAACTACCAATGCAGGATGAATATTTTATCAATACCTTCCACAGTGCCATAAACAAAGGCAAAAAAGTAAGATATAAGAAGAGGAATTGTGTAAACAAAACTTGGATAGCAAACAACACGAAAGTGCTAAATTGCCAAAAGGAACTAAATAACGAGAGAATAAAATGCTATAATGACACAAGCCTAGAACAAACGATGGCATATAGGAAAATAAGAAACAAATACTCAGCACTGATTAAAACTGAAAAGAAAAATACTATGAATGTGTTATTGATAATAATAAAACAGATTCCAAACAAATGTGGAAAACACTCAAATCAATAGTATCCAATAAAAAAAGCAACAATTAGGTAAAAAAAGAGTGTATAGTGTTCAATGATCGCAAAAAGGTAAAAGATGATCTGGAGTTTGCAAATAAAATGAACAGATACATAATCGAAAGTGTGGAAGGCATTGAGAAGAGCATTGTTATCTATAAAGACAAAGGTTCAATCCAAGCAATAATAAAATGCCAATTGGAAATGATATAAAATTCTGTGATTTCATGCCTCTATCTGTGAATGAACTAAGAAAGATTATTTTAAATTTAAAAAATCATAAGGCCAACCCAGATGATGTACGTGCTAAAGTACTAAAAGAAACTTTTGAAGAATACTGCAGTTCTTTAGTGGAAGTCATTAACTTATCATAGAAAACAGGCAAAATAATTAATAAATGGAAAGTATCTATTGTAATTCCCATCCCTAAAATCCAAAACCACTTCTGCCAAATGAGATCTTTAACCAGAGTCCTACAAGACCTCTTATATGACCTCCTTATGAGTCTCGTGAGAGTTATAGTATGACTCTTGTAGGATTGCATATGAGTTCATGAAGACTTCATCATGAGGTCATTTCGAAAATCTTGTAAGACTCCCACGAATTCATAGGAGCTCTTCAAGTCTTCACGTAGGACTCATATGCGCTGACTGGGTGAGGGCTAGGCTTGTGGTGTACAAAACTATAATTGCTCCTCACTTCGATTATAGTGCCACCATTCTATTTAATACAAATATAGAAAACTTTAAAAGACTGCAAAAGTTACAAACAAGAGGTACGAGGACTATTCTAGCATGCCCAAAAAGATTACACAGAAGTGACATGTTGAAAACACTGTGTTTCTTATCTATAGAACAAAGAGTAGTTTATAGAAGCCTTCTCTTTATACATAACTGTGTATCAAATAAGAACTGTAATAGAAGTAATTATTTTAAGGATTTCCTTGTAAGAAGCAACGAAAACCAAGGGTACACAACAAGAAACAGAAACAACTTCTACTTGAATGTGCAATGTAACACAAGTGGGCAAAGATCTTTATTTGTAAATGGGCTCAAATTATATAAGAAAATAATAAAGGATATAAGTGACTTAAATGCAAGTGAATATAAAAAAGTTATGCGAGTTTGTAAAAACCAATTACCCATTAGGATGAAAGGACAAGAGCAATTATGTACATTTTTATACATTTCCAAGGAGGTCTACCCTTACCAAAAAGTAGTACTCAGAGCCCAGTACTTAGTACATGAATGTCAGTACTTAGTACATGGACATCAGTACTTAGTAAATGAAATTCAGTACTTAGTACATGGACGTCAGTAATAAGTAAATGGACATCAGTACTTAGTAAATGGATGTTAGTACTTAGTACATGGATGTCAGTACTTATTATATGGATGTCAGTACTTAGTACATGGATGTCAGTACTTAATACATGGACATCAGTACTAAGTAGTGAAGTCTTAGTACAATGGTATTCAGAGTCCATTGTACTAAGACTTCCAATCCAATCTGGGGATGCATTCAAGATGGCGCAACGTGGTGACGAAGGTCTGTGTGGCTCTTGTGAGAATGTTGTCGAACGACTGGACCAAATGGTTTCTTGCAATATTAGTTCGTTAATTTTTAATTTTAAGTGCACGGGCCTCTCCGATATATGTTTACGAGCACTCAAAGACAACAGAGATATTTATTGGAAGTGTTTAAGTTGTCGGCTATCAAAAGTCTCGCTTTCCAAAATGGCGGCTGACATTGAAACATTGAAAAGTGATTTAGCTCGCGTAAAGGCGACCACGAGACCTGCTTTGGACTCTGAACCACGGCGGATGCAAGTATCTCAATCAGCACCACTGGTGAAAAAAGTTACCATTGTAGATGGAGTGAAAAATGTTACCAGCAATGTTGCCTTATCCGGACCATGAGATAAATACATGGTGCCTAGTGATAGTGATAAACTTCAAATGGATTCGTTATCTGTATTTTCTAGTTCTGTTCCTTCCTTGAAGGGTGAGGGTGCGTTGGTAGATAATATGAAATCATCTTTAAGTGACACAAACGACAATGATGGTTTTAGAAGTAATGCATTCGCGAGCAAAGCGCCGTAAAAACATAAATGGAAAGGCAAAGGACGATAGTGACTGTCCATTCAAGGGTACATAAAAAAATGCCATATTCATGTATGGAAAGTCCAACCGATGACCACTACGGAGGATGAAATACGATCTTTTCGGAAGTCCGTGAATAGTGACCTAGAAGTGGTGAAACTTGAAGTTAAGGGTGAGTATGCTTCCTTCCATGTTTCTGTAGCGGATTCATGCAAAGACTTGCATCTAAGTGAATCTTTCTGGCCTGAGAACATGGCCATCAGGCCATTTTATTTCTCTCAAAACCACTCTTCCCCTGGAGAGGCCTCATCGAGGGACAACATCCGTCAAGTTGCCCTTGCTGCTGCCGACATTACTGATGTAAGCGCTGAGACCACAGTCAGCTCACAATCAATGAACTCAGAATCAATCTGCCCAGCCCACTCATGGAATGGTTACAACATTCAAGACTGGAAAAGGTAAAACAAACACTGGATGACTAGACATGGCAAATTCTGAACCAGTTGTTTCCAGTAGTTTTTCCACATATTCTCATGATGTCAGTGAAGTCTTGAGTCACTCTTCTATTGTGTCTCAACGTTCAGTGTTTGAGAAATAAATTTTATGCCATAAAAGTATCTATTTGTGAACATAGACATGATATTGTGTGTTCAACTGAACACTGGCTTCATCAACATGAACTCAGTCTTTTTAAAATTGAAGGATACCAACTTGCAACTTCATACCGCAGAACCATAGCAAAAAAACGGTGGAATCCTTGTATATGTTTCACATCAATTGGATATTAAGGAAATTGATGTAAGTATGTAGGTATACTCACGCATTGCACTGTGAGATGAGTGCTGTTAGAGTAAAAGACTATAAGGTAATTATTGTATGCATCTACCGATCACCTAATGGGGATTTTGATATATTTTGTGAATACCTTGAACAAATGCTTAGTACTTTTTTATTTATTTTTTTTATTTTATCTTCACTACCCCGAATACAGCACGATGTGCCAATTTACGTCGGGTGAATAACAGTAACAACGGACGAGACACAAACACCCATGTCCTGGGCAGATAATATTTTACCCAGGCGGGACTCGAACCCGCGACCCTAGGATTAGCAGGCGAGGACTTTACCCCGCCGCCACCGGGGCCGACTTTGACTAGTTATAACTCAGATATCATACTCTGTGGTGATCTGAATGTTGACATCCGGTTATCTGTCAAGGAATCCATTGCTCTCACTACCTTGCTCCTGTCATTTGACTTATACTGCATGAACAGGGAACCTACTACAATTCTTGCCTAGATAATGTCTTAACTAACTTGCCCTCTGAAGTCTTTTGCGTGAGAACTACTGATCTGGGAATTTCTGATCATTTGGCTCTGGAATTCTACTTTAAATCTCACAATGATATGAACAAGCAGGACCATAGGTCAGGTTCTATCATGTATCGCCCTATCACATCTGAGGGTCTTGAAAATCTAAAATTTCTTCTTGGTAGCATTCCCTGGCATTCCCTACCAATCCATTCAAATGGTGACGACAATTTTACTTGCTTCTTCGAAAATTTCATGTTGTTTTTTGAGCACTGTTTCCCCAAGAAAGTAGGCTACACATCAAGAAGTAAAAAGTCAGCTAATAAGTGGTTTACGCCTGACCTGGCAAGGCTTAGGGAGGAAGTGATTTCATTGCACACCAAATACAGAGTCACTGGTGAAAACGACCATAAACAGACTTGGCTCAAACTAAAGAAGCAGTACGTATATCCATAAAATAAAAGTATCAAAAATGAATACTAATCATAACATGATCGTAAATTCACAAAATAAGACTAAGACTGTTTGGAGGGTAATCAACAGGGAATGTGGGGTATCTTGTGTTAATACCCCACCTCCATTTAACCGTGATACAATAAATGAATACTTCATCAAATCGGTCAATGATCTCATTGCTACCATTGACAGCAAGTCTGTCTCTGCAGCTGACTTGCAAAATAACATTCTGGATATTACACCTACTTTGAAATGGAAATGGGTGACACCATCTGACAGGTCAGTCATAAAAACTCTTAAAAACTCAAATTGTACTGATGTGCATGGATTATCACGTAATTGATGAACCACTTTCACTGGTTTGCAATTCTTGTTTTCCGTCTGGATGTTTCCCTAAACCACTAAAATTCTCAAAAGTAATTCCCATTCACAAAAAAGGTGACAAAACCGCACCTTCTAATTATCACCCAATATCAATCACTCGAGAGTTAAGAAACATATTTGAGAGGGTCATTAAAATTCAGCTAAACAACTATTTTCAATGCAATACTCTATTTACATCATCACAGTGTGGTTTTCGCAAAGGTGAATCCACCTCAACTGCTGTCAGATATATTACTGATATAATCTTAAAGGCTTTTGAAGAAAAGTCATCCACTGCCTTGATTGCATGTGATTTCTCTAAAGCTTTTGACTGTGTGTCTCATTCTGTTCTTCTTCAAAAACTTGACCAATATGGAATCAAAAATAATGAATTGAAGCTCCTTAACTCATCCCTGAAGGATCGTTCACAGTGTGTTTGCATAGATGATAAACTGTCCTTACCTTTATGTGTCAAACATGGTGTACCCCAAGGTTCTGTGCTTGGCCCTCTTCTATTCTTGGTTATGATAAACGACCTTCCCTACAATGCCCCATGTCAGACTGTTCTTTAAGGTGATCATACAACCTTCTTATATAACATTAATGATCTGAACAACATCCAAAACTCAGATCATTCTATTATGAATGTGGCTTAAAGGTGGTTCTCAGCTAATGGACTTGCCTTAAATACAGAAAAAAATCAATCGAAAATCTTTTCCTTAAGCAAAGCATTAAATGAAACAGACAGTATAAAGCTCCTAGGCTTTGAGCTAGACAGCAAGTTAATGTGAAATACTCACATATCTTCTACTTGTATCAAACTATCCAAGGTGATTTTCATGTTATGCAAGCTCAAGGAACTTATTCCATAGGACTATTTAAGATCAATTTATTTTGCTTTTTTTCAGTGCCATCTAAATTATGGCATTTAAATATGGGGTCAAGCTGCAATAGCCAATGATATTTTTATACTGCAAAAGAGAGCGGTGAGAATTATTTCTAACTCAACCCCTCAAGAGCATTGTAAGCCATTATTCAAACAACTTGGTATTATCACACTTCCCCGTTTGTATATTTACAAATGCCTATGTAATGTTAAAGAAAATATTGAGTTCATTAAGACAGGTGACAGTGTCCATCACCATGACACTAGGAGAAAGGAAAATCTGGTCGTACCACAGTGTAGGCTAACTAAAACAAAAGAACAATTTCTTGTTCTAAAGCTAAAATTGTTTAGTATTTTGCCTCATGAGGCCAGAAATGTCACCTTGCCAAAATTTAAATCTGTAATTCATTGTTAGCTGGTATCAAAAGCTTTCTATTCTATTGAAGAATACCTACTGTGCAAAAACCTAAACGCATATTTTATTTTGATTTTGTTTGTGTTGTCCTTAATCTTGATGAAGACTATTGCAAATGTACATTGCTTAATGTCTAATAAAATTTATTATTATTATTATTGTTTGTGATTTACTGAGAATGTTTAGTACTCGGATCTCTCAATGTAGTACTCAGTCCAGAAGTACTCACAATACTAGCACTCTGTACTAGCCCTCTGGTACCAATAATTCCATGATGTTGATAATTTCTAGAAAAGTACTGGCAATACTTGCAATGCGTACTAATTTTGTACTTAAATACTTGATTAGTGAATATGGCAAGAAGTTTGATTATGATTGGTTGGAGCACATCATCTTCACATTGTAATTATTCCACTTGTTTGTCTGCTGCTGCCTCAGGGACGGATATTCCATTGTCCACGAAATATCTTTTATAAGGTCCTTTGGGCATTTTATATAGTTTATCTTATTGAGTTCCCACAGTCCAAAGTTTGGATAGTATTTAAGCAAAACACCAATTTACCTGTGTCTTTCTTTTTAGACTTATTATATCCTCATCAACAAATTCTTTATTTTTTGTAAACACATTTATTTAAACAATTATTTACATTCAAATGCTTCGAAACGATGCTTTCATCGATTGTCACCAAGGCGACGTTTGTTTTGTCATAATATGTGCAAGGTAAACTTCGTGGTTGAAAGGTTAGACTCATAACTATTGCAATTTTCTTAAGTTTCGCTTTCTGTTAAATATCCCCTCATAAACCATTAACCATGGATAGTTCGTGAAAAGATATTTTAAAACTGGATGAAAAGAAATGTATGGTAGTTGAATTAACAAGAGGACCGACGAAGAGAAAGTACTGCTGGCCATGGGATGTCAGAATTGGCTAAAACAGTGTGACAGAGAAAATTTGGAAACCACTATAAAGGAAGAAAAAACCCTGACCATCGTTTGGCCCAGTTGCGATGTAAAGCCCACGAGGGAAATGAAAAAGGTGTCAAAGGAAATATCTTGGGCCAATACTGCCGTCAAAGTTTTGGCATGTGGAGGTGAGTACATGCAAACACATTTTTATTAATCATGAGTTTAAATGATTTAAAGTACAATACACATTATCGGCAAGACAAAGGCACGATGATCAAGTCATATACGTAAAATATGCATATATTATTCCAAGTATTTATGACACTGGTTATCATCATTACATATTTTTATAATAGGTTGGGTCGAAATGTGCAGTCTCAGGAAATCATTCATAAAACATGCATGTGTAGTTGTAACAAAGGAGGATAGGAGGAGGGTGGCAAAGAAAAGGGAGTCATCTGCCAGTGAGGATGAGGAGTGGAAGACACAACCATCAACATCATTTCAAGGAACCGTGAGTACACATGTTTTGAAGACTAATTGTCCTTTTGTAGAATGATGATGTACAACGGTGTAGAATCGCAGCTCAATATCTTTATATTTATTTTAGGTAAAGAGGAAGAGGATTGCTCACAGACGAACAACCACCACCAATGATAATAAATTATGGGTTGCTGTTAAGAATAATGATGCAACTAATGGAACAATGGTAGTGTTATAGGTTAAATTTCCTAGATACAAATAAAAAGCCACTCCTTGATTATTCATTCGGCTGCATTTTGTTTGTAGAGATCCCTCAAAAACGTGTTTTGTTACTACAAGAAGAAATTGGGCACACTTATAAGTAGTGGATAAATAGTGGTCATACTCATGAGTTCTATACAACTTAGGTAATATGCCATCACAGGAAAAGTACATAGTACTTTCAGTATTATATTTTTATTGAAAGATGCCTAAATTAATGTGTGCTTTTGTTGCAGCATTCACCAAAAACTTTTATCCAGGGTTGGACAATGAATTAGCCATGAGAGCTGGCATTAAAAGGAAATGTAATAACATTTCCAATAATATGGAAAGGCCAATACTAGGAACAGGAGTTCAGTGAAAATATTTTTCTATTTTTAAATTAGGTAAGTTTTATATTCAAAATTGTCCATGGGTAATATTGTTAACAAAATTGAAATATTGATAACAAAAAGTTATAAATAATGACTTATTATCAATTATTCAGGGAATCTCATTCCCTCCAGGGATATCCAAATTCCCCACAAGGACCTTTGTTCCCTGCAGTGATTTCTAAACTCCCTGCATGAATTTTCGTTCTCTGCCAGGAATTGTGTTCTCTGTTGGTATTGTTATCACGAATTTATGGATCAACGGGACATTTTCAATAGGGGTAAGACCTGCATTATTCATTCTATTTTAAAGATTTTATTATTATTTCAACTTTATGGTTATTAATGACTTGATACACAAAAACAAGTTTGTGTATCATTATTTGAGTTCCTAAGTCCACAAATACTAGGCCCAGTACTGAAGTACACAAGCACTAGCTCCAGTACTTGAGTACTAAAGTACACAGTACTTGAGTCCAGTACTTGAGTACTAAAGTACACAAGTACTAGCCCCAATACTTAGTATTTGAGCAATAAGTACATGAGTACTACCTCCAGTACTACTGTCTGCCTTCATGAAAATAGTACACGAGTATTACCTCAGTACTTGATTTTCTGTACTTCCAGTACTACTTTTTGGTAAGGGCTGTGGGCATTTGATTATTTTTATGTGTGATTATTTTATAATAATTGTATTGTTGTTTTATGCACATATTTATACAATTTATACTATATTTACCTGTATAAATTTTTGTATTCTGACAGATTAGTTCATCAAGAACTATGAATAAATACACTTACTCACTTACTTACTTACCTGTCATTTTGGAAACTGGTCAGGGAATAACTGGAATAACTGTGATTGGTTAATGGGTAAATTGCTTGCGATTGGCCATTGTATTTATGGTGCCAAATTTAAATAATGATAAGCTGTAGGTATAATACCTTTAGTATGCATTCTTTCTCATTGGAGCATGCAAATAGACTTAAAAATATATCACTAATAATTATTAATTTTCCTGTAAATTTAATAATAGTATATAAACTAAAAATTAAAATATTAAATATTTAAGGAAGAGAAGGTGTGAAACAGGTTATGTTGCTACATTAAAGGACCACAGGTTAACATTTACCTTTGTTGTATGCGAAGTCAACTTTTGTAATCACTCTGGGTTCCTCCATCAGGGCAAGTCACAACTAATTATATGTAAATACTATAATTAAATAACAGAGTTGATAAAATAAGAGAATAACAGTAATTAAAACTGCAATAAAACAATGATTTAGGAAGAAAGATCTAAGGCTTTCCCAGCATATGAAGTCGTAGAAGGTTATTTGGGTTTCCCGCCGGGTCATGATGCCCTGATGAAGATGGACGATGGATCGCTCATCGAAACGTCGGCCGAGATGGAGAGTTTGACCACCCGGTGGGAAAACCCAAATAACCTTCAATGATTTAGGAAGACTAACATTATTTGTTCAAGGTAATGTAATTTTGTAACCATCAAATCAATGTAATGCTTTATTTTTTTAATTGTAATTCTCTACATTTTAAATAAATGTAGTAAAATAATGTTTTGTTTTATTAAACAGGAATTGTGTTCTTTGTTGGTATTAAGCATAAAACATTATTTTACAGGCAAAAAAAATAATAAACATAATCTTCTACATAATCTACGCAATATTCTACATAATCTACATTATTTTCTATATGTATGTAGAAAAATAATAGCCTAGGTGTAATGACCCAACCCTGCAAAATTTGTATTTTATTACATGTCATTGGAATCAGACAACATCTCACACACAGCCATCTCTGTGTCAAACTTAATGATGGGCTCTAGTTTTCTTCAAGGACTAAGGCAAGAAATGGAAGGATTTGATGAATACGGGTTCAGAAGGATGATAGTAGTATACATTACTAACATGGCTTGTTCTTTCTTGAAAGTAAAATGTATAAGAAGTTTTTTACTTGCATTAAAATCTTAAATCTTTCACCAAACTGAAATATCCAACAAAGCTATGAGTTATTCTTGTCATTTCCTTCAGGCTTTGAAATAAACTAAAAGAAAAGTTATGGTTAAGTTTATTTAGAACTTAAATGTGGCACATTTCTTTGTATTATGCACAAATACAGTAAATAACCAATGGAAATCAGCCCTATACCACTTAGAAGTGATAAGGCACACATATGGGCTAATCTTTTAAAAATCACTCAAGAAATCGATAAAATTTAAATGAAAAAACTAAGTACAGTAGAGCGCCGATTATCTGACGTCCAATTAACCAACCGTTGGATTATCTGACGATATATCCCTCAACAATTTCCCCTCTCTCTCCCCGGCTCTCCCTTTCATACCCTCCCCATCTCTCTTTTTCCAACCCTCTCCGCTCCCCCACCTGCTACCACTTCTGACCGCACTCGTAGTCGGTAGCAGACAGACAGCGAGTCGCATACAGCGTCAAAGTCAACAAATTTGCTACATTTTGCTGACAAAAAAGATTTCCTGCAATTCAACAACGCACATGACACTGTTGCATTATGGTGAGTCTACTGAATCTCTGCTCAGTGCTCAATTTATTCGTGACCCGGGCGTATGAGTTTATTCGGTTTATATTGCTTCCGTGGACGTTTTACATTTGGCATGCTGCGTCTGCAAAATTATAGATTCGAAATGAGTAATTCTGCAGGAAAGAAGAATCACGTAGAATTAGATATTTCCGAGAAGTTAAGAATTATTGAAAGGGCGTCCAAGGGAGAGTCACCGGCTAATTTAGCAGCAGATTGTGGCATAGGAATCACCACAGTGCACGATATTTTAAAAAATCAAGCCAAGTTGTTGAACTATGCTTCAAAATCGGACAGCATGAGTGGACTTCAAAAGAGAAAAACAATGAAAGGTTTGGCTGTAACCGATGTGGACAATGCACTTTACCTATGGTATCAGCAGAAGAGAAGTGAAGGAATGCCTATTAGTGGACCGATTTTGTGTAAACAGGCACAAGTGTTCCATCAACAGTTGGGGACAAATGAAACATTCTGTGTCTTCCGGGTGGTTGAAAAGATTTAAAAATTGCCATGGAATTCGAGAGTTGAACATAGTTGGAGAAAAACTAAGTGGTGACCAGGGGCCCGCGGGTGACTTTAAAAAGAAGTTCAAAAGGATGATTGAACATTATTGTCTAACTCCTGACCAAGTGTACACCGCTGATGAAACTGGCCTACACTGGAAGTGTCTTCCGAGCAAAACATTAGCAGCGGAAGCAGAGAAATCCACTCCGGGGTATAAGGCCAATAAAGAGAGAATAACGATTATATGTTGTGCGAATGCTAGCGGGGAGCATAAAATGAAACTGACGTGCATTGGAAAAGCATAACATCCTCGCTCTTTCAAAGGTACAGAAGTGAAATTTTTGCCGGTGGATTATTTTAGTAGCAAATCAGCATGGATGACGAGGGATATTTTTAAGTCCTGGTTCCACTCCAAGTTTATTTCCCCTTCTGCGAGCGGATTTCCGCTACCATAACTCCTAATACTAGTTCTGTGTGTGCAGGTGAATGCAAAAGTGATGGCGAAGAAACAATCGAAACAAAACGAGTTTCCCTCCAAATCACACTGGAATCAGCAGGAACTTTGATGGATTTCTTGGCACAGGAGGACAACACTTCCATACCAGGCATTTTTTGTGTTAGAAAAATTAGGATGGACATTAAAAAGAAAATATGCAAAGCAAAATTACAAAATAAAGTGACAGATTTTTTTAACATCTTGTAAATATTTGCTTGAAGTCATGTATTTTTGTGTTTCTGTACCTGGAAATGTATTAAAGTTACTCGCAGTAACCTGTGAGAAACTTCTATTGAGTACATAGAGGATACAATTTTTCCATAGCCAATGTATTACAGGAGGCATCAGAAGCTGTTAAAATATTTGGATAAAGAATCAATTTGTAAGCTGCGGCTTTGCCACTGCACGTGAAAAGGAGGTAAGTAGCATGTGTTCGGGAATAGGGCTGGTCTGTGACCTTGACTTGGTTACTTTGATAGCCAGTCGCTCTCTAGGCGGAAGGGTCGAAACTCCGAGAGATGACTCCTTATCTCCGCAGAAGAGGCATGTGCTTTGTTGAGCTGTAGCTTTGGAGGAATTTTACTCAGACAAACAGTAGTCATTCAACTATGGGTCAGCTGTCGGGACTGGCTTTATACAGGAAGTTAAAAATGCGAGGCTAATTTTACCGATCAGCATGGTCTCAGACTCCTTGAAATGAGCGTAGTATGTTGCGTAATAAACAGTTTTTCTGGGCAAATAGTAGTCAGGCATATAAAAACGGGACGCATTGCGCGTCAGAGATTAAGATTCATCACTGAATTTTCTGCAAAATGATAGAGCGTCCTCAATGCATGTAATCAACAGGCATAATTCTAGTTGGTGAAATGTTTTGGAGAAGTAAATGGAATGAATGATTGGCTGTAAAATGTAATGGCTGGAAAACGAATATTTCAATGGAATGTGCACTAAAGGCTTGAAGAAACCATGGCGCTGAAACAAAGGGCAAAGCTACTAGGAAAATGAATGGATTATCCATTTTTTTTCAATTATCCGATTGGGCTTCCCACTCCATTACCACAGATAATCAGCGCTCTACTGTATGTGATTGCTGAACATATTCAATGCTTTGGAGACCTAACTTGCCACTGGGATTCTACTGACCCTAGTGTCCCAGCACCATTTCATGGCCCTAACAGATGCAAATTTTCACTAACATTCTATTTCTAAAAAATTCAAATGCGATTCAAAAATAAAGTGATTTTTCAATCAAGCAAGACTAGAGCATAATGCCAAAATTTTCTCTATTAGTTTTAACATTACAAATTATATCATTCCTCCCAAGGTGACACTAGTTGCTATCAATGGCTCATTTACTACAGATCAAATTCATTACAAAATTCATAGATTTCTAAAAAAATAATAAGGATGAGTCAAATCCAAATGTCGATTCTCGATTCCACCGATTCTCAGGATTAGAATCGGTATTGAGAATCGATCGCCTAAAGTCGATTCTGATTCCATCAATGCCAGATGGATAAATATTCAAATCGAATTTCATTTATCACATCATATTGGTCACAGTAATTTTGGGTGTACGCTATCAATTTGTACTTTTTATCTGCCTCAATAAGCAGAGTATATATTTGCTATTTGTTAATAAATATACTTTTTGAGTGACTTAATTGTCTTTGTTATTTTATTTCAGCCAATACTTGTATTTAAAAAATAGTCGTACGCTACTGGTATATCAATATCCCACCAGTTATTAGGATTAAGAATCGATGGAATTGGAATTGAGAATCGGGGATCGATTTGAAAGAATCGGAATTTTAAAAAGTGGAATCAACCCATCCCTAAAAAATGATAAAGAAAATCTTTCCAAAGAGACAATTTGATGGGGTTACCTTGCGGTTGATCCTATCAATCTGCCTATTCTGGTTCTCAAGTTCTGATCCCATGTCGATGGCCATGTTGCGAAGGTTACCAATCATAGTGTTCACCTGCCCCATGTTTTCTTCCATTTCATCTTCACGAGCATCATTTGTAATCCTGGTAAAACAATCACCACATTGTTTCACATTAGAGCTAGCAACTTTACCTGTATTTGTCCTGAAATATTTCACCGTTAATTCATTCCACACTACCACAAATAAATGAACACAGAAAATGTTCAGATTTTTTCAACTATGAATGAAAAAAGGGGTCTGGCATACAAATAGATATTATCTTGATTTTGCATTTTAAAACATACTTTATTATGTGGTAGACGGGTATTGTTCAAAGTTAATTGTCGTTAGAATGTATAGCTCTTGGGTTTCCAACTGGGTGATGATGGTTTTTGGCACCAATGTTTCGAAGGCGTAGTAATTAACTTTGAACAATGCCTGTCCACCACATAATAAAGTATGTTTTAAAATGCAAAATCAAGATGATATCTATTAGTATGCAAGACCCCTTTTTAATTCATAGTTGAAAAAATCTCTATAGCATGACTCTCCATTTTAGTTTTTAGGAGAGGGCTTTAATCACCAAAGTAGCCTTATCACAACACAACAATCACAACAAATAAAATGGAGAGTCCACGCTTTAGAGATTGTTTATCATTAACTTCAGGTTAATGGGCACCATGGTAAAAATAATATTAATAATTAATTTAATCCTGTGCCAACAAATACATGTTGAATGGGACAAGTCAAAAAAATACAATGTAGACAAACAATACATTCAATTACAATTCTTTGTACATTAGGGATTCATTGACCTAATAATACAATTTACCCACTAAAAATGATATAAACTTCTGCCTAAAGGAGCAGTAATGCTTTTGCCTTTTAAATTCTGGGGGAGTTTGTTGTATAGTTTTACACCCATTTCCTTACACCCTTCCACAGTCTTTTTTTTGTTGACTGAGAAAAGAAGCATATCTTTTTCCTTCTTGCAGAGTATTTGTGGAAATGATAGTTTTTCAACATTGAGTCTCTGTTTTCCAAAATAAGTAACACAGTAAACATTATGTATGTACATGGAAGAGGCAGTAATTTAAGTTCTTAAAAAACGGGCGACAGGGAGAGCATGGAGGTTTCTTAGTTATGATTCTCACAACCCTTTTTTGAATAACAAATACTCTAATGGGCAGCAGATGAGGAACCCCAGAAAAAAAATACCATATGTAAGGTGAGGATAAAAATACCCAAAGTACAGGGTAATGAGGACATGAAGGTCGACAGATTTATTTAAACATTTGAATAAAACACTGGTAAGCTTAATTTTTTGGCGAGATGCTGAACATGGGTTTTCATATTGAGTTGGGTGTCAAGAAAGAGTCAAAGAAAATTTTAACTGAGAACATTTTTGACAAAATGATCATCAATTGAACATAGCAGGCTCTCTGATTTGGATTGTGGAGAAAAATATAGTATCTGTGATTTATCAGCATTCAGACTAATGCAGTTGACTTTGTACCAATCAGCAATCTGCTGTAGAACTAGCTTACTTTTACTAGCCAAATTTATAGCAGATGGATCGGATAGCAAAATGTAGGAATCATTTGCATCGAAGATTACCTGGCTACCGTCTAGAGTGAAGAAGTCAGGCAAGTCATTGATGTATACAAGGAAGAGTATGGGACCCAGAATGGAACCCTGAGGAACCCCAGTGCTTGTTACACAACTTTTAGATAAATAATTCTGGCTATTATAGTGAATAGCCACTTTGAAGAGTACATCGAGTAAGTAGCATTGCAAACATCTTAGGGCAGGTCCACAAACACCATATCTCATTAACTAGGCGAACAGGGTATTGTGATTAACACAATCAAAAGCCTTAAGAAAAAGGCCCAGAGTCTAGAGTCTCCAATCCCTCATCTCTACTTGCCAGTACGTAATTAATTGCATTCAACATGGCAGACTGTAGATCTGCCAGGTCGGAAACCATGTTGACAATCAGCTAAAACATTGATTGATTTAAGAAAATTCAACAGATGGTTATAGAAAATGTTCCTGTTCCAGTTATAGAAAATGTGTCTTTAAAATATGGAAAATGGAACACTGTTTCTTGATCCTAAATACTGGCACGGCAGTGAGCTTATGCCAGATGAACCAATCTCTCATGTTGAAGCCAAGCACGTGCAGCTAATTCAGGTGACAACCTCCCAGAATTGATAGCTTGAATAATATCACAATGATATTTTTGGTCTCTGCTGAGCTTATGCTGATTTGTTACTTCTGGAAGTTGTAATTTGATTGCCAAAAAAGGCACTACAGGAAGCCTTGTGTAAATCTGTTGCTGGTGTCCAATTAGACCTGCCTGCAAGGACCTGTCATCTCCCCATCATATTTCTGGAGCACAGGGTGAAGGGCAGTTCATGGCCATCAAGAAAACAAACACACCATTGCAGAGGGTGATCTAAGTATCGGACATCAGGTTAATGGCTTCTCTTTTCCACTCTGTATTGGTATTGGTTCCATCACATCCAGTGGCTATGAGCTGTACTCATTCCATGAGATCTAAAACTATAGTAATTTCAACTTTTAAATGGTTTCTGAGCATAGAGTTCTCCATTCATTCTACCCATGTGAACTAGAATGGTTATTGCAAGAGCCACCCAGGCCATATTTGGAATGCTGTACCAATCAGCTGTTCTCGCAATGTATGCCAACTTTGCCCTTTGCGGTTTTGACTTTATATAGTATCGTGAAAGAGGTGGGGCCAATGAGACATCTTCTTCATGTGAGCAAATTCCATTTCTTTCATCTGAGATTTCCATTGTGGTGACCAGACATTTTGATGATGCAAAGGAGTGAGTTGCCACTGACTTTTTAAGCAGTGTTTCATGATGCTTCCTCTCTTAAAGACCCTGCACACTTACTGTATCAACCACTACTATTTTTCTTGTAAGTGCAAGGTGAGATGATTTCTGATCTGTGAAGAAAGTTTTCTCCTGGAAAAGTATGTTGCATGCTGCTCTACAACCACGATTCCTATTAACACAGCACTTGCATGATCCAACGTTGAACAGCGACACCATACAATGATTAAGAGTTTCAGTCTGCTTCTTGAAACTGTCTTTGTTTTTTTTCACCAACTCTATGTTTCTTCACTGCCTATTATCAAGTCTGGATAATTGTCCATGCGGTAAATAAATAAATAGTAAAAAGTCCAATAATGGAGAATTCTGATCTACTTTCTGACAGCCAATTTGGCTTCAAGGTAAATCTACCGAAAAAGCTTTGTTCAATGTCATTAACTTTATAGCAGAAGAACTTAACAAAAGGGTGAATGTTCTTGGGCTATTTTTTGACCTGAGCAAGGGATTTGATCTGGTCAATCATAAAATTCTTCTCAGAAAATGTTTTGGACTAGGCATATGGGGCAAAGCTGTTCAGTGGTTGGAAACCTACCAAACAAACAGATCACAGATTGTCATGATAAGAAATAGCAAAGGTAATTATAAGTCCAATACCTAACCAGTTACACAAGGTGTTCCTCAAGGTTTGATCCTTGGGTCAATTCTGTTTTAAATCTTCATTAATGATTTACCCAAAATACTTAATTCCAAGGAGACATGCATGATTATGTATGCAGATGATACAATTGTCCTACTATCCAGATTAAAAGTCACTAACCTCATATCTGCAAGTGAAGTAATAATTTTGAGAGTAGTCGATTGGTACTTACAAAATAAACAAAGATTGAACCAAGATAAAACCCAGATCATGGTATTTGGGAATAAAGACCAATGTAAAGAGACTCTTCACCTAAATCATTAGGGCCATGTTTTCATGCCCGCTAATAACCTAAAATTCTTAGGTCTTCATATTGATCTACAATTAAGTTGGAGTAACCCCATGGATCACTTATGTAAAAAACTTAATTCAGTTTTTTATCTTTTTTGTGTTTTAAAATTCTCTGTCAGTCACAAAGTACTGCTTACCATGTACTTCGGCTACTTTTATTTCAGGGTCTCCTATGGATTCATTTTGTGGGTTCATCCTCCAGATAAACTGAATTGTAAAGAATTCAAAAGAAAATTGTGAGAATTGTAGGAAATGTCCCTTTCAGACAAACCTACAAGCCCCTTCTCAAAAAATTTAAAATCCTTACTGTACCTTGTATTTAATTACTCCACATCTAACTTTTGTTAAAAGGAAAATCAGTAATTTTCGTTAATGACTCGTATCATTTCCATGATACATGAGGAGAGAGAGATTTACACGTTTAGAGATCTCTCATTAACACCCACTCCAAGGGACCAAAGACAATGGCCATACAAATCTATAACAAGTTACCAAAAAGGATAAAAGATATCACTAGTGTTAATAGATTGAAAAAAGAAACATATGAATACCTTATTGAGCAATGCTTTTACTCTGTGTCAGAGTATCTGAATGAATACTGTGATTTACATATTATAATCTTTGTATTTGACTTGTCCTATACATGCATTGTATGTCACTGGATGAATAAAAATTATTATTATAATATTATTATTATGTGTGAGAATATTAGCTGGCCACAATGTGATGCTGCGAGTGTTGTATTTTCACCTCCTACACCATAATGTTACAGAAAAACTCCAAGGCTACCCTATGCTCCTAGAGACACCGGATCCATCATGGAGAACAAAATATGTATACACATACAATCTAGTGGAATTACTCCATCACCAGGCTGCAGGATGTAACCACCACACCTGTAATCATTCCCCTCAACTACATGTCATGCTCCAATGTTTGTGATCAAGTTTTTGGCTCCAGCTGAAGCAAACATGTTTGCAATTGAGGCACAAAAACAGATTTATTATCAAGACCTGCTTTTTGAACTTCAGCAAAATATACCTCTAACACTGTTTCTCAGAGGAGAGGTTCTCTAGTGGTCACAGTGGAGGTTTAAGGAATGGCTGTCAAATGGCATCAATCACGCACATTCCATCCTGTATGGCAATGGTGGAATCATTGGCAGCACACATCCAAAAGACTATAATCCTGAGGTCACTCTGCCTAATACAAGACCATGATCAAACAGTAGTGTACCCACTCATTTGATAGGCATCAAATGTACCTGGGAAAACTGTCCAATACCTCCATGGTCATTTGATGGCAATGAAACCTGATGCTGGTCAGGAATTAGAGGGGAATATTACAACCATTGTCAATGATGGAGACGGTATGACATCATCAAATTGCAGCCTGACATCCAAGACATCCATCGCATTACTTCCCTTTGCTTGCCTTTGTATGGCATGGATGAGTGAATACGGAGCAAAAAAACCTTCTGTTGAGAATCAAAGTTAACCAACTCTTGAATTGTACATTAGCTAGTAGTAGCTACTTGATAACACAATTATTTTGTTAGTACTAAGGATAACTATTCATATAAATGAATAAATTAACACATAAGAAGAATGCATACACGAAAAGGAAATATATGCTGATTTTAAGGTTAGTTATTGATGGAAAAAATCGTAAAATTGCACAATTAGTGCTTCGGCCTGTAGAGGCCAATTGTAAACCATGGGGGAACAACAAATATGGCCTTCCACATTACAGCTTCAAGCACTACCCACCACGCCAAGTACACTCTCTCCATCTAACTCAATGGCAATTGTTACGAGAGTAGTAGTAGTAGTCATAATAGATAATTACAGTAATTTTTTTCAGTTAAAGACCCATGTACAGCAATAGATCTCATCAGTCAACCATAGGTTACTGCAAACAATATGTCAAAGGCTTCAACCTTCAAGAACTCCATCACAAGGTGTAATGGGTTTTGGAGAAGCTATGAGTACCTCATCACCATTATTGGTCATTCAATCCTAAGACTGGTTGATTGATGCAGGGCTACATCTTCTGCAGAAGTTAATGTGATGGTTTCCCTGTTGCCTTCCACATCGCAGTCTCTGATGGTCACCTGTAGAACTTAAGGTAAGTAGCAGATGGGGTAAAATTTTTTTAGGTATATTGCAGGTAGCCTAGCCAAAGACACATGAAATTTCGAACTAAACTTGGAATAGTGAAAAATTGAGTTAATGAAAAAATTCAATTCGTCTATGTTCCTACACTGGGCACCAGTGATTTCCTTCAGCCCAGCCTAGGAAAAAAAGTGTATTTTGCTGCCCCCAACACAGCATGCACTGTATCTCATATCTGTAACCTCTCCCAAGAATATAAGGCAATGGTAAAAAGGGAATTTATCCACCATCCGGGCATGTGAGGGTAAAACCCTTGGTCTAGGATTTTTGACTCGTAGAGTGTAGGAAGGCAAATGCCAGCTCCTTTGATAGCCCATGTCTTATAATGTTTCAACTGACATATCCATCTTTGGCCTTCTCGGCTTAATCAAGATCTCCGTCCTTTTAATTTTGAACTGGAGGATATCTTCCTTCAATGGAATAGTGGTCATCAGATGAGAGCTCTAATTCTATACTGGTTTTATCCATTGCCCTCTTTACTGTCAGAAAGATTTGTCTTCACACTTGCACTCTTGTGCTCCCTCTACAGACAGAGCAGGGCGCCTGTGCTTTTGAACACTTGGCATGCAGTACCCGGGAAAATCTGTTACGGAGACACTAGATGCCCGGTAGACCTCTATCACCTAAATTGCAAGGGATATATAGATTATTGTTAGTTGGGGGAGCCTTCGACAGAAGCTCTGGCACCAAGACCCTGAGTGGTCCATTGGGCCAACCCCATTTTTAACCTGCCTGCCACATGCAGACAGGGGTCAAGAGTGCCACAGTGAAGGTATGAACCGTAACCCATCCAACCCTCGTCCAAGCCCAACATTGCTTAACTTCAGTGATCTAGTGGGAACTGGTGTTTCAATGAGGCTAAGCCCTTGCCCAAGGGAGATATAACTTGATGATGAAAGATTTCAGATGAAGACTCCCAAAGATGTTGTCACATTACTCATTCCCCTATCCAGGTCCTCCAGCTCATTCACCTCCTATTTGGAGCTGTCCATGAGACTATGGACTCCTCCATGGTGCACGAGGCGATCCTTTCGGAGGATATGCACCGGAGCACTGATTATAGACTCCTCCAAGGCACATGAGGCAATCGTTTCTGAGGAAATGCAACTGAGCACTGACTCTGGTGGGGGCCAAATCGGCCCTTGCTATCTACCTCACCGTGGGGGCCCATGGGGCAGAATTTCTGAATCCTCCAACAGGAAAAGACCGGGAGTGAGCTGCCTCAAGTGACGGGCCGATTCTGCCTCTTTAAGCTATGCTCCTTTCACTGCCCAATCGGATATTGCTGGCACCTTTCATCCCCACTTGCCTCCTTTTTCCCCTTCTCTC
The DNA here is from genome assembly GCA_963169105.1 of Ceriagrion tenellum. Taxonomy (NCBI): domain Eukaryota; kingdom Metazoa; phylum Arthropoda; class Insecta; order Odonata; family Coenagrionidae; genus Ceriagrion; species Ceriagrion tenellum. The sequence continues at coordinate 119,831,200 of OY720643.1, forward strand.
TTGGTTTTCCGTGACGTTTTGTTTGCTGGGTAATTTGGTCAACAATAAATTCATTCCAATCAATGTTTGCAACTGTTTCTAATCATCATACATTTTGGGTGCTGTGTCAAAAGACGTTCAAGGGTAGTACCCCATGAAAAGGATGGCAGAATAAACACTGGACCCTTGGTACACACCTTTCATTTATGGCTTTTATAACAACCCTCTTTCTCACTCCTGAGGCCCTCTTCCCAAACTTCGATTCCCTTCCTCAAATCAAATTCCCAAGATGAAGAGCCTATTACTGCAGAGCAATGCCACCATCACAAATCATGAATCATAGTCCTATCAAATAAAGATATTCAAATAACTCATCATGAGCCACTACATGCGATTTTAGAATCATGATTCCTAGTCAGGAATCATGAGCAACTCTGACAAGAGCTAACTTGTCTTTTGGTGTTAAATGCTTTCCTATAGCACATCTTGGGAAGTGTAAATAGCACTAAATGATTTTACTCAGAAAAAAGGTCCAACATCTTGAGTACAACAAATATGAACATTAAGTTTGTGTGATTATCCCATACACATGTAATTATATATTCCTACCTGAATGATCCCCAATTGTAAAGTTCTTCATGAATCTATCTTTGGACCAAAAGGATCAGAATCACCACAATAAAATTACCTTGACAAGGTGTACAACTAAATTCAGTGTGCTTAATCTTGCACATTTAAAAACCTAGCATAAAAGAGTAAGTTAGGAAAAAGACTCAAATTTTTTACAGTGATTTTAGCATACTTATGTTCCCATTTTGATATAAATTTCATTAATATCAAAGGAAGCACAAAAACTCACTTAGCAATGTATCCACCCTGTGGACCAAGGCCATTACGGTCATCCATTACCCTCTGAGGCTGGTTGTTCACAACTTTCCCATCATCATTTCCTTTCCATGTCCCTTCATCCTCCTTGAAAGAAGCTGATCTGGAGAGAAATAATGCACAAGTTAGTATGTTATAATACAGATGCATGATATATTATTCAAAATTTACCAGCTTGCATGATTTCTTGATATAATTCTTGTCAATTCCAAGTTTGAAAAAATATTTATCTACCTAAATAAAATTTTAATTTGTACATTTAATTTGCCAGGTCCAATGAAACTTACAGCATTTCAGAAGGTATCTGCAGTTACCTTGTGAAGAGGTGAACGAGGATGTTATTGCTCACCCTGAACAATATATCATACTGAAATTTTAAATACTGGCCAGCAAATTGTCACAAGAGTAAGTTAAGAGTAGTTTTTCTTACCACACATTCCATTTTTATGGAAAACAAAAGCAAGTACAATAAAATCTATGCAAACTGGAATACAAGCTTCAATTGAATAGCTAAACACTCGATGCATAAAAATACTCCACATGAAAGCAGACTGAAAGAATTTATCAATTAGATTTTCAATGTTTCATTGGGCATGCTCTATCATTATACATTTCAGCAAATATGAATATAATTTCACGGCAGAATACCTTCATTAACAGAACAAACAGTTTCATATTCTGCTATTGAAAGATTTCCATGAGAAAAGAATGAACTATATTGAAAACCAAAAACATTGTAAGTGGCAAATTGGTTCAAAAAGTTGGCAGAATTTCAATGCTTTCCTTTTGCATCCCAAGAGTAAGTGAATATTCACATCAATCAGCAAACTTCAGCTCAATACACAATGACTTCTGTTTCACAACATTTCTTCCATTAAACCACATATCTCACTTGTTGCAAGGCAGCACGCAGAGGCCACAGCACTTCTCCATGCCGGTCAGATTCTTCTCCGCCTCTCGCATGTCCGCATTGATCTGGTCCATACCCTCCTCGATGCGATCGAGTTGCTCTGGTGTGGTGCAACCACGTCAGATGATGGTGAAGCATCAGATTTTTGGTGATTTTTTGCAGAGGTTAGGAGTCAGATAGGAGGGAGAGTCAAGTGCACGGTTTGGGGAGGAGAATGAAAGGACACAAAGACAGTGAGTGTGGGATCGAGGTGGAAAAGAGTGAGGGAGATATGACGTGCACAGGAAATATTACAACAAAGAAATAGAAAGAAGCACAGCAAGGTTTAGTGATCACGAGGGGTGGCAAAGGGTAGAAAGGAAATGATTGAAGTTCATCGAGTGAGAACATTTGGGAGGAAGAAGAGAGCAAGTGAGCAAATGAGAGAATAGAGAGGGGAGAGAAAGAGAGAGAGAGGGAGAGAGAGAAGGGTGGTGTGAGCGCAGAAGAGAGAACAGATGAAGAGAGGAAGCGAAGGTGGTGTGTATAGGAAGACGGGGGGAGGAAAAAATTTGAGGGTCATAAAGGGTCAATACTTATCATTTCAGAAAATAACTCTTAATAAGAGCACTCTGAATGATCAATAAAAATGCCAATTTAACTGCTCTTACATTTATGGCAAAATCTTGGAATTTTTTTTTAAGCTTTTCTTATATTTGAATGAATGCACATCGATCAAGCAAAATAGCTTACTTGGCCCATTCAATGACCACAACAAGTGACTGACTATAAGTTTGCGCTATAAAGAATAATAAAGCAAAAGACTCCATGGTCAGAGAAAGTATATTACATTTATTGCTCTTTTCAAGCAGAAAAACTTAATTAAATTAGGCTTTACAGGAAGTGGAACAACTTGTCTAATATCTCTAACCTGGATATTGCGAGCCAAAAGAATGAAATTAAAGACCATTGTACACAAATGAGATCATGCAATTTGTATTAATTTTGAACACTTACTTAACACTCTTATATAGTAGATTAACACAATGAGCACATAAAAAGCTCTTAGCAAATTTTTGCAAACAAGGATGTATTCCAGTTCCTATATGGCCTTACTCATAAGTGTGTTATATACAGAAGTTTTACTTACCACAAGTGAGTAAACATAACATGTTTCATGTCTGTGTGCTATAAGTGACAGTGTGCCAAAATTAATAAACAAAAACTGAATTAATTCCCACTTAGCTTTCCATTGTTTTTTTTACAAGAAACACTGGTTAAAATCAAATTATTCATAATTTTTAGTTTGATGAGCAGTGTTCCTATTCATACAGTGTGCCAGTGTGCATATCATTGACATAATTATCATTATTAGGTATTTTTGACCACAAAAATTAACTTTCACATCATAATAACAGCTGTCTACGAGCTTTTTTTATTTTGAACATTTTCCTTTTAGGATTCAGCAATTTTTCTGTTACCACATTTCAAGAGCAATAACTTTACTAAAATTTTGTGATTTTTACTCAAATTATTCATTACTCTTCATTAAAAAACTTACCTCATTAAAGACTAAATGCCATACAGACTATTGATAAGCTATTGCCTGTCCAATATGATGAACACATAACTATTTCTTTCTTCGATGCCTCTTTGCTCAACTATCAATAAGTTGCGACAAAAAGTGATAGCTTGTGTTGGACAATGAGAGGTAAAGGGATGTAATTAGGTTTATCATAAAAATATGAAAATAATGAGCACACAAAATAACCAATGTAAAACTATTAACCAAATAAATTCCATAACAGCCCTCAAAAGAAACATGAGTTCCTTTCAGTTGTCACTGTGATTGGAGCTTTCTTATATTACATACTTGCCTCACGAAATTTTTGAAAAATAAATAAAAAGAAAACTTGGAGAGTATATCTGTTTAGAAATATGGAAGATAAAGAGGAACAATTAATCTCTAGTGGTGTTGGTTCAGTGATGCAGAAGGTGCTACATGAAATTTTTTCACTTCCAAACAGCATCTAACTACCCTATCTTGGTACAGGTGGTTGGTGTGTGTTTAAACTTTTACAAGTTTGGCATTATTCTAGCAAAGCAGCTGTGTTTACTAAGGATGTAAGAAAGCCACGAATGCTCAAGGCTCTAAAACGGAAATTCTACTCAGGCACACAGCAAAAGAACTCTACACTTGCGAATTATACCATGTACCAAAAAGTCCATCGACTATAACCTGTTTTATCTCATTTACCAATTAAACAATTAAAAGTCTCACTTAAGTGATTGTCTACAGTTTCAACAACTTGAAATCATCTATAAAGTTATATGGTATACCAAATAACATGCCAATCTTTAAAACATTAAGGAGTATCTGTCTGGAAAATTTCTATAGGTAACTAGCCTAAAATTACACAAAGGGAAAACAAGTGAGATTTTCAAAATTACTGAAAGAATAGAAAGAGTTCTCTATAATCTGACTTTCATACTTTAAAAATTAATTTTCACAAGAGGATATTTTGAAAGAGCCCTTTTTCAAAGGAATTTTTATGAACCTTAAAGAAATGGCATGATTTGAATGAAATTTAATTTGAAAATTGTAGGATTGTCAGAAATTTGTTCCAAAACTAAGATAAGTGCACAACTGCACAAGGTCGCAATGGAAAACGAATGGTAGGCAGCACACAACAGCTATCAACATAATGTATTGTCTTACCCCCTTGCTCATCCAACATCACTAGCGTTTTCATTCCGACTTCGTGGCTCTACAAAAACAGTAACAACAGGAGGAGAGCATCATCAACAAATGTGGGATGGACAGCAGAGTGCGTTGTTGGCGCACGGCAGCGTCTGGGTCCCGTGGGGGCAAAGGGGAGGGAGCCAAAGGAATCAAAGCAACAAGGGCTCTTATTTGGGGATGAGGGGAATATCAAATGGGCGGAAAATTATGGAAAAATAAGAGGATTCATAGAGAACAATAAAAAGAAACATGCAGACACTGAAAAAATCTAAAAAGTTAAACAACAAAATATAAAACTCTAAAACAGTAACTAAATAACAGATTAACAGCATCAAAAAGAATGCAAGAGTTTAAGAAAATTAATTAAGGAAAAACTGGGTCATGAAAGCAAACTGGGAATAATGATAGCGATAAAAAAGAACAAAGGAAATATAAATACATACACAAGATTATGGATATATGTATCATAGAACGTCCATGATTCTCTATTTCTGATTGAAAGAAAATGGTGGGCAATAGGCCATCTAGCCTTCTAAGCCTCATAGGGCAACTATCACACTACGACTGGCTTCGGAGAACTATATAGCTGCCACCATCACTGCCAAACACCAATCACTGGCCATCACCCACCACAACACCGGAGCTACATAACACACTAGTCTACAGCAGGGCATCGGCGCTTTGATCTTAGAAGGAACTGCAACGGCTCCGTAAAATATGCAAAAGGGTACATTCTGTTAGTGGGAATATATCTCATCTACACACACTCTCTCAAACAGGTTCACACACATGATGGTGATTATTTTTCTACCTAACGGACAAACACAGGGGTACAAAAACCTTCACTCTTCCATTCACTCATTAAAACAGGAAAGGTAATTGTGAGAATGCAAGTAAAGATGGACAGATGGTTCAGGAAAGAGGTAATCATATGCAATGGCCGGCAACTGTAAATAGCTTTTACAGGCAAAGAGTCGACCATTGATGCAGCAACACCCACATTAGAGTGTCCCATTATCCCATAGTTGGAGTAATGGATGCTTTCAATTACTTTTGATAACTACCAACCAGAGCAAGCTTGCACCTCGCAAACAATTGGGAGGGAAGGGATGCACCACGTGCTCTCCACTACTGCAGCACCACAAAGGCACACAGGATCCATTGGGGGTGGGGTGAGGATGTGATTGGAAGGGGAGAGGACCGAAACACTAACAGACTGGGCATACACACAGTAGAATTGGTTGTGCACGGCCTTCCGTAGCCCACAGAGATGACATGCAGAGGCTTGACGTTATGAGGAAAAAAAGGCACCCTTTATCAACCATCGCCTAGAATGAGTTAACAGACTGTTAGTGATGAAAGGAAGATGATGGAGATTGGTTGAGAGGATCGAGTCTGATGATGTAAGTGGAGAGTCCGAGTATGAAAACGTAAGGCCTTGGAAGTTGGGTGTGCAGAATTTCAAAATTCTTCCCTTTTTAAAAATATTCATGATCTGTTAGCATTATATAGGTATGTCTTACCCCCTTGATGGCCCAATGCCTGCAAAGTATTAGCTCCAACTTCTTCACTCTAGAAAACAAAAAAGCAAACTCAAATATAAATAAAGGAAACAAAATGCCAACAAAAATCATATAAAAATAATACAATCATATAAAATAAGGACAAGCAAAAAAAACTCAATGAAGAGAAGCCCCTTGCCATATGTGTAGTACATTGGGAATGTCCAAATTTAACCATACTGTAAAAAGTACGTCAGTTGTACCAAAATAAGCTACATTTCACATGATTACTATCAGCCAATATTTACTTTTAATGAATAATCCATAAAATAAACACAAATATAAATAAAGAAAGAGATTTTAACATTTACTGATGGATTCCAAATTTCAACTATCTTTAGTTTACGAAAATGGTATCTGTTTCATCTTACAATGCTTTAATTATAAATGTTTATACTTTATTTATAAGCCAATGATTATGTCAACTGCAATGACAGAGTCGACTGCAAAGGGTATAAAAAATGAATTTCTGAAGAAACTTGTATGCACAGGTAAAAAACAAACAATTTTCTCATAAAATAATTAAGTGGAAAGGAGAACCTTGTTCTTGGAGTTTTACAGTCATCCACAGCAAAAGTGCATTACAAGTATGTAGACGGTACTAAAGATCCAATGACTTTTCAAGTACTCCTAACCTTTGAACAGTTTAACTGTTATCATAAAAAGCGAAGGGGGCTCTCTTGAAATGGCCATCTATTACATGAATAAAATAAATAATACCAAATAGCAATACATACCATTTAAACTTTACAACAAAATCAAAACATACAACAGAAATGAACCATAAATAAAATAAATAAAAAAAGGCACTGTAATGATAAATAACTGATACTGCACACGGCCTTCTAAAGGCGCTTGCTCGCATAAATCATGAGTGAATGTGAATAAAAATACCCCTCCATCTGGTAATGACAAGTTGAGGTAGGGTCCCACAAGGTGCTTCTTTCTTGTTGACATTTTCAACTTCCCTGGTAGCATGGGGATCTTGGGTAAGGGCTAATCAGATGGGTGGAGTGGTGGGAGAATGGGAGGCTGACTGGGGCCTTTGGGCACCACAGGCCTTGGCCTGTTGAGATGCCTAAAACTGAGGGAAATGGCCTAAGCAGACAGAGCTGCGTAAAGCAATTTTGAAAGACTTGAGATACAGAAATAGGAAACAGATCATAAATTACCCAAAGTGAAGACTACAAGTTCTATATTAATAAAAAAAAACAAAATAAACAACTGAAATGAATAGGCATCACTCTGATATTGTCCCAAACAGAGCAGCAGCAACAACAGAGAGCATTGGTAGGGATGCGTTGAGGTTGCGCATCTGATTGTGGCTATGAGCAGCTGCTGCTGTGGGCTGTAGGGCACAGGAGCTTGTTTATGGAACACAGCAGGAATCAGTTTAGGCAATCTCAGAAACAAAGGTTAAGAGGCAGGAAACATTGACCAAGAGCAGGCCAGAAAAAGATTTGAAACAGAAAATAAAGCAATGATTTTAAGAGGTCTTATAGAATGAACATTACAGTGCACACTAGACAAACTATAAGGCACCTCCCTTTGAAATGGCCAGAAGCGTTCACGTCTAGAAAATAAATGGCTCAGGGAGGGTGAAGAACACATTAGGGAGCTAATGGAACACAAGCCATACGTAGATATGGGAATTGTGGAACAAGGGATCAACGAAGATACAAAAATGAAAATATTCCATCATGATGAAAGTATAGTGAGGATTCTAAAAGGGATTAATGATTGTTAAACATGTTAGTGTCTTTATTTTATATTTGAAGCATACACCACCCATGCATGAGCTTCTTGAGTATTTTATTTAACACAGTTAACCTCTCTTACGTATAAATGGGGAAGCTGTAATATTATTATAATTATTATAAGCATTAATTAAAATATTATTTCTTCTTAAAATGGTAAATTCCCTACTTAAATGAATATTTTTCAAAATGATGGCTCAACCCGTTTGCAAATGAATGCATGGTGAGGTTCTGGTGTGAAACTGAAAGTAGAGATGAGTGAAGAGATGCTTAAAAACGGCTTGACCCAGCATTTTGAGTTTTTTTTTCAAAGCTTCTTCGAATGATAATTTGTTCGTCCAAAATGTGACACATCTTTGTGATAACCGATAAGTTTCTAAATTCAAAAACAAATTTTGCTTCAAAAACAGTGCTTATTACCACTTTAATGAGATCAAAATTTACTCTTTGAAACATTTGATAATTTAAGCAGTCAATCATTATGGGGTCATGCTGTGTTTAGGCTATTAAGTTTACATATTGGAATTAATTCTATTTATTATGAGCTTATTCGACAGACTAAATAAGTTAAATATAAATGTGATTTGCATGCAATAAGCTGTCCCCTATAATAATTTTATTTTTCCTAGCAGTTAAATTTTTCACAAGAAATATATCATTTATTTTTTAGTGTTATAATGTGGTAACAGTGTGAATATTTAAACATAACACATAATGCACACTATGTGAGGTAGACTGATATTTAAAATGCGAAGGTATGCCCTCAAATGAGACACATTAAAAATCACACACATCCACAAACAAACAGTCATACAGAAAAATACTTCCCAAGAAGGAAAGTCCATGTGAAAAGTTTTAAGCAATATATATATATATATATCAAATATATATTAATAAAATATTTTTCTGACGGTATCCTCGCTCTCGGCTAGATAATTGTGGTCTTGTAAAAGTGTACACTGTGTCTTGCCATTTTTTTTCTAGCACTGTGTAATTTATGTTGTCTGAAATACTGTAGCATGTGAATCAAACTGGAAACAGGAGGTACAACAATGAGGTATCGCGGAAAACTTGGAAGGAAGAAATGGGAGAAGAGAGGAGACAGAGAGAGATAGAGAGAAAAAAGAAAGAAATGTGAAAAGAAGGAATTGAGGATAGAACTTGCAGAAGAGATGAGAAACAGTAACATCTTTCTCAGGCTTTCTTGGCCTGCCTCTGCAAGAGCTGGTATGGTAAAAGATGGCCGGGACGGAAGTATAAAAGAGGAAGGAACCAAAGGAGAGAGAGAGAGAGAGAAAGATACATAGGTGACAGGAGGGAACTCACCTCCCTGGTCGTCGAGTGCAACCAGTGTGCGGATTCCAGCTTCCTTGCTCTGAGCAGCACGAAAAGAAAGAGCCACACGATTTTAGTCTTCTGTATATATATATATAGATATATATAAGCATGGTTTCCTTATTTAGAGAAAGTGTTACGTGGTTAAGATGGGTTTGTTTGGGATCGTATTTTTTTTGGTCAGTGGATGAGAGATCAGGGTTGAAAAAAAATACATAAAAGTTAGGGGAAAAGGTAATTCTTTTATTATAAGGAGATCAAAACAGAGACATGCATTATCAACACTTATCAACATTGAGAAACACCACACGCATACGACAGCTCCACGCACAAAAATCACAAAAAGAAACACAGCCACTATTAAAAGTATGTCAGCAAGGGTGGTTGGGAGCAGGGAACAGGAGGTTATATTCCTGAAACACCTACACAAAAAAAATTAAGATAGAAACAAAATTTAAAAAAAAAGAAAGAAAAATTTTGACACACTTATTCAACATGGAGGGTACAAAAGCACACGGGCACATTAAGATAGAGAAAGATAGAGAAAGAGATAGAATACCAAAGCAGAGAGTAATCGCCATCCTTCGTCGGATACAGAAAGACAGATAGAGAGAGGCATTCCATTATAGCCCCACACTGCAGACTGGTTTGGTCTTTTAGGGAGTGGAAGGTGAAGGGTATGGATAAAGCAATTAGGTTGAATGGATTTACAAGGAGGCTTCCTGATATTCATACATATATAAATATTTTCTTTTTGGAGTTCCCTGGCCTTCCCACATCATTCCTGCCCAGGGGAAGCATGCAGGCGTCTACTATGGCGAGGTCTGGTGAGACTCGGCAGAAACCATTAGGGATCAGTCATCTAGTTGGAAACCCCATGAAATATGGCTGTGGCTGGATGAGGAAAAATGGGTGCATTTCCACAAGGTGAAGGTTCCATTACATTGGTTTGGTAGGAATAGATGACAGGGTGGATGGTCATTTTGGGGTCAGGGAGGGCAACACCAACTGCCGGGCATTCTTACCTCCTTGCGACCTCCAATTGCTCAATCCCACAATGACTCACGACTCCAGCAAGGTTTTTCATACAAGCTATCTCTCTTATTTTTTCTTCTTTGGAAGGGGCACATGTGTTAAAAATATTCTTGGCAATTGGGATTACTTGGGGGGGGGGGGGTGAGATGGGCAGGGGGATTCAGAGACGGTGGTGGTGGTATTCTGGGGGTGGGGGATGACAATTGGGGAAGATTGGTCAATGCTGTCACTCGCGTGTCCCCAGGTCCTCTCCTTCTGACCAAACTGTCGCTTAGTGTCATAGCAATACATCTGCAGATATGAGGGTTAGACAGTGTACTATAGTTGTGGATATGACTGTGGGTTCTGGTCAGCTGTGAGAAAGAGTTGATGGGAATGTAGGAAGTTGGATGAGGAGGCTAGGATTGAGAGGTGATCAAAGTGATAATGGGAGGCTGCAAGAACCTCTGATGAGAATAGAATAAGAGCTTCATGATTAGTTGACCAAGAGCCTACATCAGCTCACAGACCTTCAGCCTCTGCCCATGATCCAACTTGGTAGAGAAAAATAAAGTTACTTTCATAATAGATTTATTATTTATATATATACAAAAGCAGCATATCCAGGACGGCGGACAATTTGATCCTTCATAAGCAATGGAAATCCTTATTTTCAATATTTTCGTATGTCCTTTTAAAGGCTGGTTGATGAGGGCAATTTACAGAGGGGAGGAGCAGCACATATATATTTGCCAACTTCCTTTGAGAAAAGTTAGTAAAATATTTACAAAGCAGAGGAGGAGGTGACCAAACCAAGGAAACCTTGAACAGCACCAAGTTATTTCCTGGAGTCCTCTAAGTGCAAAATGTAAAGAGAATTAATGAAATAAAAACTAATTAATTTCTGTCACAGCAGCTGCATACACTGAAACCAGAAAACCAGAACATGTTACTCTTTTAAATATGAAATGGGGACCCTTTAGACATAGCAGAATATCTTCACTTGTTAGAAATCTTTATTTTAACAATATTTTGGAAGGTGATAAGGATTTGGAGAGGATTAGGGTGCAAAATGTGGGTGACAAGGCAGTGAGGACTGATAATTTTACTTAGCAGAGGGCTCTTCAGTATGTGGGCTGAAGTTATTAGAGTGAAACACACAGGCAACAGCTGACAGAAATACATAACACCACGGAGCAGATCACAAAGGAGGTTCATTCACAGTCTGCACAGAGGTAAAAGTTAGCTGAGAGAGAAATCACTCGTGAGTACAGGAGAAGTGAGAACAACAGAGACAGAGCACAGCAAAGACAGGAGTGTGTCCTTGATGCATTCACGGAAATAGTGAAAGTGAATACAGAATAATGCCTATGCTTGTGAGCGTTAGCATATTGATTAAAAAAAACAATCATGGCAGATTGATGAAGAAAAGCCTCTTCCAAATATGATTGCAGTGCATCATCAAGTTCAGTGCAAAAGAAACATGCGATCAACATAGAAATAATCTTTTTCTAGTAATCTCTAAGATCACACTGTAGTTTGTTGCGTGGCATAAGCCAAAAATACAGACTAGATACAGACTACTAAAAATGGAAATAACGACAAGGGATTTAATTAGTATCCTTGAAAGGGGCCGTTGAACAGCACAGGGAATAATGGTAGCAAGTTAGAATCATTAACATTTCTAAAGAAATGGATCAAACGACCAGCATCCACCTCTTTCATTCTCAGGTGCTAAATTTCCACAGTAACATTGTCACTGTCTCCCACAAACAGGAGAAGGCTGGCATAGGGAAGGCAGGAGAGGGAAGGCAGGAGAGGAAAGTAAGAGAAGACCAGATGGGGGCATCGAGGGGTCGGAGAAAGAGAAGAGGGAACGGTGAGAGGAAGGAAAAGAAGCACCGAGGTTACATCATGGGAGAGAGTGCCATGTAGAGGAAACCACCCAGCATTAACTCATTAAATACCAAGAGCAGAAGTTGACCAATCAGGTCTCTTTGCTTTCGGAAACACTGCAAAAATCACATTCACTGAACATAGGTTTCAGTAAAGGATCCCTTCCATTCTGAATATTCTTGACAGCAAAATCATGTTACAATCTATGAGGCCTTGATAGCATAGTTCCAAAAAAGGTATTTAATAAATTTCTACACTGAGTTAATATATCTGACCAAGGTTTCAGCTAATATTGCCATCACCAAGGCAATTAAGCTTCTTTTGGTGAGCTTCATATATGTTTGGTAACTGAGCGAGTGAAGGAAGGGATGGGCCGTTTGGAAGAAGGTAAAAAATCAGGATTTAGGAATGTGGCCACATGTTGGCTCAGGGTCATAAAGTTACAATGGGTTCAAGCCGCGGATGAATCAAGGATAGTCAAGTGAATACTTCAAACTTTATAAGAGAACTTGGTCAATTTTTTAAAGCATTATTCATCCTGAAATAAAATCCCTGATGAGGTGATCTTACTTGATCTAAGGCCATCTTACTTGTTTCAGGCATTGTTAATAATAAAGGCAAGAATGTTGAAATAGAAGACAAAGAAACCATTAACAAAAAAGTGATGCACTTTTAGAAAAACCATTTTGTATTAAAGATAACCCTATTTGGAGGAAACTTAACAATCTGCCATTTGTAAATTGGATTACAAGTATAAAAGGTGTATCAGACACAGTGAGTGAATATGCCACAACACGCACAGCACACAGGCGGTCACTACGGATACGCTCAAAAGAGGGAGACGACACAGATAGGGTGAGCATGATCTCAGGCAAGGCTTAAAACATCCACCATTTTAATTTCAGGAGTTAACAGTGGGTGCATGCTGTCATTTTAGTGAGTATTCTAAACGGAAGATATGAACACCTGATGTAATAACTAACCCAAGGAGACTAAGACATAACATTAAATTAGCAGCTAAAATACTTGTTATACATATTTGGCCATGTTTCATTAAAATATCCAAATAAATTACATGACAAGTCATGACTTTCACATTATGATCTTTAGATAATTTTTATATATTAGCAATTTTAATGGATGTTTTAGAGCCATTTACACATGAGTTAGAAAATAATGTGCTGGAATGCTGTTTCGTTACTTCAATTTGGTGCATAAAAGAGACAGACACACCAGATAGGGGAAAAAAACTCAAATGAAGATATCAGAATTTTTAAAGGTTTCAATTCAATTTCATAGTCAAAAAGCTATGCCCACATTCACATTAGGTTGTACTTAATAAAGCAATCAGGTACACTGTTTTTCTACATTTTTACATTTATAACTCCATTAGAAATAGCAAGCATGTTTATCATGAGTTTTATCAAAACAGACTTCAAATATTTCCAAAGCAAGTGCCATAAAAATTCGATTTGGATAGGCATTTTGGGATTATATGGCACAAGCTATAATTGTGCTTGGCAGAGAAGAGTTTCTCGATCTGTGTTAATGAATGATGAAAATTATGGAATTACGCTTCAATTTAAGACACAGTAGAAGCAGATAAAGCAGCCAAAAATACATACTGAGCCCTCACTTTTCATTAGTTGTTACCCATTACGGTTGCAAGCAAAACATGTAATTGCGCCTCGAAGAATTCAACATAGGATATCAAAGAACTCAAAGAAGTCAATCAGTTCCATATCGCAACGGATGATGAAACTGATTTCATCTAAGTAACACAGTGATTATCAAGGTGGAGCAAATAAAAGGAATTCTATGGCCACAGGCAGAGGAAAAACATTTTTACTAGAGTGAAGCATCAATTCTGAAGGAAAGATATGAGTCAAGATCACATAGTTTAAATGACGAAGACCAAATGAAAAAAGGTATTCATAAATTACTCTCAGATGTGGATAGAGAACCATTAAAGGCATCTACATTGTGCAGGTAGTGGAAATGCTTGAAGGAAAAATGAGACTTTTTTCCTCAAACATTCCCTCATAATGCTTCTAGGGTTGTACCCGGTCAGTGATATCATGAATTAATGATTAAAATTACCAAAGAAAAAACTTAGTCTTGTGAAACTTAAGAGAGATTGGTAGAATGGATAGGAAAATCACTTAGCAAAATTTCTCTTGATTGAACACCCTCCACCAATTGTAGCATTGATCTCAAGAGGTCAATCACATGCTCATAAGAATGGTCTCAGCACGGACTAGAGGCTTTTGAACACCCTGAGATCACATTTGGGGGTACTTAGTTTTTGGAATTTAAAGAAAATTATATTTTCGCCCTCTAAAAATGATCGTTGTGGAGTGTCTTTTTACTGTATTTAAGTTTTGTCACAAAGACAAAGGGCCCTGAATATTTTTAAACAAAATATGAGTTTTCCAGGCAGAAAAACACTATTCCTATACAATATGTAATAGCAGAGCTCTTTACAGCCAAACTCTTTATGGTTTTTAGTATCTTGCTGCATTTCTGAAAATAAGTCCATTGTGCTTTGAGCTGTCCCGCCAGAGCACCACCCAGCACAGTTGCACCACTGATTTAGAGGTGCAGACTGCACCATTCCCTCCACCTCCAAGATTCTATCCTTCGACAATCTCCCTACCCAGGTGCATGGTGGGATGTCCCCCTCTCTTCATCCAGAGAAACGAGTCTATGCTTTGCCTCTTTAACTACCACATGGGGTGTCATATTCTGGGGAATTTTAAATTATGCTCAGATACATGTATGCAATGAGAAAATGAGATACTTTTCACAGATTCACTCTTAGTTCATACACCACACTGTTTCACATCATCAAGACCCAACCTCCATGTGCAATCAAATTTAAACACTTATTAACATTATTTCTCAGCCATACTTGGGAACAATGAGCTTAATGGCTCTTTTGCCACTTTTTAATGGCAAATTTTGGACGAAGGAAGAAGTAGGTATGGAGGGGGAGTTGAGAAGGAACAATCCTGAGGCCAAGGGGAGCCGTCTGCAGATGGTGTGCACAATTTTAGGGTGTCTGAAAATGTGTGCGTGACCTGCACGTGGAACTCAAAGAGTTTAAAGTGACTTCAGAATCTTACAATTGTTTCATTTGTATTAAGGAGAAAACTTTTGAAGTTTCACCAATTAGCATGAGACAAGTGAAATCAATTTGTGTTTCAACAAAGGATATTGCAAAAATTGAAAACCCACTGGTATAAATGTAAACACTAATACATCTCCATAGTTAACTCCATAAACCCAAATATGAAAATGTACTTGGGTGCTTTCATTTCTTGGACCCCCTGATGATGAATAAGAGAATCTTTGTTTGCATTCACTCTCTTCTTAAGGACTGAAATGTTCCCAATGAATCCTTAGCCCAACCCCACAAGAACACACTTGCAAATCATTGACTCCTGCTTCTGGCCTTCACATTGTTCCATCTTCAATCCCCTACCTGATGTTTACTTAAATCCAAATTTTATCCCTTCAAAGAGCCCTTGAGCTAATAATTGACAGGTATTTCTTTTCCAGGGTGTTAAAACAGTTTGTCTTTGTACATAAGGAAAGAAAGTGGGTTTACACATGGAAGTTACTTCTCCAGAGTGGAATCTCCAGAAGTGGAATGTAATTAGGTAGTATTTCCAAGAGTAATCAAGGACGCCTATGGCAGTAAGGGTGGATATAGATATTAACTGGTAAACTATGCCAGCAATCCACAAATGCACGGAAAAAAGATAGGCTTCAATTTTTTGTGCAGGTACCTTTTCAAATCGACTAGAAAATTACGCTGCATCAAATAAATTCTTCATAAGATGACTGCGCCCAAGTATTAATGATTTACACAATATATTACTGCACTGAAGAAAGACAAGCAGCAGTATATGTTAAAATTTCATTCATAGCCATTTATTTCTAAGGAAAAAAGTAAAGTATGGGTAATCAAGGTGATGCTGCATGAAAAGCAATTATCATTGAGATATTGCTCATCAAGGTAGTCAACTTCCTAATGTAAAGCAACTTTATCACTCAATAATTTGAAATAGAGTGGTGTATCAACTAAAATATTAACTGCACAAAGTATTTCCTTCGCTTTATAGAAAAAAAAATTTTTTTTGTGTGCTGGACGATTCTGTTGGCCACAGTATGTCAGAGAGTATGTCCCTGGAATCCTGATAGGCTGTTAAGCCTGTCATCATTTGAATATTATTAAAAATTTTCCACAACATGACACGTCATATCATAATTCAAGAGGCGTTGGATGGACTCATTTCTCTCAATGGAGGGAGGGGGCATCCCAACATGTACCTGAATAGAGAGAAGATCGAAAAGTAGCGTCCCGGGGAGGGGGAAGGAAATGGTGCAGGCTCTCCACAGTGGTGCAGCAGAGCTTGGTGGTGCCCTTGGGGATGGCTCATTCTATGCTTCAACATATTGTAGAAACACAAATGATACAAAAAAATACAACAAAATTTTGGCCCCAAAGAGCTCTTCTATTGCATAGGAATGGTGTTTTTCTGACAGAAAAAGACTCATATTTAGTTTCACATTATTCAGGGCTCCCTTGGGGCACTTGGGTTCCTGATTGCAAAGAGTGACAAAACTTCATCATGTTTCTAAACACTCCATAACAATCATTTTGAGAGGTGGTAAGCATAACCTTTTTCCATTCCAAAAAAATAAGTGCCATTCTAACGTCCAGATGCCATGGTGCTAGTGACGTGAGCTAGGCTCATTAGGAGAGCAGGAATGACTTCACTGAGCAGGATGAGGAGATCATGACAACTTATACACCTGGGCAACGCTACTTATGGCACCTGCTACCTCCAGCTTTCAAGCCAATTCTTTTAGGAGACTTCCCAATAATAATAATAAATATTTTTCATCGATATGTATGATATTTTCAGGGAGAAACCTGAGGATTAATTTCCAGTAGAAAAGAAACAATTCATATTTTGACCAAATTTCATTCACTTGCAACAAGTTATAATGCATGAACTTTCCAGCAGCAGCATTCAATGCATTGGAGATAATTATACCTGAATAAATGTCAGTGGACACACATGTAATTTCTAATTAATCATTAATTCCTAATAAATCATGATACATTCTCATTTTTTCCTCACACATTAAAAATAAATTACATGAGCATTATGTTATCTTTCCCGAGACCACTTTCCATTGTTTAGATTAGAAGTGAAAAGTGACACTTTACCAAGTGGTGTACACAGCAAGTTGAGATACGAGACGTCGTCATTCTCCTTTTTGCATTCATGCCTAATTAAGGAGTCTGTACAGACTACTTATGCCTAATAATGAAACTTGGGGAACAGAGATATCCGCAAACTTTCATTAAAATGATCAATATACGCACTGTTGCCATAGATTTTAACCACTAAAGATTGTTTAAATGATATTTCGACTGATAAATCTAAGGTTAATTGGGGCAGATATGACGATGACTTTTATGGAATTTGGTTGACCGGCACTGAAATTGAGTAGTATTTGAGACCAATTCTGATCTTAAAATTGACCACGTAGTAAGACACAATGTTATTATTTCTGCATATCTATGAGGACAAAAGTGGCTTTGGAAACGGTAAAATTACGCAGAATTTTTCCAGATGAATTCCTCTAGAAACGGTCGGTTGAATTTCAACAGAGGGATCCATAATGCCCACTATTGGACGAAACTGATCTTTTATCAAAAAGTAAGAGAAATTTTACAAAGAGTTGACAAATTTCACAAAAATCAGATTGAAAGGAAGCGTACGTCATGAGCCAATCACGCTTTGACGAGTAATGTCAGACAACTTGATTGCCGAATGAACGCCGCTCGCGGGGGGAGGGAAGTCGGCAGGAGATTTCAATCTCACCCCCTAAAGGGGTGCTTAAAGGGTTCTGTGCGAGGGAGAAGGTCGACCAGGAGGACGGCAGAGACGCAAAAAGTGGAAGCGGCCATTCCAAAAATATACCCACCCCTTCGAAGTGTGTCACGTGGGAGGCGATAGGGTCACGGCGCTGTCGATATCGGAGGATCCGGCCCTGGTTAGGCTGCGTGGGGGGTTAGGTGGGGGGAGGGGAGACACCCCCTCCCCTCCATTACTAAATGGTAAGGGGTGAGGAGGCAAGGGTTCGAGGAATAGGAGGAGCCATCCACTCCCGAGCGAAAACCAGCGTCCCATCATTTACGAGCGATACGGCAACACGTAGATAACATATCGACATTCGTACACATTTCAATCGGGTCGGAAAGGGGTCATTAGTGTTGCGTAATATGATTTTGGCCGCTCATGGTCCTCCTCCCCAAGTAAGATAACATTTCACGAAGCACTCCCTGCCGTCAAAGTCACAATCGATATGTCAGGTACTTTCCAAGCGTGCGAATGGATTCACTTCGTCTTGAACACATGACCAGCGAAATGTCGGACACCCATCGGGGACTGATGAAAACATTGAGAGCGAGAGATTTATTTGAGAGAGATTTGTGCCCACGATACACGACCGTGCGCCAACATGGTCGAAAAACGACGGCCGTGCAGTTTGCAATGCCATTACCTACCACTTCAGAGCATTAGTTCGGCGATAATTCAACGCGATGATCCACGTGACCTCATGAGTGACCGTTGAAACTAATGGCGGCTTCACACAAGGAAGTAGCAAGTGTTGCGATATCTCTCGAATCGTATCGCTACTTGCAGGGCATCCTTCTACTTACGCACAACTTACGGTTTTTCCCAAACAAATTGATGACGGAAGTAAACAATGAATATGGAAGCGACGAAAATCGCCTAAATTCGGCAATAATGGCGTTCGCACATCGCCGTTCGAGTTCTGTAGACATCCGTGGACATAATAAATTTGTATATATTACGTTGATTGTGCTTTATCACATCGAATGAATTATGAGAATTGTGACAGTAATAATTATTATTCATATAATATTAGACAAGCCATAAACCATACATTTGGGGTTCTTCATCATTTAAACATTTTCAAGTACATACAAATATTTGCATATGCGACAATGAGTCCTCCGACAATTTTACTCGTTGTTTACATTTTTAATCTCCGTTTGCTGTCACGTAACCAAGATTCCACCGGATGCGATAATATCGCAGAATCGATATGCTACTGGCAGGCATACTAGAAGATAGTCTACTTTCCACCAAGTGCGAACCTCGGTCGATTACTACCACTATCTACCCCAAATACTGCCAGGGGAAATCCGTGCTCACACATCGAAGTGTCGATTGTAAGCGACTTGCAAGGCTCCTGTCATGGAAGTGACTTCCACGTGTAAACCCGCCTTTAAGGGATAAACATTTATAAACACAAGAATGCCTGTGGGATTCGAGCTGCGTCATACGAACGCCGTTATTGCCAAATTTCCGCGATTTTCGTAATTAACATATTCATTGTTTATTTCCGTCATCCATTAGTTTGGGAAAAACCGGAATTTGTGTGTAAGCAGAACGATGCCCAGCAAGTGGCGATACGATTCGAGATATCCATCCACTCGCTACTTCCATAGAAGTCCACTTCCATGTGTAAAGCCGCCAATGAAAGTTAGTCTATTTTCCTTGTAAGTGCGAACTTCGGTCGAATACCACTACTATCGAGCCCCATGGGAAGTCCGTGCCGAAACATAGAAGAGCGTGAGAGTAGCCTCGAGAGTAGCCTTGTAAGCGACTTGCAATGGAAGTGACCACCATGTGCAGAGTCTCATTGACGTAATGTGATCACCCAGGATCATATGATTCGATATATCCGTAGCTCTATCGATAAAGGACTTCGTATTATTTTCCATCACACGGCCGCAATCAGAGTGCCTAATGAGCGTTTACTGCCAAAACACACCTGAGGAAATCTGCGAATATACGGCGTAAGTCGTCATTTCGTATGCCAATGCTCTGCCAAATCAACAATAACGCCGGAAAATCTATTCTGTTTATCAAGAATATAACAAAATAAGCATATTTAATGGCGGATTGTTTATGCTGCCAAGACGACCTTGGTGATCAAACCTGTCACGTTTTCCGATGCAAAAAGTGCGAAATTTCCCCCGCCCACCAATACAAACACATGAAAGCTTCCTTAGGATACATTTAATTATTCGTCTCGTACGGGCGGCAAAACACTTCCGTCATTTAGATAGGACTTTTTAGCATTGAAACGCCTCCTATGATCTCACCCACTCATGGTAAACATTGAAATTAGTGTACATTCGTACATATTTTGATGGGGTTCGGGCGACGAAGGTGAGTCGAGGGGGGTGATCAAGCCTTGGCCCCTTCCCCTGCCGTCCCCCGTTCTGCTTACCGCGGTAGTTTATGCGACATTTTTCTCTCCGTCGGAGAGACGAAGATGGAGTTTCAGCGGGTGGTGACTACCTCGGTGGCGGTCCACACCTCGTCTACGAAAGGGGTTGTCGTCGCATTACATGGCGTCACTTTTCATCTCTCTCTCCGCGGTTTGAATACCTACAGGTGAGGGACGGGTCCCGGTACAGCCTCACCACGAGGAGAGCCCGATCGATAGCTAATAAGAGATAGCCGAGCGCTGGTTTGAAATGCCGAGGAGGTTGGCTCAGGGGGGAGGGTGAGGGAGTCAAGTGTTACGAGGTCGGCGCGAGTATCAAATTCGCGACTGAATCTAATTAGGATTTGCCACCGAGGATCCGATGCTTCGAGAGTGTCCAATTCAATTTCAACTACACATATTTAAACGCAGTAACTTAAGAGTAAATATTTTTTTCATGTCGAAAAAAATTACGAGGCTTTCTTGAGAATGGTCACAATCATTCTCCAGATAGACGGAGAAATAAGCATGAAAAGAAATCAGAAAATATTAGTTAAGATAGTGCGAGCGAGATAGTTCCCTAGTCATAATAGAGACCATATTCGATATATACGTCTTCATTTCACCAGCTACGAGACACACGAATTAAGCACTGCATTATTAATTGTGCAATAAAATAGTTTTGCATCACAGAAATTGTAAGTAATCAAATGAAAATATCTAAAGTCTTTGACTTGACTCATTTTTTTCACGCAGTACGATTGAAACTCCATCAAAACGGCAGGTTTACTGTGATCCCGAAGAATTTACTGCAGTGACAATATGATTAATTTTCAAAAATAGTTGAGAAAACACACAAACTACACACTGTTGATTTTTTTACGAGATCTAATTGTAGGAAATGCCTCATTTTTAATATAGGGTCTCTCTCGAGTGTATACACGTACCATCCCATGTAAAAGGGCTGGTGTATTTTGGGAAATATCACGGAGAGTAATGCGGTAAGGGGTTGAATTTTTAGTGTCAATGGAAGGGTGATATATTTTTCTTTAAAATGAGACCAAATTCATTGATTTCTAGGTAAAATGATATTT
This sequence comes from Ceriagrion tenellum, assembly GCA_963169105.1. Lineage (NCBI taxonomy): Eukaryota > Metazoa > Arthropoda > Insecta > Odonata > Coenagrionidae > Ceriagrion > Ceriagrion tenellum. Next base: position 119,852,682 of record OY720643.1, read on the forward strand.
CGCTCAAACTACCTTAATTTCGAGATGAGTATTAAAATGTTTCAAAAGAGTCCCGCCAAAGAAAAGTCTCATATCTTTTGGATCCTTCTATACATTCAAAGTTCATTCTATATAAGAGAATCAGAGGGACGTTCCAAGCGATTTTGTTATGTAATTAGAAACGTGGAGGCATATGAACTAAAACATCTCGAGTTCAACATCCTCGATGCTTAACGCGTAGAATTGATAGTTCACATTTAACGGTCGTAAGACAGCATATTAGTGTTTAAATGAACGAAAGAAAATTGTCGTGTACGGAAAAAATCCTCATTTCCCATTAAGATCCATCGAAAATTAATGCATTTTGGTTTGGACCTTCCACCACTTTCCCGGGATTTCGGTGTTTCTCAATTCTCCATCATCCAATGAGGGCCAGCCACTGTCATGCCTCACACAGATCAGCGGAGAGGTTTTTCCGAAATCCGAATCCGAATTCCGCCGGGATGATCGAGGAAATAGGTAAAATTAAGATCGGAATATATCGACTCCATGCAGCACGCAGGGGCCGAGATCATCACAACATTTATTGAGCCAAAGACTAAACCGGAGCCGGTGCTTTCAAGAATACGTTAATACGAAAAAAGTCATACGACTCGATTTCGCCAGATTAAAAACTTATGTGTACGCTCAATTTTTCTCCACAGCATTATATCTTAAGCTAGAAGAACAAGTTTCCCTTCAGCTTAAGTTTCCTTTAATAGCTGTACCAAGGTTTCCGCGCACAACTGCAAACTGCAACATGTAAAAATAGCTGAACTGATTACTGCGGTTCTTTTTAAGGTTACACAGCCACCATTTTCCCCCAAAAACTCAAAATTATTCCCGGCTTCTTACCGGTTTACTTGGGTGAGTGGCCAACCAGCTATAATTTTATTATGACTCATTCGTACGAAAAGAGACAACGACTACTAGCCATTTACCAAGACATCACGTGGAAGAACAGATTCGCAACAACAGAGGCGCCAAAAGAAGTACAGGAAAATTAAATATAAAAATGCCGAGACCTCACAAACTGAGATGCGGTATCGTTACAAAAGTATTTTTAATGTACTCACAATGAGTTTGGAATGAACTTATCGATACCACGAAGTACTGAATCAAAGATCTCGATATTACAACTATCGAATCAACAAATAATATTAATTAACTATTGAACTAATCTGCATTACTGCCGGGCAAATAGTTTCCATAGAATATTTTTCATGAGATTAAAAAATGACGTCAGTAAGTGCACGCACTTATAGTGACAAACGCCTCCTGTGTTGGTCAACTAATTTTCTCTCCAGCCCACTGATAGTAACACTTTGCATGGGTTTCCCGCAAGGCAAACGCGTGCGTAGGTAAGTAAAAACGGGACGAATTGCACGCCTGATAATAAAATAAAGGAAATTGTACAAAAACACGTGTATTTATACGCAAGACGCGTGTAAGATTTTGAGAAAGCATTGAGCTGAACCCAAGGCCACAGCTAACAAAAAAAAAAATGAACACGAAAGGGTTATCCGTCACTTTTGGAAATGCGAATGGGCTTCCTTTTCCAATTTCACGGTCAATAGGCGCTTCACTGTATTCCACACCAAAGGTTTCAATAACACTGTACGAGCACTCTCGAGTAAATCATCAGAAGGAAAGAATCGAGTACGAAATTACTCAGGTTCTAAAGAAATATATTGATAAGAGTAAAGTAGCGATTCTTTTTTCGTATCCCTACTCTCAAAGACATCATTTTTGCAGTCAGTTCCTCTAGGAGCCATTTTCGCAGCCATTTCTGCCTAACTTATTAGACTCTGACCAACGGGTCCTTTCAATCGATGAATATTGAACACGATTGGAATGAAAATACATCGATGCCACTCCCATGGGTAGCACTCTTCATCTGAATGCTGACAACATAGATTCCAAAATGTGAAAACGTAAGAAATATGACCTTGCAAAATATTCCATTTTTTTGTATTTCTTTAAACTTAGTACTTTCGTAGGAACGAGAATTTACTGTAACGGGAAGACGAATGATAGCAAAAACCAAGGGGTAGGCAAGGATTCTTGGGCACTAACAATCCAACGAAGAAAGGGAAACCTAGAAGATTCGTCCTGCCCCGATCCATTCGAAGGAATCAAGTCCCATGCCGTCACCTATGAAACGCAAACGAGGAAGGAAGGTAAAGCTACCTAGGCTTGCAAAAACGATTCGGACCGATATCTAATTCGGTCTCGTTCCTTTTCATGATTATGTATCTCACGACGTTAAAATATTGATATTAACGACGCCATGCCGTCGATTGAAGAAAAAAGGGAGCAACCCAACCCACGTCGCGCTTTTGGGGTGACGTGCAAGTCGCGCAATGTTATTGTGACGCCCACGACCTTGCCTTTATTTTCACTCCGTCGAACTATGAAGCGGTGTGGCGTTTCGTCATCCACGATCAGTATCTTCATAGTCCGTGATCATCACCTTGCTCTGCCACCGAAACCGCCCTGATACAGCGGACGAGACATAGGGTGGCGTGGTCAACCAGCATATCACACACGAGGCCATAGGTGCGCAAGAATCTCTGGCCTCGTGTCAGCACACGGAGAGTGCCCTCGATGCGCCCGTTCGAGTCGGGGAATCATGGCGGGATTGAGGGTAGGGGGGAGGGTTGAGTCTTGAGGGGGGAAAAAGAGATTTTCAGTGGTGAAGGGAAACGCATTATTGAGGATGGGGGCGGGAGGGATGGATGGATTGGGGGAGGGGGAAGGAGGGGGAAGGCGGAATTCAATTGCTGTCGGGAGTAGTGCCTAAAATATTCCCCAAGGTCGCCTCTCCGAAAGATTCGCAGGAAATGGTGGGGGAGGAGAGGGCGAGCACGGACGACATTTACGGATGAATTATTAAAAAACAGCTCCCTCCCACCCCCGCCACCTCTTTTCCCACCCTCTCCCGTTCCTACGCAACCCATGAACCCCTCCCCCCTTCCTCCGCAATTTTCTCCGCTCGCCGTGGGACACATCACCGCGCGAGGGAGTGAGGGTGCGACAACAATACGATCGGAAGATGGACGCTTCTCGCTTCTCGATGAGGGCGAGCAAGCAGCGTGCGCCACACGAACAACCAAAGGGCTCGGTCGGGAGACTCGGTGGCAACTCAACATTGGATATTTGAGGAGGCGACCGACGGCTAAGGTCATTAGCGCCATTGGGGATAGGTAAGGGAGGAAGGGTGGATGGAAACCCGGTGTCGGCATTAGCCTGCTCTTAACGCAAGGCGCCAAGGGGACCACGGTTTAACGTCTCATCCGGCAGACGGAGTACTAGTACTTGAAGTGACCTCCACAATACACTCAAGTACGGATCGGGTTTCCTCTGAAAAACATCCTCCTCTGCAGGGACTTGAACACTGTTGGATCGAGTCAGGCGATACTTTGTGAACAAGTGACATGATAAAATAAAACTTGAACGAAGGCGCAAAGCTGGATTTTTTAGAACTTTGAGATCATATCAGCATCTAAGGCTTTGGGACCGAAATTGTTAAATGAAATTACACCGTTTAATCTGTCCCCACTTTATCATGTACCTGTCCCACCTTTAAAACGCACTCCCCATCATCCTGACCTTCAACAAGTTCCCTATTCCTATTTAATCACACCCTCTAAGCCCCTACCCCAACCACTTCTGCAGTACCCTACCTCCCTCTTTGTGAAAAAAATATATATATGAGTCTTCTACGTTCTTGCGAACAAGGTGCTAGTGGCACCGAAATATCAAGAAAATCTGTAAGTGTTCATTTTTTTTGTGTTTCTGTGTTTACCGATTGCCTTCCTGTGGCAAACCGTTTATATATATGAGAATGTCAGAGTACCCTTGAAAATGTCACGAGAGTGTCGAAATCGGTAGGGTTTGGTATTCCAAATAAAGTGTGAAAAATACGTCGTTCAAGTTTTATTTTATCATTTGAACCCGTGCCGTCCGTATGTGGGTACTCGGGAGGCTGAACTAGCGCTGGACCGGGATTACCCGATGAACGCGGCCGAGTTTAAGGGCGAATCGGGAGGTTTTTATGTTATCACCACACACAGCATCTCCCGAACTGTCAGAAGTGACAATAAAAGAGAGATTTCCCGCCAAGGCACAAGTGATGAATGGGTCTCGATCCCTGGAATCCCAGGAATGAATGGGAGCTCGGATTCGGAGGGGCGTGCAGCATGGAGATCTCTTCTTGAGTAAAAGATCTTGCCAAGGAAGTACGTCGAATTCAAAGGAACGTACGGATGAGGAAATCGGTAGATATTTACTCTGAATTCTAAGAGTAATATAATTTATTCCTAAAATCTTTTTCTAGAGAACATTGATCTGATCTTGATCATGATACGGATCTGAGAAAATATGACCATAATTAATTTCAAAATGCATGGTTAGCACTAATGCGTCGAAGGTGTAGCTCTATAATTCAATGCTCTTCAATGCCTGAGATATTATGAAATACTATACTGTAAACTGACGACTACTCAGTACATCGCTTCAATCATTAATCCACTGACTGAATTTTTATTTCAATTATTTTTCTTAATCACTGAAATATCGCATAAAATAAGAAAATATTATTGCTTCTCTACTCGTCCAAAGAACATGCTTTGACTAATGGCATGGAGTGCTTTTCGGGGCGTTCGATAAAAATGGAGGATAAGACCGTGTAAAGTACGGGAGATTCACAAAGACAAGTCAAATGAATAAAAGGCAGAAAAAAGAATTTCGATTTCAGAGGCAATAATAGAGGGACGGTCGGCTGTTGATTATATCTTCGAATTACACTTTCAACGGCGCTAAGACCGTCGTGGGCTCGTATACGCGTTTAAATTTGGAGACTGTTGATTGGATATAAGATTTAATGGTTGGTAGGGAGTGGTAGCATCGTACCTCCTTCATAATTATTAATGTACTCAGCTTTAGCAGACCGCGGATGCTTTTATTTAGGAAGATTTCCCGGATCGCCGCTCATTTGTACCATCCCCTTCGCGCTCAGAGTGGCGGTGGGGGAAAGGAGTGGGGTGAGGGGGGGGGGGGAAATAATGGTGGGTGGAGAGGGGAGGAGGCATTGGGTGGAGGGAGAAGAAGGGAGGGAGCCGAGGCAATCAATGTATTGCATGAAAGATTTCAGGTTTTCCCGGTGAATAGAATGTAGAAAGGCTTCTCGGGATTCCATCCGGGTTGGAAGGTCCATGACCGACGTTTCGGCTGCTTACTCTGCAGCCGTCCTCGGGGAAGTGAGACAAGAATAAGATGGGATGACCGAGTGGCCAATGATGTGAGAAAACTGGGTGGTGACATTGAGATGGCGGAAAACAAAAAGAGTCTGGAGGCAACTTGTAGGCGAGGCCAAAAATCAGCTTGGATTTGAGTGGCCCCTGGAGTAAGTAAGGAGTAGACGGAGCCGCGGTCGAGGGTCCATTGTTGAGAGAGTGGGTCAGAGAGGTGGAGGAGATACGCGTGGAATGAATTAATGAATGGGCGCGAGAAAACGGCGAATCAAGGGGGGGCGAGCAACAATGTGTCCAGAGGACGAAAGAATGGAAACGGGACGATTGCGGATTGCAGAGGGAAACCGAAAGTGATGAGGGGGGGGGGGGGCTACAGAAATGAGGCGACTGATGACCCTCGACGACGATTTCGCCCGACGTTGAAAAAATTTACCGCATTCCAATATTCTATATAAAATCCAAAGTAAATTCAATCTCCCTTAAATCAGCATGCCTGTTTTCCCTCCGATAAACGTGGAACATTTAGTTTCACAGGCTTTAGGCTCTTAAAAAGGTCTATTCGAAGGGTGTAGTAAAAGCTCGCGACTCATTTTTTCGCCAACTAAACGTCAATCGGGCCGCGTGGCAACGTCACGCTTCAGTGCCATCTCATCGTAGAATTACATGAAAGCTATAGCAGCGGCGTGAAGCCTTTAATCTTCAACTAGGGACGATTTAGTATTGGGGTGACAATTGCATGAATAGGCGACAATAACTCCCAAGCCGTATAACCGACACTAAATAATCAATGGGGCTACACGAGAAACTTTTGCTTCAAAAAGAGTCAAAAAGGCTTGGGAGTCGCTGGGTCAAATGGTAAGCGAGGGAAGAGGCGGGGATGGGCGAGGGAAGAATCGCGAAAGTAATATCAGCAGAGCTGAGTTTCAAGTAAATGAATTCATAGTTACCGTTGCGAGATTCGTTCACAGCATTCCACAGTTAAGGTATGTTTAAATGAAAATTTACATTCGATAACACCCCCCAGGAAGTAACTCATTCATTTCATTCACTTTATCGACTTGGTCATCTTTTCTCTCTCTATAATAGCCCCACCTAAAATTAACACCCTTTATGTTCAAATCTTCACCATGTGTAAGCAACAAGTCAAGTTATCATCGCGATTATCATCAGGTTATCATCAAATCGCGATTAGGTCATCATCGTTAGCCAGCCTCGGAGGAGGCGGGGTAAGGTCCTCGCCTGCCTAACCGAAGGTGGCGGGTTCGAGTCCCGCCTGGGAAATAGAATATTGACACCTCCCTGGGCATGGTTGTGTGTTCATCCATATATGTTAACTATCTAGTAATTGGCTTCGGCTGTTAGATATAAAGAAATTATTATTATTATTATCAAATGTAATTAGACCATGTAGGTAAATAAAGAATGACCCTTCCAACGTAGGAAGCCTCCCTTTCCGTGCAATGTCCCCCTCCCCCCTCCACGCCTCCCTCATCACAAACGCCGCATCACCAACACCAATTACACCACCACTTGGCGTCGAGGAATCGCTAAATAAGGTGCTGCTTCATTCCCAGAATAGTCGTCGAAGGGATAGGGAAGGGGGCGTGGAGATCCCAAAGAGACTGGGGCGTGGGCGGGAGAAGTGAGTGGCGGTAGGGTGTCCCGGGGAGGGGGAGGGGGTGGGCAGAGGAGGGTATGGGCGGGGCAGCAGTGGCTGTGTCTGGTCGTGGGCGGCACGAGGACAGTCGCTGCACGACTTCGCACGAGGATCTCATACCCGAGAGTGATAACTGTTTGCTCTAGAATATTGTCGATTATTGGGAACTTACCAATTAATGAAGGAATATGACGAACCTATCACATCTTCGTTTAGCTACCTACATCAGTTAAAGCAAAGGAAGGTTAAATTCATTGGTCATGTTCTTCGACAACAATTGATTTGAAAATATAATGGAGGGAAAGGTGCTCGGCAAGAGAAGCAGAGGAAGGTCAAGAAAGAAGTCCCTAGATGATGTACGAAGTACGTTAGCATTAAAAACATATGCTGATTTGAAGAGAGCTGCAGTATACAGGGACACATGGCTGCAGAAACAAGGCTTAGCCTTTAGAAGAAGATGATGATCAGTTCTTAGGGTGAATGTTTCCCGTGCGCTCGAGGCAGATGTATGGAGTCAGAGGTAATTTTATAATGTTACTGTGGTCGAACGGAAGGCTTCAATCCGAGAGTCCAAACGTATACTCAACTATATTGAATTTCCTGTTAACCCTGATAATTTTATTGCTTTAACATTTTCATTGAGGGAGATATTCGTGGTTCCTTGTGCTTATTTCACCCATTCCTTTGCAAACAAAACTTCAATTCCAACTGCAGAATGCATCCAGGAGAGAGAATACCGCCAGACAAATGCGCGTCATAGGGACCTCGGAGTATAAAGACCTCCATGCTCCGTGATAAGGACCTTGATTTCGCAACGGGAGCGCAGCGCCTCTCGCGGCAGGGGAGAGAGGCGGGCGGGTCGAGCGATGCGTCGATTGGCCACCGATGGCGCTCCGATCGCAGAGCGAGACATTAGGACGACTCGTGGACGTATAATTCGCACGAGGCAGAGCGACAGGAGCGACGAGTCGCGAAAAAGGGAAGGAGGAGGAGATGTATGAAGGCGGAAGGAATGGAAATGTGGACAGGGGATCTACCCGTGGGGGGAGGAGGTCGGATTGACGCGGAAGCGACAGTTCTGGCTTCCCACCATGAAAGCCCGGGTTCTATTTCCGATCCCCGTTTGGGTGCTTCGTGGAGGATAATTTCAAGAACTATTTCGTCGGATGGGATGTCAACGCTGTGTTCCCCAACATTCGGCGGGGTTTCGCTCGACTCGAGCGAGATAACTCCCCAGTCATCATAGAGACCATATTCGAATTATACGTTTTCATTTCACCAGCTGTAGGACACATGAATTAAATATTACATTATTAAAGGTGCAATTATATAGTTTTATATGACAAAAATTGTAAGTAACTAAATGAAAATGTCTAAATAAGTCTTTAACTAGACTCATTTTTTTTCGAGCGGTGCGTGTGAAATTCCTTCAAAACGGAAGGTTTTTTGTGATACCCAGGAACCTACAGAGGTGACAATGTGATTAATTGTCAAATATAGTTGAGAAAACATACAAACTACACGCTTTTAGTTTTTTTACGACATCTAAGAGTTAGAAACTCCTCATTTTGTAAATAATGCCACTCTGGAGTGCAGAGACGTACCATGTAAAATGTAAAAGGGCTGGTATTTTTTGGCAAACATCTCCGAAAGTAATGTGGTAAGGGGTTGAATTTTTGGTGTCATTCGAAGGGCGAGATATTTTTCTTTCAAATGAGACCAAATTCATTGATTTCTAAGTAAAATGATATTTCGCTGGGACTACCTTAAGTGCCGACTCGAGCGAATCACAGACACGAGGATGAGACGAAGGGAATATCGACCGCAGGAGCACAGATTGGGCGGCTAGAGCACTGGCTTTCCCTCCTCGCTAGACAACTCCCCCACTCGCGGCATCCGCACAGACGTTGTACATCGGAATCCCCGTTCGGCGAAGAGCGATTCCTCAGTGTGTGAAGACGGCGCTCCGCCGTTTGCGGACTGGGGTATAACGTTAAGGGTCTCTATCTTAGGGTCAGAGTAAGCTAATGCTGAATGCTGGGTTTCCCTCCACCCTCCCCGAATGATCCTTTCTCTATCAACTCACCCCGTTATCCCTAATTCAAAGTAGGTTCAGAAAAAAGTCACTGAATTCATATTGTTGTTAAACGTATAATAGGAAGGTCCTCGGATGAAAAAATCAAAGAGAGATGCCATACTTCGCTCTGGTTAGGCCACACCACGAATATGCCGCGAGCATTTGGGGCCCTGGTAATAAATATTTAACCAAAAATTAATAAAATACAAAGAAAAGCAGCACGCTTCGTTAAAAACTGCTAAGAACGAACATACAGTGTTACACAACTTCTAGAGGGATTAAGATGGGAGCCCCTAGAGACTCGGAGGATACACACTATGTTTAGTTTGCTTGATAAATTCAGAACTGATATTTTTCAGAGCGACACAGAGAATATTATAATGCCTCCTCACAACATTTCTAGGTCTGACAGATGCGACAAAAAAAGAGACATACACTGCCGAACATATAGGTACAAAAACTCGTTCTTTCCACGCACAATAAGCGACCACAATAAAAACTGAGCTCCATTAAATTCATGTCACCATTTCATCTCCAAAAACTTACACCTTTACACGGCTGGTGACCTAACACCCCTGCCACACGCCCATGCGGCGGCTCGCCGGGTATTATGTAGATGCAGATGTAGATATTGAAATTGCAGTTGGAAAATGAATTATTTTAAAAATTTCGAAGATTTTTTTTGCCAACATCGATTTCCGCGGGGAAGTATTGTTGGAGATTTTACTAAAAATTATCGCCACAGCAGTGACTCTCACCCGCTCTCCAGCACTCTAGCCTGCCTCTCAGCCAGCACTCTAGCCTGCTCACGCACATGATGATATAAACACGACCAGCAACACAGAAGTAGGCCGCATCCACAAATAGGGAGAAATGGTTTTTCTTACAGCAAGCATCCCGTGTCCCAATTCCCAATGCGCTTATGTGTACTAGACAAATCCGGGCGTTACTGAGGGAAAGCATAACACGTTCACACTAAAGAAATATTCATCCCGTTTCCATCTTTTCCCCAAATTCCTCTGTTAACCCTTTTTTGCCACTCAGCACCCTGCCTACACTTCTATCCTACTTTAGTACCACGGAAAAAATGTAGGGCTCACTAAATGTATAGGTACCAGTTTTCAATTTACATCAACGAAAGATGTAACAAGGGCTTTGGTTTCTTAAATGAGTTATCAGGCGTCCCAGAGAAAATGAAACCGGTCATCATCAAATAAACCTTAAAATGAAAATTATTGGGTTACAATTGAGTAACCCTCTGACAACCTAATGACGGAATGTGGTTTAATTTATGGAAAGTAACCTTTTATTACCGGACAGATGTGTTTCATGTTGCGAAAATTTTGAGTTTCTTAATTTGTGATTCTTTGACAATAATGTTTTATTACGAAAAATATATAAACTTCCTTAGAGTAGACACAATTTTTTCTAACATTCGATTCCACTGTCTGGACATTTTCCTCTAAATCCATTTTTATACGACTCGTATGTCTTCGAAATACATACGACACGAATTTCCTAGGACTCAGTTTAGTGTAATCAACCATGATTTGCAAGTCTACGCCGAGTCGTCTGTAATCCCGTATAGGACACTCTAAAGCCTTCTAAATACAACCGTCTAACCGATCGTTCGAATAATCTTTCATCCTACTAAATGCTGTGCCGCCATCGAATGATGCGTGCGAAACTCAAAAGTGCTTCCCTTATCCAATTGATTCGTCCCGAGAATTTATACTTTCCCTAGACATGTATTCATAAGAGCCTCAGTTTCAACAGTTTTGTCGCTCCTCAAAGGGACGGTTCACCAAAAACGCATCATTCTGATCAATTTTACGAATGTCTTATCAAAAATTTTGCTAAATCGAAAGGAAAACACAATTTGAATGAATGAGTAAGAATCTTTATTTTATTTTCTTTCGTTTGGCGTTCGTCTCAACTTTTTATGACCAGCATTTGTCATTTGAAAATTCAAAAGAAAAGAAGACCGCAAAGCGAACAAGCTGAACTCAATGCGCAACGCTGAACTCATTCCTCGAGGGAATGGAATTTGCGGACAGATAGACGGAGAAACTTAAGATTTTATGCATTAATAATTTTAGAGATTGTCACCGCGGTGAAATGCATCAAATTCTCTTTATATACCCGGAGTAATTGCTTTCGAGAATGAGGGGAAAAGACGACATCCACAACAGCACCGTTTTCGCAGTATGCGACGACTATAAGGAAAAATAGACGACGAGACGCATTATAAGGTGCGAGACAAAAAAGGTAATGTGCTTCTCCAATTATATATATTTAATAATGCTTCAGAATAATAAGAGTGGGGCGTGAGTTAGGTGTACACGTAGAAAGCAAAGCGCATGTACAGACCGATGCGAGGGTGCAGTTCGTGTTGACGAGTGCAAAGCCGTGAGAAGCGATCCTTTGGCGCGGAAGAGTGACACATGGCCGCGTCGCGTGAAGCAAGCAGGAGGGATGGGGGTGGGGGTGTGAGAGAGGGAAGGGGGAACACCGATGAGTGCAACGGGGGAAGAGGGTGTCCTAAACACCCAATTGGAATGAAGGAGGTTCTGATGGGATGGGAAGACGCTATGGACGCAAGTTATAACCAGGGGAGGCCAGAAATGTCGTATGAACAGCTACTACGTAATGGATTGCCAAGAGAAAATAAGGTTCAGTTACAACGATCATTTTAACATTTTGAGAGAAAAAATACAGCAAATCACTTCTACGCAAACCCAGAGTACCCAGACTGACACAAGAAGAGCCATTCTTCATACAATTATGCTTATTATAATACCTAATCCTAGATAAATTATACACTAACACATATAATCCTAATGACACTCACCGTAACACAAAGAGGGTGTCATACTAGTTTACACTAACTTAAATAATAATACACAACCTATAACCACTTTTATTTCCCATTAAGATAAATTTGAACTTCAAAGAAATGGTACAAAATGCCTTCAATGATTCTCTAAATTCCACTGACTATGCTCATCGACACTCAATTAAATGTGTATATTTAAGCAGTTACCATAATTAATTTAAGAGGACTTAAGCATAGTTCTCATACCATTTCGAAGAAAGGGTATATCACTCCGATCAAAAACAATTAGTATAAGTTATTTAGACATGGGCACCATTTGGTCAATTGTAAACAGTGAACCAACATAAACAATCTGGAGTGAGATGCTCCACTCCGTGGGATTCGTGGGGTCTTTAACAGAAAGATACATCACCCTTGCGAAGGGAAACTGATAACAAAACAGAGATATAACAGAATTTACATTTATCAAGCATTTATTGCATTGAAATTTTCACATGAAAATATAATTCGAACATAACTACCTACAGCAGTATATGTGTGCACTTGGAGGGGTGAACTCAGTATTGTAATCAATTTTATGGCATGTCTTAACTTTAATTCCGTAAAGCATCCTCGCACGTAAAGATTTTATGAAATACGGTGGTATAGAGGTGAAAACAGTTGCTTCATGAGCCATTTGCATTATTATTATTATTAAGCAAGTTTAGAAATATCATTAAAAACATATTTAAGGCAAAGGCGTTACAAACTCAATGAATTAATAACCAAATAGCCAGGGCGAAAGGAGAATAAGGCGCGACAAGCTATGGATGAAAACGGCCTCGAGTCATGATCACAAAGGTGAGCTTTCATGTTTAAATTATTTCTCACGGAAAGAACAAATTAATCAATAAATAATCACAAAAGAAAATGGAGACCGCAAAAATTCACCGCAACCATCGACTTTTTTTAATCGTAAGCCATTTATAATTGAAATACGAGGATGACCAAAGTGCAGTCATACTCAAAGGAAATTAAAGTAATTTTTCATACTAATCATATAATGTGCCACGGCATGACAGCAATGGACTTAATCCACGGATTCGGCACGCTCACGGGAACAGTTTTTGAGGCGACAATCACGCGAGTACACGGAGAAGAAATTTCAAAAACTAAATCAAGGGGTCTGTGAATCGAGGCTAAGAATATATGACTACGGAAAGAGAAAGACGTTACGCAAGATCCGTCTCCACAGAAAGAAATACCATAAATTTATTCACAATACTTGTGCACAGTTTAGAGCCGCCAAGCCCCCTGGCACGTGAAAATAGAATCATCTCTACCGAAAAATTTGAGCACCCCATCCCGCACGTCTAGAGCATCGCTGACTCAACGGCGAAAGAAGATGAAAATATTGACATATTCCATGCGAAAGAATTTCCGCTCCAGCGGCTGCGATAGGACGCATCGTCTTCGGGCCTGAAGATGATACGTTGTATCGAAACACGCCGTAGATACAGCAAAATTAATTCCCATCGCAAAATGAACGAGCGGCCACCATTGATGCCAGAAGAGAGCACTGTGGAAGAGATCTAGTTTTTTTTTCCAGGCCGCAAGCTCCCACAATCATTTCATCTTCCCGGGTGGGAGGGGTGCAGGGAAATTAGGAATTAGGCGACAAGCAGATTTTCGCTCGGAGAGACCCTCACACGCCTTAGTTTACACTTTACGGACGGCTCCGCGAGAGAGCGGGAGTGAGACAGCAGTCCAGCACACAACGGTAGCCGAGTGGACACGCGACTAGAGCAGTGTCAGACAAAGAGTGGGGTTTGCCAAGTCGAGGGCGGGAAGTCTGTGCACTTCGCAGCCACGGGGAGGGTGATAAGAAGTGAACATTAGTAGGATCAGAGTAATACACATACTTAAAACAATATTTGAATCTTTCTTCCAAGCACACAGACAAAGAGGATTAGATTTTTTTAAAAGAGAGATATCATTGGCATGAGGAAGAGAGATTCAATGGAGACGCGGCTAGGGAAAGGCGAAAAAGAGAAAGGGATTTCAATGGAGAGTGAGAGATAGGTAGTCGTGCGAATAAATGATAAATTTGAGGCCAAAGGGAGAGGAGAGAGGGCGAACGGGTTTCGTTCGGCCCTCCTCCGTGGGGCTAACCCCGGGGGCAGGCCGCGAGGGTCCGCTCCCAAAGGGCGTGGCGAGGGAGGGCGAAGAAGGGCCGGGAGAGTCAACTTACCTCCTCGCATAGTGACAGCATACGCCGGGTGCTCTCCAAGGACTGAAAAGGAAAGAAGAAGTGCATTAGAGGACATTCGCGCAAGACGAAGAGGAAAATGCAAACATTCGACGCGATCGATGAGACGGCAGATGCACCACAGGGCGGAACTCGAGCACACCCTTTGAGGTGCGGGATATGTTCGCCATGAGTGTGAGTCACAAAGCCACATTAGACATGGACGAACTCATCGGTGGTCGGAAATAGAAAAAAAAAAACTATTGACCATGTTCACGGATTCCATATAGTTTATGCAGAGTTGCTCCATATGCATTGTATTCTATTAATTGTAATTAACTGAGATATATACTACTATAGATTAATTGTAACATCTGTTTGATAAGATGATATTTTCATATTGTGTAAGGACACTACTTGTATGTTTAGTTGAATAGCCCTTTGTATATTTTACTTTGATATATTTTCATGCAACTGCCGAAAAACGCCTTATCCAAGGAATGGCAACAATATCACAGGAACTTTCCATCAGGGATGCCTCATTTCACTCTTCTGTTTTATTTATTATTTTTGTATTTCTTGTTGGGGGGGAATAAATATTTATTACTATTATTAAAAACTGGCAGATTCCACCTCAACACCACCGTAATGTCCGTCCTTTTTATGCGCTTTGCATATTTTTGTCTCCTCTTTGAACGATTTTTGACGAATGAGTACAATTATGCCAAATGAATGTCAACGCGAGGAATTGAAAATGCTACTCCAACGCTTAGGAGCCCGCCAATTCAACGCTCGGCGTCCGCTCATTGCAGCACCAAGCCGTATGGCCACACAAGCATGTGAGTCGGTGCTGCTTCGTATCGCGCGAATATTGTTAAATGCCAGCTTTCATCTACGTCTCCAAGTTTCCACTTTCGTAAGAAGAACGTTGCGATTGTCTGGATTATGAATGACAAAACGCAGATTGCGACGCTATGATCAACATTTAGATTGAAATAATTTACATTGACATCTTTTTCACATTTTGAAATGAAGAGCGCTAATTCAATGGACTAAAGGTATTCTACAAAAAGCGTACCTTACCTTTTGCAAGAATATTTGTTGTAATACCACATCATCACGTAATATACATAATATTACAACAGGTTCATAAATTTATAGCGAAAGTTACGGATAGTTGATCATACGTTTGCGGTCGAAGACCCCTACATTAATCGGCAGAATTCCTCTAAGTAGATTTTACAGATAGAAATTCGTCAGCCCAGGGATGATCAGCGTCCGCTGTAAGGGGCTTAAGCTGTGAGAAAGTTAAAGGCGTTTGTGCTTAACACAACTCTGTTCAGCGCAGTTTTTTTAAACCGAGTAGATTGACTTTCGAAAGCCGTTGTCACGGATCCATTAAAATAACCGCGCCAAGAGTGCCCTGTAAACAATCGTCGAGAAGATGAAGGTGGTTGGTGGGGGTTACACGGATTGGGGGGGAGGGTTTAAGGCAAGATTATGGGCGGTTTGGCCACTGGATTTTTACTCATTTTCAGTAAGAATAAAAACTGCACGCTTCCCAACAGAGAAAAATGAAGGCTTCTGCAGATGATGTAAATGTGCAATGTAATGTCCAGGGGAGCAAATCACTTGCTGAGCGTGGTGCTATTCTTTCCCACAAAAATAAATATTGTTTAGAAATTTTCAAACAGAAGAACAGAACTTCAGAACTAAACTGAAACCAATTCTTACACCGTCCTAGATTTCAAAACCATGCATATTATAATGACATATAGGTCTGACTCTGCAGAGAAATTCTTCGACGGAATTTTATCTAATAATGATCCACGATACAACCACGAGCAAATAGATGAAAATAAAAGACATAAAATGGGTTTTAGCAGAAATGATCTCATGTCAACCATAATAATCCACCCCGCACATTGACATCTTCTGACTAACAGCGCTGTGGGCAAATCCTTCGCCACAATGAAGAGGCTTGACATGACTTGACTAGTTTTTTACTTTACCTGGGGCAGATGAGGCTTTATACCCTAGCCCCCTCTTTCCCTGCCCATTATCCATTCCGTGATTATCCCCACGAGGCGGGGATAATCACAGAAAAACTCCCATTAAATAAGGAGAAAATCAAGGAGAAATTACATCATGAAAGTGGCAGTATCGAGAAGAGCTGGGGACCCTGATGCGGCGGCTATCTTCGGTAGAGAGAAAAAACCGACCACCTCTCGTCATTCCAAACAAAACCAAAAGGCAAATCACTCCCGCTTACCAAGGAACTTGGCGCCAGCCCCCTTGACGCGGGACCACTTCGAACATATCATGACTGAGTCATGAAGTTGCGGGATATCTTCGAAATATTTGATGTTCCCTTTAAGAAAATTACAGGCGGGCTCCATTCGAGAACGTACCCTCTATTCCTTCATGCGTATACAAAATATTTCTTATCCAATTTCACAGACACTTTATTTTATGAATTATTTAGCCTTTGCTTTACACCTAGACGATTGCTAAGTCAAATTAGTCTTTTTTACACTTGCTCTCGATTTATATACATCCAGTCTTATTCCAATGCAGTAAATTTCACTTTTTTTATCTACCATTCTAAGTAGAGTTCATAAACTTCATGCACAAAACACGGTCGCTATGCCTAAAAAGTACGAATAAAAAGCGGCTGCGTTTAGAAAAAAATATTGACTTTATATTTACATCTGTTAGTTTTAGCCAATTGCTGTCCTCCAAGTAATCGACAACCGTTTAGGCAGAGTAGCTTAAATAAGCAAACCCGTTTTCAGCTTTCATTGGGGTTATCTTTCCAGTTTAAATCCTCCACGAGCTTTTGCCATTCGAAGGGTTATTTATAATGGAGTCATTGGCCTGCCGTAGCGACGATTACACACGCAGCGAGACCTCGGTTGACTGGTCTGAGGTGAGCTCCCACTGCCACCCTGGAAACCGGAGGAATGGAGGGCGATATCTCGGGACATTGACGTGAACGTAACGCTCCTACGTGCAGTGGTGATTCCAACCCCGTTTCCAACAGGCATGTGCATCAATGTGTTATCCACGGATGATACAGCACAGGTGTCTGCAGCCTTCGCCTCATCTGCCACTGGGGAGGCCACATGGGAGTCCGAGAGGGAACGGAGACTCCAGTGATACAAAGATGTCTCTGTTGTGGAGAGGGGGAAACCGCGAGGATGTGAGAAATGGCTCTTTTTGTGCATCTCATGTGGTGGTGTTGAGCCGGTGCCCCGGAGGCGATCGGGGCGACGCGACCGTCGAGGGCTTGAAGTGCGCCGCCGTGTTGGAGGTCGTGGTGACCCACGTGTAGGCGCGCCAACGATGCCACCGACCGGATACCCGAAGAAATTCATTCTGTCCTTTAGGGATTTGGTATCCGATGAAAGGCGAGAGGGTGGATTCGAGGGGGTTGAAACATCTCTCTCAAAATGTAGTCTAGTCCCGAGGACAGATCGTGATCCTCTTACAGGGCGTCGAGTTGAAGAATTCAATCAAGATTATTCGTAGACTCTCTCTAAGGATAACAGAGCCTCCTCCGCCGACCTAAGGTCGTCACTTTGGTTGAGTTAAAACCCTTTTAACCACTCTGAGGATCATGACACGCCTGCTGCATCCACACAGGCACAAAGAACTTCCTGCTCGCACGCTTGGAGAATTAGCTTCAGATACAGCTCCCTACTAGCAGATAATATTTAGTAAATCCATCCACGAACACGAAGTACCCAAGGACTGGAAAACTACTAATGTTACGCCGATATTTAAAAGCGGCGATAAAGAGCAGAAATCGAATCGCAGACCGATATCCCCTGCATCTGTCTCGTGCTAAGTTGTTGAACGCATGATTGTAAGTTAAGTTATGAGACACCTCGTTATGCAGAGCTAGCAAATAAAAAGGCAACACGGACTTTGAAGGAAAGAACTTGAGGGATTCAATTAGGATTCTTTTTCAATAACTGCATTGTGCAAATGATGTGGTACCCAGCCACGCGCACGGGTGCAAAAATATTCCCCAATCGGATGACATCGCCAGGAAAAAAATCTCATACCTTAACTGAGATTCGAACCAGGATCTCCGAATCACTGGTCAGGTGAGTGAGCCAGTTACATAACAAACCCATCTTGATTAAGATTTAATTTCGCATTCACCATGAATAAAGATGGTTTGGAGCTGAAAAAGAGCTTGAACTTTAGGCTACGTATACATCTGAGCTATAAGATGAATTTAACTTAACCTATTTTAATTTTGATCCATGCTTAGAGCCTGATAACTCCAAGAGTAATTCTCAGGAACAGTCAGGCTAAATTTTCCTAACAGCCATGACGCAGGACGGTTTGTAGACTATATGGGCATTTACTTGTGGCATACAACCGCGGCACCTATCCGGCTACGGAGTAACAAAAACGAAAAGGTGAAAGTTTTGCCAATTTACTTAAAAGAAGCGATGTTTGACGATTCATTTCAGGTGGTCATTTATATTTTACAAAAGTGTAAAACTTTTCCTTTCAATCACAGAAATATAATTGGCGGGTTATTCTGTCAGCCGCACAAAAACAGAGCACACACTATGTCCAGCAACGCGCGCGCCCTCCTTGAAAATGGCACTTACAGAGGTCATGCGGGAAGTCTGCGCATGCGCCACGAGACGAATATCTAAATGAAACCGCATGTATCCGTCCCTTCAACCCGAACGAAGATTTGCCATAGATTGTAAACTTTACTGTTAACAATAAAAAACCTTCGATTCATCATCGCTCGCGACGGATTAAGTGAGCTGTTTAAGAACCACGGGTTCGCCGGAGGGCGCAGAGGGAAGGAGATTAAGGAATTAACAATCTTCCCGTTTCTTCTTCTCTTCTAAAGGTAATCCTTGTTGTTGCAGCCACGACTTCCGACAATCTCTTTTTTCAGCCTTCCTCTTCATTTCATTGTTCGAGACGCATCCCATTTCCATCGCCAATACTTTAAGTTACGAAGTTCTCGGTCGTCCTCTCTGTCTTTTGCCTAGAATTTTTCCTTCCACGACATTTTGTACTAAGTTGTCGTGCCTGAGTAAGTGTCCGATGAGATTTGCTTTTATTGTTTCCAATGGTTATCTTTCTCAGAAGTGGAATCTTCAATCCGGAAATTACCAAAAGCAGCCGCCGACGTAATTCGTGAAGATGTTGCACGTATCCTCCAAGTTGCAAGACCACCTAAACCGAACACCACTGCCAAGGAAAGGAAAGCCTTCAATGAGCTCCGAGACAACGAGGGGATTCTCATTTTACCAGCAGACAAAGGCAACGCAACTGTCTTGATCACCAAAGAGGAATACAAAAAGAAAATCATGCATTTACTCAGCAGTCCGACGTATAGGAAGTTGAAAACTGATCCTTCGGCCAAAACAGAGAAAATCACCAGGGCATCATCAAGCAATCGTCAATTCCCAGAGAAGAGCAACGACGTCTACTCCCGACTGCAGCCAAACCACGAAGACTATACGGCCTGCCTAAAACACACAAAAAGGACATACCTCTCAGACCTATTGTGAGCCAGATCGACGCCCCAACTTATAGACTCGCCAAATACCTGGCGCCGTCTCTGCAGCAATACGTTGGGCAGATACCGTCCTCTGTTAAGAATTCTACACACTTCATTGACATTATAAAAAATGTCTCCATCAACGAAAACGATCATCTGGTCAGCTTCGACGTAACTTCGCTTTTCACCAACGTTCCTATCCAAGAAACGCTGGAGATTATCCAAGGACTTACATCGCGTGGCATCCCTGAAGACTTCCCTGTATTGGTGGAGCATTGTCTTCGAAACTCCTTTTTCCAATGGAATGGATGCCACTACGAGCAGACGGAAGGCGCAGCTATGGGCTCACCACTGTCCCCGGTAGTAGCCAACCTCAATATGGAGCACTTCGACCATCCCTGTGGCTAAGATACGTAGACGACACCTTCGTCATTTGGCCACACGGCGAGAAAGAATTGGACAAATTCCTGCAAAATCTAAACTCCCAGCGTCACACCATCCAGTTCACGATGGAAGTGGAAATGGAGAATCAGTTGCCATTCCTCGACGTATTGGTGAAGAAGAATTCCAACGGGAGACTTGGACATTCCGTATACAGGAAGCCTACGCACACCGATCGCTATCTGAATGCTGCAACGCATCACCATCCTAGCCAGAAGACTGCACTGGTAGCCACACTCGTAAATCGAGCACACAAGATTTGCGACTCGGATTCACTGCCCAGCGAGAAAAAACACCTGACGACAGAATTACAGAGGAATGGATACAGGAGGGAAATGGTCCTGAAAAGGACCGAGAGAGAAGAAAGGCGAGGCCTATCGACGACAGCACCTGAAGGAAAGGAAGAACCCAGACCGGACCCAAAGGCCTATGTAACCATCCCTTTCAACGCGGGGACCTCGGAAAACATCGCTAGGGTCTTACGGAAGCATGACTTGGTCACGAGGTTTAACTGTGTCACCAAGATAGCCGACATTCTTCCCGGGCCCAAGGACAGAGTTCCATCAACCCTCTCCGAAGGCGTTTACCAAGTTCCGTGCTCTTGCGGGAAGTCATACATAGGCGAAACCTGCAGAGCTTTGGGCACTCCGCTGAAGGAACAGCAGAGAGCGACAAAAAATAGACAATTCAAAGTATCTGCTATCTCAGAGCACGCATGGAGTGAGCCGGGACACACCGTACAATTCGAAGACGCAAAAATAATAGCCAAGGAAAACAGGTACTTCCCGAGAATAATAAGAGAGGCTATAGAAATCGTAAAAACACCAAAGAATTTTTACAGAGAAGATGGATACCCATTGCACAGCGCTTGGAAGAGAGCAGTAAGATTCCCGCGCAAACGCGACGCTGCTCCATGATTGGCCGGAGCATTGATCGCTTTTTGGCGCCTAACTTGGCCTATATAACAAAGGACCAAAACCTTCTCGCCATCCTTCACCTGAGGACGCCAGCAGGATAGCTGGCGAAACTGTTGTGCTGAATGACAACTGACGCGGATGCAACCCGAGAAATGCTGAAATCATTTGATCAACGCCGCGGAAACCTGCGAACTAACAAAATTTTGATTATCAACGTTACTTTTTCATTTTTGACATGCCTAACCTTTGCATAGTTTTTATTTTGCCATATTACTTATGACGGTTACATTATATTAACGACACATGACCATTTAATTTAATTTTCACAACACCTGTTGCCAGCGGTTTCGCTCGTAGCAGTTTAGGGTGGATATTCGCTGTTATAACTATTTTACAAGGGATTGGACACAAAAGAACACCCAGGGACTATTGACCTTAAGAAACCTGTTCTTTCATCTGAGCCGATCCTCAAAGGAGGTTAAAAATAGCCGAAGAGAATTGTTGTTTGCACTCATTTTTGTGAATGAAAATTTCCTCTAAGCTTAGTCATCTGTCAACAGGCATTTGACGTGCAATTGTTATTATTCTGACCGGGAACACTGCATAAGGACGCGACTCTTGATGCGCTTTCGACCGTCTTTTGTTAAAATTACTGTCACAGGTTAATAGCGTTCCAGAACCCTCCGATAGGTGGCTCAGTTGATAAATGGATCCTTGTTGATAACGATCAGTGCAGGGATTGTAGTGGCGGGAGTCCGTAGTGTATACGTGCGGAAAAACGACGAGACTTTGGTTAAAAATGGGTTTCCGGTATTGTTTTGTGCCGGGGTGCTCTACAGGGTACGGGAATACAAGGAGGAACAAGATTCTCGGCGTAAAGAACAAAAGTTTGTTTAAGGCTAATGTAAGTTGACTTGGGTGGCGATTGTTGCCCTTACCGCATGGTAGCCATTACGGTCACATGGAATTGTGAATTTATAGCACTATTAATCTCATGAACGTATTTCAATCGTGATGTTTTTCTATTTACTCGAAATTATTCATCAGTCGGAGTCTCAGCTTCAAAAGTGGAGGAAGGCTATTCCTCGACAGGATAAAGTCCTAGCGAAGGAGGATCGGGTGTGTGAGCTACATTATCCTTCCGAGGACATAGAATAACCTTGTTTTCGTATCTAGCCCGCCGCAAGCACAAACTTGCGAAGATTCTATTCACAAGTTTGACCAACCACATCAGCTGATTTCGCTAGCGGAGGTTTCGAAATACGTAAATTGGCATCGAATAACCGGAAATGAACTAGCGTTCTTATTAATTGCATTAATTATTATTTCAATGCACTCTGTTCCCTTGTCTTACATCATAAATTAGAAATTTTATGGTGGAATTCGGTAAACGTATTCACCGATCACATCACCTAATGCTGTACACCTTCGGTGTCATTTATTTATTTCGCAACGCTCTCGAGAGTTTTCTCGTCGATAGCTCGGTACCTTAGGTACATCAATCTACTATCCAATGCCTTA
This sequence comes from Ceriagrion tenellum, assembly GCA_963169105.1. Taxonomy (NCBI): domain Eukaryota; kingdom Metazoa; phylum Arthropoda; class Insecta; order Odonata; family Coenagrionidae; genus Ceriagrion; species Ceriagrion tenellum. Next base: position 119,875,176 of record OY720643.1, read on the forward strand.
AAGTATTACTTGCAGTATAAATCATCGTACTGGCAGAGATAAAGGAGACGTAAAAACACGTATAGCTCAGAGACGTCTGCTATAAGGATCAATTACTCAAACAGCGCAGCATGTGGCCTAAAGTGGAACTTCAATTCTTTTGCTTCCATTGGCAACAGAGTCGAGATGGTAGTTTTCCGTCCTTATGCAGTGTTCTTGATTCTGACGATTGGAAGGCTTTTGGATAGTCCTGTCTCCAAATAACCTATTTTTGACACAACTTTCCACTTTCCTGCAATTATTTGCTAACCAATAGTCCTACTTCCTAAAAACCCCTGCCTCTCCATATATTTTCCAAAATTTATTATGCCATTCCTTCCTCTTCTGCACTCCCAAAATGAAATCGTCCCACAAAACGCCCCCCCGTACACTTATTCCACCGTCTCTGATGCTCCGCCAACAATTTTATTTCCTCTCCCACCACATCCAACACTTCGTCGTTCGTCTCTCCCGCTCCTTAGCTCACCCTCCACATTCTTCTCCTAAGATTCATCTCAAATACAATCGCATCATCTAATCTGTGCATCTCCAGTCTAATCACATCTTCCTTCCTAATTGACCAAGTTTCCGACCTATAAAAGGCCATGTTCCCTCTTGGTTTTCAGTGACAATTATTGACGTCCATCCTCAGAGCCCTCAAATCAAGTCCCTTGTCTTCGAACACGCTTTCTTTGACAGAAAAATTTTATACCTGTGGTACCTACCACCAAAAATGCAATTTTTCAATAAGGCACCAACTAAGTATGTAAAATAGTCCACCTACTTGGCCCAGAGAGTAATATTGGAATTTAGTTCTCGTCCCGACCATGGCGCTACCCATTTCCATTATATTAGTAAATGTTCTCAATACAAAGCTATTTTCTTAACATACCAGTCTCACCCCCTCCAAGAGTGGAATTTATTTTTATTTTAAGCCTACTTATCAGAACCTTCGATAGGTGTGGGAAGAAACGGTGGGGAATGGCGCGTAGGCCCAGGAGCGCGGGCTTTTCAAACGGGCTAACGGGCATTCTTATGGGAGCCCCCATATTTAACGAAATGCTGCGTCCGCAACCCCTTAATATAATCCAATTTCATAAATTTTTTGCACATCTCATTTTCTCATCAAATGTCACCATCTAAGACCCATGACTTTCAGACGTCGGTGCAAAATGGGACACCCTGACGTAGGGTTAAAATCGGAACCGCGGCGCACATTTTACTTTAATATATCAGAAGTAATTCCCAAAAGTATTTAGAGATATTACATGCAAAGATATTAAATGTGTGACATCTGGTAAACAAATAGGGACGAATAGTGATGCAAATATGGACAAAAATCAGAACTAATCGGGACGTCATTTGAAGACAGAGTTTTCACAAGTCCATCAATTGCTCACCACTCTGGCTACGTTGAGTGTCATTCCTTACGGGTTAATTAGAAAAAAACAACCAGTGTAACAATTATTGTGATGTTGAAAAGGCCAACAAAATCATCAAAGTAGTGCGTTTAATCATAATATTCTTTGCGCATATGTATAACATTGTGAGTCAAATCAAAGGCTAGAAAATGAAAGTTTAACTTACTGGTACTAATATACTATTTTTAAGTCGTGAAAATAAAACCTTGCATTAGTTCTGGTTGATTATCACGCTTTTCATGACATGACTCAAAAATTAATTTTAAATAGCTCGAGCCCTTTTCACGTTCAACTTTACATGGTTGCAATTATTACCAGTCTATGAAGATAGGATCGGTTACACAAGAAAGATGCATAAATTAAATAAATATGAAATAACGTTTTCTGAGATTTCTTCATCAATGCTGACCGTTTCGTACGAAAGTAGGAAACGAAAGAAAGTGGATTTTGTAGAAAGTACGAAATGGGATTTTGGACAAATAATACTTTGAAGTTTTTTTCAATGAAAAACTAAACAATTTCCTTAAGGCAAGAATGACAAAATAATGCAAAACAATCCGTCTTTAAAACTTTGACATCGCTACAGTCAAGCCAAAGCATGTTTCAAAAGCGGCTTTGCCTATCAATGACGGGTAAAAAGAAGCATTGTCAATCATCAAGGGGTCGAAAAACAAAGCGTTTCCGCCCAATACTAAGGATTAAAAAGCAGTTTTGCCTATCGTTAAAGAGGTAAAAACGCCGTTTTGCCCATCTAAGTTACCTGGAAATGGCTCTCTTTCTCGAAAATACACCCGTAAAAAACCGTCGAAAGACCGCCACAATTACGGAGGAAATTTGGAAAAAGTCGATAAATACACAAAAATGTTTTGTTTGATCTAAAATTACTCATAGACAAAAATGCTAATATAGGATTCTTTAAGAATATGTTTTCAACTTTTCAAAGACCTTAAAAGAATAAATAAACTTTAAAGAAATTCAAGTCCATTACATGCACTATCATATAGTGAGTCACTGAGTAAAATGGTCGTGAAATTATTTCCCAATCTTTTCATTGATTTTCATTATAAACGTTTTATTGAGAATTAAATAGTCAAAGGGTTATTTTTGCAAAATCATATATTTTTAAACACTTGAGGACTTGCATGGACCTGCTAAGTAAATTTTATTGCGATAACAACTGTGGTTTTTAAATACCATGATCGTTTCGAGAGGCAAAGACTATAGGCTTTAATAAAAATTTCATAACAAGACCAATTATCGTTATTATTTAAAAAAACTATTCCTAAGTCAGCATTAAAAAACTAAATCAAAATCGTATGGCAAATTTATCTGTAATAGGTTGAGTGGATAGAGAGCGCGGTTCAATAGGTGAATCAGCGGTAGATTGCATTTATCGATATCTATAAAAACGCTAGATAGAGCCAAACATTTTCAAAAGAATAGGTAATACTTATTTATGTTCTAACACAGAAATTTATGTTTAATTTCTCGGCTTAACGTCGAGCAGCTTCAGAGGTATGTCGATCGGTCAGCGAGGCGGTGAAAATTTAGCTTAAATATAAATTCGATAAAAAGTACAGTTCAAGATATTAATTTTAAAAAAATACTGCGAATTTAAATCACATGTTGCTGACTAGCAAATTTCAACTAAATGTGTTCAGTGGTTTCAGAGATTACTTCAAGAGAGAGTGAATTAACTGCTTTGGAATTTAAATCATTTTTATAAGACAGGCTATATAGAGTCAGTATATATTAAAACAGATTTAATAAAATTCAATTTAGCATTAAAATTCAACTAGCTTCAAAACTAATATATAATGATTTCGACTTCTGAGGATCAAAAATCCGGATTAGTCCGATCAGGGTATTACATATAATGGGGAGTAGTTTCGCCCTCTCGATTATCAATTAATTTCTGACAACACTTCCCTAATTAAAAAGGATACAAAACTGGCATATTCCCCTGAAAATGTGAATACCTCTGAAAAGTGTTTCGAAAAGCCTAATTGAGGAGTTGACATAATTAAGCAGGCAGTAATTAAAAGTAACTAATTATTGAGTAATTAGCGATCGAAATGTCCCAGCGTCCATCAAATTTTAACATGGAAGACGGTTCACGCCTAAGCAGCGTCTATAAAAGATCTCTCTCCACATGTATATGGTGTAACGAATCGGGAACATTTTTTATTAATATTGGTTGGTTTAATTTGATCAACGAGGGTCAGTCATTTACTGAACAGGAAACAAATATAACTGAATTATTCAGCGGCCTGAAGACGATCTCAGTAGGAATAACTAAACGCTGAGTTTTCAATTAAAAATATTCTACGTAGCAGAAAAGGCCGAAAAATTTTGATAGAGGGAAGGTTGGATTATAAATTGGAGTATTCAGTCCATGATCCATGGCAGAACCCCATAAAAACAACAGAGTGATAAGAACATAAAAGAACATTGTAGTTTAACTGAAAAACAGGTTGAAAATTTTGAAGTTGGCGACGAGACGATTTTCGAGCGAGGAAACCAAGGTAATCAACCACAGAGCGAGCCTAACTCTCCCGCGATGATTTTGTCCGGATACAAATGAGTCTTTCACTGAAAAAGTTCTTCAGCATGAGTTTCACAATACTTCGCTACGACAAGTATCCCTTGATACTGGGGGTTAGACGAACGTGATTATCCCAGGAGATAAGAGTAGGAGAAGCATTGGGTGCATCAAACCCCATCTCGCGACGAGCATATGGTCCAACCTATGAGAAGCCAGCGTTAGCCCTGTCGAACGAGGAACAGTTCAAGATATGGATCAACTCGAGAGATAAAGAAAATAAATGCGCAGAGCGTCGCCCATCACACTGCGCGGGCAGGAGGCGAATAGATGGCAGGAGGAGAAAAAAAATCGTTCACTACATTTTCATCTTCAGAGGATGGTCGCCTGGGAGCGGGAAAGATGTTGACCCGGGAGACGACGCGAGAGATAAGGCTCTACAAATGACTGGGGTTAAGCGAGAAAGCCAAAGCTACGGAGTATCTCCAAAAGAGCCATTTGCTTCGACAGAAAATTTTCTTCTTTAAAGAGGCAAGTGAAGTGCATTTAGTTATGCTTCCATTTTTTCCGTGCATAATAACCGGTGCAAAATCTCATTTAAATCAACAAAAATCAAGAACAACAAATCTATGATACATTCGTTTGTGCAATAAAATGTACCGTGTTGAGCGGTCTATTGAGGAGTAATGCGAGAGGAACGGGAAAGATACACCATAAGAAGACGAAAGTGATGAGATTCTCTAGAAGCAAAAAGGCGGGTCTGAATATTAGGGAGGGAGGGCATAACATAGAGCAAGTCGAGCAGTTTACGTATCTGGGTAGCACTTTGGAGGAGAAAGACTTACGTGGTAAGGATATTAAGCATAGAACTGCCACGGCTAAAGAAGCGTTTACAAGGAGAAAGGAAATGATGAGGTGGAGTGTCTATGTAGAGACGTCAAGAAAAGGCTGGTGAAGACTGCCGCAGATGGAGCGTGGCGCTATACATGCCGGAGACTTGGTTAATTCAAAGGGCGGACGTAAGTAGACTCGAGGCGCTTGCGATGTGGATGTGGAGAAGGATGGAGAGGGTGAACAGGGTGGCGATGAGGACGAACGAGGAGGTTTTGGACGTGATTGGAGAGGAGAAGAAGCTACTGGCGGAGGTTCGGAGGAGGCAGGAGAGATAACGTTTTGAAAGGAGAGGGAATGTCGAAGAGAATAATAGAGTGGAGTTAGCTGGGGAAGGGGTGGAAGAGGAAGGAAAGGATATGTATTCTGGACGAAGTAAGAAGAGGATGATGAAATGAGGAACTTTAAAGTGATAAAATGCCTGGTCATCGATTGGGGTGAAAACGGAAAAATGTCAGAAATTAGGATGATTGGATAAGGACTGCCCAAAAGCCTGCCAATCACCTAAGAGCATACACATATGAATTGCAATACTTAACAGTACTTCATTAAAAGATATTTTTTAACGACATATTCAGGAATATAAGAACTTTCTAAGAATTTCATACTAATTTGCCAATTTTTGATAAATAGTGGATGAATACATATTGAATTAATTTATACTAATAAATTAGAGCCTGCATTGAATATTCTCACTCATTTAGGAATCATTAGGCATTATTCAGCAATCGTTAGGGTTTCTTGGGGCCATTCTTATCCCATTTGTTTGCTAAAGAAATCAAATATGCATGAGAAAAAACCAATAACCCTCTATTGATTCCTGGTGAGCCTTATCCCAGATACATTCTATTGAAGGAGGCGTCCAAGAGGGCACTATTAAGCACGAAACAAGCGAGGAATTTAAGGAAATTTTGGAATATTTCGCAATATCGCATCGAAAACAAAATTCCATTGTAAAAATGAGATATTCCATTCAATACCTTTTCTCACGACGCTTCTCCCGAGTTCATGCGACAAATATGTCAAATTTTATTTCCCATAATAAACAAACCCTGCAATCTATCGGAATGATTTCACATGAATTTCTGATGGGGGTTGATGAGAATTGTCTGGAGTCAAACCTGAGGCATTTGGTGTTTTAAGAGTAGCATTCAACATTGAGAAAGCTTCTAAAGGTTCTCAAAGTTGGTCATTATTAGCATCTCGAAAAAACAGTACACTGCAAAAATAGTTCCATGAATACATTACGTGATAAAGCAGTCTTTTCGTGAAAATTAGAATAGCTCTGATCGCAATGCCTCTTCCCTCTTCACTCCCATGTACTCCCATGTACTCCCACACCCGCGTTCGCAGCGACCAAGCGCCATAAGAATAGACCTAGCTCTCTATTCCCCCCCCCCTCCGTCCTACGCCCGTGAAGAAGATGATTACATCCCCGTCCTTCCTCCAACCATCCCCCTCAACCGCCCCCATCTCACTGATGACTATACATACGAGCCACACGAAACTCTCCATGAAAACGATGCAAAAAATAGAAAGTGATTAGGAATCGATGACGAAACGGAGAGGAAAATTATAAAAAGTATTTTTTTATTCTCGTCACACCACACCGACATTGAAGAGACCCGAGTTCGATTCCATGGCAAGGAAAATTACTTTTCAAATCCGATTTCATCACTTTTGTTTCACAGTTGCCGATGAATTATTTAAGACTAATGCTCGTATAAAATGTTTTTATCGAAAAAATCTTACCATCCGGTAGACAATTGAATGAGCATCACGAAAAATAAAAGTTTCTGCGGTGTAAATTGCGTAGTAATATCGTGGCATTAAAAAGAAAATCGTCGAAGATACGAGCGAAGGGAGTCACGCCGAGTGACGCAATTCGCCACAAGCACCCAAGGCGAATTCAAATCTTACGGCGAGGAACTTCTAAGGATACGAGAAAATGACGTCACAAAGCCTTTGAAGGCGGTCGTATTGTAAGCTATCTTAAAGAAGCTATAAATAACGGAAATGAAGCCCAAATGAATCCTACGACGGCAGTTTATTTTTCAACCTCCGATAGGCCACATAAAAATACAAGTGAAGATTAAAAAAATATTTTATCACTTAAAGTTAGGTACAATTATGGTCACTTTTCCACATAATCACCTTGACGATTGAGGCATTTGTCGTACCTGCGGACAAACTTTACAATACTCTCTTTATAAAATGTTGCCGCCAATGAATTTAAATGTCTTTAAGTCGTCTTGAAGCTCCTCGTTAGTTTGAAAGTGCTGCCCTCCCAGCCACTTCTTCAGTTCAGGGAAAAGATGGAAGTCACTCAGTACTAGGTCGGGACTGCATGGCGGATTATCGAAAATGTCCCATTGGAATTGCTCAAGGAGCCGTTGGGTTGCACCAGAACTGTGAGGACGGGCGTTGTCATGGATCAGGGCACTTTCAGACAACATTTTTCGGACCCAGCAAGCACCAATGTTTTTGAAGCCTAAATGTTCTGTAACAATGGAGTACAGAGAAGACCTGTAAACATCCGGAAATTCTATAGACATAGCACTAGTGGTTAACCTACGGTTTTCTGTAACCACTTCGTCAACTCGTTGAACAAGGCTGTCTGTAGCAAAGATTATATACACAGGACAAGGTGTCTGTAGCGACAGACTTTCATCCTTGACTCCCTTCATAATGCATATCAGTTCGGCCATCATTAAATTTTCGACACCATTTACGCACAACACCGTCACTCAAATTTTTATCCGTACAATTGACTCATTCTTCAATGATTTTCTGTTTCACTATTCCCGCCTGCTTGTAGGAAACTAATAATGCTTCGCAATTTACATTTAGCGGGAGAATCAATTGAGGCGGCCATGTTTACGTGACTACTGCTCAGCACAGACAAACGGCTTGAACTCGGTAGTGACAGAACGTGTATTGTATGAGATGTGCAGTCGCCTACTGCGCACACCAATTGGCTGTCGTTTGTCTTTGCGTTTATGGTGTGCGATCGGAGGTTGAAAAAAAAACTGCCCTCGTAACAAATGTTTTAGTGTTCTGGACACCTTGCAGTTTCTGAAAATGATCTCAGGAAAAAACACTAAACAAACTATGCAAACACTAAATCGCTTAAACACATAAAGACGGACATTATCTTTCGCTTACCCTGGCACTAAGGAGTCGCATTGCACATTTAGTCGAAAGTATGGAAAGCGCTGCTGCCAAACTTACCCGTAAGCTCATATATACGCCAAGTTGGTAGACACCTATCTCCAGCATCGCGCAAATTAAAAATACATTAAGCAAAAGAACATCATTAGCATATTTTGTTAATATTTATTATATTAAAAAACAACAGTAGCATATTTTGAAGACTCCCAGAAATGCAGAAGGTGCACTACATTGCATAATGATAATTTCAGCGCCGCTTTGCAGCGTCGGACCTCCTCATGGCCTCATTGATATTTGCACAGAAAACGATCCGCCAAAACAGCCCCTACTGTCACCGAAAAGAGAAACGATCTATAGCTGCTTTTCCTAATGACTACGCATTAGTTCAAATTTAACCAACATTAATCGAAAAATACGATTGAAACTGCACAATATCTAACAAAGTTTCACATTAATATAAATCAATTAACTTAATAAATGTTTCTTTTATTTAATTCACTTAAAATATTGCATGCAAGAGTATCATTTTTGACAATAAACATAGCCACGGCAAATTATTAATCAAATATTCGAAAAAAGTGAATGGCTAATCTACTTCTAATTAATGTGATAGAATCACAGTAACAAGGGATACCGATATCAACACTGATATTTGGAATGACATAGCTGGAATCATGGAAAAACTCGCAATCCCAAACTACAAATATTTCGCTCGAGGATTGTATTCTCCTTGTCTTCTTTATCAATCAATCCTGACCCCTTATACCACAATACTCATCTTCACTGAGATTGTTTCTTTCTTCATGAGATATTCCGAAGAAAATATTTGTCCTAAAGACGGTTAAAGGGACCAAGGTCCTGGGTCAAGATCCAGACAATAGACTTCCAGTGGAGCATCAAACTGCTCACGAGGTCCTTCTTAATGGTAGAAATGTTTTCCTTGCAATTCTTCTTATTAAAAAAATTTCGAACAAATCGAAATGATGCGAAAATCCATTGTCGCCACAACTACCTACTACTTTGGTCAAATACACTGTGAGACATACGGCAGCTCGACAGATCAGCAACAACTTTCCTTTCGTAATTTAGTTCAACGGCATCGGCTCAGTTCTTCAATTGGCGATTCCTTCCCTCGAGTCACCGAAGGGCGTCGTGTATGTACGTACCAACTAGGCATCAATGGCACCTGATGGTCGTCTTAATAAACAAAGCATCGAAATCTTGGCTGCCCATTTTTATTCGCATTGCTATCATCAATTGAGAAAAAAGAGTATAGTTGGGCAAACCTTGTACGACATGCAAAGTTGTCTTCGTGCTCCGCCTTTAACTGAGAAATTCAAGTTTATCCAACTTCGATGTTTCGGTAAAATAGCTAAGGCAGTACATGAAATTAAGGAAAATGTAAAAAAGGAATAAACATGCCTGGAGAAACAACAGTACTCAACGTATAGCTGATGACATAACAACTCTAGCTGAGAAGAAAGAAGGACTGTCAAGAAAGATAAACCGTATGGACACGACTAAATTGAGGCATGCCTTGGAAATTAGTGCCATGAAAATCAAAATCACTGCTCGTAGAAAGAATCGACAAGACAATATTACCGTCAAACTTGGCCAGCAGAAACTCGTGGAGGGGAAGACTTGCATATATACAAACTGGGAAGTAGGATCACCAGAGACCAAAGAAGCAATTACATGGCGAACAGTATAGCCCAAGCAAAGAAGACTTGGAAGAAATCCAAATGTGGTATTTTTGAGGAGCGATGAAGATCAAATGAAGAAATTACCCTCTTGATGCCCGGCGTCTTTTTAAGAGAACACAGTCTTTGAAATTCCTGGCTCTACCAACTAAAACCAAAGAGAGAAGCTATTTTTTGTCGAATCTGTTGCTTCATTAATGCCATATGTAGTCCTTACTACATACACCTTGGTGATCATATTGTCTCCACAGCAAAATATCAATGATTGACACCAAAGCCTGCTAATGTGTCTTGGGACTCGCGAGGCTACTAAGAGTTGAAAATATAGAGCTGTATTTGACAGCTCTGAGAAGAAACGCAAAGGAAGGGTCTTGCGGCAGAACAGCCTCTTAAACACAATAATAGCGGGAGGAATTAATGGGAATAACTAGCTCGGATGACTACCGATGGAATTCGGTGGAATATGTTTAGGGCAGAAATGCAGAAAGTGGAGGGAAGAGGGGTGCAATCAAACCAACATGACGATGGACGATTGCCGAGGAGGATGATTGTGAGGATTCGTTCATCTTTCCCGTTAATTTCTCATCAGGCAAATCTCACGGAAGTCACGACACCGCGTCCTCTCCTCATCATCCCCACTACTCACTCAAACGAAGCGTTCTAGAAGCAAAATCTGACTCTTCCGACGACGAACTCGCCCCCGCCGCCCCCCTCCTCCTTCAACACCTAGTCACTCCCTTAAGCGACACTTCAACTCCGTCGTCGCCGGGCTGTCTTCCTCCCGACTCTTCCAAATATTGGCTGAGGGGTGTGGTGAGAGGGGTAGTGGGGGGTGGAGGGGGTGAATGGACGGAGAGGGAGGGAAGGAAAAGCGACTAGTTGGGCCTTGTCCCGAAGATGGCCATTCCAACCGAACGGGTTGTCCTCCAGATAAATTATTAAATCCCGCAACATTTAACTGGATAATCGATATACGAACTGCATAATGTTAGATCGGGTGCGCTTGAATGTGGCTGGAGCGGTAATCGTGAGTCATAAAGAGCATATTATAACAAAAGTTTTACCAAGTCGAAAAGACAACCTTTGAATAAAGTATATCAGCTTATGCGTTGCAAACTCTCCAGCACGTCGTAAGGGAATTCATAAAAGAATTATACATATATATACAAAATCTTCCTTATTTAAACAATTTATGACTGAAGTTTTCTGCGCGGAGTCATAAATTTAAAACAGGATTACATTAAAAGACTTATTTTCGAATATGTGACTTGGCGTGGCACTTAGAAATTTGCCATTAAAAAAATTAAATTGATAATTAATGTATTATTTCCAGTTTGGAAGAAAATCTTCAGATGCTGATGTAGATTCAACAGGTTGAGTAGAAGCAGGAGAATGAAGAGACGGAACGTGGAGGCATTGACGCGAACGAAAAGAAGGGAAAACCAGTGAAAAGGAAGCATAGTAAGTGGGAAATATGAACACACAATTGAGGAAAGATGGGAGAGGATAAAAACAGGAATAGAAAAGGGGAGAGAGAAAACAAGAAGACCAATGGAAAGAACACGAGGCAGTGAGTCGAGGAAAAAATTACTATGAAAATGGAGGAGAGAAGGAGCCAGAAATCGCCAACAGGGCATTCGGCAGGATTAGGTTCAAGGTATTATAAAAATAAAACCAGCGAGTTTATTATATCATTTCTTATGCGAAGACTAAAAAAATCCTTGTATGCGGAAGAGAGAACCTGAATGTAGAAGTCACCCTGAGAAGAAGGAAATTAGAGCAAGTGGATTCTTTCATCTGCCTCGGCAGGACCATATCGAGGGACGGAAGAAGTACAACGGGCATCAAGCGGAGAATAGGCCAATCTAAGAAAGAGTTCACGGTCAAAAGACTACGGTAATCAAAGAAGATAGACCTACCAACTAGAAAACAGTGCGTAAACATTCGTGTGGAATGTGGCCTTCTATGGATCGGAAGCATGGACTACTGGAAAAGCTGACCGGAAAAACCAGAAGCCCTCGAAACCTGGTGCTGGAGGAGGATGTTGAAGATAAAATGGACGGAAAAAATAAGGAATGATGAAGTGTACAGAAGAGTAGAAGAAGAACGGACCATATGAAACATGATAGAGAAAAGAAGAGCAAGATGGATTGGGCACACCCTGAGACACAATGGATTTATGAAGAACATAGTTAAAGGTAAAATAGAGGGAAGAGTCCCCAGAGGAAGACCAAGGAATAAGTACATGGACCAAATAAAGAGGAATGTACATAGGAAGAGATACCAAGAAGTAAGGGAAGTAGCATTAGATAGGGAAGGGAGGAGGGCTGCAGTCAACCAATCTCAGGATTGAACAATCGATGATGGCTTTATCCAGCCTGTATACTGCCACTCACCAGTTCGATGGGACGAGGAAGAAATGGACGAGAAGACAATACGAGAAATCTACAGTAAAGCAGAAGAGGGACCGCAATACGCTCAATAATGAAATGAAAACGTTAACGGGCGGTATCGGAGAGCAAATACAATACTTACGCGGGAGGCGCATGATCAGAAGATATCGTGATGGTATTGATACCAAACGATCCAGAAGAAGAAGAAAGTGCAAGGATAATTATGGAGTAAAGGTAGAATAATAAGTTTAGCACTCACTATAGTCAGTCTCACTTGGTGGTATTCCATAATTAAAAATTTAAGATGTCAACTTTTACTAAAACCACTCGATTTATTAAACAACGACCCAGGTTTCGATGTGCATTCACATCATCTTCAGGTAAATGGAGGCCGATGTGCAGGCCTTATATAGTAAACATTACCAGGTGGGGAGAAGGGGGGGGGAAGAGAACAATACAGGAGGAGGGTGGTCGCGGGAGGGTAGGGGGGGGGGGGCTAGGAGGACGAAGTGGAGGGGATTAAAGCTTGGAGGATGGGGGGATAGGCAGGGAGCATACATTCATTAACAAGGAATGAATCACAGTCAGCTTGGTTTTTAAAAATCTCTAGCTGTTCTAAAGCATTCAGCTTGCGTCTGTCATTTGTAACATAGAGAGGTGTCATAATAAAATTACTTTTATGTCCGTGGATTAAAAGATGTCGGGCGAAGTTGCTTCCGTTAAAATTAAAATTTCTAAAATCCCTTTTATGCTCCTTTTGTCTAATTTTAAAATTTCTACAGGTCTGTCCAACATACTGTCCACCACATTCATTACATTTCATTAAGTATACACCGCTTAATTTCTGAGGTTCAATGGGGTCCTTGCAGTTCACTAACAGTTTTTTCACACTGTATGGTGTTTTAAATGCCACTTTATAACGGTCCTTCGGAAACAATTGCGCCACTCGAGAGGAAATCTCCCTAAAGTAAGTAATTGGACGCCATTGTTGAACAGGGGGTTCTGTTTTGTTGTACAAACTGGCCACGGCTCTTTTCCTCCTATTCTTGCGATTTTAATTTTTCTATTAGTGAGAGTGGATAGCCGTTATTCACTGCAATCTGTTTGATTGTTTGGGTTTCTTTTTCAAACTCTGAGTCGTTCAGGGGAATGTTGAAAAGGCTGTTAATAAGGGCGTGAAGAGTGGAAAGTTTTTGCGAGTAAGGGTGTCTGGAATCAGCAGGTATGACATGGTCGGTATAGGTGGGTTTGCGGAAAATTGAAAAATGGTGCCTCCCTTCTTCAAGGGAGATAGTCAAGTCTAAGAAATTGATTGAACGGTCACACTCCAATTCACGAATAAAAGCTATGGCTGGATGCAAATTATTAATAAAGTTAAAAAGGATGTCCAGTTGTCTGTCGGTTCCGTTCCATAAAATTAAAACGTCGTCCACATACCTAAACCAATAAATGACCTGCGATGTAAAATTCTTGCCAACATTCAAAAGGTTCGTCTCTAAGTTATCTAAAAACATTTCGGCCAGCAAAGGGGAAAGGGGTGACCCAATGGCCAGCCCCCCGCTTTGTTCATAAAATTCGTTATTAAATTTAAAATAATTTTGGGACACACACACTTTAAGCAAAACCGAGAATTCTTTCACAATGTTTCCGGGTGCCCCCTCTCTTTCAGTATCTTGAGTGCAATGTCCACGGCCTCACTGGGTAGGACACTAGGGAAGAGATTCTTTACATCAAAAGACACCAGACGGGCCTTTGGAGGAACACTAATGTGATGAATTTTCTTGGCAAGATCTTGGGAGTTCTTCACCGCGCGTTGTGGCTCGAAGGACGAGAATTCGAACAGGAGGTCATTCAATTTCTTATCGAGGAACACTGATGTGATGATAAATTCCTTGTTAATGACTGTATGCTCCCTGCCTATTCCCCCATCCTCAAAGCTTTAAACCCCTCCACTTCGTCCTCCTAGCCCCCCCTCTACCCTCCCGCGACCACCCTCCTCCTGTATTGTTCTCTTCCCCCCCCCTTCTCCCCACCTGGTAATGTTTACTATATAAGGCCTGCACATCGGCCTCCATTTACCTGAAGATGATGTGAATGCACATCGAAACCTGGGTCGTTGTTTAATAAATCGAGTTGTTTTAGTAAAAGTTGACATCTTAATTTTTAATAAGTTTAGCCTCACCCACGGCAAAAAGTCTGCTTAGAATCATTAATAAAAGGTCAAAGAGTAAAGAAAATTAGTCACCAAGAAATACAATGAAATAGAAGAAAACAGTTTCTATTTCCATACAATCGCGTGGAAATAACATTAATCTGAATAATTGGCTTTTTTTCGATGCGTTATGATTTTGGGTTTACTCTTTCCGTTCCACAGTTGGGTTTTCAAATAAGGTCGACTTATTTACGTCTCTGCGCGACCATAGGCGTCAATCCCGACAGCTTGGACAAAATCTTAAGGATGATCGAGGGCTTAAAATTTTCCTGCGTCACCACGAAATTGTAAGCAATGGAATCATAAGTAAGACCAAGAATCAAACAGCCGAAAATAAGGTAGGCCCTGACCCTACTCTCTTCTTATCTCAACTGTATCGATCGTTTCCATAAATCAATAAAAACCCAACTCATTGCAGCTATCCTTAGACAAAATAATTACAACGACGCATCAAAAAAATATGCCCTACAATGGATTGCATTGCGGGTGACTCCGTAAAAGTGGAACCCCGTGGCTAGTCCGGGACGGCTTAAAATCTGGCATAAAAAATGTTCAAGTTGCCATTTTGAGTTATAAAAAAAACCATTAGAATTGTTTTTTAACATAAATTTTCCCAATTTATCTTCAAAATACGACTGAAATAAGTAATCAATGGCGTGCAGAAATAGTTGGCTGAATAAGAAAGCTACACTACAGCAGCTCCATTGGTAATGCTGCATCTGTAGAGTAGTACGTGGTTATATAGAATAATTGAACAAGATAAAAAGAAACACATTAACCATTCCCATTGCTCTTCTGAAACGTTAATATCCCATCAGGGAACCACTTAGAGCACGTGATCAACGACAAACGGTTAATTTTTAAGGCACCACATAGCATTTCTCCGCATTTAAATCTCCTTCCACTACATTCACTTCTGCTACTGAGGGATTTTTGAGGGCCATTTGTTATTCGTTGGTCACGTTATGCCCCACGGGGCGCAGCCATGAAGAGACGTGACGAAACAAGAGGACAGTGGTGACGTGCATGAAGAGGTCAGCCTCCAGAGGAGAAAGTTATTCCTCGGGAGACACCCTTTGGCCGCGACGGGCTGGTCGACACTCGAAATGTCATGAAATTACCCGTTCCCGGCCATCGATGCATTAACAAAGACCATTATTTCTCACCACTACTTTTAGAGAAAACTTAAGTGGGACAGGAGATGGGAGTGGTCCGCGCCTCGTAAATATAGCATTCGAGTTCAGTTATCAGCCGAAATAAAACACGACCCACCCATTAGGCAGCGGAGGAACACCATAATTGTCACTTACATGATTACAATTTACATGAAGGGATAAAGTTTGAGCTTTAAAAATTCAACACTGAAGTTATTTTAAGCCCAAAAACAAAAACAAACTTCGACTCTTTGAGATTACTTGTTTTTCTTGCCAAAAATTACTTTCCAAAATTTCACCTGATTCAAAATAATTTTTTTTCACCAGGAAGGCAATATGAAATATTCGGGTAATATGGAATATTCACTAACATATATTGTTAAATCTCTGCAGCGACACAATCAAGGTAGTAAAACCACAGTGAACAAGCCATACATTAAGAATTAATTATGATGTTTCCTTTTGAAAGCGGTAGGTACTTGGCTAAGGAGAAACAAAGGCATTCTGCCACTCGACCATTCTGCAATACCCGGAAATGTGGAAAACTCCACGACAGTTCACGCAAATGGAGTTCCTCGGTCCTCGTCGATTTTCACATGCTCCCATCATACGCCAATCACGACCATAACCACGAAATATTTCGAATGGTCACTCTTTATCACCGAGCATACCACCAATCGCCATTAAAGGGAGTATTTTGAAACCTGTTATACAATAGTATGAGCATTTATATGACCTGAGCGTGTAAAAATAAAATATTCGCTCGGTTCGACCTCATTGGCAATAATTCAGAATTCACACTTATGAAAAGATTACCGAGAACGCTAAGAAAATTAGCTCTCTCCCATCAACATGGAACGAATAATAGAATTTACTGATATTACGCATGCTTTCACCTCTTCTTGGAGTGAACATACTCACGGCTGAGCACCATCACGTCGGACTCTGCTTAAATTACGTCACGTCAGTCGAACTCACCTGAAAAGGATAGAAAAATACATACTTTAGGAACACGTCAAAAACTAAAAGAAAGTTCAAACTATGTCAGGCATGTCGCTTACAATAGCCACTATCACTCCTATTGACATTTATTACGACTATATGCGGAAGAGTAAAAGTGATTTTTCAATTTCTAACTTCGCTGAATTTGAAATAGAGTAGAAACAAAAGAAGTGGCTCGCAGCATGTGGGCGCAAATATAATTCATCTGCCCCACCGACAATTTGATACATGAATCAATGTTAAACGTTTTGCAATGCAAAAAAGATTATACTTACATTTTGAAATGAAAATACAACAAATATTTCCAAATGTGTTTACGGTGTACTATTTATGGTTAGATATTGGTGTGCCTACTCGGATTCGCCAAATACCCCACTAAATTTAGGCGAGTTATACCACCGAATGCAATGAGAAAGTGCTGCAATGTCTTAGAAAATAATTCTGATTGTACACTCGAATAAGAAATAAGATACGTATTAATAGAGCTAATGAGGTTGACCGTGAATATTTACTCTTACAACTATATGACGGGGAAATAGGAAGCGTAGAGGCACAGTACACTAAATTCAAGTACTTTTAAGTAGTGCCTTGTGAGGAGGCAAGACAGATACCCAGTGGGACGAACAAATCGTAACTTGGAGACCAATGAAGGGGCCGAACCAAACAGATACCCGGGCCGGAAAAAGAGAGCGAAATGAGAACAACGTATCCAATGCTTTGAGAGGGACAAAACGACACAAACATTGGCTGCTAACACGACGGAATAGAGTCCCTTTAAAAAATCCATTCCGATTAAAGATAATTATAATGCAGTGGAAATTGAGATAGAAGAAAAAACAATACAAAAACGGCCTAAAAAAGCATCCGCGTCATTGTTGAATGCGACCCTAAGGAAATGAAACTTACATTCAACTTCTGGTGATTGGTTTCAAAGCCAATCACAACAGAGAAAAATACAAAACTATCAAATTCTATTGATCACTAAAAACTTATTTAAATAAAATAAACGGTCACATTCAAATACAAACAAAAAACAATGTTTTAAAAATGCATCGGGCCAGTCATACATTAAATAAGCACAGACAAACATACATAGGCTATGCGTGTGTGAAGCAGATCGACACCCATTCATTCCACACGTATCAAAACATAAAAGCATCATCCGAGAGCATGCACATCCGTTGGTTCCATCACTCAATGATCGCTTCCCCGTCACCCGTCTCCATGAACTAGCGAGAAGCGCCGTAAGCGCGTTAAAAGGAATCACGGCGGAAAATTAACGAATGGCATCCATTGACGCGAACACGTCCATTTACGGGCGCCAAAGGCCCATTTCTCTCCGAGATTGGAGCAGAGGCCACGTACAGTCATCCAACGACGCCAGCCGGCCACGGGAACGAGGAATGGGATCGAGGAATGAGTTGAAGGGGGAGGGAATGAATGAATGGAATGGAAAAAGGAGGTAAAAGACCGACGCCAAGTTGACTACAGCACAGGTTGGATGGCTGGTTGGATAATCCGGTGAGGTTAGCCAGACATGATACAATCGGGCTTCAATAAAGATTGGTGGATCGATTAGAGAATGATTACTCGTGGATTGGTGGAAGGGCGGAGAGAAACCCGGCGCCAGCGAATATGTTCTCTTAAAGAAAAGCGCTGCAGTATTTTAAATATTTAAGCCCAAACCGGAATTCGAAAGCGAGACCTTGGGACGGAATGCCACTACAAATACCCACTGTAATGTCGACCCTCCGATCTCACCATAGGCTTAGCGTGAGTTTTCGGGGCCGTCCCGACAACGGCACGAGGTATCCAGATATATATAATAAATTCTCAGGCTTCACTTGGTGGAACAACATTGCGATGGTTTGTAAATAAATTCACTTTGTAATATTCCACAATGGTTCATTGTGGAACCATTGTGGAATATAACAAAAAAATTATTTACAAACCATTGAATCCAAATATTATAACTGATCAGCGCAAAGAGAAGGTAAAAAAATAAGCTACCAAAAAAATTAGCGAAACTCTCTTCGAATGCGTATAATCGTGGAAATAACTTGATGGCTAAGTCAATTTAGAGAACTTTTTCCTGCCATCAGCCGGATGCTTGAGCATATCTAGGGTCGAATAGAAAAAAAGAACAAAATCTTGAGCTGCCACACCACTGAACAAATATAAAACAATTTCCAGAACAACACGAGCGACATTTATCGTTCTTTTGTAATGAATGAGAACGGACGACGTCCAGTTTCCTCCGATTTCGTTTGTCACGAACATTCCTCGGTCGTATCCCTTAACTTACATTTCAATACTTGAGTTAATTTAGAGAGAATTTCTTCCAACAAACTGACCTCAGAATCTGTGACCGTCCGCTTGGTGTGGGGGCAAATGGATGAAATTGAACCTACGCGTTGTACCCGGGGGTCGTCAAAGACACACGACGCCAGCGACCTCTGACCTTTAGAAAAAGCCCAGGCGGCGGTGACAACGTGAATTGGTTTATTCTGCACTCTCAACTTCACGGATCCGCCCGTCCACTTCGCGCTCTCATCCCCACGACCCCTCCCCCCCCCTCTCCTCGCATACATATACGGGTACACTAACGAGGGTGGACTAGGACCCCTCCCCCCCCCATGCTCCTCAATTAAACTCGTTTATGGGTTCAAAGGCTACCGGAATATTTGCTCTGCTGAGAACTTTTGTGAACATTTCGGTGCATAGAAAAATGTGTAAATACTTATTTGATAATATATTCATTTAGTCATCCGTGCCCCAAGTATTATACTCCAATGCATTACTTCAATACCCTTAAAAAGAATCCGCGATTTAAAAGCCTTGATCCATTTAAAATGCACAGTCGTACAGTATCTAATTGGTTGCCTTCGAGTAATTTAATACAACCTATTAAAGTATTTAAACATTCACCTGGTTCTGACAAATTATCCAGGAGAAAAATAACTTTCCCCTACCTTTTCTACTGCTGCCGAATTAATTGAGAGACACGTAAACAAATAGAGAGAGCGATTCTGCAAAATTAAATCAAAGAAAATTACGCACCGGTAAAATGTCTCCGAAAGAAGAAAAACGTATACAAATATGACGAACAACGACAGAAAATTATGCTCCAGAAAATTTAAAAAGAGAGGAAAATCAAGTTTAACTGTCCATATCAACTGCGGAATCTCACATGCAATTTATAAAACTCCTCGATTCTCAACAAGATGTTTTTTTTTCAAACGAAAAGAACTTTCTAGCTGAAAAGTACAACAATATACACAGGAATATAAAATCAAGACTGCAATATAGGATTTCCATTTGAATAAAAAAATAAAAATAAAACAGTTCCGTTTCCCTTCTGTTTTACGTGAGATACACGGGAAAAGCGAGAGCAAGACCACTTTAAACTGATAACGGAAGGGTTATGGATTGGGAAAGGACCAAAATGGACGCAGCGAGAGAAAGCGATAGCTTTCCACGAAATTGATTCTTAGTTCGGCGATAAAACCAGACTCGATAGGATTCCAAGTAATGAGAAGAAACGGAGAAGAAAAATGAGAACCGATGCAAGCAATTGTGTAACAGAGCAGGAGGTGTATTCAGGCTAAGCTAGATTAACTGCATTCAAACAATATCCCACAAACATCTGCAAAGGCAGAAGAGGGGTATTACGAGGAAATCGGCGACATTGGTTCCATTAATGGGATATAAAACTTTCACCATTCTTTCTTTTCATCACATATCCCAACTCGTTCTCGCAACTTATTCTTTCGGAAAACGCCAGTCTTAACTACACTGCCCGGCACGCGATAAGAACGAGTTTCCTATACTAAGGAAATTCTGCCCTTAGGTAACAATCTTTTTCTTTAATACATTTCGGGTATGAAGTCAGGTAACGGGATTAATCATTATAAGACAACGCTATGTCGCCATCAATTTCACAATTCACGATAGTATCTCGTTTCATCATTAATAATTACTTTGGTCCACAAATTTTAATTTTCGCATGGCAAAAAGAATAACTAACTAAAATTTCACTATCTACACATCTTAATACGTACGAATACCTGCCTGAATTGCAAGAATATGATTATTAAAGCTTCAAAAAATATATTTCAGGCATATTTTTGCCAAACTGTACCTTCACGGTCCCTTAAAGATGTTGACTAAGAACGAAAATTTACCAACGAGTATAAAACAATAAGTAATCGAGGGGGGCTCTCATGAAACCAGCTTAAATTTTATTAGGAATTATTAAATTCGCCTTTAGTTATTGGGTAATAAATGTGCAAAGGGCAGTATGAAGACGCGAAGTCCCTTCCTCGTACAGATATTGCTGGTGTAACAAACCATTTGGGGAATCGCTAAAGACACATCGAATTGCAACGAATACAAAAAAGGCCGAATACACTTTGAAGGCTAAATGGTAAGGCGACCACAAAACGTGTCAACACGGAAGCCTCTAGCGTTGGATGAAAATGAATGACATCCGCTGGGCACTTTCGGTTGAATTGTTTATATAACCAACAACTCCTCCGACTCGTCTCAGAAAGATATTACAACACCACAGACCTAATCTGGGCCAGCTTGTTTCGGGGTGGTGGGAAAATATTCCTCGAGAGAAAAACATGTTTTCATGGATATAGCCACTTTTTAATTTAATTATCCACACAAAAAACTGGAGAGCTCAAACGCAAGGGACAGACGACCGAAGCTGGATTAATGAAACAGTATGAGATTACATAGTAAAACTTCCAGCTATCCTCCTTGCATCTCTTCAACCCTAAACTTGTTCTGACCCCAAAGTATCAGTTTCTTTCTCTAGTACTTCCAAGATGAAATTAATACCAAGGAGCACGAACATTAAAACAGAATTTTATCCTTAAAAAATAATACCTACTTGGAGAGATGATTCGCCTTTCACTTCCGAGACGCATAATCTTGAGCAATGATAAGTTATTTTCAATCATTCTGCACTTGAAGCATTTCTACAATAGAAGCATTCTTACGATTGTTCAAATATCGCAAAAAGGAAATACCATTCATCTTGCTCGGGACTAAAACCCAGATCTCTCGATATCGTGGCGGGAATTTAATCCAGTTACCATACCTTTGCATATAAAGGAGCAAGACTTCCATGAAGCAATCGAATCTTGCTTACAGCTCCGCCGACCTAGAGAGGTCAAAGCTAAACTTAAAACCAGCTGTTTGGCAAGCGTTGATGACACGGCAAACTAATCGTTGCGGGACATATCAGAACCTTTACGTAGTCGATATGAAGTGCATACGAGTACTTTCGAACTTCACAAAAGAGGAAAAAGCCAATATCGCGGCCAGATCGCGGAAAAACCTGAAAAAAACTCATTCACATGATGTTCATCACTAGAAAAAACACAAGATAGAAATAGAATCCCGACCGAATGGAGACTACGTCACAAAATAATACTTCTACGTCATATTTGAGTATAACATCCATTTCTCAGATTGTTTACGCGCGAGAATGTACGCCCAACTAAATCCCTTTAATTTTAATAAGCCATATTTTCATGCTCCGTAGCCCTTGCACGGACTCCAAGGGACGTTAAAATTACTAATTCATTCATTAATCTCGTCAAGGGGTTGGGATAATCTCCGAGGTCCGAGGCTTCATTTCCCGTCCCATCGCCGTACACCCGCTCCAACCCTCCCTCTACTCCTGAATTCTCACCGACCTCATTTAAGTTTCCCCACATGAATTTGGTCAACGATTTCATGCAATTCAAAGAAACACAAAGTTGGGTTAAAACTGCTCGTCCTTCGCGAAAAGACCCAAATCCCTTCGAACCCTAGGCAGAAGTAGTGGTCCGTCTCATCGCTGGGGATACGTCTCTCCAAAAATAGAGAAGGAAGAAAAATATGAAACGCTCACAACCGCCAACACTATTACAGAGTCTACTTCATAAGGACGACTTACCCAGGAATAACGATACTTACGAAAATAAAGAAAACCAGGCTGAGTCTATTGGAAGGCAAGAAAGCATTTGAAATTTATTTTTCGCGCTCAAAATTCAGAGATACATAATTGATATGAACACTCTTTTGTGATTAGACGAAAGAATATCACTCGATTACAATTTTTAAAATAATTTCTCGGCGTAAGCTAAAGGTAGTATCTCACACAAAACTGCACGGAGCTTAGAAAAACTGCCTCGCTTGAGGCGATACAAAAAATAAACTTCTCGAAATGGACAAGTGGAGGGAAATGACTTGGCATGAGCAGACGGAAAATCCACAAGGCATTATTTAATAACACTCATAAAACAAATTTCCTGTTCCAATACACACCACCCTTGGTTAGTTTTTCAAAGGTAATTCAGCTTCGCAATTTTCTCTCAAACAGAAGGCCAAGCAAGGCAAAACCAATAGAGTAGAAAATGAAAAGGGAGTTATTGAATAAAAAAGAAAGCAGCGGCCAAGAGTACGATAGAGTGAACAAATGAACACGCAAAACAAAGAGTTTCGGTCGGGTTTTCGGCGAGGGTTTCATTGCGTAATCAGGGCATGAAAATAGAAAAAAATCAATGTTTGACGACGGTCCATTCTAAAGATACAAAAGAAGCACGTGCACCGGGGACGGTGATTCTGACAGCAATATTATGGAAGGGTGAAGTAAAATGCATCCCGTGCCTCAATTAAAGCAAAGCGTAGCACTAACGACGCGAGGCTGTCATCATTCGATAACCATGATATCCCTCCATCACCATTAATATTCTAAGAACCAACTTACGAATTACGCAGATAACAAAATAACTAAAGATTAAACCAAACTCATTTGGTACGATTAAAAGGATATCCCTATAAAGTAACCAGATTCGGCGATTTTCGATAGAAAAATCAGAAAGAGAATAAAGGGCTGGGCATTGAATTAATTCCACGAACTGCTTTTATACGAAGGACAGCAAGCGTTATTTAGATCATGAAATAAACCAACATGAACCGCAAGTGCATAAACTTAGAATAGCACAAATAATACAATTTTTTTGGATTAAACACAAGTTTCAAATTATTCATAACAAAATTTTCATCTAACTAAGAAAGTCAGCTCAGAAATGGTAAACGTAATGAAGGGTCTAAAAACCTTGCAAAATTAAAGATGATAAATAAAAAAACTACAATACATCATATGAATTTATTAGGTGAAGAAATATGCAGCGATGGATGTCTTCTGTCAGCAAAATGACTCACAAAAAATATACCACTGGCGGTACACAGAGATACGATTCATTTGTAGCAAAACTCCATCGTTTAAATTCCAAGTAATATACATCTATGCTACAATTCCACGATATTCCAAAGATTTTAATTAAGCCATCTTTTGAAACTGTGACTCAAAATGTTTCATTTGATCTTCCAATAGTTGAGTTAATGTGACCTGACTCGTCCATTTTTTTCTCGTTAAACTAATATAGGTTTTCATGCACACCGGAAACCTGCCATTATCCTTAGAAAGAATCCACATTACAGAGGCAACCCGACTAAAAAGCAACCATTTGAATAAGGAAAAAATGCAAACACACCTTAATTTAAAACTTTTTTGACAAGAAAACATCTCGGTTGAAAAGGTTACGAGAATCTAGAATATTAGTATTGTTTGGCTGCTGCATCGACATCCACAATCAGAGGGAATGCAGTCGCCGCAGCCGACAAACCAACAATGCCAGTACCCATCGAACAATTCAAGCGATACGAACGGTGGACGCACATCTCAAGCCATAGAGCAGACCCCCCACGTCACCGCCAGTCGCCCAATCGGCTCTGGCCACTTCATCTCACCGTGGGGTCTGAAAGCGGCTCGACACCTAAATAGTCACCCTTCGTTTCCGCGGGGATCGGTGATCGCCGTCATCTCCACGGAGTGCAATCACAGCGCAGTTACGAAAGAACACGGGTGCACTTCCCGCGCCTCAACCCCATCCCGAGGTACTCTAGTGCGAAAATATCAAATAGCATTACACCACATTTTCGCGGGCATTTTGTTCTTCTTAGGCTAGGGAGAAGATTGGGAAGTGGACCACTTGGGAATCCGGGGAGGACGATATTACGTCTATAAGTTTAATCACAGAAATCTTACTTTTTGATTTGGTTCTGTTAAATTGATACACCACTAACGTGGCACTGATATCACACAAAGAAATAATGCAATAACACAATTATGAACCGATATAATAAACTTTACTGATTCTTGCAGGCCGTTTGTAAGGGTGGACTGCGTCTCAAATACATATATGGAAAATGAAACCGGTATTGAGCGGCCGCCATTGGACCCATGAGATAATGACAGCGGAAGGGAGGGAAACTTTACATCGCTAATATGTAGGGGAATTTCCATTCCCGAATAAATCAGCCGCTAAGAGAGATGACTGCTCATGGGAAGAGATCGCGGAGGCGGGTTTAACTGTACATCGGTATTTTTGTTCTCGTCTGTAAGAAAGAAAAATCTGATTATAAATGTAAATATAGCGTTATTGATGGATTTAACGAACTTAAGAGAGCTTAAAAGAGCACTAGAAGTGCTTTCGTTGCTAAGCTATTTGCATCTAAGGAGTTCGTTAGAAACGAGTTTCATTACACGAGTATTGTTATAGGAGCACAGTTTCTAGCGGCTCCGTACATTGCGCTTTCACCAGCTGTGTTGTGCACACGTAAAAGATGAAAGTAAAAGCGGAGGAAGAAAGGAAGCAGAAAGACAAGAGAGGAAGAAAGATAAAGGAAAATGAAGATAGGAGAATCGAGGCGACTCACGCTAGAAGAGCAACAAAACCGAATGCAGACACGCGGGCCGCGGGACGTCTCCTTCCTCGCAAAAAAAAATCGAAAAATTAATGGTCGTTCCCCCCGGCGCGAACTGCCCAAAACGCAGATCCCGAATATCAAAGGATGAGTGCCACTTGGCCTTCCCATGGATAATTCGCAGAATAGGGCCGACGACGGGCTTCATTTATCTGGAAACGTCATCATTTCCCGGGCATCATAGCCGGAATTCCCATAATATGTGATAGAGACGGAGATTTGGTTCTTTTAATGCACAGATCTCTCTTGTCTAATTATTCTGGAGCACTGCTCAAGAGCAGAGATCTGCTCAAGAGCAGATTCAAGGAGCCGTACGGAAGTCCTCTCCGCTAGGGCGATGAGCCATTTTTCAGAGCGGAAGAAAGGTATGCTGCTCACTGCTGACCAACATGTGAAATTTGGTGGAAACTACGAAGTGTAAATTATGAAATGAAAACAATTAGGACGACCCGACAATTAGAACATCCAAAGAATTTCCAACGGACAGGCGTCTGTGGACTGAGTTTGATGAACTAGATTACGTGGACCAAATCTCAATGAATGCCGGATTCATGGAATCGAGGTAATCCGAGAAAAGCCCAAAGAAAAACACGTTAAATAAATTTCCAGCCTTGACGAGCCACTGGCTCCCTGATTTTATGTCTGAACGAGCCAGATTGTGTATGTACGAAAGAGTGAATAGTCGCGATGAACAACTGCGATGAAATCTGACTTGTCAAGGACACGGACTAGATCTTTCAAATACTGTTATTCGTGCAGGTCAGTTAACATCACCATGTCATTTAATTTTAAGACGCATTTAAAAATCACTTTAAGCGAACGAGATGACTTGCGCACGGCACATCACCTTACTATGATGAATATTATTCCAACCGCGCACCGCGGAACCGCGAACAAGACACCATTAAAGCACTATTATTGCGATCGACACCACACGAGGACATAATAACAAAACAACCAAATTTTCGCTCGTTATTCGTTCCGAAATTTCCTTCTACGGCAGACAGATAGGGGGTGAGGAGTTGGGGGTCGATATTTTGAGGCGATAATGGCCTCGGATACATCGATAACATAAAGAGTAAAGGGCAGAAGGGATTCCTTTAAATAAACCCTAACCTTAGCGATCGAAACGACACACAAGGGGTGGGACGAGAAAAGAGGTCAGAAACAAACTTCGTCATAACGACCCCACAACGAGGGGTGGAGGGGAGGGAGTGAGGCGAAGAGGGGTAGGGGGAGGACGCTTTAATAGGGACTTACGCTAAAATTTAGACATTCCCGAAATTTCGTAAACTTATGGACGGGGAAAAGTATTTCCAAAGAAACGAAGTATACCAAGGCGAATCTCATTCCAACCCACTTTTTTCATTGTCTCCCCATGTTGGGGCATTCTTTGTTAACCATCTCCTGTTACTGTTTTGCGTTTTTGTCCTTTCATGCTTGTAATATGTTAACTTTAAAATGGCATCGTGCCACAAGTGACCTTCTTTTTTACATATAAACATAATTTTACACTGATCACCCTAGATAATAACTTTGACGGGAGCACTTAAGGTAGTGTGAGCGAAATATCATTTTACTTAGATAATCAATGAATATGGTCTCATTTTCAATAAAAATATCTCATCCTTCTAATGACACCAAAAATTCAACGCCTCACCACATTACTTTCGGAGTTATTTGCCTAAAAATACAACAGCCCTTTTGCATGGAAAATGGTACGTTTGTGCACTCTAGAGAGATATTATTGACAAAATGAGGCATTTATAACACTTAAATGTCGTAAAAAAACTAACCGCGTGTAGTTAGTATGTTTAAAAAAAATATACTTGAAAATTAATCATACTGTCACTGCAGTAGGTTCATGGGTATCACAAAAACCTTCCCTTTTGAAGGAGTTTGAAACGCACCGCGCGAAAAAAATGAGTCAAGTTAAAGACTTATTTAGATATTTTCATTTAATTACTTACCATTTCTGTCATATAACTATATTATTGCACCATCAATAATGCAATATTTAATTCATGTGTCCTACAGCTGGTGAAATTAAAACTTATAATTCGAATATGGTTTCTATTATGACTAGGGATCTATCTCGCTCGGACTACGGTAATTCACAGCTAAGCGGTTTCATAGGAGGAGTCACGGAGGATTGCGGGTCGAGTGCGCCGTGATGCAGTGGACAAAGGATCGGAGGAACTCCCGTCACGAAAGGTTGACACGAAATGAAGAGCGAGAGGTCCGGTGTTCCTTGAAGAGGGATCGACAAGACAGGGGGAGTGCATCCTTCACCCACGACTCTTCCGCTCTGATAAACATTATAATTCTGAATTCGATTGAGTTAAGGTTTTTCTTGAAAGTAAACAATGCAATTATGGTGTTGAAGGAACAGTTATCATGATCTCACAACCTTATTGGGGTTGTCTCACCGCTACTGCGTGAGTCAAAACAATGACTAAATTCCAGCTTTCTACAACTCGTATTAACAATCATGCTATCGCTGATGGAATGCCAATAGAAAAACAAAAATTAAAGCACAAAAAATGCCAATAACTCCACGATTAAATGTTAATAAACTCGTGTTTCTAGTCACGGACGCCCACGGCAGTGCCATTTCTTCGTAATTGACACATTTTGATTTCAATTTTCGTCGTAATTATCAAATAACTCGAGAAAAAAGGGGATGAGATGCGCCTATCAAATTTTTAACAAATACCGGGAGTTTTCGCTTCTCAAAAAGTTTTTCATGGAAATGGCATTAACATAAGAGATATAAATATTACCTTTCCCGAATATTTCCCATTCTCCCATCGAACACCACGTGACTGCAATACCAGTTTGCTAAGAACACAGCGGGAAGAGGTAAAATTTTGTGGTTCACATCAGACAGAGGACATATTTTTCTATATGTATCCAGAAGATGA
Organism: Ceriagrion tenellum; assembly: GCA_963169105.1. Taxonomy (NCBI): domain Eukaryota; kingdom Metazoa; phylum Arthropoda; class Insecta; order Odonata; family Coenagrionidae; genus Ceriagrion; species Ceriagrion tenellum. The sequence goes on from OY720643.1 coordinate 119,903,433, forward strand.
ATGGGATAACACCGTTTTCCTATCTCAGTGGAAACCCCTTCGCTCAGAAAACTCGGGTCCAAGAGATCGCTAACGCTCCCGAAACCCGGCGCGCAGGCAATCCTTCGCGGAAACAATGGCCCTCGCGGAGTGAGCCACGACCAGCATATTGTGGACACACATCATTTACTTCGTGGGCCTGCCCGCGAAAGAATTCGAGGATGAGAGTATATTAGATTCCGTGTCATCAGTTGGGCGAACGGTGTACGGCGACAAACGGTCCGATCGAGAGATGACCTCACATCCTGCATTAATATTCTCCCCTGAATGAGGTCGTGGTTCATTCTGATACGAAACGTTTTTTTCATAACTCATCAAATGGGAGCAGAAAGAATTATTAATTGAAAGCATCCCCACTGAAACAATCCACTCGTTCATTAAACGGACATGAAGATATGTAATAGCAATCACTGTTGCTGTCGCTGTTGTCGTTACGTACATATTATACATTTAATGATTCAAAAAGTATTAACTTAAAACTGACAACTAGAATCGGGTAGTGCGAAGATACTATTCCCAGAGGTTTATGGAAGGAAGTGGCCACAGGACGATCCCTCAAGAAATCAGAAGAAAGAGCTTCTCAAGCGAGATAGGTTCTAAGTAGCTACAAGAATAATTAGGCGCTACAAATATATTCTGATATATTCCGTAGGCTGTTTGGTATCAGCCCGAAGTTTTGTGATCGTTATTGGTGACTTCATCACGGGAAATGAATGCTTACTACCGATTATGTCTCCATAAAAGTATACATACAAGTATACAAAGTCTTCGTATCATTACATGTAAGTGTTGATAAAAGAATGAGTTCAACAGGAGTTGTTAAGTTACATTAACGAATGGGCCAGCGTAAGGGACGTAAGAACCTTTAAGAAGCAAAGGTACACAAAATATAATAGCAAAGGGATACAAAAGGAAGTCAACGGCCGAAATTGACATGACACGGATGAGTGAGTGCTGTCGAGACACAACATTCTCTCGGAAACATCTCGGTATACATTGGGCGGATGCAGATCCCCCTTTTGGGTTAAGACTGCTACACTGCCTCCGTATCCTGATCCAGCGCTATCTGACGCTGTATTAGGGTACACACTGGAGTACCCAAAAAGTGAAAATTCCACATATTTGGCTGTTCAGCCGCCTAAGGCATAACATTAGCGAACATTATTCCTAGCTAAAAGTCGGTGTTTCCAAAAGCAGGGTCAGTAATTCACGTTGCTTCCAATCCTGATCCTGATCTGCAACGATTGGAAGCAACGTGAATTACTGACCCTGCTTTTGGAAACCCCGACTTTAAGCTAGGAATAATGTTCGCTAATGTTATGCCTCAGGCGGCTGAACAGCCAAATATATGGAATTTACACTTTTTGGGTACTCCAGTGTGTACCTTAATACAGCGTCAGATAGCGCTGGATCAGGATGCGTATAGCCTAGAGTAATTAACCAAAAGTCGAGAGTAATCTTAGAAATGATTTCCTTTCCGCCGCAGATACGAGCGCACGAGTTGTAAGTCTGGCAACAGCGTTCTCCGCAAGGCCCATTCTATCAACTAAATAGGGAACGCTTTATAGTATATACGACATCATCTCCGATCGAGAAGAAATCGCAGCGGAGTGTTGAACACTATCACCGTCCGCCGGTTTTTCGTCCAAGGATGCGTAACATGGAGCGCGTACAACGACAAGAGGACAAGGTGACCCGCGCCATATCCCAGGGCACCACTGCAAAAGGATAAAAACTAAGGATGAGTCGAATCTCGATTCCACAGATTCTCAGGAATAGAATCGGTATCGAGAATCGATCGCCTAAATTCGATTCCGATTCCATCGATTCCAGATACATAAATATTCAAATCAAATTTCATTTATCACATCATATTTGTCTCAGTAATTTTGGGTGTATGCTATCAATTTGTACTTATTATCTACCTCAGTAAGCTGAGGATATATTTGCTATTTGTTTTTTGAGCGACTTTGTTCTTTTATTTCAGCTAATTATTAAATTTAAATAATATTTGTACGCTACTGGTATATCGATATCCGACCTGTAATTAGGAATGAGAATCGATGGAATCGGAAACGAGAATCGGGAATCGATTTGAATGAATCGGAATCGAAAACAAGAGGAATCAACTCATCCCTAATAAAAACTATAAGAAAACAGAAACGAGGCGAAAAACGGAACTTAGACGAAAAGGTGAGGGCAGCGAGTGAACGAGTGGGGTGGTCGAACGGTAAGCGACTGATTGGCGAGCATGAATAAGGGAGATTGAGTGAGTCGCGGAAGGAGGAGGATGCTGAGTGGGGGGCGGAGGGAGTAACAGAGGGGGGGGTGTAGGGAGGGACTGCTAAGATTACGCACACTCGATACGAAGGGACGATTCCGAGTGCGAGGAGAGGAGGGGGCACCACCTCGGGAGTTGAGACGCAGATCGCAGCGTCGACGGCGAATCACTCGATTCGTGAAGGTAGTTTGAGCGAAATACAGTAGCAACTCGATAATACGAAGTTGGCGGGACCGAAAAATCGGCACTTCGTATTTTCGAACCTTTTTAATGAATCGCGAAAAATATTTCTCCTTCCCCCCCCTGACTTCTCTAGTCTTTGGAAATGTGTTAAAACGGTATATAGTCATTATTCGTGAAAGTATTCGAAATAATGCCTATATATTATAAGTTAAACGTCACAAACGTTCGTGACATAACTATCACCTCTTAGTTCCCTATGCAAATGATTTTTAGTTGGCGATCATTTTCTTTGCAACGTTTTCGCCCAGTTGAGAAGACGTATATAAAGCAAGTTCTGCATTTTTATGAGACTTTAGCTTATCCTCTAAGATGCGTGGCAGAGGGAGAAGATGAGATATCATTTACGTTCATAAATACGCACAATACAGTATTTAAGGGAGTTTGAGCGAAATATCATTTTACCAAGAAATCAATGAATTTCATCTCATTTCAAGGAAAAATATCTCACCCTTCCATTGACATAAAAAAAATTCTACCCCTTACCACGTTACTTTCCGAGATAGTTGCTTAATAAAATACCAGCCCTATTACATGGGAAATGGTACGTTTATGCACTCCAGAGAGACCTTATGTTAAAAATGAGGCATTTCCTGCACTTAGATCTCGTCAAAAAAATCAACAGTGTGTAAATTGTGTGTTTTATTAACTATTTTTGAAAATTAATCATATTTTCACAGCAGTAAATTCTTCGGGATCACAAAAAACCTTCCGTTTTGATGGAGTTTCAAACGTACCGCGTGAAAGAAATGAGTCAAGTCAAAGACTTTAGATATATTCATTTGATTATTAACAATTTCTGTCATGTAAAACTATTTTATTTCACCATTAATGATACAATATTTAATTCGTGTCTCACAGCTGGTGAATTTAAAACGTATAATTCGAATATGGTCTCTATTATGACTAGGGAACTATCTCGCTCGCACTATCTTCTGCGCAGGGACGGACGGAGTGAGTACGCGAAATAATTACAACGCAAAAGAAATCCAGAAGATCGGTCGAAACCCACTGCGAACAAACGCAGCGTGGCATGGGAGACGGGAGGAGACTCTTGGCTGGGAGAGAGACAGCTGAGAACCTGCAAGGCCACACTCTTGGCCGGGGTTACTCGGAAAAAAATAGACCAAGATTTCAGGATGACTTAGAATTTAATATCTACACGCCGTCCAACATCTAAAGAGCAGACAGAAGTGAGATGGCGAGAGAGGTACATTGTCAAACAGGTAATATATACGAGAAATTAATTACTGTACACAACAAAAAAAATTAAACTTCGTTAAAACATACATCCCTTTCCAATTCCAATATTATTTTCTATTTCTACACTATACGTTTCACCAATGGATAACTGGTCATTGGGGCAGTATCTTCATAACTAAATGGTTAATATTGAAAGGTTATCAACATTGTTCATTATTTCTGCATGCACTTACTTGCTAACAGTTAAACTTTTCCAAACCTCCTCTACTTTGCACCTTCACTCATGCATTCCAAAATACTTGTAGTAAACAGGAATGATCTCCCTGCGCATCACCAAATTAACGAGACGCCAGACATCTGTCAACACGCTTGTGACCACCCTTCCCTAGCGCATTCCGGCTCTCATTATAATTTCCACTTTAGCGACAAAACTACCGAAAAATCCATAGTTCACAGATTTCTGCGAACGATTTCATTTCAATGGGCGTCTTCGGGCAACATTCATAACATGGAAAAACGGTCGCAAAAATGACATGAACAGTGAAAAGGGGCAATTGTTTCTGTTATACACCAAGGGAGTGATATTCGTCATGAGAATATCACTGGATATGACCGGAGTTCGAACCCGGATCTCCCAATTGCCGGAGAGGTGGGTTATCCAGTTACGTCGCCGAGGCTTAAGATTCTCCTAAGGTCACTAAGATTCGATCCCGGACAAGTCAAATTATTTTTTCATGGCGGAATCCATCCCCTTGATGGATATCTTTGCACCCGTGCGCATGCCTACGTTCGAAATCAACTGCACATGCATGTTTTTAAATTTCATTAGATATTGATAACTTATCAAAATTCATTTCATCGGAAACAACTGAACACTTCCATGAAAAAAATTATTATGCTCTAGGATACCTACTCCAAAATAGTATAAAATGAAAATGTAGTTTTATCTCCTGCGGTTAACTTTACAAAAATACTTTCACACACTCGTTTTACAGAAAACGATTATCGGAGCCATTGCTTAAAGAATTCTTATGAGTATTCATATCTATTATTTGAGCTTCTTGGGATAACGCTACTAAGGCATATGTGTCCATTTAAGGTGTCAACATAATTCTATTTAAAAAGCGGCAATACGCCCAGTGTTTCTGACAAATGTAAGCATCATTGATTTTGATTATTACCAATTACACAAAACTCGAACAAATTTCTTTAAAAGATGCTTTTTTAATACTGCGCCTAAAGATTATAACTTACTTTCAGACAAAATATGAAACAATAAATCCTGCGATAAATTTCTAGATTGTAGATTGTATGGGTGGGCGAGAGCCTTCTGGAGCTCTCATGGCACTAAGACCCCTGTTGGGTCCATTGTAAAACCGTCCCACATTTAACGAGCCCGCCACTTGCAGACAGAGGACAAGAACACCACGGTAGAGATATAGATGAGGGTCACCCATCCAACCCCAGTCCGGGACCAACTTAACTTCGGTGATCTGACGGGAACCGGTGAGTCAACGTGGCTAGGCCCTTACCCAGAATGGAATTATCACTGTATCTCTCCCCTTCCACAAGTCACGCCCGACACCATCCTTCCTTACTCTCGGATAGCGAGTGTCCAAACGCCTACTGCCACTAACTCCGGCAACACTTCGAGGGTAGTATATACATATAAGTGGATGTAGAGCGGGGAGGGAACATGCGAGGTGTTTTCTCCAAGAGGGGAGTGTGTGGGCGTTTAAGGAGGTGGGGGGGGCGGAAGGAGGAGTGGGAGGAGGAGGTGGGGCGGGGCATGAGGAGGAGGAGGAGAGACACCCATGAGATGAGGACAGGCGGTATTGATCTGCGGCGGCAGAGAGGGAAGGAGAGGGAAGGAGGGTGGAGAGGGAAGGGAGGGTGGAGAGGGAGGGAGAGGATAGGAGAGAGGGCGGGGACGTCCTAATGGAGACGGAGAGAAAGAGGAGAAAGTGAATGGAGGATAAAGGAGGAGAGGTGAGAGAGAGCGAAGGGTGAGAGGGAGAGAGGACGATAAGGAGAACGGACGGGAAGCGAAGATGGGAAGAGGAGGGCCAGTCGTCCAGGGCGAAATTATGAACGCGATGTCCCCTTTAGGGCATTTGACCCGCGGGACGCAGTTTGTTTGTGTGTGCTCGGGGAGGAGGCGACCGACGACTGAAAGAAGAAGGGATCTAACTCGCACTCTATCCTTTCGACGGACGGTGTCGGGAGGGACGGGGTTAACGGGGGGGGGGGGGGGGGGGGTTCACACGGCGGAGATCGGACACGAGGATGGAGGAGGGAAACCCGGCGTCGTCACGAACCTCCAAATTTTGACGGGAGACACCCACGAGTTTACACTTTTTTTGCTAAGTGGGCATTCGGTCGGAAATAAGGGCTGATGCGCAGGACTGAGTACTTGCTCCCCAACCAGAGGCATTCTATTCAAATCCTATTGAAGGACTTTTTTTTAGGTAAATCCATATTTTTTCCATGAGTATTGCAGGCAGATATAGCTCCTCTTAAGAACAAAATGCCGGCCTCCGTGAAGGCGGCCTCCGTGAAGGCAGTTTCCGCCTTCGGCGAGGACATCGACGGCGGACGCGGTCACTCACTCGCGACGAAGTAAACCAACCGAGGAATTATGCCAGAATATGACAGATTTGGAGGACATAAATGACAATCGATCCAAAATACTTTAAGCGTCAACATATTTTATCGAAATCTATCGGAATCAAGCACTAGACCCGTGGCATCAATTAGTTTTTGGGTCTGGTTGCGAATGAAATCACTAGTTTTACATGGCAAGTCAATTAAGGGCAACATAACAAAGTAACCGCAGCTATCGAATTACTAAAGAAAATGGATGCTAAATTAGGTTTGTTGCACTACAGTTCTTCAAACTTATTGAAATAATTCAGATTTTTGGACCACGCTTCCTTAACTTCCCAGAAGATATTTCAATGAAGGCAGCCTATCAATTAGCAAACCACTTGTGACACAACGACAGCGATGGAGTTTTTAAGCCATTGAATAACAGATGCGCAGATATTTTAGACGTGTGCGCAAAATCATAACGTTTCCCACCGCATAAATAATTATAGAACATTAGATCGCAACATCAATATAAAAATCACACTGTGTTTTATTAATCACGAGTTTTATTAATTTAGAGCCACTATATCAATCCTTTCATATCCACATACTAAGGAAGGCACGTTTCTATAAGTATTATCTACTATTTTAATTAAAACTTAAAGCAGTGAATTAAATCACACACAAATCGAATTTGGTCGAATATTTATGCATATACACAAACAGGAAACCATTAACTTTTGCTAGATCTGGAAGGATGCCAAGGTAAATGAATCCAGGTTATGATGTTTCATGTAGCTGTCATGAGGAACAGTTAAAATAACCCAAAAAGTAAATAATTGAAGCGGTTCAAAAGAAGAGAGAGAAATGAAGAGAGAAAGATCGAAGTAAAAAGATATGGCGCATTAGCAGGCGGCAACTCCATATACTACGACGTGGGACGAGGTGGGGATATTAAAGGAGGGCGATCAAGCAAAGGGAACGAGAATTCTCACTACGAAAACAAATCACTCGATTCATAACAGGTAGGACTCGGCGCAAACAGATGCCACGGCTGAAATAAATAATATACGAAAGAAAAACAGCACGATTCGTTCAACACTGCTGCGAGCGAGGCAAAACACCTGATGTGTTCGGGGACTCGGATGTGAGCAAAGTCGCGGACCAACACGAGCGCCTGAGATTCAGCGACGCAATTCCGATGGCGCGAGTCACTGAATCACGCGGAGGATAATATTTGTAATTTGCGCTTAATCTTAAAAACCTTTTAAAAAATCACAGATATGAGAGAGAGGGTCTGCCAAATTGAACAGTAATTTATTCCCACGCCCTGCTAGTGGACTGCAACAATAAACACTCAGTTCACAATCAATTTACTCTTCAACCTTTTCCCTTCTTCCAGGCTGGTGTCCCCTGCCACACACCCTAGCGATGGCTCTATTTAGCTGCAGATACGACGGAGGTAGTCTCAACTTCTTCTTATCACCTCAATATTACTTTAAAATATCACTAATGAGACACACAATGCTTATTACCAGGGGTAGTCATAAAAGAATACCCAGTAAGCATAATCGTGCAAAAGGATTAGGGAAAAATATCCCATTCATTCTTCCAGACATCACGCACGAAATTGAACCAAACATGCGCTCGAACATGATATTGGTCGAATTCACTTGCCAAACACACCAGCTCACACAAATAATTCCAGAATCATTACGACCGAACAATACGAATATCACTCTTCTCCCGAAAATAACACTGCTGTCGCTTTTGATGAAATCGAAAACTTCTGGACGAAGATTTCACGTGATTTGTAAGCAAATAATAATTTTTTTCTGAACCTGAACCATAATGAGAGAGAAAAGAGAAGACGAGCGAACAAAACAGGTAACAAACAAGAGGAATTGCATCTGACTGAAAGTAACCATATGAAAGATATATCAAGCACTAAGCTACCATTAAAATTCCAGTATGCACTAGCAATAACAAATACCACCGCATTAAAATCAGAACACTTGCATACAACCATAGGTACACTTTACTTATTATGATGTTCGTTTTACGGAGAGGAGTGGCCCTTAAGACACAGTAAGAAATGGAAATAATGGCGTTATACGTTTCAATATTATTGAGAAAACGGTATAAGTGCGTACCTCAGAACCAAAACGCTCATGCAATAAATTATATAAAGATTCACTAACGTAAAAAATTTCACCATATTCAGTAGTCGAGAAGAAACGACCAATAACGTAGTCGATGAAACAACATTTAGGTCTCAAGTTGACGTCATCACTTTTTTCTGCAACTCTTCACCTGAAGTGAATTGGCACTTAGAAATGGAAAGGCAAAGCAAACTGTTCAAACTACTACTGTGGTATGATGTGACAATGAAGGCTTTCGCGGTGCTCTACGTTGATGTCCTTCATTTTTCGGTGTCTAATGCATATTTTTGTTGTATGGTGACAACAGTTTCGCTGATACTACTGTCAGCGTCTTCAGGTCGAAGATGCCGGTTCATGAGTTTGGCCCTCATAACATAGGACCTATTTCCCGCCATTTTTTTTAATTGGCGGGAAATAGGTCCCATGTTATGAGGGCCAAACTCTTGAACCGGCATTGAAACTCATGAACTTCGACCTGAAGACGCTGACAGAAGGGTAAGCGAAATTGTTGTCACTATCCAACATAAGACGCGGTAGATCCCGAAAATTGAAGGAGATCAACATAGAGCACCGTGAAAGCCTTCGTTCTCACATCATTCACGTCTACGGGGAGGAGATGGAAAGGCTGATCAGAAGATTTGAGAAGATGAGGAGAAAGAAAGGGAGACTTCTATATTCCCTTGCCTTTCTTCTACGCTGCCGGCACACAGACACCATTCCCGTAAGTGAGGAAATCGAACATCACCTGAAAACGCTCGCTGCTAAGAGAATCCTCCACCGAGCTAGCATTGCTTTGCTGAGAGAGCGCATTCATAATAACCGCCTCTTTCCCTCGACCTGAGCTCGGAAGAATTATACTACTTCCATCTACGTCTGAGCGCCGTATTGAATGCTGCCGATTGGGACAAAGTAGAGAAGGTAACTCACTTCTCATCGCTAAATACTGAATTAACTGCCCGGAAGACGCAACTCAAGAAATTGGAGAAGTTACACTGCAGGCAACATCCTACAGAGTTATATATCCTGATATATGGAACCGCTCCGTGATTAACCTGACTGACCGTCAATTGGATGATTCTACCACTTCAGTGCTATCCAAAGGACTGAACTTTTCCATAGCTCCTAACAGTTTACCTACGGAAAAAATCATAACGGAGGTTGAGTCGGCCATTAGAAAGCTTCCAAAAGAAGACGTTGCCGAGATACGAGAGGAATTCTCCCACAGTCGCCGAACGGCCAAACTACCAACACCGAACTTGTCAGCTGCAGAGAGGAAGGCTTTGACAAAATTCCGGGGTAATGATAACAAACATTCTCGTACTAAACGTAGATAAAGGGAACTCTACGGTCCTGATGACTAGAGAAGACTACAATAAGAAAATCTCCCAACTCCTGGAGGACTTACCAAATGTTAAAAACGGACCCAACTACCAAAATAGAACGGCAAGTTAAAGAGCTCATCAAGGGATCATCCATTCCTCAAGAGAATCAGCGGAGTCTTCTTCCTTCAGCCGCCAAACCACTGAGATTATACGGCCTGCCGAAGATCCACAAGGTAGGAGTTCCACTTAGTTCGACCAATAGTTAGTCAGATCGGTGCCCCTACCTATTACTTATCCAAGTACCTTTCCCGATCACTCCAGCAGTAGGTATGTGGGAAAGACGCAACCCTTTGTTAAGAACTCCACCCATTTCACTGATATCTTGAAGGTGCTCTAGTTTCCAGACCATCAGCAAAGACGACATCTCAGTGAGTTTTGATGTTATCTCCCTGTTCACTTATGTCCCGATCCAAGAAACATTGGAAATAATCAGAGAGTTGATTTCATATGGAATACCCGAAGATTTCCCAGCATTAGAAGAGAACTGCCTCCGAAATTCATATTTCCTCTGAAATAGGAATTATTACAAACAAAAGGAATACGCAGCTATGAGCTCACCGTTGTCACCAGTGATCGCGAACATACACATGGAACGTTTTGAGGAAAAGGCTCTGGATACTTGTGACAAAAAACCATCCCTTTGGCTTCGTTACGTGGACGATACGTTCGTCATCTGGTCTCACGGCAAGGAGGAACTCCGAAAATTCCTAATTCACCTGAACTCCCAGCACAAGGCCATTCAGTTTACCATGGAAACGGAGAAAGTCAGCCCGCTACCATTCCTGGATATCTCTGTAAAGAAGAAGAGCGATGGCAGCCTTGGACATTCTGTTTACCGAAAGCCGACACATACGGACCGGTATCTCGACAATGCCTTACACCGCCTCCCATCACAGAAGGCGTCATTAGTGAAAACACTTTTTCATCGTGCGCAGCGTATTTCTGACACGGAGTCGCTGGCAGAGGGGAAACAGTCCTTTATGACGTCACTGAGAAAGAACGGCTACCAGACGATGGCCCTGAAAGGGCCTTGAAGCTGAGAGAGACCAATCCAAAGCCAAAGAAAATGAAGATGAGAAAGCCTGGGCCACCGTTCCATTCATTGCGGAAACCACCGAAAGGATCACTAGAGCATTAAAAAAGTACGGCGTGACCAATATTTTCAACTGCGCCACAAAAATCGGTGACATTCTACCTTCGGCTAGAGACAAAATCCAACACGATCTACATGAAGGAGTTTACCAGGTGTCTTTTTCCTGTGGGAATTCATACATCGGTGGGACTCGGACCACCTGGACGATACGTGGAGGAGAACCCTGGAAAGGACCAATGAGAGAGCAGCACCAATACTACTGTAGTATTCCCTGGAAAAGATGTACCACTTAAAAGATTGATGCATTAATCTATTATCGATTTGCTGCTCATGACAAATGCGATAAGGTATCCACAAAAATGAGAAAATCAACATTGCGGACAGTTTCGTCCACTCCACAGTCCACTAAAGAGAAACGAAAAGAGAGCCTTGAAATGAGAAGTGCAGATGTTTGATCCATGGGGATGTGCACGGTGAGATAGTTGGCAGTAATTAACTTTCACTTTACCGATTGAAGGTCATTCTTTTTATTTGAAAGAGAGCATTTTGAACTTTTGTGATCTGCTTACACTCGCATGCCCAAAGCTTCCAATAATTTTTCATTTCCATGTACACCTTCCGGTATGAATTCTTCAAGTAGTTAAGACATCTTTATCTAATCGGGGATTCCCGTTGTTCGTAACTTGTATTTCGTGAATCCCTAATCTTATCTTATTTGGAATTTGGACAATTTGTATCATATAATTCATGCATCATGGCGCTCAGCGTAGAGACTGCGAATAGCGTAACCCAGAGATGAAAATATACGCAAAAGTAATAAAAAGTTTCGTCAATCTGTTTGGTTTGTAAAAACGGTTGCGCACACTAGAGTAACATAAGGAAAGTTTCAAATAATTATTGCACTAGTATACACGGATTATTAAACAAGTTAGAGGAGTCTTGTGTAACCTTCGTGGGTAAGCTAAAACAGTTCACTTTATGCACAATTAAGTCCGACCAAGTGACGCCTGCCAAAGTTGATTTACGGACTGCCAATTCGCTGTAAATTTAGGAGCGCGGCTTTAACGAGTCGATGACCGACCTGCGAGGCGTGAAGCTATGCATAGTTCGCAAATTTTGGGGAAACCGAAACGCCTGGAAAAAACAAACGAATAAGACGGGAAGATCGGGGGAAATGTGCTCACTCGTGCACCGTCAAGCAAAGAACGGCAGCCCGTTGTCATCCACCCGACACTCGACACCCTTGCCTTCCCTTCCCCTATCTCACACCAGTTGTCGTTAAGAAAGGGAAACAAAAGACTGAGAGGCGGGGAGGGCCGGGTGGAGAGGGCGGGGGGATGATAGGACGCACGGAAATCAAGGTTGAGGGAACGGAGGTGAAGAAAAAGCGAGGTGAAGAGGTTGGATGGGAAGGAAGAAGGCAGCGAAGGGTTTGGAGAATGACAGCGGGGGGGAGAAGGGTCAAAAAACATCGCGAGCTCTGCCGTGGTAAACTGAAAGATAACGCCGGTTGATGAGGCCATAGAATTGAATTCAATTCAGACAAATATTAGGAAGATAATGAATGAATTGGGTGAGGCAGCCAACCAAATTGGATGTCAAATCCGACTTCGTTGGACAGAATTAAAAAAAAATCAAAGGAAATAAGCGTAGTGAATATTCACCACTTCGAGTCGTACAAAGTGCGAAATATAAGTCATTAAATAGGATGGCTATAATTCACGGTCGAGAGCGTGCACAAGAGGGCAATTTCTATTGTTGTTAATGTTTCCACCCAAAGATACTTTCTTCTCACGAAATTTTTTCTTGCCACTCAGATATGTCATGCCAATCCTTTGGAAAAAAACCCTTAAAACTTTAAAAAAAAATATTTAATACACACTGTCCGCAAAATTACAATCATTTCAGAGGGCGTATAACATCGGCCGTCATCATCTCACTAAACTCATTCCAACAATAAAAAAGCTGGCCATATAATCCAACCAAGGTTCTTCGCGAATGTAATAAACAGTCAGTGAGCTGAAGGAGACAACATGGCGAACTGTTTACAATGTACGGCACGCCCTAGCACCATTAACTTCGGGTCGACTAGAGATGATCGGAATAACTTTTTGTCATCCGATAAAAATCGGTCGCCGCACCCAATCTTTTTTTTCAGCGCAGAAGCGGAACATGCGATGAGTCGGTTCCGAGAGATGGACGCGAGGCGAGGGTTCCTTATCGATTGCAAAAGGGGTGGGTAGGGGGAGTTCAGAAGGGGGTAGGGGGTGGGAGAGGGCGAGAGACGGTGGAGAGAGGGCTGCGGCCCATGGGGGTGGGAGCGTGGTGGAAGGGAGGTTGGAGAGGGTGGGAGGAGAGCTGGGGGGGGGGGGTTGGAAGGTAAGCGCGAAGACGGGAGGGGGAGAAGAGTGGAGACTTCGCTAATGTCCTCTTCGGAAGCATAACTTTTATTTTGTGAAGTAAAAAGTCTACGGGAATGGATGGGTGCGGGTGAGATCGGGTGATTTTTACATCTATATTGGATGAGAAACGAGACGAAACGATATAGAAACGAGATTTATGCTCAGAAATACTGAAAAATTTGAGCGTCTCAAGTAAAATGCTAAATTATCTGCTAAATTGGAAAATGGATGCCTGTGGAAAGAGGCCAAGGAATAGAGGAGCACTTAAGTTTTAATTCGAAGAAGCTCAGGATGTCATCCTTGGAACGTTCCAGAAAATAATTTCTGGAGCGACAGACCCCACAAACAACTTCGCGTTGGCGCCACCAATATTTTCCTAAGTGTGAACTTTTAAAATATATTACACACGATGATGACAGAAGCAGTGTAATGGCCATATCGTTTAAATTTTTTTTCACCACTATGCTGCGGATAACGTATATCTAAGTTTTTCCCGGCGACCGATGCAAAAAACGTACACAATGTTCATTCAACCGTCACCTCCATTCTACTTCTCGCCCGACTCCCATTAGCACGGCCCGACGTCGCCAGAAAAAGAGAGAGAGACATGGGATCAACTGTTCTCTCTCTCCCGGCATCCTCTTTACCCCGGAGCACGGCACTCCATATTCGAAGACGGTTGATTGGGGAGGATTCGCGTAGTTCTCGGACTGCGAGAATACCTGCGACGCCTACTTATGAAAACACGAGGGGTACGCAACTTCAAGGTGTACACCGCATTTCCATTTCAGTCATTTCTAACCATTTCCATCCAGTTATGTCCATTTCCAACCATTTCTATTCATTTCCGTTCATTTCTATCCATTTCTGTCCATTTCTAACCATTTCTATCCATTTCTGTCCATGTCTATCAATTTCTGTCCATTTCTATCCATTTCTGTCCATTTCTAACCATTTATATCCATTTCTGTCCATTTCTATCAATTTTTGTCCATTTCTAGCCATTTCTGTCCATTTTGCAACCATTTCTCAACAAGCGTACACCATTTCTCCGAGTTTCATACCCCTGGTAAAAACATTAGATTATTAAGGTAGTCCGAGCGAGATAGTTCCCTAGTCAAAATAGAGACCATATTCGAATTATAAGTTTTATTTTCACCAGCTGTAGGACACATCAATTAAATATTGTGTCATTAATGGTACAATAATCTAGTTTTATATGAGAGAAAAGGTAAGTAATTTAATAAAAATATCTAAGTAAGTCTTTAACTTGACTTTTTTTTCGCGCGGTGCGTTTGAAACTCCTTCAAAACGGAAGGTTTTTTGTGATACCCAAGAACCTACTGCGGAGACAATATGATTAATTTTCAAATATAGTTGACAAAACATTCAAACTACAGGCTGTTAGTTTTTTTTTACGACATCTAAGCGTTAGAAATACCTCATTTTGTAAATAATGTCACTCTGGAGTGCAGAGACGTACCATTTACAATGTTATATTTTGTTTTTGTTTTTGTTTACTGTTATATTTTGGCAAATATCTCGCAGAGTAATTTGGTAAGGGGTTGAATTTTTTGTGTCATTAGAAGGGCGAGATATTTTTCTCTAAAATGAGGCAGAATTCATTGAATTCTAAGTAAAACGATATTTCGCTCAAACTACCTTTCGGCTAAGAAAATGACTTAACGTCCGCTTTGGTAAAGGATTCAGTAGAACAAACAGAACCCAAGTAAAACAAAGTCACACATTAAAAGGAGATTTAGCGCGGAATCTATTGAAAAATATATATGAAAGCATTGCCTCTTCACTGGAGCTCGATAATGAAAAAGGCGGAAAAGGGACGACGCAAATACTATAAGGATCGGATGACTGCTCTTTCCTGCGCTATAGACGGATGATGGGGTGAGGGGGAGGGGAGACTTACCCGCGCGAAGTGTGAGCGAAAATAATGAGACTACGGCTTCTGAAAGGGTTAAATGCATGAAGAAATGAATTAAGGAATGAAATGAGGCTGAAAGGAGGCATTTCATTATCCTGCAAAAATCTTCCCTAAATATAGGTAGCTACGAAGCAATGCGTTGAGCAGATAGAAAAACTTTGCAAGACTATTACATAAACATTTCTAAAATGAGGCAAGTTGTTATAGGAGTGTACTATAGTTAAAATTATGAGCGTTATAAGACTGAATAGTAAATATTCAAGCCCGTCAGGTCATGTTTCACATGAGGATTCGGACGCGAACAACTTGAATTGATCGAACATACCATTCCCAGAATCCTTTATTTAAATACTAGCATTCCGTGCCAAACAACTTTGCATCGGCTCGCGGATTAGCATGTAGATCGAGATGTGAAATATGCATTCTACTTTCCGCGCTTGATCATATTAGAGAAGCTGGAAAGATGAAAAACGGCGGAGGATAGCATGAACGAGAATTTTGGATCGAATGAATCGTGTCATTTTCGAAATATCCAAAATAAACAAGTTAACGACATTTACAGTTTCGCGACGTTAGGAGAAAAACCTCAACGGCGGCAGGCTAGAAGTATTCAGAAGCTGCAAATTTGTGGAAGTCGACCTGATTAGTGTTTACTTTTGAAGATAGGCTTTCATCTCTCTTGAAATTAAACAATTACATCCCTTGGATGAGTATCGAATGCAGTTAATAAGTTCATTGCAATTAGATACGAAATACACTTTTTTAGATAAGGATTACTCTTCAGTAAGATGGCATTGAGTTTTCACTCAGCTCTAAAATGAACGTAATTCACTCGTTCATTCGTGTATTCACAAGCCATTCAACCGTATACGAATTGCTATAAATTGAGATTATGCCGCAGATCGAGAGAAACATTTAAAATAAAAACATGGCAAGCATAGAATGGTGAGGCACAATATATTTTGAAAACAAAAGGACTGATAAAACAAGATTTTACAGCAAGATAAAACTATGAACTTATTTATGCCCGGCGGAGGTTTAGCCACAAAGATAATAATGGGCTTGTCGGTGGCCAAACATCGATGTACCACACGAAACAAAAGGGTTCGGTCCAAAGTTAAATTTTCAAAAGCATTTAGTGAGCATAAATTCCTCGATATCCTCCCATGCCTTTCAACCACTCAAAATTTACGGAAAATCATTTCCCGGAGGGGAAGCCGACATTGCCGTGAACGGATAAGTGGAAAAATTCGCAGAAAAAGGCGTGGGTGAGAGAAACTCAATAGCAAGGGTCTTTGGAAAAATATTACACTCCGAATTTGAATCAACTCTCTCTTTTCATTTAACAGGGCGAACGCGGATTTCACGTTATGTAAACAGAGACTACTCAATGCATGGTCTCAAAAGAAAACTCATAATAAATGGTCTTGGATTCGATGACATTACCAATCGCTTTCACTCCAAGCCCTTTTTTTCTGGAAGGCCACTCCATTTCCAAGAAATAACTGAATGGCGTCATTTTTATTTCCAAACTACGCCAAAATCAGTTGCATGCTAAAAGAATGAGAGGTCATAAGCACACAAATACAGATTCGAATATATCATGATGATTGATGAAAGATAATTAGATCAGCTCATTATCACAAACACATCCCGGAAGCAAATTTGGAGTTAACAGACACCATATTGTAACGAGCCACAAAATAGTGGCCAGAAAATATCAAGAATTGACAACAATTTCACGCGACCCCTAAATTGAATGCCAAATGTACAGAAAACGTACTAAATAAAATAACAGCGCAATTCATCCACAAATCCCCAGCTACTGGGTCCAAAGTATTATTTTACATTTGCCACGCACGCCCCTAAATTCGCGCCATTCAATCGAGGTTCGTTGATGTTTTACACCACTCCACGAAGTGGACTACTGTGGAGTGAATGCGTAAAAAATATTACTTCACCGTGAATTACACACAGTAGTCTGACCACGAGTTGATATCTCTGCTTAAGTCACTGGGCGACCCGGTCGGCAATTCTTGGAGTATAACTCTGTCTTTTGAACTAGATTTCGTGAAAATCAAACTATAACGCAAAAGAAAGCGAACTATACAAGGGCTGTTCAAAAAGTAATGGGAATTTTTTTATTGCGCGGTAACGGGTTGTTCCAGCAACATCTGGTTGGCAGCGATGCATTCTTCAATTCCTCTCAAGCAGCCAAGATTTTCAGTTTTTTTTTTTAAATCTTGCTTCGCTTCCGTCATATACCTCTATAAGTGGAAGCTGTTTTAGTCGCCTTGGCGATTTTTTCAATGGCCGAGTTTCGGAGATCATCGCTGCAATTCGAAATTTTGCGTGTAACTTTGAAAATCTTTTACAGAAACCTACAAAATTTTGGAGATGGCTTACAAAGGCATTGCTCTTAGTCGTATGCAGAGATATGAATGGTTTCCTCGATTCAAAATTGGTCGTCAATCTGTTCAAGAAGATCCTCAACTAGGAAGGCCTTCGATGCCAACTGACTGACGATGACGACAGCAGTATCACTCAGAAAGTTAAGGATCTGTATCTCGTTACCGTAGTCAGACTGCCAGAGAACTTCCTGGGAAGTTTTAAATTTTGATTGGGTCATGTCATGGCAATTCGACCGAAAAATTGTTAATGCGTTGGGTTGCAGAAACTTTTGCGCCTCGTTTGATTGCAATCGAGCAGAACGACCTACCTCGACCACGAAAACGCGCCCGCGACTGACAACTGGAACACGGCAACGGCGCGCAGCGTGAGCTTTGAGGAAGAACGGAAGAGGGAATTTCGGTGGCAGGAGCGACTTTCGATTACGCATGGATTTACTTGAAAATTTGCGTACATACATAGAATGCAAATTGCGTAGTGTGTATTAATATGAACAGATAATAGCGGAAAGAATTGTGTCTTACCGATTTGGTTTCTGGTTAACTAATGCTATTTCAACATGTTGCCCTACGGCACTTGACATATATTTTGAAATAATTGAACAGATACGAGCAGATTTTCTCTTAACGCGAAGTAATACGTGTAATATTTATTAAATAAGTTGCTAACAAATAACAAAGTATCACGAAGAGTAAAAAATAAGTATATACAAATGATTTTCGATGCCATTTTGAATTCTGCGCTTCAAAATCAAGTCATAATGCTTTAATTAAGATGAAAATTTCCACATGTAATTCTTGCCGAATTCACGTTGAATGTTTGGTCATTTACACCGAATAAACAGATGCACTTCAGTGAAGTGAATTTTTTATTCACTCGAAAAGTCATAAAAGTTATACAAAATATGCCCTCAATGACGGCCACTTTAAAGGGGAGGGACGAGGGAAGATCGTCTTAACATCATTCGAGGAGCATAGTGGCAAGCGGGAGGGAAGTGAATGACGTGCGACTTGCCTCGGAAGAACGCCTTCGCCGCGAAGGAAGAAGGTAGAGAGGGAAGGAGAGGCGAGGAGATGCTTTGAGGTCCAACGTCTCGGAAGGAGATCCATGGGGGGCGGGGCGGGGGGGGGCGGAGTGGAGAGAGAGGCGCGAGGCGAGAGGAAGGGATCATCTCTCTCCCGTCCGGATGGAAACCTGCCGCCAAGAGGAGACGGAAAGACGGAAAGGTATGGCGAGAGGAAGAGAGAAACCAAAGAGCGGCGGCGGAGGAATTACGTTCCCGCCATCGCTCCACTCCTCCGCGCGAAAATGTCACTGTCGTGTCGTGTTTGCTGCGTAGCAGCAATATTTTCAAGGTTAATTGTTATTAACAACTTATGCCCTGTGTTACTATCTTCTCTTACTTCCCGGTCCACAATTTTCCCTATTGTCTATTTAAAGATGGATTCCGGTCATTCCATACACACGGGCACAGCGCGCGGCCGCGAATGCGGAAATTACGGAGGGCTATGGCAAGAGGAGTAGTAGTAGTAGTAGTAGGTTTATTGGGTGCGTCGACAGCTGAGGTCATTTTGCACCACGCACAACCTAATTTGTCATTAAAATTTGTAGGAGCAAGTAAAAGAAACCCAGTATTTATTCGCTAAGAATTAGATTTTACATTTCAGAGAAGCAATAACACATATCATGTTTAAACTTTAAATAGTACATTTTTAAGGGATTTAAATATGTCTATAGATTTTAAGAAGTCAACTACGCGACTGAGGGCACTAGGGTTATTACATAGAACTTGTTCTAGGCCGCCCCTAACGTCATGTGTTTCGCGCAGAGCCCGGTACCTTTCACATTCCGTCAATATGTGTCTCACACTCAATGGGCAGTCGCACTCATCACAGAGAGGTGGTGTCTTCTCTTCGGCGAAGAGGTATGAGTGGGTAAGGGCACAGTGCCCTATTCTCAGTCGCGTGATGACAACTTCCTCTCTCCGATTGCTCCTGACGGAAGAGGCCCACGCATGTGTATCCGCTTTTAAGTAGCGTAGTTTGTTCCCTATTTGGCTCCTCGACGAGTCTTTCCACCGCCGTGCACATACATTTTTAAGCGTACACTTTAGGTCCTCTACCGGTACCAGGAAAGAAAAGGCTTCGAGGCGATTCAGGGCCTCCTTCGCCGCTGAATCAGCCTTCTCATTTCCCTCTATTCCCGTATACCCAGGAACCCATGAAAAACATACTCTTATTCCCTTTTTATTAAGAGAGAGAAGGGCAGACTGTATCTCCTGGACGATAGGATTGAAAGTGGAAAAGTCGGAGACTGCCTTCCATGCGCTCAAAGAGTCCGTAGAGATTATATAGGACTTATTACAGCCATCGATGCCGTAGATGGCCATCTTTATTGCAAACCGTTCCGCTGTGTTAACATTACACAGCGGACTGAGCTTCGCTTTCACGACTCCGTGACGAGAAGAGTATACTGCACACGCACAGGCTGAATTGGACTTGGATCCATCCGTATATGTAGGGACGATATCCGGGTGGGAATTCAGCATCTCCTTGAACATCAGATGGTACACTGAATCGATGGAGGAGGATTTTTGTATCTCATTCAGTTCAAGGTGAATATCTGGCCGTGGTATAGACCTTGAAGCGTGGGTGGAATATCTTACCGGATATACTTCCGGTAGGGAGAAATTATTCTCCTAGATAAAATTGTTAAAATGTACACTTAAAGGGCGAGTGGCCCTTCTCCGTCGATTAAAATTGTCTAAAAATCTAGGGTTCAAAACAGTATCGTAGCATGGGTGCTTTGTCATTGATAATAGTTTTGCCACATAGGAGCACATCAGCACGCTCCTGCGGACGGATAGAGGGGGCTCTCCGGCGTCAACCTAAATGCTCAAAACCGGACTGTTCCTAAAAGCGCCGGTGGCCAGCCGCAACCCAGCATTGTGGACCGTTGTCAAAGGCCTCAGGTATGACTCTCGTCCGGAGGAGTAGACGGAAGAGCCTTAGTCCAGACGAGATCTAATGAGGACACGGTACAATAAAAGCATGGTAGTGCGATCTGCACCCCAGTTCGAGTTTGTTAAAGTTTTAAAAATATTCAAGGCCTGACGAAATCTTTTATTTAAAAGTCGCACATATTCCCGCCAATTAAGTCGGTAATCAAAAATCATACCGAGAAAACCCATTGACGCCACAAATGGAAGGATTCTTCCAACCAAGCGTAGAGGTGGCGGAACATGGTGGAAGTTTCCGTTTCCGGTGGAAGTGGACACATTTCGTCTTCTCAGCTGAGAAACGAAAGCCATTCCTGTGAGACAATTCATCCAATTTATTTAACGTCAGTTGTAATAATCTGGTAGCACTGACGAGTTTGGACGACCGGCAGAAAATGGCCAGGTCGTCAACAAACAATGATCCCATTACCGGAGCCTTAATACAATCCATGACATCATTGATAGCGATCGCAAAGAGGGTGACACTCAGAACGGAACCCTGGGGTACTCCGTTTTCCTAGGTGTAAAATCGTGACAGACATTTCCCCACTCTCACTTTAAAAACCCGATTAGTTAAAAAGTTTTGAATAAAAATGGGTAGGTTACCCCTAAAACCCCAACTGTGCAACGTCTTTAAAATTTTGTGCCGCCAGACCCTATCGTATGCCTTCTCTAAAGCGAAGAGGACGCTTACGACATGTTGACGCAAAAGAAAAGCTTCCTGGATGAAATTATCCGATCGGACGAGATGGTCAATTGTCGATCTTCCTCGCCGAAACCCGCACTGGGTGTTGGCAAGTAGGTTCCGACGGTCCAACCACCAAACGAGCCGGCGATTGACCATTCGTTCCATTACCTTGCACAGGCAACTGGTAAGAGATATGGGTCTATAATTGCTTGCATTAGTTCTTTCTTTTTTGGTTTTGGAATAGGGACTATCGCAGACTTCCGCCAGGATTGTGGGAAAGTACCCTTTACCCAGAGTTGGTTGAGGGTGTGGAGGACCTCCGACAATGCGGCCCAGGGAAGATTCCGGAGGAACGCATTGTGGATGCCATCCATTCCTGGGGAGGAGTCCCGGGAGTCCGCGATTGCGGAGGTCAGCTCCCACATCGTAAAACATACATTGTAGTCAGTAATAGGACGCGTATCATGGAAATTCAGAGCAGCAGCATCGGATTGCTCTTTTATCGCTCTGAACGCTGCATCGTAGTTGGAGTTACTACTGGTCTTCGCGAGTAAGCGACCAAAAACTTCGCATATCTCAGGTTGAGAGGTCACCATCCAGTCATCGACCTTCAATACCGAAGCGCCGTGTTGCTGACGGGAGCCGCAGATACTACGCACCTTTTTCCATACCTGTTCAAGTGGGGTCCTGTTATTAACACCGGACACGAATTCCATCCAGGAAGCCTTCTTTGCCTCTTTCCCGACTTGCTGAGCTTTGGCCCTCAAACGTCGGAAAGAGGCTAGGTTTGTTGCTGTTGGGTACTTACAAAAAACTCTTTCGCAATCTAATAGCGTTGGCGCACTCCTCTGTCCACCAGGAGACAGGAGGCCAACGAGCGTGACCCAAAGACCGCGGTACGCTACGACTTACAGCCTCAACTATTGTTGATGTCAACAATTCCACGTTGTGTGCTACGTCACTGGTGGCATCATGTTTAAAATCTAAGTTTTGTTATAAAATTCGACCAATCCGCTTTACGGATGATCCAGTTTCTTGGGGTGGTAAAAGTGTTATTAAAACCGCCCTCCTTGCTAATAAAAATGAGAAAGTGATCGCTTCCACATAGGTCTGTGAGTGCTGACATTCGACATTTTGTCATTAAACTGCTAGTGAACAAACAAAGGTCAATGGATAAAAATTCTCCATTGTAACTGTTAAAACGAGTTTTTTCCCCGGTATTTAGCAAAAACAAATTGCAATCTTCGATAAAATTTGATAAAATCCGCCCTCTCCTATTGCTCTGTCCCCTAGAGCTTCCCCACATAGGGTCATGGGCATTGAAATCGCCTAAAAGAATAAAAGGTTTGGGTAAATGACGAACAAGAGCCTCAAGGTTGCGTTTTGTGACTGGTGCTCCATCGGGAAGATACACGTTGCAGAGCGTTGTTGGTTACGGGGCATGTGCACGGTCACAGCCACCGCCTAAAATGGTGAATTCAGTGGTACCCCAAGAGGTGTATAGGGCCTCTCGGATGGCAACTGCCACGCCACCCTGGGCTCGCTGGCGGCTGGTGTCGTCGCATCTAAAAACTTTAAAATCTTTTAAAAAACCCTTGTCTGTCGGTTTAAAACGTGTCTCTTGCAAGCATATGCAAGACGGATTAAAATCTCTCATTACCATATCCAGCTCCTCCTTATGCCTGTAAAATCCATTACAGTTTCACTGTCAAATAAAACCCATTAAAATATAAAATGAATAAATATATAAATATATTTTGAAATCTAAAGTAGCCCGTCCGTACTGCGGGGAATAATGCCCGTGCGTCTCTAGAGAATCAGAAAGTTAGTTTAAAATCGATTACGAAATTTGTGAACCCGCCAAAGCGAGTTCATAAAAACGTGTTAAAATAAGGAATATAAAACAAGTGAACTGGTTCTACAAATCAGTTCATCGGAAAATTCTAGAGATAGCGATAAATAATTTAGAATTCCGAGATTTTGGTTGAGAAGCTCGAAATATTTCAGATTAATTGTTACCTGAAAGACAGTTGACAGTTGGTCGATATAATTGGCATTATTATTTTTTTTAAGTAATCAACGGTCGTAATTTATGATGGAGCTAATAAACATTCACTGAAAACATTTTAGCCACATCTATCAAAAACACCCGTATTTTTCTTCCATCATATGTGCAGTACCTATTGACGGAGAGAATAAAGACAGTACGGTTACAAGGGAAAAATATTTTAGGGAACATTCAGAGGTGACAAAAAATCACGTACGTAGCACGGGAATGATTAAGGACTTGGCAAACCGCGTGATATCGTCAACCTCGCCCTCGACTGAAGTGGCAATTTCACGCGGGTCACGAAGCCCTGCTTACGTAATATATACTATTTTTCAAATTTCATCTTCCATTTTTGCCGACACCCTTCTCGGCTTGAATGTTTAGAGAACATGTCCGTCGCGATATGCGAGAATATAAAATAAAGTGGCTCCGAACCAGACGGGGAGGATAAGTGAAGGGGTGGTGAAGAGGGAATGGCTCACGGGAGGAGGGAGAGACCTTGTCTGCCCTCCGCCGCGCCCAAGGAGCCAAGCGAGGGATGCTGCGGAGGGGAGATGCGGAGGGGAAAGCAGCGAGATTTATAGCGTCGCCGCAGAAATAAAAGAGTGATGCTTTTTTTTTTCATTTCCCACCCTTCTAAGATGTCCACACTCCTCCTTACTTCCCTCCACCTCCCCCTCCCCTTCTTTATCTGCCCTTCCCTGCCAACCGCTCGCCTGCCGTGACGAACGCTAAAAAAGAGTGAGCCAAGCCCTTTAACGGTCGGTCACGATGTGAATCGACGGGTTGGTCATTAAACAAGCTAGTCGAGTCTCGGCTCATCCACTGCTCCATGCCTATGCTATGGGGTGCATAATAATAATAACGGAAATTGCCACTAACGCGGCCTTAATAATTGTGTAAATGATGTCATTATGAAGGGGATAGAGAGAGCCATGCATTGTGACGTCACACGGCGTTTCCCCGAAATAAGATAAAAACAAAAGATTCACGAAGTTGAAAATAAAAAGAGAAGTGTTGTAATGTGTCATGACCAGCACAATCCTTCCGTTTCCTGACTGAAATTAACGAGGCCACGGCAAAAATATTAAGTCGACTAGCATCACACGTCGGGAAAAGTAAAGGAGTTTTCCTCTTAATTATGAATCGTTATCTCCATGCTTCGCGGACAAAAAAATGAGCTCTTCTTTAATTAAATTGCTCAGAGGAAGGTTGGGAGCGAATTCAATGAAAGCGCATGGTGTACGTAACTGTGCTGGATAATGGAGGTCCATACTTCACGATTAAAAGAAATTTTAGGTCATAACCAAAGGCATTAAATTGATCCCTTTCACAGCATTTGGCGGATTGTGTTGACGGACACTTACGAACATTTCAAGAAACAAAGATTAAGGAGTCAATCAGAGAGTTAACATCGGCAGGCAGGGATACTGGGAGAGAAATATACCTTTAGTGTAAACGAAGTCAGTTTCCCGCAAGAAGACACGAAAATGGTAAAACAAAATGATATCATCAAATTCAATTGAACGTGTCACGATAGAAGGGAACAGCACAAATTTGAAATTACATGGAGCAGAAGCAAACACCGGCGCTCTCTCCTGCAACCTCGGAAGCCTCTCCTCGACACCAAAGGATTTTCTCACAATTAAGCAAGCCAGAATCTCATGTTCCGCCAAAGCCACAGGGGATTCCGACAAGGGATTTGAGTGCTAAGCAGTTATTTTCCAAATAACACAGGACATTTCTCGGATCCGGAACCTATTTTTTTATAGGCAAACTATTTAGTTAAAAATTGAATTATGCATTGTATCATTGCACATTCAAGGAGTGACCTACACCAAATTTCACGGTAGTATGAGGGGTCCTTTTCATAGGGAATTAAGGAAGAGAGTTCTCCGGTCGATCAAAAAGAAAGAAAGCAGATATTTGCAGAAAGGTCATCTCGAAAACGAGGTATGCATTTCGTCGCGTTCATTAACGCCTACGCTACTTAGAGGAGGTATTGATAAAATGTCATGCATTTCTGCCCAGCACGCACACGAGTACTCGAAACCTGGAACAAATAAGGAAACTCTGGCATGTGACTAGCTTTCAAAGTTAATTTCGCATTTCCTCGACATCCTCGAATGGGATTCAAGGCGCGATGAAAAGGAGAAAGGGGCGAATGAGAAAATCCCCCGGCTCTCGCTCATCCTAATTTCAAGGTGCAGGGCGAGAGTGATCTCCAAATATTTCCCTAAAACGTTTCCCCTCGCCTTTCCTTCACCACCAAAAACTCCGCCTGCCGACCTCGCCCTCCGACTCCGCCCCAAGGCAACCCCCTCCCGGGTCTTCATCCCTCAATTTCCTGCCTGCAACGCTCATTCTTTGCACAAATCAGCTTTACGACTCCCAAAACTTCCACTTCTCATCCCCGGTTCAGCTTCGTAAAGCTTTCACTTCCATTATAAATACCACAACGTCCTGCATGCAAGGAGACAGAACAGCTTCAAGGGGCTCGTTAAATACCAGGTTGCAAGAGGGGCGATCGAATTTCCTGAAATGCTTCGCGGGAAAATGAAGAAGAAGCACTCACGTACGCACAATTATTTTACACATCGCAGTGGTATCATTCCAACTGAGATTAATGGAGTAAGGAGGGTAATCAGCCTCTAGAGCGCTCGTGCTTAAGGTAGCATTCCCTTATTAGAGGATTGATTAGGTTTAGGAAAATCTTTTAAGCAGAGATTCATGTTTTTTTATTGAGATTCATTTTTACAGTACATACCTAAATGTTTATATTAACCAGAGGTCTGGTTGAAATATTTTTGAAGCAATCTAATTACGTTAAAATGAATGAATGCAAAACCGCAAACTTGAACTTTGTTTTTAAATGAAAAATTCCTTCGTCTCACTCAACACTTCCCGACATTTATGTCATGTCTCAATCTGCACTCCTAATGACGTACACTGAGATAAGTGTCAAGTTTTGGCTATTAGAAAAAAAATGCCGCATTCATTTTTGATAACTTATTCATATGTTTAGCAAATACATCAAAAAACAGTTGGTCTCAGCAAAGTTCCGGAAATATTGACGAGAAGCCACCTCACCACACTCCTTCGTGCATCTAATTGCTTTACCCTACAGAAGGTGAGCGAATAGATTAATTTTCATTCCCGGAGACTAATAAAGGGAGAGAAATTCACTGACGATCAGGGGAGACCTCAAAAAAATGAAAATCGCCGTGATGCTATCGATATGTACGCTTACTAACCGAGTGAGAATCGTGTTTTCCACAAAAAAAACATTAAGGAATCAAATAAGGCCATAGAGGATGATATTGGATCAAATTAGGTGAGCAAACGACCGCGGCAGAACTTCGATGTCAGTTCGAGTAAACGACAGACACGCAATAAAATAGGTGAGATTGATTGATCGGTGAAGAATCGGCAACGTAGACGTGAGGACTTTCCACAGTGGTGCCCCCGCAGATGTGGCGGTATGGGGGTGCGGCACTTGGTGGACCGGGCTCGTTATGCTCGCCGCGGCCGCTCGGAGGCACATCCCGAGTAAATGGCGACGGACCGTGAAATCGGAATACAACACCTGCGCACCAATTTGGGGTGAACATGGGACTGGGAAACGTTAAGTCCAGGACCAAAATATGAATAAATTCGAGTTTCTCTCTCTACACCAGTTTTGCGGCGCAGCGTCGATATCAGCAAACCAAGCGAATGGCCATCGTATTAAGGGGTGTAGCAGGAACATTTTAAAGATATCGTCCTTAGAGAAGTGACAACCGGCGTTCAATGTCACATTTGGAATACACTAATAATGTGTATCATTCATTTCTAAATGGAGCAAGATATTTAAAGCAAATTTTAAAAGTAATATCCAATGTTCTTCAGTACTCATTTATAAGAAATCAGCATTTTTACAATTGAATATGAGAATATTCTATGAGCATATTATGTCTTCTGAGGTATTTCCATTACATACATTATCCTTCACTTGCACGCGAGATTACGAGCAGCATTGACCGCAGTATTCTCTTGGAAGAATGTTCAGATAAAGACGACGGTCTAATTCACAAAGCAGTGATTTGTTCCTAGCAATGTGATTCACTGAGGATCGTAGCTCTCGAGAGTGAGCGAAACCTTCGCTTCCACTGACCCCATCCGCCATAAAGACGGCAAAGCGGTAAGTGGCCGACGCAACTGGCTAGCATATAAGACACACAGGCCCGTTTTCCAATACCTGTACGTTTTGAAAATTTCAATTAAAGTATAAACAGAGTCTCAAAACGCTGTGTGGGCCATGAATCCGACAACCACAACAGCTTTTACGCTACAAAACTACCAGACGGTTGAATTAGTATTAGGATTACCCACGATCCGAATTCTTAGAAAATAAAACATGGAACAGAACGGGGGAGTGTTACACAATTCACTTTATTCAAGAAACCCAACGACTCCACACGCTCAAATGTGATTGAAACAGATGAGAGAATCGTTTCCAATCATAGATAGATTTTCTTCTTCCAACTTCGCAGAAACGATCATTTCTTCAGTATAATTTATAAGCAAGTATGGGCACCGGGGGGCCTGCTACGGGAAATGTAAACGGGAGCACTCATAGGAGTGCACCCTGGGAACTAAATTACCTTTCCCTAATATCGTCGTTCCAAATATTCAGACGGCGAGCAAATTCTCAAGCCTCCACTCCGAAAGCCGCCACCGCTATAACGATGGATTGCGGTCATAACTTATGAAATACGGCCTGGCGTGCATAACGTCGCGAGTCTCCCAAGAAACATTTCGATTTAACCAGCCCACGCTGTAAAAGAGGTTGCTCACGAGTCAACTCAGCTGAGGAAGAGGGATAGAATAATCACTTCAGGGGAGAATTGCAACGTCGAATCAAGTACGTACACGCACACACTCCTGAGACTATGGCATGCGTGGGGCGTAAAGAAGAGCAGGAAAAGGTAAGGATTCACAGTTGATGACGGGCGAAAGGGGAAAAAGGGGGCTAAATGAGCGAAAGAGGCGGATGCAGCAGGCATTTGTACGCATTTGGGAGAGAGGCTCGAGTGTGAAGGCGTTTCCTCCGAACCTTGAGGGCGAGCCGTCCGCCGCGTGCGATCGATTCCTTCCCGTCCCCGCCGCAAGAGGTCACCGGCTCCCATTCACCATTCCCTTTTACGCACGAAGCGCAAAGGTATTCAACAGTCATCCGGAAGTAAACAAATAGGCATTCCTGACACCATCACATCAACAAGTAGAGAGTATTTGATATTTCATATATACTATAATTATTTCAAAATGCGCCAACGCATCTCTCTAATGATCATACCGACCAAAATTGAGGAAACGGCATTCGGAAGCTGATACCCCCCCTGATGATGGAGGACAAGTCGTTCTCCGAAACGTTGGGCCCCATGGACCTGCTCACCCGGTGGAAAACCCGAGAAATCTTTATCCATTAAGATACGGCTTGAATGATCAACAGTTTTTATTGTTCTGCGACAGCACTGCAGAAGTCCATTAAAGAAACAAAAGGTTCACTGCTAGAGCAAATCTAAGTTATAATAAGAAAGCAACTGAACCGGGAAATATGCCAATTTGTATTGCAGCAGTCAAATAACGGCAAAATAGGTTTACACCACAAAGAAGACTGTCCATTTGAAAACAACACCAGTAAGTAGCCGACAGATTGTATTCCACATCTATCAGTAGAGATAAATTCCAAACTCACATCAGTATTTTAGGACACGCCGCACCAAACGTGATGAAATCCCAAAACTAATAATACCACCTCATGGTTAACTCAACAGTAGTTTAAGGATATGCTAGCAGTTATAAAAACCTATAGTAACCAAGTAGAGGAACTGAGAAATTCTGCGCCGCATGCCCACTTAGCGCAAACAAATGCAATTATCGCACGGAGAGGTTTTTCACTTTAAAAAGGGGACCTTTAAATTTTACAACAGCGAGGGGAAACGACAAAGAGAAAGGGAATATGAGAGACGTAGTGGATTGTCTGCCCGTCCTCACAATCGGAATTCCACGCTCCGGAAAAGATGCCATACTCACTCCATCGGTAAAACCTTTACAGAATCCTTTATCTCCATCACTTGCCGCCGGAGTCCTTTCGTACCCAAATCGTTCCATTTCAAAGCGCAAACCCCTTCCCTTTCCCAGGAGTACTCCCTCCTTCCTTACGTCCATTCCCTCAGTTTCACACTCCTTTCTTCCTTCCCATCTCTCTCTCTCTCTCTCTCTCTCGAGAGAGAGAGAGAGAGAGAGAGGCCCAGGAGGGCAGCCGAGAGAGAAAAGCAGACAGCTACGCCTGGGGATGTCCCGGAGGCAGAGAAAGGCCCCTCTTCCCCCCTTTTCCGTCCAGGGTTACACATAATGGCACCCTGGGGTCCGGAGTGCGATTGCACGCACGCGAACCTCGCGTCCCCGTGGGAGTCTCCGAACCCCCACCCCATCTCCCTTCCTTCCCACATCATCTACCGTTCCTCTCGCGCGCACCATGAGTGTGCAACGGAATGGTGCGGCCGGTCACGCGTCCAACCCCACAGACAACTGTGGCGGAGGAGAGGGCGAAAATCTACGTGCAGGAAAGGCGAGGGAATCCATAAGAGTTAGCCGGATGCTGCAGCTCTATTTCACTCTCCTGTGCAAAGCGATACAGACTCGCATGCATCTTCCCTCCACAGGATACATCACAGACTATCACTATAGATACTGACCCGAGAAAAAAATCAGCCTGGACCCGAAAATTTTTTCTCGCCAATTTTGACGTAATTCATCACCGTAATTTCGGCAGGAATGAACAGTTTCAGACCATCACTGAATTAGTACATCAATAGGAGGCAGGAAGTCTGATGGCATAAAATTCGATGAAAACACAAATAATGCTCAGTCGGCTAGTGTATGAGCGGCCAAAAATTGGAGTCACTACAAACATCATTGGGTTAACGCCAAGAATATCTCTCCATTGATCAGTTGTTCGTACAGAAAGAGCCATAGTAAAAAGCAGAGATGAGCGTAAGAGATATTATTGTAAATGATTAACGCACTCAGCTCAAATTAGGTAGTCATAACTGTAAAAACTAGGCCTGAATGTGGTTCGCTTAGACGGCAGGTATTGTTTTGAATGCATACATCCAATGAGCGGAGCTATCACAACTATTTCAACCCAGATTACGTCAATTAACATTACGTCAATGCAGTGAAAAGAGCGATGCCATGGAGCCAGCAGAGTCCCATTGAAGGCTGTTACTTAAATTCTCGAGTTCCAATAAAAAAACGGGGCAATGGACATTTTTCGCAGCCACAAAAATGACAATTGATTATTAGCAGAAAAATCCAAGGTTTGATTAACTCGACATTACGAAGTCTAATTCCACCGTAGTCTCTCCCTTCTTGCACGTTATAACTTGGCAGCGTTCACATCCCGACCCCCTTCCTATGAATCTCCACGCGTCCGTCTGTCTCTCCCTCGTCACGCCTTCCCTTCAATGTCGTTCTTTAATGAATACTCCAGCGAATCCGTTTCTTTTTCCGAGTGTGAGCCCCATCTTGTTTTTAACCAGGACAGTTCGTTCGTCTTACAATCACGGTGTTCCATTTGCCCCTCTTTCCTTCCAGTCACCGCTTCCAGTTACTCGCTTATTAATTAAGGTAGTCCGAGCGAGATATTTCCTCAGTCACGATAGAGACCATATTCGAATTACACGTTTTAATTACACCAGCTGTAGAACACATCAATTAAGTATTGCATTATTAATGGTACGATAATATAGTTTTACATGACAGAAATTGTAAGTAATTAAATGAAAATATCTAAATAAGTCTTCAACTTGACTCATTTTTTCGCGATGTGCGTTTGAAACCCCTTGAAAAAGGAAGTCTTTCTGTGATACCCAAGAACCTATTGCGGTGACAATATGATCAATTTTCAAAAATAGTCGAAAAAGCATACAAACTACACACATTTAGTTATTGTACGACATCTAAGTATTAGAAATACCTCATTTTGTAAATAATGTCTCTCTGGAGTGCATACACGTACCATTTCCCATATAAAAGGGCTGGTATTTTCAGGGAAATATCTCCGAAAGTAAAGTGATAGGGGTGAAATTTTTGGTGTCATTAGAAGGGTGAGATATTTTTCTTAAAAATGAGGCCAAATTCATTGATTTCTAAGTAAAATGAGATTTCGCTCGGACTACCTTAAGAGGAAGTCACAAACATTTCGCGCAAACTCGGTCGGGAAATGCAGCGCATGAAATACGCAGGGTAAGTGCTCTAGGCCCAGCGCCGAGACGCAGAAACAGAAAAAACTCTTCGTCTCATAAGTGCGCCGTAAGGAAAATAGGGCTGCATTCGGGATCGCCCCGAAAAAGGAAACGGGATCGCGCCTTTCAACGCACGCACGTCACTTGCCTCGCTTCGCATTTTTTTCTAGTGGTTTCTTGGGATTTCATGAGGAGAGAGAAAGAGAAGGGGGTTGGTGAGGGAAGGGAGAGGGGGGGCAGGAGGAGGGGGGTGGGGTGGAGAGAGGAAGGAGTTTCCCCGGACCGGCACTCCATATTCTACCGCGGATTGAACCGCCGCCGAAATTGGATCTTTCGGTGTTTTTTTTCAATTCCGACAGTGCTGCGTATGATTGGCGGCGAGCGCAAGGGGGGTGAGAGCAGGGGGGGGGGGTGAGAGCAGGGGGTGGAGGAGAGGGGACAATGAAATGTGCATATCGCGCGTCGAGGAGCCGTCAGAGTCACCCGACTTGAGATCTCTTCTCCGTTCCCGCCCGCCCTTCCTGCCCACGAACGGAGATTCAACGGAGCGGAATACGTCCCTGCCCTGCGCTGCGAGGGGAAAGGGTCGCGTTTGAAATCTCCACCCGAGATGATCTCTATTCATGAACGAGGATTCGAGCGGCAAAATCTTTCCCCGCAACGGCTGCTGAACGTCATGGAGAAGAAGGGGTTGGGGGGAGGACGGCGCGGGTGACATTTCCTTCTGCCACGATGGCCGACACCCCGACTCGGTCCGGCGTACACCGACAAAAAAATCCCTTCGTGGCGAGCTATATAATTAGAGCTATAGTTTAACTTGAGCTGGTCATATAAAACGAAGAAGGCGAAGACGCGGAAATTTCAAGGCCATATCGCCTTAAAATTGGCTGTCAACGCGCGATTTAATCAAGATTCTTCCAACCTGAGTCCCTCAATAAACTGAACCCATAGGTTTTCTGTCACAGAACTGCCGGGAAACCACGAGCATCCAACAGGGAGTGTACCCACCTGCTTCCTGATATTATAATTTAAGGGTGTTTGCATGGTTTATATATGGATTTTAAATAACTGAAATCAACTAAAGAGTGCATTTTTTAGGAGAAGAAGTAGCAAACGAAGTACGCAACATGCATCTGAAAAAGAAAGGAGCGAATGAAAAAAAGTAAATGACCTAATATCATTAGACTTCTCCAAAACCTGTCAATCCTGGCAGTGGTGTTTTAAATCAAAGCTTCAAACTTCAGTTAAATTCAACTGTCATGCAGCACGGAATTTAGACACAAAAACAGCACGGTTACCACAGTACCATGTTCCTTTATAGGCAGAATACATCCAACCTGCCGTATGAAAAAATGAGCAACTTCCAGGGTGATAATATTTATTACAACCGGATTTCGCTTTTACAGCAGCTTTTTACAGGAGATGCTGTAAAAAGCCAAACCGGTCGTGATAAATATTATCACAGTGGAAGTTGCTCTTTTTTCTTACTGCAGTTAAGTTCCGTTTCCACTTTATCAGGCCTGAAACCACAGAGTACGTACATCCAACCTCTTAATGATTTATCCTCCCTTTATTTCAATTCTATAGCAAAATTGAAGTAAAATGAACGAAATAAATAAAATAAAATGAGCGAAATTAAATGGAAATGTCTTAACGTTACTCGGGTTTGGTTAAAAATTTATCTACCAATCAATGAATAAGATTAAACCTCAAGCTCTAAAGTACTCAATTAAGGATAATCAACGCATTTGGTGAAGGAACCTTGATGAGTCTACCAATTATGAATCGCCTCTACATATTAGTACGTACAGGGATAACGTGCAACTTTGTTGAGGCCAACTGTCCAACAGAACTCTTTAAAAGAATGAATCACAATCTCTTTTCGCCTCCCATTGGGAAAATGACTCGAGCGGTCACCTACTACATATTACGGTCGCCCATCTCCTGCCGCGCAAGTCGACTCCAATTATGACCTCTCGAATTAGAGATACGGCGACATATTGTGCACTTACGTGACGTGAAGTACATCGGCTGCAGAGAGGTTGCAGCAGCCATCGGCATTTTAGAACTACCGATGCATTCATTATTTACCGAAGAACCGAATGCTCAGTTCAAGGATGACGTCGGAAACGATCCGGAAATCGCCCAGACACGAACGCGGAAAATGCCTTCGCGATCACGCGACGTGCAGAGGAGGCACGAAGGCTGCTGGCTGCCACACTCCTCTCACGGCCACACGCGACGGGAGGGTAGGGGGGAGGGTGACGGGAAGAGAAAAGGGAGAGGGGAGAAAGACGACGCAGCCGGGTAATGCGCGGGGCCCGGGAAACGCAGACTGTAGGGAGAGACAACTCCTTTCCCTCCTCGGTGGGCATTATTGGCGCATTAAGAGCTCGAAAATATAATAATAATAATAGTTTTATTGCCCCTTAAAACATGATCCAAGATTACATAATCACTAAGCAAAAATAGTTGACAGGAGCTTTAGGTGACCTCTAAGGCATTGCCTGTTGTCGGGGTAATTAAAAAGTGTTCAGTGGCAAGTGTACAGTAGCGAAGGGTGTCCTTTTTTTAATGCTTTACTTCGTATTCCTTGACTGCCGAAACAAATGTGGGCCAGGAGCTCAAACTCAGCTTTTGGGAACATAGAAATCAATAAAAAATAATTGGAATAAAACCAGTACCTGCAGCTGTATTGTTTTTATGCGCTAGAATTTACTCTGGAGACTTCATCTGATACATAAACATTACCTCCGATACGGATATAAAAAGAAAAATATATGCCAGAACAATTTCCACCTGTACGCAATAAATGGCACAGGCAAACCGTTAGTTTAACACACTCTCAAGTAAATAATAGGTTAAAAAGCACAACCCTTGGATTTTCGCAAACTGAATTTGCCCACCAAGAAATAAAAATGATAGGGAAAACAGTAATAAAGTCATTACTGGTGAGATGTGAGGCAGCATATTTTATACAAAAGACGTATGTAACACTAATTTTCGTAAATTCTTTAACAAATATATTTTTTACGCAATACTTAAATATTCGAGTGTCTTTCTTTCATGATCCATAAAAGCTAATACATTTTTAAATGACAATATTACACGGTAGCACACCAACGCTCACATCACAACGAGTTGAATCTAATGAATCTGAGTAGAAGGCGTTGAGATTTCCACCACAAACATTTATTGATATATTTTGATCGCGGATAACATGAAGCCTGCAGGGAATCTTCTCTGCGCCGCATTTGAAGATCGGTCTTTAAAACGCCTCTAAAGCTTTGGAGGTACCCAATGCAAATTGTTAAGCACTTTAATTCAAAATCTGGACCGTCAGATGAATGAATGTGTGTCCCGTAATGGGAACACGTCACCAATAGTATCTTAGCGAATACTTATGCGAGAACGATGCTCGTATTCCTAAAAAGGGAAAGTATATAAAATACTATAATATATATCCTAATATATTAGCTAAAATGACAAAATTGTATCAAAGCACCGAAAGGGCTGCCAGGTTGACGTGTATGAGGCAGCTAGATAATATTTCTTACTCGTAGATTAAAACGACCAGTAACATTCCTTACGCATTACCACGTAATTAAGAGCACAGAACCCATTACGAGATCCTCTCGTCCGACCATTGGTGCAAGGCAACTATTTGAACTGCCAGTTGATCATGACTTTAATATCTATCACTGCAATACAAAAAGAACTTCCGCAAAAAAACTCAGTTTTAAGCAACTGCAAATCTGCATATTAGCAATAGTCCAAACAAATTCTATTCACGTAAAGAAGTCGCACATTCAACGCCACAAAAAATTGCCATTATCCTTATATCACCAATGGTTATGACGATGTTGTACTCGCCGTGAAAGACAGAAATTTTAAGAAAAACATTGAAAATAGAAAAAAAGTTTTTTTCGTTCTAACATTAATGGAGTATTATTATCAATAAAATGCGGCAATATATAAAACGTGTACCAGGTATCCAAACTTTTACAATACTTTGTAACGAGCATGGGCGCATATTCCACAGAATAAAACTCAAAACCTAAAATGCTTCTGTCATTTGAATCTCCGTACTTGGCCAAGGTCTTTCCGCACCGGAGTAGGTGGCCAACTGGCGCGGCGGCAATGATTGGAACGGTCAGGACCATTATGTCCACATGGAGAGAGGGCGCTTGCTCGAAGTCGAACAATGCTTGACGCTGTTACGTGAGCCGCCATATTTCTCGCCCGATTTACACCTGACTGATTACTGACGCACTAATGTCGCAATTTTAAAATGTTTTCCTTCGATAATGTGCTTAAAATCACCACGCACTTACTTCGTGAAAAGCATTCTTCTTATGCTATCCATCGTTCACTTAAATTAATAATATTTCGTATTCCATGAAAAATGACAAGGGAAAATCGATTAGAAGCAATACCTCCAAGAAACTAATGTGCTTCGAGATTTACTTACTAGATATTATCAACAGAAGGAAGACATTCCTACTTTACATCCGCTACTACGTCCGTCCATTCCTTCGTGCCATCCAAAAGCAAGCTAAGTAAAAGAGCTGCTGAGAGAAATATGGCTCATATTTCGGTAGTCAAGTCAACAGTTTGATTACGTCATGCCCTCTCCATCTACCTCAAAAGTCGGGACCAACTTACAGCCCCGACAACGCGCGGCAACCCGGGTCGAGCCAAACACGGGATGCACGAGGGAGAGAGAGAGAGAGTCCACAGAGCGGGGGGGCGTGCCATGGCAGAGGGTTGTGTTTGGAACCGCTCGGAATGATTCCAATTACGTGACCAAGGAGTCACATGGTTCAACAAGTGTGGGAGTTTTACCCACACGCGGGTGGATAACTTAGGTGCCTGATATCCTTTTTGTTAATGCTCTAACCACGACGCATAAAGTCCATCAATAATAGTCACTGGAGAAATACTACTCGATCGGAAGGACTGCGAGAGATATTTACGAGCGGTTTGTTAACATCAAAATCTCGAATTCCTTCGGCGGAAGGTCACCGAATGCGTGCGGAGGATCGCGCCTGCTCGGCTCAATTGAGAGGCGGTCTGAGGCACCGCGACAGCGGCGAAGAAGCGAGGCCCAGGTCACGCTTGGGCGCCGCCGCCTCGAACCTCTGACGAAACCCTCGTCACTAGGACATTTCTATATTTATTGGACAACACTGAGCCGTGGCTCGCCTCCCAAGCCCGTGGCAAGGGCCACATCGACGGAGGAGTGCTTCGGCCTCGGGCTGGTCAGCGGGAGACCAGGACCGCCGGTAACCCCCTTAACACTGGCGAGTGGGGGGGACCGGCAGCAAAGGTCATGCTGGAAGTAATCCCTCATATTTCGATGCCCCCGGCTCACTACGAGCGAGGGAAGTGCCCCCCGCTTGCAAATAAATAGCGAGGCCCGATTCCGAATCGGGGGATTTTCCCAGTGGATGTCCGTCCTGGCGGGTCAGTCTCCACGCCTCTTCACCAGCCTGGGCCGCCTCCTACAGCACCGCCGCAGCCTTATGGTACCTACTCCCCAGTCCTATCCTCCCGCCCCCCCAGTTTTCTTTGGTTCCCACCGGCACTCTAAATTTCTGTTTTGATTGTTCTAAATTGGAAGAAAAGTTTGGTTTCTTTTCTCTATACCTTTGGTTCTTATTTGATTGTTTGGGAAAGCCGCTCCCCCCTCGCCTCCTCTATCCACGGCACAACACAATTCCAAGGTTTGCCACTTTTATTAGACGTTAAATTATCCGAAAATCAATGCAACAATTCCACGGAGATATATATCGGGATGAGGTAGCTTACTGACTAACAGCTCAGAGGAAAAGGGCCCGTATTAAAATTTGAAGAGAGAACTTCAGCGCGTGGTACTCCGTCCGTCGAATGGGACGCTGAACAAGACACCCATCAGCACCTTTCATTATAGATGCCGACACGCTTGGTTTTTCTCCGTTCCAACCTACATTGCTCACCCATCTGGAATGCCACAAATGACCTCACACCTGTTGATCGCCTCATCCAATAGCCAACCGACCAGGGAGCAAGCATTTTAGATTGAAGTAACGTAACCCAGTAAAACGCTTCACAGTAATTATTCGACTCTTCTCAGTATAAATCACAAACCTAAACGCATTATTCATCACACGGTGGCTTTGTAAAGGGAAGTTCAGTTAAGTGGTAGTAGCGAGGGTAGAGATATCTCAAATCGTATCCCAGCTTCCAGGGCATCGTTCCACTTACAAATAACTTAAGGTTTTTCAAAATGAAATGGATGACGAAATTAAACAATGAATGTGGAGCTTTCCAAACACTGCCTAGAACACTGGTCATGTGGTGTGCTCTTACAGTGCTCCGCTCGATTTTCACATGTATTCGTGAACTAAATGCATTTATATATATATTACATAAATTGCGCATTAACATCGAATCAAATACGAGAATCGCGATTGTAATAGTATTACTATCAAATAATAGGAAAGAAATTCGCCATGAAAAAAACCATTTGACTTGATCGGGATTCGAACCCGGATCTCTCAATTGTCGGTCAGGTGTGTTGACCGGAAACTGACCGGTTGACACACCTGCCCGGCAATTCGGAGATCCGGGTTCGAATCCCGGTCAAGTCAAATGATTTTTTTCATGGCGAATTTCAACCCTGGTGTACATGCACCCATGCGAGTGACTTCGTACCACATCATTTGTTAAATGCAATGATTGGAAATAAGTCTTGTTTCCCAGTAAGTGCGAACGGCCACTATCGACCTCCGACACTTCCGAGGAAGTCCGTGCTTACACATATCGAAGTGTCGATCGAGCAAGCGACTCGCGAGGCCACCGCCACAGAAGCAACTCCCGATGTGTAAAGCCGCCTTAGCCACGATTACTGACGCTACGAATAAGATGATAATTATTTCATAATAATAAAAGAGACATCTTACTTCTTTCCCAAGCAAGCAATATTAAGTTCCTTTTTCTATCTGAAGAATGAATGATGGGAATCGAGTACACCACACCGAAATCTTTTCAGAATGCTATGCGCACAGCCTCCCTCCTTCAAGAATCAGCAAGAAATAAATACGTATCTCCCGGAGGTGTTTGCAAGAAGTTAACCGAAACGGAGGAACACGCTAAGCAGTAAAATTCCCAGCGCGGAGATCCGCGATCAATCTGCACGGAGAAGCTTCATCACTCCCGCGACCTCCATCTAAATTTTACCGCTCACGGCTGCGGGGGATCCATCACATTTCTCACCGAAGGAAACGCTCTGGGCGCAACACAGCAGCGGCGGGATCGCCATTGAAAGAGTAGGCGTAATCGAGGAGGGAAATTAGCGCTCCTCGAACACGAACCACGCCACGAATGACACCCTCCTCCCACTCCTACCCCCTCTACAAAATCCCTCGCGAAGCGCTTCATTGCCTTCCTCTCCTCCCTCAGCACCAAGCGACCCTTTCCTTCAAATGTCCACCTCGAGAGGGCAACAAGGCGGAGGCCGGCTGGATTCCCACGAGCGGAAATCTTCTCCACCCACGATGACCAACTGAATCATCGGGCAGGGTATCAGCTGACTTACAAGTGTCTGTAAGTTCTTAATTTGACTTATTCCTCGCTGGGAAATGAAAGACCTGGACCAGGACTCAAACAAAAATCTTCAGCATTCTGGGCCGACGCGCTGATAAAATCCCAAGGTCTAGGATTTCCAAATCCTAAGGCAATTATTAGTTGTTCTACGAGAGTCATCCAGAAAATAAGTTCCGTTTTTCTTTTTTAAATCGAGTTTGTATTGAAAAAAATGTTAACTTACAGGAAATGTTCTTGACAATAGGTATTATTTTTCCACATAATCTCCGGCGACCTCAATGCACTTCGTATACCGAGAAATAAGCTTTGGAATCTCCTCCTCGTAGAAGCCTCCCGCCACCTCCTTGGTCCAGTTGGTGACTGCTTCTTTCACTTCATCGTCACTTGTGAAACGTCCTCCGGCTACTCCCTCCTGCATTTTGGTGAACAGATGAAAGTCTGAAGGGGCCAAGTCGGGACTGTAAGGTGGATGGGTCAGAACTTCCCAACCGAACTGATCAAAAAGTTCCGTAATGGAACGAGCGACGTGAGGCCGTGCGTTGTCGTGGAGAAGGCACACACCAGAGGTCAACATTCCTCTTCTCTTGTTCTGGATGGCCCGACGAAGCTTCTTCAGGGTCTCACAATACCGGGAGGCGTTAATTGTTTCTCCTTGAGGAAAAAAATTAATCGGGAGAATTCCTTTTTGGTCCCAGAAAACAGTGGTCATGATCTTCCTGGTGGACTTGACAACTTTGAATTTTTTCGAACTTGGTGAGGTGGTGTGTTTCCACTGCATGGATTGCCTTTTGTTCTCTGGGGTATAGTGTGGCACCCAGGTTTCATCTCCAGTGACTATGGACTTGAGGAAAGCGTTCCCTTCAATTCTGTAGCGGCCCAAAAATTCACGAGCTTTTGAATAACTCCGCGCGCAACAACTCTAGACGGAACAGGCACCGAGGTGGCGGGACGCAACGTCGAGGGCTCCATTTCAACAACATGCTGTGACCGCGTTTTTAAGGCTACTGCGGCCCTTCACCTCTCATTCTATTCAGAAGGTTCCCTTATTTCGTAAAATGTTGCCAGGTTTGGCAAAAATAAACCCTAGCGACCTACAGACCAAAACGGAACTTATTTTCTGGATGACCCTCGTATTACACCTATCATGGCTCCTCCACGATGGCACTGCAACGCTAGGCATGATCCTCGCTTATAAGGCGTATCCCTTCCACGAGAATCGATCCTGCCAACTGAATTAAGTCATCTCGGGTGCGTCACTGGGTTGGGTTTTCCGTGGCCGACGTTTCTACGAGCAACTTGCTTATTTACCTCTTGATTAGGAAAAGAGAGCTCTCAGTTTTTCCATTAGGAAGATGAGTGAGTTGCTCATCGAAACACCGGTAATGGGAAGCCTAACCAAGTGCCACACCCGAGAAGACTTCATCCGTATGTGGTGTCCCTATGCATAGGCAAACGGGAGCTGGACACTACGTTCATCAGCCACGATGAGTGGCTAAGATTCATTCGTAATTCGTAAGCCCGAGGAGCGCCTCCAAATCCAAAACACCATTCTTCCCCGCGCCTTTTCCGACACATTTCTCGCGGCATGGTCTATCGCGGAATTATAAAATATCTTGCATTGGTAACCTTTTATGAGAACACATCCATTCAGACTACTCTAAACTGCCCAACCAACTTGATTCGTTACCTCCGGAGTCACTCGCACCTTCTGCCTTTAGTTTACGTCGCGCTAAATTCATATCCTTCCTTACACTCCTTACTCTTATTTTCTCCAAAGTAAACCTTTTCCATACGTGCGCACCTTCGAAATAAGTTATCCATCCACCATTTTGTCTTCTCCTGTCATCCGCAACTGATATCCTTTCTTCCAACTCCACACGCAACACTTCATCGTCCCTTTCCTCGCCGTCCACATGAGCGATAGATAAAGCAATGAGGAGAGCGGAGAGACATATTGCTCGCCGGTTCCCGAATGATTTCGGCCAGTTGTTTCCCTCCTTCTTCGACTTCTCGTCGAAGTAATGAGTCCAAAGGCGCACTCAGTTGCCGACGCCAGGGGGCAATCCCAGCCTGCCCATCGATTGTGAGGGAGGGGGCTGAGAGGGTGGGAGGCGTTAAGGGATCCCTCCAGAGATGGAATGGAGCCGAATAGGAACAAGTAGAAGGGGGACACTGAGGAGGGAGGGGAGAGAGAAAGGAGGGATAGGGGACGTGGAGGGAGGGGGAGTGAAATGGAAGAGGCTTACAAGGGGATTCGGAGAGAAACGAGCACTCAGGAGACCAGGCAGAGGCAATGAAAAAAATGAGGGGCAAAAAAGATTCAACTGCGAGAGGATTATGACGACGCCACTTGATCGAAACGATACTGTCCCCGGAATCATCACGCTAAGCTCTTCTTCCGAGAAAGCATAAGCGATATAAGGAACGGTGGGAACGCACGTAAAAATCGTCAACGTATCCAAAATCTTTGGGCGGTAATATCTTCATTCAATGCTGTGAGAATCGGACTGGGGGGCAAAGTGTCTTTCAGGTCATGGTTGACCAGTGAAAAATCTTGACAACATAAGTAAATGGAGCAGTATTCAACCCACAGCAATGACCATCAGAGCAGCATTAATCGACAATTACGGGTGAAATCAATGAAGTACGTTGATATATTTAAAAATGTTGATATTTTTCCGATATGAATAGAAACTACAATGCTCATGTTACTCGTTATGTCACAAGGAAATAAAACCTAATCATAAACGAGGTAAATCACCTAAACATTACCATATTTACTAGGTAAATAAAAATTACACAAAAAACATAAGAAATATACAAATAGAAGCAAATATTGCCAAACAAATTGATAATTATTAATGAACGCATTGACGCACTGACGAGGGGACTAAGAAACAGATGAGTGGGGAGAGAGATGTAAAAATGCCAGCCCATGGCCCTTCACGGAATATAAATTCCAATACGCCTTTTTCATTTAAACGTGCCAATGATAAAATCAAACTTATTCGAGACAACATTAAGCGATAGAATTCTTCCTTAAATATATGAACTAAAGGGAAAATTTAATCATAATATCGCTACCTCAATGAGATTAAGCAAATGATACCAATAGTTCACAAAGAGGTGGAAATAAAATTAGTAGACAGTACGAAATCATTTGAGCTTCATTACTAAGTATGGGCAAGGTTTATTATAGAAAACTATTATGTCACTTAGGAGGAATAGGAAACACGAGGTCGAGAAATAAAAAAAAAGATTGAAAACACTATCTTCAATTGGTCATAATATTCAATAATACGATAAATATTTAAGGGGCAAGAAAAAAGACAAAATAATCCTAGCGATCTTATCACAAACTATACTTGCAAGGCCACAGAACATTTACAAGGAAGGATCAAAAGGAAGGATTAGGGAGCAAAAATCCTTTTGATTAATTCCATGTACGGAGATGCATTAAATAAATGCGGAAAAAGAAATTTAGTGGGAGTACTGAAATACACCGTTTCAAAGTATAGAGTTATAACAGGTAGATGGAGCTCATTAAACAAAGAACAAAAACGAAAATAGCAGAGAAAATAAAAGGTAAACTTTTTTTAGGCCGAGCAGAGGTCAAGGGGGAGATAAGTTTAACGAGAAATACTGACGTATTGGGCATGGGATTGAGGGGGGGTAAGTGGGGAGGGCAACCGAACCTGCATTTAATATAGTCATAATAGAGACCATATTCGAATTTTGTATACGTTTTAATTTCACCAGCCGTAGGACACATGAAATATTGCATTGTAATTGGTAAAATAATATAGTTCTACATGACAGAAATGGTAAGAAATTAAATGAAAATATCTATATAAGTCTTTAACTTGACTCA
Source organism: Ceriagrion tenellum (assembly GCA_963169105.1). Lineage (NCBI taxonomy): Eukaryota > Metazoa > Arthropoda > Insecta > Odonata > Coenagrionidae > Ceriagrion > Ceriagrion tenellum. The sequence continues at coordinate 119,946,657 of OY720643.1, forward strand.
TTTTTTTTCGCGCGGTGCGTTTGAAACTCCTTCAAAACGGAAGGTTTATTGTGATACCAAAGAACCTACTGCGATGACAATATGATTAATTTTCAAAAACGGTTGAGAAAACATACAAACTACCCACAGTTAGTTTTTTTAAGGCATCTAAGTGTTAGAAATACCTCATTTTGTAAGTAATGTCTCTCTGGAGTGCATACTCGTACCATTTCCCATGTAAAAGGGCTGGTATTTTTTGGCAAATATCTCGGAAAGTAATATGGTAAGGGGTTGAATTTTTGGTGTCATTGGATAAGTGAGATATTTTTCTTTAACCACCACCATATGAGACCAAATTCATTGATTTATAAGCAAAATGATTTTTCGCTCGAACTACCTTAAGCGATGGATATTTATATGTACGTAAAGGAGTCGAACATGAATGAAGTGGAGTCGGCAGCGGAGGAAGAGTGTAACGCAGAAGATTTAGTGGCAGCGGGCTGGTTAAAAGGGCGACCATTCACCCGTCAGAGATCATCAATCTTTGAAAGGGAGGACCAGAAGGCCTTTGGGGAGAGGGAGGAGGAGGCCTGAGTGGGGAGGAAAGGGGAAGTGGCAGTCGAGGCAACCAGATCGTACGTGGGAGGGGGGATTGGGAGGAGAAGGAGGAAAAACTCGGGAAACACGCGAACGGGTCGGACGAAGGGGGTGACTTCTCCGCTCTCGGGCATCTGCGGCGCGTGACATTCACGTTTTTTGAGAAAACGCCCACCTCCATTCCTCGCCACTTCCCACCAAAATAAATAACTTCCCTAAATCTTCAGCCCGAAAACCTGGCAATAAATAGATTTGTTAGTCCAATCCCCTACGCCTTCCCTACACACGTACACTCCACCTCCTCCATGCGTCACGATTCCCGCGAGTCTCAGACGCGAGACCCTGAGTTTCCCTCGGCAGCCAATAGGCCTTTAGAGGTCGCCAAGACACAGTCATTTGTCGCATTAAGTTTGGTCCATCCTATCCGAGGCAATAGAAAGCTTGCCTTTATAAAATTTTAGAAAACAATGGTAATTCCTTGAGGAACATATGGCAGCGAGAACTGGACACTTACAAAAGCAAATTAACAATGATTACAAACATCTGAAGTGGAATTCTCAATAAAAACTGTTGCGTATAAACGAACGGATAGAGAACGAAATGCGGATAAAAGGTAGAAATGCGGCGTAAAAAGTATCGATATGAGAGGACACTTACATGAACTAGATGGAGATGGAGAACACTTAGAAAGCGAGGATGAAAAGAGAATGCCAACATTAATTTGGCGATTAAGAGCGAGAGGCAGAAGATTCCGAGGCAGAGATGGAAAGACCAGAACAAAAGAAGATCGTAGCAGGGCTTAAGACTTGCAGTAACAAGAAGAAGAAGGCAGTAAAAAAAGCTTAAATCTAGGCAGTATGCTAAGAGGACTGGATCTATAGTAGCACTTTTCTCATCACAGCCCTATCCTCGCAACGCCACCTGCCACCTGCATGCATTGCTTCAAAAGTGCCTTCCTATTCTTAAGGATCCCGAATATTTGTCCTCTTTAGAATCTCTTCCTCCACAGTTGCCTACGCCTTTCTCGTTGGACAGTTGGAGGAGGAAGTCTTCTCTTAAAAATAGGCATGTTTCACTATTCGACTCTTAACTCATTCTCACAGTATGGCTAAACCAACAAAACACGCTTATCTAGCAGGTAAATGCATTACTTTTCGAATTGGAAAACGCTCTATCGGTCTCAGGCGGGGTAGAGAAATAAAATCATCCCATCACGATTACAGCCCCAATAGCGGTATAAAAATAAGCCGCTCATCGTAAGAAACACCATAAGGTAAATAAAATGAGTTCAATCAATATTGACGAATAGCGACGAGTGCGAGGTGATTGAAACGAGTGAAATTTGGAGTCATTTCATTGGGTTCTCATGGAGTCTTGATTGCCGCATTTATTAGAAGCATTATGCTTAACCGTAAAAATGTACGCATGTCCTCACAAACGTAAGACAAAGAAACAAACACGGAAGAAGTACGAGAAGCGGATTCATGAAGAACCCACGCGGATCCAAGAGAAACGTGAATTTAAGACACTGCAATCGCAAATAAGTATTTTGCAACATCCGGAAAATGTGATGAATTACCAAAGTTTGACACCTATCCAGAGTTAAAGGAGAAAAGGAGGCCACACTCCTTCGTTAAGATCAGCTGTGATATTTCATGATATCGTCTTTGCGAATGAATAGATTAGAATAGAAGGACACGCTTATATTTTCGATTGGAATTACACCGAATGAATGGTAAGCCCTATTGAGAGCACGGCTTATCATTTCCTTAAGCGCGTGGGTTTTCTCCAATACTGAAATCAGATTGATTGAAAAAACTAATCGGAAATAAAATGGCAAATATGCTCTTACCTGAAGGGTACACGATTGAAACTTTGTTCGTGTTTCCAGATGAGGAAACTTCTCCCAGATCAACATACACTGCTATTAATAATCTGGCGGAAAACTGTGGCAAACAATACAGGCGAGCTCCAAATGAATCAAATCCATAGGTACAGCTTTTCAATCGCTTTCCTCTCCGCCTCATTCAAAGAAAAGAGTCAACATGTTTATACGATCATCGGCGCTCGATAAATTAAAAGCGAGCCCAACGTACTTTTGTGTATTTCAGGCCAAACGTAACACAGCAAACAACTTATCCGATCTCCATCAGAAATCGAACGACGTGAAAGAGAAGCAAAAATATTCGGGGCTTGGAGGGCCCGATCGGATATTTTAAATTTCTCTTTCGATTTTCCACCGATGGGAAATGAAAACTGCCGGGCTAGCGAACGTGTGGGCGCAAATTATCACAGATCACGGTTTGGCGAGTTACTTGATGAGTCAACAGGGAGTGTCTTTCCTCCTCCGTCTTTTATTGATTGGCGCCGCATCGGGCTCGCCCGCCTGTAACAAGGCAAGGATGATTAACCGGACTCGCCAATCAATAAGAACGGAATCATGAGCAGTGACATTTTCAGGAAAGAACAAAATATTACAAGCGTTCACGAGTCGGAAACGCTTAGATAGGAAGCAGAAAGAATGCTCTAATAATGACGTCAAGATAATGAGGAGTTGTGAGATTCCGAAGGCTGCATGTGAGAATGAGTGGCAGTGGACAGAAATAAGTAATACAGCCCCTGACTTCGGAGTTTCAATCAGGCATATTAAAAATATAGAACGGTTTTATTTCGTAGTTTAATCAGCAGCATCGAGTATAAAAAGGATCCACTCGGGATGACCTCCTGAGGAAATATTATAAAAACGGTCACTCATTCACAAGTGGACGAAATGTTCACCTTAATTGACAAAATATCCAAAAGAAAACATGAAAGTATTGGATTCAATAATGCCCGTAACGACATAACCAGCGATATATTCGACTTATGCAATACATTTACAATTTCAAAGAAAGACAGACTTCCAATGCATTTGCAATGGTTTGAAAATATCTATGTGAAACTGGCAAGGAATTATAACTCTGATTAGCAACAAAATACAGCCATTTCCATGTAAATAACGAAGGAAACAACTGCCTACGGTAGAAACGAATCAATTTTAGAGGGAAACCTACAGCAAAAAAAGTGGCGACATAGTTTAAGCAACAGGCCATTGTGATATGACTGAAAAATAGCTATCACTCCAGGGGACACAGCCACCGCCCGTCAACGAAAAGCTTTTTCAATAACATTTGAAAAACGCAATGGAATCGAGACTCAATTTGATACCAGGGTATAAGAAACAGGGACATGTAGAAGCACTTCCTCATCGCCTGGGAGGGCGGGAGCAATAGAGATGCAATTACCATATGATATCAAGCAAAGAAACAATACTTTCTGAACCCGCACAGCTTACAACTCGAGATGGGTTGCACGAAAAACATCTATGAAGCATGGATGTGAAGCAGCGAGCTAATATTATACAGTGAGTGAAAGAAGGTAACAGCACTAGAAAACCAAGATGTGCAAAAATAGTCCCATGATGTTCCAGACACAATGTTGAAGTTTAAATAGAGTAACTGACCATGAACTTGAGTCCTGAGAAGTGTACAGACAATAACATTTTTAAAAGAAGAAACGATCACAATAATATTTTTCACCGAATTGAAGAACTCTACCAAGGGCCAACGTCGCCGGAAGAGGACTCAATGAGTAACGATAGGGAAGTTGACGAGGAAGACCGGGGCCCACTCATACTGAGGAGTGATTTCGATATAGTAGAAGATGAACTCAAGAAAAGCACCTGGAGCAGACAAGATCAACGGGGACATCACCAAAGCGCTCGGAAGTAAAGCCAAGTATAACCTATTCGAGATAATGTCAAATACCTACAAAAGCGGAATATTTCCAGAGGACCTTCAAAGGAGCGTAATGATTGCGATACCGAAAAAGACAAGGAGTAAGAGATGTGAGGAGCACCGAACCTTGAGTCTAGTTTCACATGCATCAAAAATACACGAATACTAAGGCTAAGAATAAAAATTAAAATTGAAGACAGCCTCTCGGAAAACCAGTTTGGATAGAGGAAGCATAGGGATACCAGGGAGACCATACTCCTCCTCAGAGTAATGGTGGCGAAAACAGTTCATGTGAACAAGCCATTGTACGTCCCATTCGCGGACCTGGAGAAAGTCTTCGACAATGTTGGGAAGAACAGATGTTAAGATTGCTGGAAAAACACGGAATGGATTACGATGACAGAAGAATAATATGTTAGTTCGCAGGTTTCCGCGGCGTTGATCAAATGATTTCAACATTTCTCGGGTTGCATCCGCGTCAGTTGTCATTCAGCACAACAGTTTCGCCAGCTATCCTGCTGGCGAAACTGTTGAGCTGAATGACAACTGACGCGGATGCAACCCGAGAAATGTTGAAATCAGAAGAATAATAAACCAAATATTCGGGACGAAAGTCGTCACAATGCGAATGAGAGACGGAGGTCAGATAGAAGCTCAAATTAACAAAGGAGTAAGACAAGGATGCAACCTCTCACCAGCAAATTTCAGCATGCACATGGAGGAGTCCATAAGAGGAGTATAAAAAATTGGACTGGGCGGAATAAAGATAAACACATGCTCCGCTTCGGAGATGACATCGTGGTCATAGCTGGAAATCGCGATGAACTTCAAAGGTCACTAAACGTAATTCACCACGTTCTCCAAGAATACAAGATGAAAATAAATAAGGCGTAGGCTAAAATCCTAGTATGCTGATGAGAGAAGCTGAATGTAAAAGTCACTCTGATAGGAGAGAAATTAGAGCAAGTGCATTCCTTCACCTATGTCGGAAGCACCATCACATGAGACGGAAGAAGTACAACGGGAAGGCTGGAGGAGGATGTTGTAGATAAATGGACGGACGAAATCAGAAATGATGAAGTTCACAAAAGAGGAGAAGAGGAAAAGACTATATGGAACACAATACAGGAAAGAAGAACCAGATGGATTGACACATCCTGAAGCACAATGGGTTTGTGAATAACATCATTCAAGGTAAAATGGAGGGAAAAGTCCCCAGAGGAAGACCCAGGAATAAGTTCATGGACAAAATAAAGAGGAAAGAACATAGGAAGATATACCAGGAGGTAAGGGAACCAGTAATATATAGGGGAAGGAGGAGGGCTGCAGTCAACCAATCTTAGGATTGAACAACCAATGGAGATGATGACCGAATTTTAAAACAATCGATACATTAGAACCAAAAGCTAAAAGCAAGGAGAAAGATGATGAGGCAATTAGGACACACAGAACGGGAGGAAAAAATATATTCCTTACTCGTTCGTGGATGCTCCAAGGAGGACAAAGACACAGATATTCCAAGGAATTAATATGATCCACTTGTCCCCACCAAATAGTCACGCAATTAACCTCGGGGAATATATGCTGGACTAAAAATAAATATACAGGCTCTAGAGAGGGGCTGCCGTGCCCTGAGAGTAATAATCATTATCTGGGATAAGCGATTCCCTGAATCCACGAAGTAGTTTTCATTCAAAGGGCTGGAAATTTGAGCGGTTTCCTTCCATCTCATCGAAGAATGGCTTCATATTGCAGGGCGTTCAGTTCCATAATGGCGTCGTGGAGAAAACATTTACAATGAGTGACTGAACTACGCTCTCCCCAGCTCCAGCTTTTCCAATATGTTTTCTACACCACACATACACAGAGTATAAAGCGAGAAAGAAAACCGTTACAGCCAGACAAGTGTGATGATAATAGGTCACAACAATCGAGGACAAATAATAATCATATAATTCGCAATACCTATTGATGAGGCACATAATTAATTAAGACTAAAGATGTACAGAATGATGAACAAATATACACAGGCTACAAGTCATTAACCAGAGGTAAGTATTGACACTAAATCTAAAAATAACATGGTGAAACTACAATTGGCTAGATAAGGTGTTCAATGCCCTCAGAAATCATAATCAATGAAAACTCACCAACAGCCAAATCAATGACATTACAAGAGAAAAAATAAAAATAATTCTGAAGAAAAAGGAGACAAGCTAACTTTAGAGATCTAATAGCTATAAAGAAAATGTTACTTCAACCTTCTATCCCATGGAATAAAGCTAAATTTAGCGCGATGGATCAGAAGCACGCAAGCGGAGCAAGGCCAACCTCTAAACATCGCCCCCATATCGACATTGGCATGAGTCACGGCAGGCTGACTCGATAAATGAATGACTCCACCCAATTCCAATAAACTGCAGATCCCCAGAGGTCTGTTCGATAAAAAGTGACGAAAAGATGATACAATAATGTACATGATCTTCGCAAATTAAGAATTTAAAGAAAGATAGATGGCTGCTTCCTTATTGAGATAACGCACATATCACCTGCGTTAATGCAACGGACGTCGTTAATGCACCATCCAAGTCGAACAATGCTATAAAAAGACGCACATACAGAGAGAAAAAGCGTACGAAGAAAAGTTTAGCCGAAATCCCATGAACACTAACATAAATCTGCACTATCCTATTACGCATCACACTCTTGCAATATTTATTTATGCGTACTGTTATCAACCTACTAGTATAAAATGTGAATCACATAAAAGGTCATATTCACTGTAACATAATACCGTATGTGAAAATGTTGACAGCATAAAATAGTCCATACATCGCATGAAACGTAAAAATAATAATGAATGACACTTCAAGGAGTATTCAGAGAGATTATCTATACTGATGCAAGAGATTTAACGCTTAGGTGCGCTAAAGCGTAATAGATGGACTGATTTTTAGACTGATGCAGTCATATGGTATTCTGACGCAGGGACAATGAAAGCGCGAGACATCGTCTTTCCAGGCCGCAGTTAATCGATGATAATGAGGAGCTCAGACAACTATAATCTATGAGGAAGGAACAAGGCGAGGATTGAGAAGAACGGGTGAGAACAAAACTCTTCAGGAAAGAGCTTTCTAAATTAGCTAACTGAGGAAAGTAGCGATGAAACTTTAATTCTGTACTTCGCTGAATGCATTAATGAATATATCATTATTTCATTTTTAAAAGACAATGAGCGGCCAAATATATAAGAGTGAGGAGCGGTAGAGGAAAATTGAAACACATTTTGATCGAGAAAACTGAGACTAACGACGAGTAAACGAGAGCAAAACAGAGAAAGTTGCGAAATTAAAAAAAAACTCGGAATTACAATAAAATGTAATAAGTTCTCCCGCGAGGTTTCTCATCCAATTAATCGATAAATTCAAATTTTGCGACGCCACGGAGCGAATAAAATGAACGAAAAGAAACAGAAGTCAAATATTTTGTCTGATCTCAATGTTCAAGTCGGCAACTTACTCCTGCATTACGGTGAATTTATCATTTAGTAAGTTTCGCATCAATCTTCTGTAATCTGTCTCGTGTAAGACTTAAAATTCAAGCAACAATAATAGCAATCTGGTGACTTACTGTAAAAAAAACCTCCCGGTAAGCCGTGAAAAAAGCGAGTCCAAAAAGTGTTCGAGCTTTTCATAATTCATAAGAGTACAGCATTAGAAAATTAAGACCACAAAATTAACCAAAGCTCGAGAGAGACATCAGATTCTAAATATATAAAAGCTTCTTAAGAAGTGACTCTTATTGCTTCCAAAGAATGTTACAATTGAATGAAAGCCTGATATGTAATTCCTTGCAATATTTATTTATGCGTACTGTTATCAACCTACTAGTATAAAATGTGAATCACATAAAAGGTCATATTCACTGTAACATAATACCGTATGTGAAAATGTTGACAGCATTCCCAAATTAGCGATCATCTTCATGTTACTCCTCACCCAACGAATGCACAATTGAATATGTCGGGGGAAAAGAATGCCAAGCAATATATTTGGTGACAACGAGCTGTCAGTGCACTTTGTTTATTTTTACCGCATCCAAAATAATGTCAGTACACTGTGTGCAATCAATGAAAGGACATGAAATCTATGAATACTTACATTATTCCCACAGATGGCTCGATTTCACGACTTGAACAAACATTCCTACTGCTCTCATTTCAACTCACACAAATGTTACTTGGCATTTTACACCGACCCCTTAAATTAGAATACAAAGTGGATAACGAATTCACTCCCTGGCCTCCATGCAAATGAAAGAATAGTAAAAGTGCATTAATCTGGAGTAGAGGAATGTTAGAAGTATTTCAATCAAGTTACCAGGATAATTGAAGACCAGAAATAGCCAATAATAATTGAGACAAACAATTATTGAAATATAGATAAGTGGACTAAAGTACTTTTGAAAAGGTTAGTGAGGGTGGCGATCATGGTTTAAATTCCCGCAAAATACGACGGTCATCGTATTTGGCGAAAGGATTCTTCTCATGAGTTCGATTCTCATTTCTCAAAGTCATTCAAGCACACGACAGGAAGCCTCGACATTCCCCTCGCCGGTTCTTAATCGAATCCCCCACTCTCTCCTAGGTTCCTCGTTCTCTCTCATTTTCCCAGCCCCCTCCCAACGAATCCTAAACAACCCCCCCCCCCACCCATCGACCTCTCACCCCCTCCCCTCCTCTCTCACTCGCTCGGCAAACGCCAGCGACCACCTGCGGCACGACCGCCTCCGAGCTCATTCTGCGCACGGTGAAACACAGACCCGTTGGTCACTTCCACGACGGCAAACTAGAAATTGAATCCAATGTGTGAACCACGACCCATTCCGCACACTTGAGGATTTCGACGGGACAGAGAAAAAATACAGACCGCACTGAACTGAAACAGGGTCCAAGCAACCTTTCTTCTGGATTAAAAAAATGTCACCGCCACGTTAAATGCCACACCAATTTGCACTTGAAAAGGTGAGGATGAATCTATCTCCGGATAACAGTTCTCAGTCGTGCTCCAACACCGGGATAAAAATCGACTGCGAGTACCAGGCAGAGATTCACATCTCATGTTCGATTAGTGACTTGAGAAAACGTCCCTGCCAACAAAAATACTCGCACCACAAAGATATACTAGCGGTGAAGGATACTAAAGCGCTTTTTAGCCCTCCACATAGAGAAATTATACGCTGATATTACGATAATTCAAAGAACAAAGTCAGCGACTGAGCAAATCTTACATAAAATGAATCATGCATTAAGACGGGCAACGCATTCAAGTTGTAACAAATCTACAAGGGAGGCGGACGTCTCGGTAACTTAACTGGCTAAATCACTGCGGGGAACCGGATTCGAGTTCCGGTCTAAGAGAGTGATTTTTCCCCTGTAGAATTCTACAGTCAAGTTTAACACTGCATGATGCTGTAATAAGTATGGGTTGCATTTAAATTGGAAATAACCAAAAAAACGCTCCCTCTGTTGCACCACTGTAAACCTTTCCTAAATATATCTTAGGAGACGGTAAAATCAATAAATCCATACTCGACTTCCGTGAAAATACATAAAGCAGAAACCTTGGGAGTGCTATACGATGTTTTCAAAGACTTCGAACATCAATGATTGACGAGGAGAGTAATATGTTTCAGTCACGAACGTCGCTTCGCTGGGAATTCCCATTTTTCAGACTTAATTGCGCATTCTTGCAAACTCTAAGAAAATGAAAACATTCGATTCATAATATTTTATACTCCCTTTCACTATGGGTTACTTTTATTGATGATCGAGAAGGAAACAAATTTGCGGCTGGTTGAACAAAATTCGGTTCGAAAGAACTGGCAAAAAAAAGCATCCCAAGCACGAAAAGGCGAATGAAAAATGTGTAAAAATACAATTTCACGAAAATTGTTAAGAAATATAATTTTTTTAAGATTTAAACCCCAAAATATATCATTGGGAGTACACGAGAATGGTATATCGATATAACGCTCGACATTTAAGACATGCGTCAAAAGCATTTCACAGTGAATAATTAAAAACACGCAATCCTCTTAGAGCCTGATTGTAAATAAAATTTCAATCTACCATACGCGCTCATGGAAGCTGGCAGGGCATTACGTAGATGTCATATTTCATACAAGCCAGTAATAACCAGAAGGGGGAAAAGAATTAATGCATATGACTGGCGGAGGTCTGGTGGTGCAATGACTGAATGGCTTTCCAATCCGGATGCCCGTGTTCGAGCTCCGACATAAAAGGAAAATGTTCAGGATAGGTCCAATCATTTATCGATAATTAAGAGGAAGGTCTAACTAGTGCATTAATTTAGACTCGAAACCCCACCTAACCTAGCGTGTAAAGTGGTCCTATTCCGATGTAGTTCATGATCCTCTTCTCTTCCGTCAATGTCCACGTATTCCTACTCCAAACAACCAACCATCCATTCCACTCGCCCACCAACCTATTCCAAAGAGGGCGATGATATATATACCACAGCTGCCTTTCCTCCCTAAACGCAAACAGCTCACCAGCAGCCAAGCACCATCCTTCCGAAACCCGGAATGCAAGCAATCAGCGGTGCATACAGGACTTCGTGGCTACATACACTCAAGGATACTCGAAATTTCATTTCCGTTCCGAAGAGAACCTCGACCTCATCCCCGGCTTCGGCTCAAATGAGCCACCAAAAAAAAACACAGCGCTCAGGTTTAGATTTCACTAAACTGTCTTAAGATAGGTTTAGAAAAAGAAAAGGAAAAAATGACTCGATCGTCGTCATGGTGAAGAATAGCAAGAAACAAACCGTAGCTTGATGAAAACAATGACAAGTCAGCACTCTTTTTAGGATTGCTTAAACTTAAGCATTATTATTAAAAGCCAATTTCTTCTATCTCAATCGTTAAAATTTGTTATTAAACGGAAAATGTGACCTAAAATAGATCTTCAGAAGTCAGACATGAAATACTATGTAATGCACTCCAATGAGAAAATTTTATCGTTAAAGTCAAGGACGGGTATAATAAGACCAGCTAAATGCAACTATTTTTGGAATGTAGGGATGAAGTAAGAGAAACCGCACGGATGAACGTCGTAAATCTTAGCCCTTGCGAGATTACTGTGATTGACATGAAAAATCCACCACATTACAGCCATTCTTCAGAGATAAATGCAATAATATTTCTCACGATAATTTAAGCATACTGGATAAGCCTAATATATTCCCAGAAAAAGTACAACGTAATTGCAACGGCAAGGTGAAAAAGCGCCACCTAATAGACAGCAGAGAAAATTTCTCTCGATTAATATGAAACAATTAGCAGCAATTAAAACAACTGCGATTGAAAATCATTACAGCCTCAGTAAATAATTTACGAAAGCATAATGGTTCCAAACGTTGGCGCTCAAGACCGTGCAAACCGGTTAGATCCAAAAGTGACCCCCTTAGAGCAAACCATAAAAAGCCATTGTAATGCCATTAATACTCCTAATGGCTTTTGAAGAGATAATAAACAATTCACTGGCGAAGATTTATAATTTGGTATTGCTCTTGGCAAAATTGATAGATAAATGTATTAGTAAATCATAAATGCGTAGGTGCATTCCACTTGCACGTTCTCCACTTAAAATATGCCCTCCCAGTTGAGTACACCGACATTTGAGAAAGAGCCGAAGCACGACGCAATGACGGGGGAAGCCCTGAAGAGTTTCCTCATCGCTCAGTGCAACAAGTTCTCGACACGGCGAGAGAGAGGAGAGAAAATTGAGTCGAGTTCCAAGAACGACTGACAAAATGACGAAAGCAATGAACGGGTCTCATGAAACGGTTTAAGTCTACGAAGCACATTCACTCGGATCAGTAGAGGGAAAACCCACCAACGTATTATACGACGCATAAGATTCGCACTGCATGATCGAAGGCGAGCAGAGGATAAAATTAAAACAAGAGACAATTTGTAGTCTCACGGAGCGAATATAAAATGGTCGTGAGTGCGATTTGCGACCGAGTTCGTGGAAGACGCGTTTGTTCCCGCAATTCGGGCTACAACGACAACGGGTTCAAATTTGAAGATGAAATGCTGAGCTAGGATGACATGAGAGAGCGAGAGTCGTTAGATTTCAAAGTGAGGTAAAACCAGGCAGAATAAAAACGGCGACAGAGTAAAAGAAGACTGAGGTATGAGAAAGAGGCACAATTGGGAGCCTTCGCGTGAGTACAAAGAGAGACGATTTGAAAAATTGACAGATTGAGAAGGATAGAAAGTCATACCCGGTTCATTCCTGTTCCATTTGCTGTTGCACATCAATGGTAAATAACGGTGCACATCTAGTGACTTAATTATTTACCGTTTGGCACAACTCGTTACAGGAAAACCTTATTGCGACAACAAACCAAAGAACAGGGTAATTTGGACGAGTCCGGACAGAACCAAGAATACAACAATCAATTCAAACGAACTACAGAGGTGATAATGCGGTGCCACCTCACGGAAAGGGAACAAGATAGTACTAACAACTCCCTCAACTGATATTCCTCTCGGGGGGAAACCATTTCGACATCAACACATACTGCAACGCAAATGAACTCTCGTTTGAACGAACAGGCAAGACACTCCAATGGGAATTTCCACAGGAAACGGCCAAATTTTTGAAAGAGGTATTAGATTAGTTTTAAGCAATTTTTTCGTTACCGAGATATGGAAGTGCAAACACATTGTCGAAAATATTCTGCAGTTACCATGAAAACGCCTAAGAGAAGTAAATTGAACTGACAGAAGAGGTCTAAAACTTATCTTAGTTGATTTTAGGACTGATATCTTCCTTTCCCTTTGCAAACTCTGAGGTAACTACTTCCAATTTCCCATATGGCAACCGAAATTTTAAAATAGCTTTCCTATAAAAAATTGTTACTTCAAATCACTACCCATTACCTTCCCAACAGTTAAACCAAAACGGCCAGTATATATGAAATGAAGTTCTGCGCGCAGAATTCTAAAAAAATACGAGGTAGCCAGTTGCTTAGATGGGCATTCATTCTCATAATGAAAAGCTGCGTTAATTTTTCTAAGAGAACTTGGGATGTTATTTACTTGGCAGCTGCAATCCGTGCTGTACCAACAAATACCCCTGTTTTGGAGGTAAAATAAATGACTCGCCATCACAGTATGGGTGTGATCACAGAAAAACATTAAGAAGCATTAAAGGCAAAATAACACACCCGGGGTAAAATGGGGCACAATTACTACATTACAGAACAAAGGGATGATGCAAATTTGCACAAAAAATAAATAGGCAACACATTCTATAAAAGAAGAGAGAAAAATAGAGAATGCGCGGATGTAGTAGATATGGTTTACCGCGAGGGATTGGAGGAGGAGGATGAGAAGCAAGGATTAAAAGCGCAGTCTTGGTTTGAGGAAAGAGTGCGAAAGGAGCCACTAGGAGGGAGATGGAGAGGGGGAGAATAGTGGGGGGACGGAGTGGGGGTGTAGTAGGAGTGCATGGAGAAAGGGGGGAGATGGGGGGGGTGGTCTCGTCGGGAGGCGTGGGAAGAGGCATTCATCGGGAGGAGGGGGGTCGGAGGAGAGGCGGAGGGTGAGGGACAGAGGAGAATTGGATTGCGAGCAAGGCAGACGCGTCGCATGGGGGCAGGGATGGGCATTTTAATGGGAAAATGAGAGGGTTGAGGGCTGCGGGGGTCGAAATGAGGGGGCGGAAACGCAGGAGGAAAAATGCGCGAGTGCCTTGAATGGAGTGCATATTACTCGAGGGGAGGATGAAGAGGAAGGAAGGGCAGTTGGGGGGGAGCGGAAGAGTGAAGGGGCGCTGGCAGGGTACGGGAGCGAGAGAGACACGCTCAAGAGATAAAGATATTATGCGATAAGACGTGACAACAAAAATATAGGGCGTCACATCATGGACCTAAAGATAAATTCACGATAATTCCATCTTTCAAGTACAATTCATATTCAAAAGCGAAAGAAAAAAATCGAATGAAACTGTGTTTAAACCTTCCAACACATGAACGACGCAAAAACAGCAAGGGATGCTGTCGGTTGCAGCCAATTAAAAATACAATTCAAACATTCTACTAAGAATTGCCATTATCTAACGAACGGGACATAAACGATTATTACATTATCAGTGATATAACCAAAGGGAGGTTGATTTAATGGAGTCGAATAACCCATCCCTGAATATTTCAATTTATTTTAACTAAACTAATTGACAGAAATTGTGGCATTTTAAAATTATAGTTTAGATTTCATTTATTTTTATCCAGAATTTTTAAAATTGATATGTGCGTTAATTTCTAACAAAATGTTGTGTTCTTTATTCTCGCCAAGATTTGCGCAGCAAAAATCTTTGCAATGGGCAGTTACATTGCAGTTACAATTGCATTCTCGTCTTATCATACAATTTGCATCAGATTTTATAAAATATCTCCCACTCCTTCCCCCCAAACTACACTAGAAGGACAACCTCCTCGGATATTAAATCCTGGCTGCTTACTGCACGTAACTCCCATTTAACAAGGAAATACGTCTTAAAGCAGAAATTGAAGAAGTTGATCGCCAAAAAGAAACCAATTTCTCCTTAACTAGCGACTTAAAATAATTTTAATACATCACCCTGCGCCTGCACAAATAAAGGAACAATTCTATATAAACTACGTGAATTTTGCGACAAAGAGTCAAATACATAAACACACATCAAAATATTATCCAGAGGAAAAGGATACATCGGCGGCAATGAAGTGGAACTGAAATTGGCAGACATTACCGGAACAGACGGTAAAGACCATATTTACGACTTAACGTGAGAAATTTTACAGTCTGCAATATTTACGTACACCACTAAAAGAAACATTGAAGATTTCCTAGGGTAAAAAAATATGTCCAAAGATATAGACGTAGATTCCAGAAATCCAGCCAGATTATCAAGCTAGAACACCTAAAATATTCTCAATAAACGTAAATGAATTAATACATACATCCGAAATAGACATTAATGGCCAAAATATCACGCATGCATGAACTACATCGAAAAATTAATTTAAAAATCTAGGGTGTAGAAAAATTAAACAATTCTATTCACGATATGAGAAAAAAGAGTGGAGCAATAACGCACTTTACGGCAGCAAACGTCTTCCACCTCACATTTAGAAGTGGGAAAATTTTATCACATCATTAAAATAAAATACTACCGCCGTAGAGCATCACCGTATAATTAAATTCAAAGCAATGATCAATAGATAAAATTACGGTCTTAGCACTCGATTTTTTATTTGAAATAACTATATAAGCATGAGTCGATACATAAAGGCATAAGCTGTAGCGAAAAAAATTTAATTTATCAGTATTTACTCACTACTTCAACAAAATTTGGAACCATCGGATCCAATTCAAACTTTTTAAAAAATCTTCCTCTCCAGCTACCTACGATTGGCTCATCAAACACACACGAAAAAACAATGTCATGAGACAAAAATTCGCCATTCAAAGGAAACGAAGAGAGGAATATTTAAAATACGCCAACCTGTAACAAAAAGTTTCCCATGGCTCTCCGAGAGGGTGCATTATGCGACGATCGACAAGGAATGATAGTCAAAAGAGAGGAAATGAACTAGATTTGCCCTCGAAATAAACTAAAAAACCGAAGGATTTAATCCTGCACCATCGGCGACTCGATTCAAATGGGTTAAGGCCACCCTTCTAAGTTAATAAGTATATATAAATGTGTATGTCCCTTGACTGTTGCTTCACACGATTACACGTCGGGAAAGCCGCCAACTCGGTCACGACACGCACTCGGAGCGGGAAACAAAGAGCTCGGTTGGAGCCGAGCAAGCAAGCGGGATGCACAACACAAGACCACGCCGACACGCAAACTGGCCGCAAAAAACTAGGGAAGCTCGCGAGCAAGCAAAACAATCATCAGAAAGGAAACAAACAGATTAAGGACAGGAAAAACAGAGCTCGTCGATCATCAGAACTTAACATTCTCAATCATGCGATCATACCTTAGGCGTACACCGACAACTCCAATCATAGGGACGGCAACAACACCAAAAGCAACGCAGTGAGAGGAGAAGGTCGGCCGGGAGGAAACACGAGATAATAACGATAATTTCGGGGTAAAAATCATATTTCTTGTGGGATAAGAAGGGAAAAAAGGGTAATTCATTACGAAGGACTCTAGGAGTGAAATCAATGGTGCGTAGGCAGAACAGGCGGAAGGAGCCTTTCATAAGGAAAGACGGAAGATATCCACATAAAGAAGAGGTTGGATGGAACACACATATGCAGTGTGCAAATTAAGAAAAAAGTAGGGAGAAGAGAAAACACTGAGAGATCCGACTAAACACTCATGAATCACACGTACGCTCACAGAAAACACTTAATGAAAAAATATTCATACGAGAACGGTCACTCATTTCTTTTGCGAGTAAAACAACACGAGTATCACACTTCACGCAGACCACACAGAAAATATGCACTGCTGCGACAATTAAAGGTTACAGAAAAAGCACGCACAGCACCACACACGATCATCGGCGATTTTCCTGTCCTCACAAAGCGTGCAGGAATGGATTAAT
Organism: Ceriagrion tenellum; assembly: GCA_963169105.1. Lineage (NCBI taxonomy): Eukaryota > Metazoa > Arthropoda > Insecta > Odonata > Coenagrionidae > Ceriagrion > Ceriagrion tenellum. The sequence continues at coordinate 119,963,650 of OY720643.1, forward strand.
GGGAACGTCCTCAAGGCCTCCAACCCACACACACAAATTACAGGAAGGGAGAACACAATCTGGGAGCGGCCCTCCGAAGAAAGAAAAGCAACCGGCAAGATTCCTCCTCTGGGGAACCCCCGAGTCGGCGCGGCGAACAAGAGTGTTGTTTTTCCGATGCGTGGTCCCTTACCTCCACCTGCTTGCAGGTAACCGTGGTCTGAGGCGCGTTGACGTCGCATCTTTCCACCATGGCTTCGGCGTTCGGGGGCACGGGGGAGCGGGGGGCACGCATACACCGAAAGGACACGCTCCTACCGCGATCACGCCTCGCCTGCGTGTGCTCTCTTCTCGTGTTGACCCACGAAACGGGCCGAGGGCGAGCGGCAAACGAGAGTGGGTGTCAAACGGGGAGGGTGGGGGAGGGAGGGAGAGGGACGGGGAAAGGGCTGTCTCTAAGGCAACGGCCCTCACACTTCCCCCCCTCCCCTCGGAGGGTTGAACGGGGGGAGGGGAGAGAGGAGAGAGTCCACGGCGCATGCGTCCACGGTTTTCTCACGCCCCATTCCAACCCCCGCGCACCATTCCAACCCCCCCCCCCCCACAGTCCGAGAGGGAGAGGATATCCCCGCACTTTTATGAATGGGGACGGGGCGACGCGTGAGGGGGGGGAGGAATGAGGGGGAGGGGGATCCATCCATCCTATTGGAAAATTCCTATTGGGATGTGGTGCGTGCATGCACGGGGCACTCGGATGGGGCCGACGACAAACCCTGGGGGCGGGAGGGGGTTCTTTAGCATCCCTCCCCACACCCTCTCCTTCTTCACGGCAGGAAATAATACACGTTGGTGAGGGGGAAACGCGGGGTGGAATGGAAAAAAATCCACACGATTACCACGACCACCGTCTCCCCCGGACGAAATATATAACGCCTTGACAAAAGAGTTCTCGCCTTTGTCTGGCGTGGGGCGGTTCCCGGAGACAGAAGATGACGAGAATTTCTCAGAGAGTTGAGCGGATAAATGGGAGGGAAGGGAAGACCAGGGCCGCGACTACACTACAAAATGAAACAAGCGATTATCGCGAAAAAAAGTAACTAAAATATAACGCCATCGCTCGCCTCTACCCTTCTAACTGCACCGAGAAACAAATGCAATGGAGATAGAATCACTAGGAGATCTAAAACAATTGTCATGATAGAAGTGCTCGTAAATGTGATCACCATCATTCATAAACTCCGCAAAACTGAGTCACCGTAAGCATATTCTAGCCAGAGTAGCGATGTCAACACTTGCTCCCGGTTTCTCCTCTTAGCTGTGTTCACCTAAAGCCGCACTGGGGCACAACTAAAGGGTTCCCCTTAAAAATTATCGGCTACATCTCCTTCCAAAAATGTAGGAAATACATAGTATCCTACTAGTATTCACCAGACCCAACCAGGAAATTTCAAAAACCACAACAAAGGCTGCACTTAGAAGGTTTCTTGGCTTTGCCACAAGTCAGGTTCCACATGAAGACGTTTACAAATTGAAAGAGCGCAAATGCGTAACGTAACAGGAATATTATGAACCAGAAGAATCAACTAAAAAGCTTTCCGGTCCTAATCTAGGGTAAAATGACCAAATGTGAAGGAAAGCAAAAAAGCCAATTCATATCTAGAACGTGCAGTGAACTCTAATTTACACATCTTAGCTGAAAAAAATTATCCTCTTTCGACTCCAATATTCTGCTCTGGCAATCAAAGGAATAACGTCGATTAAGTGATCAGATGTGTTCCACACAATTTCAATCTAAACAGAATAATGAAAATATATTTTATGTATTTTCACGAGCACGAACAGGTTTGAACATTCTTGAGTTCTCTTGCTCTATTCACGAGCACGTGAACAGAGCACGAGAGCTCAAGAATGATATTGTTATTGAGGTTATTTGAGCGATTTTTTTCCAAAAAAATGGTGCGATTAAACAATAGTAAGAACTGAATTACCAGATTCAAACAGACTCCCACCAACGTATCAGGAAAACATTTTAGGAGGCCTCCACCATCTTACAAAGAAAAATATTAAATAGCGATAAGACAGTTGAAGATACAAAGCTTCATACAAGTAGATATGCCACCAACAATCACCTATGAAAATTTTCCTAGAATGTTATGTAGGTCAACTTGCTCCCATTGAGACATTCGTGCTCTTAACTACTACCAGGATTTGCGAGAAAGAAGAGGAAATTCCTGTCTAATATCCAACGAAGGTTTAATCAAAGACACGAATATCATGCAACCTAGAAAAATTCTTCAGTAGAATTGGGTGACGAGCCATAAAAGAAAACCTCTTAAGATACAATCACCCGTAGCGTGCAACGGGCGTAATTGAGACACACTTTTCAAATGCCTTCATCAAAATCTTAATAAAACTGGCAACCCATAAAATGTGAAGTAACGTTATAGAACAGTGCACAGAACAGTTACCTGCAATTTTTATCCCCTTACCTCAGAAGGTATTTTAGATTTAACGATAGACATATGTCTGCATTGCTTCATCACCGTACATGACTTGAAGATGAAGAATCCGTCTAACTCGATCTATGAGCTGAAATGTATATAAAAGTTCCTCCTTGGAACTTATTTTTAATAATAACAGTATTCAAGGACTAAGTTACTTCCACGCAAGTGACGTGAGACTAGTTCTCATTGCTTTCCATTAGGTCAAGTACTGAGATGACATCAGAGTGGAGATCCTGTGAACAATTTACTTACATGAAGCTATTTTATCAGCTAACTCCTTGAACATTTACGATCACGAAGGCTGATCGATTGCTACAAGAATAGTTACATAATGAAGCAGGGTATACCCGCCCTCGCCCTGAGATCCCACTTCAAGTGAAACTGATAATCATCTCCAGCTAACATGATGTATACGCCTTAGCAAATCGATTTTATCCATTCCTAATACATTTCCCAAACATTAACCCTCTGAAAGAGGTCCTCGAGAAGGCATAAAGGGAAAGAGATTCAACGCACACAGACTTGGCTCCTCCTTGGAGGGGAGGAAGGATGGGAGGGGAAGGATAACAAGCTGAGGGCTGCTCTGACGGATTTGAATTCCGGGGAGCAGGGGAATTTCTTCGGGGTGAATGAAATACGGCTGGGGTAGACGACAGGCGAGAGACGAGTGACGGAACGCGAAACAGCAAATGATAATGTACTGGCTTCCATACAAGGAATCAAGTTAACAGAGGAGATAAGCAAGTGGTTGAAGTATTTATAGGTAATACGCATGAAACTGGTAAGAAAGATCATTTAGAGGAAGGCCATTGTTTTTAAATAGCAACGTAACTCAAAAGGATGGCAGATAAATAAATTGTAGGGCACAAGAGAGCAATAAGTAACCATGGATTTGACTTATGCCGTGGAAACTGCAAACGTGATAAAGAGCTTCCGTTAAACAATCATGAGTTTTTAACATATAAGATACGTAATTACGAACTAAACGAAGGGCAAGGCAACTCTGCCACTTGAAAATCCATATTATTGCTCATGAAACAGGACCCGCGGCTCTCTGAACGGACATGAAGAAATTCTAAGAGGGGCATATACCGACACAGACAGACTAAAAGAACAAAAAAACACTTATAAGCGGTGGGTATAACAGACCTAATTCCACATTTTACTAGGGCATATGTTTGTAAGGGTGACAAATCATTAATCTTTTAGTCCTTGAATGGCAGACGTCACATTGATACATTATCTATTTAAAACTAAGAGTCGTTTCGTTTTTATGATCTTCTTAAGCCAAATACCATTAAGAAGACAACTGAAGTGGATTACTTGGGGTCCTTCCAAAACCTCGGCATTTCCTGGAAATACCTTACATCACATTCCACGTTTTTCGGAACGAATATTTCTTATCTTCGTGTCCGCCAGCTTTCCACCACCATTCCAGGTTTGTAAAAACAATGACATTCAAATTAGCAACAAACATCTATGAGAAAACGATTTTTCAGTCGCCTTGAGTAGAAGGGGAACAAAAAAAATGGAGACAACACGAGAAGATGGAGATAAAACTGGTACGAATACGGTGGGAGTACGGATTCGAGATACAGCAAATTCAGAGTACATTCGAGATACAGCAAAAATCGGGATAGCAGAGGTGGGGGAGAAATGGCTGTCAGGAGATGGGAAAGATGGAGAATGTTTACGCACACAGATGGAGAGCGAAGGAAATTATGAAAAATCTACAGGCATTACACACCTTCCCGCACCGCAAACATTCGGCGTGAAAAGACTGAGGAATAATAGGCCGAGAGGTATTTGAAGGGAAAACAAGCTCTCTGGAGGATTTCAAGAACGACCTCACGGGAGAGAAAGGATGAAAGATTGACAGGAAAGTTAAGTCTCGAGGGCTTCTTACTTTAAGATAGAGCTCAAAATATGTTGACACCCTCCAATGATCCGAGGGCTTAATAAGAATGAGAACACAAGAGTGAGAGAGAAATATGGCATAAAAGAATTAGAGAGAAAATTCCACTCGGATAATTAGTGGAATTAATATTCAAGACAATACATCGACAAGGAAAACGAAGTTAACTTGAAAATTAAAAAGAGTAGACAGACGAGGCGCAGATATGAAAGAATAAAAAGAAAGTCGCTCTCACCGACAATATTCACTCAATCTCTTCCCTTTGCTGGATAATGGCTATTCACTTGAAAGAGCTATAAAAATTCAAGTGGATAACAGCTCAAAGAAATTTAAATTTCTGATAACGGATGCTAATCAGTCGAAGGAGGACATCTTTGAAACCTCTTTCCCTCGAATGCCTACACAAACCGCTCAGGATGAACATTGATCTTCACAGCGCTTAAGCAAGACCGCAGTTAAATTTTCTCAGCGCACAGTAATCGACTTATCTTTCAGTAAGGGGCAGCTGACTTGTTTGAGCTTCGAAAAGCAGTTAAATGGGGGCGCCGTATAAAATAAGCAAGGGAATTAACAGGCGGTTTTTTACTCATATATTCTTTCCTCCAAGGACATGGCATGAATTTTCATGTAGAATGGAGTAAAAAGAAATTGTTTTGTTCCGACGTTTACCCACTTTAAGAAATTGCTTCACAATGCCAGAAGTTCAACGCTCAAACCATTGAAATAATCGATTGAAAATTACAAGCCAATAAAACGATGAAAAAAAGGGATAGCTTAAGTACATAACGTGATAAACTTCGTGTAGTTATGCAAAAAAATGCTGCATATGCGCATCAAGAAACCTCTAGAAGTAGCACATCTACCACAAAAGATACCGTGACTAACACTAGTGCATGTCTTTTTCATGAGAATATTTCTGTGATATCGCTTCTAAAATTAACTATTTAGAGGCACATCATGCAATGGAAAGTGACCGAACGTCACAGGCACATGTCACTATAATTTATTTATTTCTTCACAAATCATTGGTATGGGTAAACCTTACTGTTGTTCTCTCACCACAATCCCTGTTGCTTGGCAGTGCACAGGAGCACACATCCAAATCCCATTCGTTCACCCCCGAACCTCAATCTATCCTACAGGTACTGCGGCTCGCTCCAAAAGCCTGGATAAATTGCCATCCCAATGGAAGTTAAAACGATGAATACAATCGATATTACAATTCAGCGACAGAATATGGTGCGTTGAGATGACTAAGAATTCACCGCAAAATGAATTCAAAATCTACTTCGATCCATGCACAACAAAGGCAATTTTTTAGGCACCATGGAAATTCAACATTTCATATTCAATAATCTGCAACAAATTCCATTAAGCCAAAAATCCTGACCTCAGTCTGCATTCATTAAGAGCAACATTTACAGAGTCCCACAGAGAACGAGAGCATTATGATAGCGTCCTCGTAAAGTTCATGACACTCAAGGAGCATCGTGGCTCCACATGATCATGATTTTCGGGCGAAGTGATTAAATACTAAGCCAACGCACCTGCACTGCTGAACAAGAGACACACGTTGGTTTCACGATTCCTCACCTCAACGGTGATTAACAAAACAGGCATATTTGTAAATTGACTGAATATGATAGAATTGACTTTTCCTCTGAGAACCTATTGTCCGTTGAAGAGACCACTCGTAAACAAGAGATGCTTGAAATAGAAGACTCTTTCTCAGCACGTTTGAACCACGAATATGAAGTTAAATATCTTTCCATCCTACTGAATTATGTTTCACGGGGCAGTCTACACACACTATAAATTCCTAAGCAAACGCCAAAACCTTAAAATGGGAAAATACTATTTCAAGCACTTACGCCCAGTCAGGCTAGGTCGAATTCGCATAAGTACAACTTAATCACGGAATATACTTGAAGCTATGGACAAATGCACCCTTACTCATCCAACGTTTGACTCCAATGACGAAGGGAGTCTTCAGGATCTTCAGCAGCAAAAGGAGCGAATTTGAGTTTCTATTCAAAATAATACCCCAAAAAATTTCGATAAACATCTCACAAAGACGTAGAGGAAAACTACGCGCTAATGTTTATTTTGGAAGAACATTTCAAATATTTCAATCACCATCTTCTGAAAAAACAAAGAACACATCCACGAGAACGATAGTATTGCGTATGCAATGGAGTAGAGGAGTCATAATTGTCACCGGTAATTACTATTTTCTTTTATTTACTCCTGAATTAGATTCCGGCGTGGATAAATAAAACTCACCCTTAATTATTCATCAAAGCTAAGAAATCCTTGGCTGTATTTTCAAAATCTTCGGTATCATCTCGTTGGTACATACGTTTCTATTATTCCAGCTGTTTTAAGTATGAAAGTGTGACCGATAAAGGTACCGGAACACGTCCATTTGATTCAAATAACTCAGCTTCTCAGTCTCACTGCCATTGGTGGCGCCGACGACGAGGCTCAGAAGTTCAGCCAGCACAACACAAGGAGTGTGTCAGATGTGCGTCACATGAGCTCTCCGTGTCATCTTCTCGAGCCCGAAATTCCGTCATCTCAAAAAAAAAGAGAAAAACCCGAGATGAGACGGTGATGCCTCGAAATTTCTGGAACGGCTCTCGGCTCCTCCGTCGCTGAATCACATTCTAAGGGATCGCAGACACGTCGCCATCACTGTGATTGCCCTCAAAGCCCTCTATCTCATCTACTTCTGCTTCGGGGCCATTTCGAATGAATGCCCCTCCGAGGTGATCTACGCTCGCCTGAGATTTTTCAGGGACCTGATAAGAAAAATCTACAAAATATACGGAGGATTCTCGGGAGAATCGTCGAAGAAAAACCTACTGGCTTTCACGTAAGATGCATCCATCAGAAAATTACTCCTAATAAATATACGACATGAGCATTACGAAAATAGACCTTTTGGTTAGACTAGAAGCATTTATGCAACTTTGTGAAGGTTACTACGGAACCACTGGAATTAGTGAGGATGAAAAATGTTTTCAACTCACCCATCTTATTCCTTGCTTGAGCTTATCCACCGATCGTTGGTCCAAGATATATTTTAAGGTATTACACAATTTTCCTTCATATTCCAAGCCAATTCGAGATAATAATTTTGGAACACTGTATCTTGATGGCAAAACCTCTTAAAAATCTACTTCAACCCTTTCCACTCGGCATCCTTCAAGCCTATGAATAAGTCATTATCTTTCTCTACCTTACTTCCTACATGTGCGTACAAATGAAACCTTATTAGACATTTAAAAAGATACGTTGATTTTAGGAGGCTGCCTAGGGTTTATGCACATGTAGCATAGGTGGGTAGGTTGTCAAGAGCATGTTTTCTAAGGAAATGGAAGAGGGGTTGAGAGAATCTGTCCGTCAACACTAGTTAACCCTAATCGTAAGATCCCAAGGGGCCGACAGTTAAGCGTCCCATTCGGCGAGCAGAGCTCGGCGAAGTACCTCACCGTGAATCCTAGCCGACAGCGTAAGAACGGATCGAGATATCGACGAAAACCCTTAGCCATTCCACTGTGATTCCGAGCCCCCGCACCATCCGATTGGGAGGCCAGCACTCGGATTTGAATGGGCTCCGATCGGCGGATAGCCTCAAGTAGTACAATGTTGTCCTAAATTGAGGGGAAAATCCTTCGGTGAACCGCTGTGGGAAAATTTTTGTAACGTTACCGCGAGGGGAGGCTCGTCTACAGGTAAAGTCGCTTTTCTCTCGATTAACCACACTCCTCTCCCAAGCATTCCCACCCGAAGATAACGCTCCGCTCGGTCGTATATGGCGATGAGGGCCTCCGGCGAGGTATTAAGTCTTTATTATTTACTAATACTTCAAGTCCGCGACGTTGTCTAAGTGACGAAAACGCATCAGCTGAGCCGTTTATTGATAAAATAAACTAAATGAGACGCACACAATTATTTGCCTCACCCAATATGTTCAAACGTCACTGCCAAACAGCACAGCAGACCAATAAGTAGTTGCTCTATGACAGGCCTCTACTCGTAGAAGAAGTGATTTAAAAACGAGAGTTTCTTCTTTACCAAGATTACTTGTTAATTTACAATTAATATTAGTTTTACTAATGCAAGTAATCAATTAAGTAATTCATTACCGCAAAACACATTTTGAGCAGAAATAACGAGTTGTAATTAAAATTTTCAAAAGCAATGTAATCAATTTTCATAAGTAATACCGACTGGGCACTACTTTGAAGGGTAATACATAAATTTTGAAGAACTAAAAGTATTCTGAGATATAAATAATAGAAAAATATCCTTGTTATTTTATCATCAAATTTAGCGACACGTAATATAACCCGGGTTGGAACTGGATATCTAGCTTCCAAATCAAGACGTATTCGGTAGTTCATGAGTCTCGATTGCTTTCTCATTTATTTAACTATCTCTACTAGGTGCCTAATCCATCACATGTTTTGGAGATAAAAGCTGATTCTTCAAAAAATTAAAACCTATTTTAATTATAATGTTGACCTGGAAAGTCTGTAAGCTGTCCTGCCACGGGGAACTGCCTCAAAACGGAAACCACAGCGAAGAAATTTCATCAGGCACGGCGTTGAAAAGTTTCAATGCAGGATTAAGAAACAAAGAAAATCATGGTAAAGTAAGAAAAAAGTCAGCGATTAGGAACCCAGTGAAAGACATCAAATATCGACAGAACAGACAGAATGGAAACAGAACAGACAGAATGGAAACAGAACAGAGTGATGCTCTGAAAATGTCTCCATTTCCGCAGGACCAAGTCAGCGGGTGTGCAAAAATAAGTTCGCCAATGTTCCAAGACATTATGTCAAATGCAGGAATATATTGCGGAACTTCTGAAATGAGCCAATACAATGCTAAAATGCTGAGAGGAGAATCTCTCGGGAGATTAATTTAAAGGCGGTAGCCACTCCTAGGAGTTTAAGGATTCCAACGAATGGTGGCGCTACCCTAAAACACCATAAGCAAACTTAACCCACGCCTCTTACACAAAAAATGTAAAGCTAATTACCCCAGAAATCAGTCATAACCACCAAAGTATAATTAGAAATTCGATGTAAATTTAGCTCTGCAGTATCTCTATCGAAAAAGTACATAACTGCACATATCAGCACATTAAACAGAAAACATAAATCGGCACTTCCCATTTAGACAGAACTATTTTTCGATAAACAATATTATGCTATTAAACATGGTTGCAACGAACGGTTTGTGAGCTAACACAGAGACAGATGCCTAGAAGTCGCAAACGGAAAGCACAGAAGAGGGAAGAATAAGAGACATCAGGTAATTCTAATCGATTTGGGCTGGAATAACGATTGCAGAAATCAGTGGTCGTAAAAAGTAACCATACTCGTAGGATTCCTACGGTCTGGGATTTGAATTTTAAAAATCTGAAAGCACATGAGGGAGACAAGTACTCACCGACCTCAAGGTCAAATTTGGCTGGGGAGTTCAGTCCAATACAATGGCAGATAAATGTGGACACTTACCTAAAAAATTAAAGAGAACACAATGAATACAATATATTACATGAAATCAAGCTGATGGAAAACCTAAGGATTGTAATCTATTATTTTATACTCTGCAAAATGTCAGCGTGTTTCGTGTTTCGTAAGTAACGATTTAGAATAATCTTAATAACAATAAAAGAGCCATCCATCCAGAAGAACGGAAGGCATTTCATGTTTAAAGTATTTAGAAATAACATTTGGAGGAAGAAGGAGATATCTGTAACATAAATTCAACATTTGCGTAAGGAAGCAATGAGATTAAGGGATGGGGAGTAAACTTGGAGGAGTTTATGAACTGGGATGTCTCGAGTCATACCTCTCAATTCGTGGAACGACTGGCAAGGGAGTAGCAAATGATTCAGGGAAGGGTAACACGGCAGTGTACTTAAGTTAGGTTGCCAGTGGATTCGTACTTTCCACATAAAGTCCATCGGAAATCGGAATTTACGGAAAGTAAAGCCATGTTTTTCGAGGAGAGTTTGTCATTGCGATGTCAGCTGTGTCTATTCTATATCAATCCCTGCACTCATCATCCTCGCTGCAAAAGGGTCTAGTCCGTTAAGATAGGGAAAAGTGCCCCCCCCCCAAGGTTTTGCTAAATAAAAAATACCGAGATGTAGTATTTAAAAAAATACATCTCTCCACCAAGTGTCAGATTATTTCATCCATCCATTCCCTCAAAAACAAATGAAACGTGATTTTTTATTTTTTACGATATCTCTGGATCTAGTCAGTGAAAAACCGTTTTCTTTGTTTTAAAGTGTATTTTTTTTAATTTCTACAAAATGGCATTTTTTGGGAATTTTTTGTGGGATATTCAATTTTTGTGAGACATTTCAAAATTTCAAAATTCGATATTTTGCTTCAAAAAGGAAGGTGTTTCGACGAAAATAAGTTTTTTACATTTTGCATTAATCAAAGTATAATTATGATTTTTTTCAGACTTTTTGAATTGGTGGAACATGGCCAAAAAAAATGAACAAATTTTTTTCTTTGCTGGAAATAGCCATTTCCTTCCAATTTTGATAGCCAATATTTGGAAAAAGGAATCGTATTTGACTCAAAGATTGAGCTTTAGAATATTTGGAAATATTGTTTAGATAAATGTATCTATAGTGCTCTCAGAGTTTTTGTGCACTGAAGATCGGTTCTTAGCCCAGTGCGCGCCGAGTACGAACACACTGTGTGGCGAACCAAAAGAATCCGCGAAAACGAACGCTATGCCTCGCCGACGCGAGGGCCTAGAAATGGCATAGAAATATTCTGGACGAGAAACTACTATAGATGTCGAGTCAAATCTTGCAGTGACTGCAATATTTATCGTTTTGAGGTTAGATAGTAACCATCATCGGCGCAGGTCACCGTGGTTACAAGATAAATGAACAAAACTTTAATTCTCTTCACCAAACTTTTGAAAAATACAAATACGAAAATTGCGACAAACTATCATTGCAGCTAATGTTTTTATCACTGGGAAAGAAATAAGAATTTTCGAACAATATTTAATTCTGCAAAAGAAAGCTTGTCATCTCGCGTCGGCGAGGCACTACGTTCGTTTTCGCCGATTCTTTGGTTCGCCGTTTCGTGTGTTCGTACTCGCCACGCACTGAGCTAAGAACCGATTTACGGGGTTAGACGCCGGCAGCCAATCGCTGAATCCCATCTACCGTGGGGGGAATTCCATAGTGCACAGAAACTCTGCGAGCACTGTAGATAATTGTACTTTGGGATCCAAAAAACTTGCCAACTGCACGACAAATCGCGTTCAGTCGAATAAATGGATTTATAAGAAGGAACGCGAATACAACCGTATATATACACAAAATACAGCAAAAGAATGTTTTTAATTTAAAAATGATACTTTTTAAATTCGAATTCAATGTCCACATATATTATAATTTAATAAAAAAACAATGTACATGTCATCATTAAGTAGTATAGATACAAATTATTATTTATTTTATATATTTGAAAATTGAATCGAATCGAAAAGTATTATTTTTAAATTAAAAGGCATTCTTTTGCTGTATGTTGTGTATATGTACGGTCGTACCTAAAAAAGGATATGTTTTAAATTCATTTTTCCTGAGCTAAATAGTTAAATGAATTCATGGATACAAAAAAAATGTTTCCAATCTATTCTTATTTATATTTCAATGTATAATAATGTATATTAACTTTTTAAAGTCACATGATCAATCCTCGTCACTGCCTTCATTTATAATTGGCTGGACATACTCTTTCAAAAAAAATTTTGTGAGTTTTCAGCTGGCCTCAGTATTTTTGATAAGTACCGTGCATGTGAAAGATAGCACACGACTGCCGCCAGGTGTGAACAGCTACCGATTGTCCTCAAACCATTTGCACATTCACAACATTAGCGGAGAATGCTGCGGTAGCCAATTGAATTTGGTTTGAATTTAATATAGCAGTTATAGTGCTTGCTGCTAGTGTGCCTGGTGCGAACCTGCACTTTAATTATACCATCAGTTTCTTTCAAAAAGTGAATGGTTATCACGTTGAATAAATAATTCTCGGGCTTCTAGCCGAGTAAGAATTTTTGTGGCTGACGTTTCGATGGATAACACTTCCATCGTCCTCAGAGCAGTAATGAAAAGCAGGCCTTCCTTCCTGCGTTTATATAGCCGCTTAATCTGGGGGGCATTGTTGTCTCCTTCTTTCCGTTATTTTTTGAAATAACGGTTATCACGTTGTTTGCATTCAACATTTCTGCAAGATAACAGACAGATAGTAGTAATTGATAAGTTCCAGTAAAAAAGATTATGAGGTCTTCCTCAGTAAGTTGTGGAAAATCCTGAGGACTGTTTGAATTTAGTTGTTCAAACTTAGAAGACATACGACTCCATCTCTCTTCCTGTGTTTCTACTACTAAACTATTCACCTCACAGTCTGAAGAGATGATGCGATTCACTATCGCTTCAGTTGTAGGAGATTGATATTTCAAATGTTTTCCGAACTGGTTCACTAAAAAACATGCAATTTTAGTATAAAGACCAATCTTAGGGATAATTCGATTATGCACTTGATGATACCTGAACTTGAACCTCTGGCCTATGATGCCATGCACAGCCTCAATAACCCATCTTATTATTGTGACTCGACGAGAATGATTTGCTTCAGAAGCACTCAACTGATTTCTTTTGCCTTTGAGGGCAGGCATAAGTACTCGATACTCATTTTCTTCTAATCGATGAACAATATCACGAAACCCTCTGTCCAATACAAACACATCCCCTGGTCTCAGCACATTTTGTAATTCTTCATCTTCATCTAAGATATTACTAAGTATCTCTGCATCATTTTGATTAGCATAATATGGTCCTAGTGCATCCATTACAAATCCATCCGTTGCATAAAAAGTAAATGGTTTGCATAAATGAGTTTTTTATCCAGAGTATGCTTTTCTTTGATATTCATTGATGGCACTTTTTTGGTGTAGTTCCATCAGTTCCATCAGTTCCATCAGCGATGAAAACGACATTATCATTTACATTGTATTATATTTTTACTGTAACTGTTGCGTGATTTTTCATTAGATTTTCTCTTTTCGCAGACTTAAATCCAAATCTACTGGGTAAAACATCGTCTTCAAATGATTGTAAGATTGATGCCGAAAACTTAGTTACTTGGAGTGAATTTTGGATTTCTAAGATGGATGCAATCATGTCGTTTGAGTTACCTGTACGGAATTTAAACAAAAATACCAAAAGAGCTTGAGTCACAGATCTATTAGACGATCCTCTTAAAGAAGTCATTATACTGCTCAATTGAATAAGCTACTCCCACGGGAGACCAGCAAAAGTGTAAAGACGTTTTTCAGAAAGAGTAGTCTCCGGTTTGATCCATAAGTTGCTTATCGCATGAAAGACTCAGTGAATGCAACAAATTCATCAAATCTTTTTTTCCAATAGAGCTGGTGTGAGATATCAATTTAATATTATTTATTTCATCTACGTAAAATCGGTTGTTTATTGAATGTTTGGGACAACAACGGTTTCCATTTGGAATGAAAATATTTCTTGAGGTAAAAACGTGCTTACGTGTTTCAAATGGAACTTACACAATATTTTTCGAGTTTCAACATATAAAACAACATTTATGTGTTGCCGAAGGCCTCGCATATGGTAACTCAATCACTTCTTCGGCTTCATTTTGTTCAGGATATTCTTGGATACATCTGATCCCGTTGTTTCGGATTCGGATTTCAGTTTCCTTTTTTTGCAAAAGCGAAAGATGTAACGATTGTAACATTTCTCGACACAGTGAATCACCACCTACAACAGTTTTATCAATAATTTCAGATACACTTTTTGCCAAATCTTGTGAATCAATAGACTTCCTAGTCCCAGCCAATTTTTTATGCGATAATTTACAATCAACATATTTAGATCCATCACTTTGCTGACTTGCAGTCATGACAAAAACTGTAACAGTATGTAAATATTTTACAGTTTCATCAAACTATAACCATTGACAGAAGTCAATGGCGAGATCAAAAATGAAGCTCAGAAAATGCATACATATACTACAGCTTTTTGGGATAAAAGTATATAAATGTAAAAATGACAAAATAAAAAAGTTTTCGTAAAAAATAATTTTTTTAACAGCATTAAATAGCAAGTTCTAGGTTAATCGAGCTGATAAACTTGACTTTGAGCAACTTTTTGTGAGAATATATTGTACCAAGAGCAAACAAAAAAATCATAAAATAAATAGCACGCACTTACGTAACACTGCAAGTTCACGCTCGCTATGGAAGTTTATTATGCCTCTTACGCACTTCCTGTGGTAGATAGATCTCTAGCATTAACAAAGGAGATGTTCGGAATAAAAAATAGTCAGCTGTTATTCACAGCATCAGATAGTAGTTCGATTACTCTGGACGGACTCTGTAATTAATAATACAAAGACGAGTAAGAGAGTAAATAATGAAACTGCGAACAGACTTTCCAGTAGCAAACTCCCAACTAAACACCCTATTAGTCAAATAGCTGGGTTTGATTGTGTACGATGGGGTCCATAAATTATCACTGTAAACGATCGACATTTCCCTACAGTCAAAAGTGATCACTGGAAATAATACAAAATATTTAATATTTCCTCAACATTCTAGCCACTCGTAGATATGATAAAAATGTACAATAAAATTAAGAGTCTCAGGAATTTATTCAGCAAAACTACTTCGATTTAATCTAACCCAAAACTTTGCGAGTGAAATTCCATGAAAATATATGGTCTACACTTTATGCATAACAACGATTGGCCTAAATTGTGATTTAGGCTTACGGTATTCGTTTGAAAGCCTAAGTGGTAATTGATAAGATAGTCCAAATATGCAAATGCTGACAAATTAATCACCAAGTAAACGTACCTATACTTCTTCAAGAAATTAATGCAGAGATAATAAATACGTGAGCTTGCACACTAAAAGAAGATTTCGATCCGCCCAAGACACGTCGCCCTCGCACGCTCAACGTGAGCAGCCGCTCACCGCACCCACGAACGAGCGGATCCGGAGCCGTGAAGGAGGAGCCATCCAATCAAGCCTCTCTCTCTCGACTGCCGAACCCCAGCCCCTTCCCGACATGCACTCGCGGCGAGAGGGCGGATGTTAATTTGGCGTACCTCTCCCGCACGCCGCGCCACCGAGAGAAGATCACTCGGTGGCGGTCGAGTGGGTTTGCCTCCTCCGCTCCTGCCCACAGCTCCTCGGCCCGGAATGCCATCGAAACCCTAAAGCCTGAATCACACGATAGTTGGCCTTGTACAAGTCAAAGGATCCTAGCGAGTACTGGATTTCTAGTACTCTATTCCTAGCATGCTTGAAATCTTCCTATGATTCTACACACGATACTTGAACTTGCACAAGGTCTGTTTAGTAGATCTTCGATCTAGTACAGTCGCGGATGGAGTTTGACGACTGAAATGGATGATTTCGAACGAAGACGACGGCTTTTCGCCGCTGCAGCTCCTCAACCTCAATTGCCTCAGGTACCCGAGCCATTTCGTCTTGTTGTGAGGATTGAGCTGTTTATTTGATCGCGGGAAATTGTAATTGTCACGAGGAACTATGGAGGCGCTGACATAAAAAATTGACGACTGCATTGCAAAGAGCAAAGGTGATTGGTCGGCGGCTACTAGGTCCTCCTAGGAGCAAGTATCAAACTAGTACCACAACAATTAAGAAAACAAGGATACCAGCTGGTATGCTAGCAATCATGCAGGATTTCCAGTATGCTTGGTCTGTATCACACGATACTTGACCTCGCATAAGTCCTAGTATGCTAGCTAGCATCCTCGGACTTGTACAAGGACAAGTATCGAGTGATTCAGGCTTATGAGTAGGATCTTCTCAACTATATGCCGAGTATCCGAGACACACACACTTCACCTAGCACAGTTCCAAGTGCAGGATGCGGGAGTTATTTCAATGCCTTGATTATTTCACTCCTGTTGTCTGAATCCCTCGATTCAAAGTGGCAAACAGCGGCAAAACAGAAAACGCACAATATCATTCTACAATGATTCAATCCCATTCCTGATCTGCTGCAGTCATACAGGCTATCCTACGAGTATCTTTCCCGACAAGAATAGAGCCGATAATATTTTGGAATAAGAAAACGAGAAGAGCTCAACGGCTAGCTTGCTCTAGTTATAATAAGATTTGCAAACAACGGTTAAATTACTCTCATCGCAAATTCACGGATACGAATGTGTGTTCAGAAAAATAGACCATCAAAATCATAGCCAATTGACAGCAAACTTAAGTGACTGCCAAGGAAAGAGTGCTGAGAGGCATCACTTGAAAGTTTGATGCGGTAATCGGGATTCAGGAAACACTTCGTCACGCTAAGGACGACGGTGGAATTCATTTCAGAAATGGCGATTATTTCCACCCTTATGTAAAGAACATGTAGGAGACAAACAACAGGGGGGGTTGAGAAATGCTTAAAGAACCCAATTTTAACGCTGGCCACATTTATAGATTATCGTGTATGCAGTGAAATCTCTTCATCAGCCGACTTCCTCACACTCCACACCCACTCTGCACTTAAACAAGAGGCGGAAAAATCAGTGATAATGGCTCCGCACTATTCGTTCACCCACAGAAACAACAAGCCGATAGGTAAATGGAAATGACGGCACGGGGAAAGAAATCTGAGCGAGGCTTTTCAAAAAGGACAGAAAGAGGCAGACTGAGGAGATGCTGCGTGCACCATGATTTGGAGGATGGCAATAGATGGCAAAATTGCAAGCGCAAGGAGGAGGAAGAACTATTGCAAGAATGTGCACAAGGCAGCAGAAACCACGAGGAACTGAAGAAGGCGGGAGAGCGGGGTAAAACAAATTTACATGGCTCACAAGTATCTATGAAGTTCACAAGGATCTGAGATTATATTCAACGTCCAGCGAAAATCTCCCGAGCACACGACCAGTTCCCCTCCTCGTCAGTTCCGTGTGGAAACGCGCTCGGGCGAACAAGCACAATGGACCAAACCACTTCTGACCGCGGCTGTGAAGCGGGAGCGCGGGAATTGGACGACGGGAGCTCGCGGGGAAAATAAAATTACAGTTCTCACACACGGGAGGGAAACGAATCTCTAAAATTATATTTTTGGGCGCACAGAGCGAAATTTGATACGTGATGCGCGGAAAGCAGACGTTGGTCCACCGCACCCTCCCGCTCTCCACGGCAAGCTCGACAATGGATATAACAGAGAGCGAGAATTGTGGAAGGAGTTCCCACGACCCGTGTCTGTGAAAAGGTCTAAAAGGGCAAAGGTCAAGAGGCCAAGAGGAGATGAGTTCCGCTCCATGGAGACGGCGGGTGGTTGGGGGAGGGGCGGCAGGCGGGAGCGGAGGGGGGCAATTGATAGATGATCGTAGCCTCGTGGGATAGAAAGGGGGGCGACAACGGGAGTCGGATTCCACCAAAATCATCGCGCGCTTCCTCATTCGCCATCGGTCGAGCAGCCGGAGTTGAAGCATCACTTTTCTTACGGAGGCGCGCTATTAAAAGTGCACACCGTTACAGCGTGGGGTGGAAGAAAAAAGCGATGAACCACGCCAATCCTTCCGCCAATCCGGTACAATATGACGCGCCATTCTAAGTGTGCTGCACACCCACAAAAAGAGAGCTCCGTGACTCATTTTGTATTATCAGAGAACAATAGTAAAATACGAGAAAACATTACATAAGATGACAGGAGCAAAACAACTTCAGTTATCCAAGAGTAAAATATTTGACTAGTTTCGATGCCACTAAAGTATCTTCAAGTCGAAGTAGCATCGAAAATAGTGGACTAAATCTTTTAAGATTGGAAAACTGGCGTTAAGCTTCTCTCATCATGGAACAGTCTCTCCTCAAACTCACCTTTATCTGTACTTCATTCAAGATGTGAGAAAGAATATCAATAAGCAAATGAATGATTGTAAGCAGTCGTAAATTATTATGAACATTACCAAAATACATTAAGCAAACGATAATGTTTCCACATAAGGAATGACCTCATACCTATAATATTGACCAATATCCTAATAGTTACATTGTGACAGCCAACAAGATTTAACTGTCGCTAGTAGAGAACGTAAAATGAAAATAATAAACACTTGAAAACCTTGAGCCATTGCGGAATAATGACACTCCAATTAGAAAAGCTTGTTTCCATCATAATTACACCATCAATAACAAGCTCGTGGAAAGAATACACCCAAGGGGCAATCCTGAAATACAGTCGGTATTATCCCCTTACATCCAAACTGCGAGGAAATAGAATGTCACGAATGGCACAATTAATCCAAAGGTGCGACTCGACGGCGGCCGCGTGGATCTGAGACGCCACGGCGAGCATCGGCGCAGCGAAATCGCACCCGAATTATATAGAGCCTCGTCTGCTGCCAAGTAGAGCGAACATTGCAGCGCACGGAACAAAGGAGGAGGAGGAGGCAAATTATGTGTTCATCGTTGCAAAATGGGCGACGCGGGGGATTCGGGAGGGAGGGTCGAATGTTTCCGAGCCTCGGAAAAATTTCGCATTCGGACTCCGAGGAGGAGGGGAAGGGCGCCATTTCACGTCCGACCCCTCTCGCTAGACTAAGAGGGCGCGGAACACAAATGACCCTAAACTAGAAAGCAGCTATATTTAGAGCCAGTCCAAAGGAAATTCGCCTTCAATTCCTGAGCACATGTGGAGAACTTATTACATGATAAAAGACATTTTCCGACATTTTCAACTCCTTTATTTGAAAGTTCATCGTTGAAAACCATTGATAGAATGTTTTGACACTATACAGTGCAGATTAAATTATTGGAGATGATTCATCGGATAACGTTTCCAGCGTTGATGAGGGAGCCAAATGATTTTTGTCGACACCTTTAGCCTTTCATGTCATCACCTCCACATGCTATTATTTTTATACATATAAGGAATCTCATATCTGAACCTTCCTTGACCAACAACAGTACTTGTTTTTTACTTCGCACCAATTCATTAAAAAAATACTATTACCACTAATCTTTCTCATATTGCCAAGCTACTTGAAGATGAGAGCCAATATTAATACTTTCACAATAGAACATCGTAATCGCAAACGAATTACTTTAAAAGCATATTCAGCCAACGGCCAAAGCTCGTGGGTATGTATGGCCACCATCCCCAAAACTCCCCACCAGCTTCTTACGTCAAATATTTTCAAATAAGTATATTTCGTAGGTTAACTTTATTTTCAATAATTAATTAGTAAATATTTAGATACAAATTCGGATTAAAATTTCAAAGATGGCGGCCAGAATGTTAGGAAAAAAATTCAAAATGATAAGGCGGTGAGCGAGGAATCCGAGGGGATCTGAGGCGAAAACCCTTCCTCTAGGATAAAGCAGGCGAAAGGACCGTATCGTACCACGGCATCGGCCTATTCAATTGGGTTTTATTCCAGAGAGGAAGGACGCACTTCGTCCATGGCTACCTGTTGTCTTAAGCTTCCGCCCGGAAAAACCTTGAGGGGCGACGTTCACAAACGCAATCATTGGAGAGGGAAGGGGAGTGAACGAAGAGCAGAGAGAAGAGTCTCGAAGGGGCGGAAGGAGAAAAGGAAAGGGAAGGGGAAAAGAAAATAAACAGAACGAAGAAAAAAAGGAAAAGAGCAGTTTCATGCTTAGGGGGCGAAGCATCCACGTAGAAGATATATTTGATTATGGAGAAGTACTAGAACAGTAATCGCGAATCTTTCGTGTTCTCTTTGCGTGGTAGCATTTTAGTGGACAACCGTTTCGCTGGCATTCCAGTCGGCATCATCAGGTTCAAATGTTTAGGAGATCTGACGGCCGATTATAGAGTTCTGGTCCATTTAGGAGAAAGGGTCGTCCCCTAAAATGCTGCAACGCGGGGAGGACCCAACAAATTCTAATTTACAAAAAAACTGCAGAAGCCTTCGTGCCAACAGAAATCTTCCGCCAAAAAATCTTATTTTTAAAATTTAAAATAGTAAAATGCTAGAAATGATTTCCAAAGTCATATTTGAAAAGGTGCAAAATAATTGATCTGATCTTTGAGTATTGCTAATAATTTAAAAAATTCTTTTCACTTTTATCTCATTGCTCTAATTTGAAAAAGGTGATGCTTAGATATTTCGCAGATTCATCGGAATCCCAAAATAAATTCCTGCAGAGTGGTTGTTATATGCTCCAGGAGATTTTTGTCATTTCACTCTGCATGAATATTAACAGTTTTCGAAACTCGGTATCGTTCATTTTCAGACGTGTATTTGTATCGCAGCCTACGTTTACCCCTACGTCTATTTGTATCGCAGCCCACGTTTAATACCTACGTTTAATTTTACGAGACACAGGTACGTAAAGGTAAAACGAAAGCCCAACAAGGATGTTTTCACAAGTAGGAAAACAGTATTTAATACTAAATACTTGTGGTACGGCATTACAGAATTCAACTGCGGCACAGAAAATGTTCTAAATGATTAAGTTCCTACTAAACAGGTTCCTGGTTAAAATTAATAACTAAAGTAATCATTCACACCTAATTGTACAAATAATTATTTAGATATCCACTTCTTAATTACTACTTTTAGATCTACCATTAAACCAAAAACAAAAGAGTTCATTTCAACTCACATATTTATCGCAATCAGTTTTTAACAAATGGAAGAAGAATGATGATTCATGAAGATGAAAAATCTCATGTAAAAATATCCAAGTTAGACGAAATCGCACGAGGAAAACGCAGCGGCCGAACAATCATCGAAGGGTGATCGGGGGCGGAGAGGAAAATGGTCGGCCCGGAAATCAGACCTACCGGAGAGGGAGGCGAAGGAGCGGGGAGGTGGTGTGTGGGGAGGGGAAAGGTCCCGATGGGGAGGTGAGGGGAGGGATTACGGTGAAGTGAAACACGGAGGCGGGTTACCATGGAGATGGATAGCAGATGAGGCGAGGTATGGCTGAGAAAAGATGGAACCTTGGCAACGGGAAGGAAAGAAATTGCAGGGAATAATTGAGTCATTACATTGTAGACGTAGGTACCTCATATATCATCACCACCGGAAATATCAAGCTCAGAGAGGGGCATCAAAAATACATACATCGCCAATAGCTGTAGGCATAATCAATCTAAGTAGTCATTCCAGTGCTAACATTCATTTCATTTCAAGGATAATATCAATAATACAGTGAACATAGCGGCATCAAGAAAAAGTGCATACTGACGTCAGCTATCTACATCATATGTACGTCAATGAGTTCGTCACGTGGGAAACAGGTTCACCTTCCGACTGAGAAGCGATGTGGGCTCTCATCTTTCACAAGGCTTTCGTTTTTTCGACGATATTTGGTTCCTCAGAGATAGTTTCAACCTTTAAAATACACTCTAGTAGTGCACGATATGTATCAACACGCATCTATGTGTCCTCTATCATTTATTCAATTTTCACCAGTGATTTTTCCATAGTTTTACAAATCATGCCTTCAATACAACTGTTACTACGTTGATGCCGCCCAAACATATATGAATGATATACTTGAAAGGAAAAATAAACGACACACACTCTGTCCATGAAAAAGCGCAATGGACAGATACGAAGCCAACCAGTACAGAACGTCCCATCCCGTTAGGGGAAGGGAATCGCGCGAACTAACAATCCATAATGGTGGTCTTAGTTTTAAATCAAACGATCAAATGGAATCAAAGAGCGTGGATTTCACTTGGCGGAAGGACGTCATAATGATCGAAAAAACTTTAGTTACTTCCACAATTTAATTGAATAAAATTGCGGAAGTAACAAATGTTTTGTCGATCATCAAAATTCAAATGTTTACACTTGGAGGAGGGAAACACGAGGAAAATAAGAAACTTTTTCGCGATAACTCACTCTCTGCCACACACCCTTGAGGTGGTTGGCGGGGTATTATGTTGACGTAGAACTCATCCCAGTAGCCTTAGTCTAAATCATGAACAGCGTGAAAAAAGTGTTTTTTTTTCATTTACATATCAGCGAAATCAGTACATATCAACATTATATTCAGAGAGTAGGTTCATATATGAGAGCACTGGCAGCTGAGCAGTGGGACTGTCGTGGGTGCCAAGCACAATCATCGATCGAATCTCGGACAGTACCGCATGCTCCCTATCTCACACATACATACCAATCACGCCGTTCCCTTTCGGGGTAGGCAGAGTCACTAAGTTTCACTCATAAATACATATTTGTACACCTATCTCTGCTGCAATTAATTTTCTCCACACTGGCCCCGGTAACGGCACCGCTCCCGGGATCCAGCTAACATACAATTTTATGCCTACAACCTTGTAAAAATCCTTATGTTAAAGCTTACTAATGTTAGCCACGAGAAAACAAACTTGTCGAGCCAAAGCTTTGAAGAAGGTCAGGCAAAAGAGTTAAATGGCGAATCGTGGGCTTGAAAATAAAAGGACTGATACCGAATTCTCAAAAGGAAAGCTATAAATATGATATAAATGAGCAACAGGTTTCGGGCGGCTGTCGTTTAATCCAATCTGCGTTGAAGAAGATTAGGGCCCGACTCGGGATTTACTACCCCTTCCCAGCGGTCATATCACTGGGGGGTGGAAGGGGAAAGCGATTCGTGCGCACCGAACGTGACTCGGGGGAAGAGAAGTTGCGTGTTACGTGGAGAGACGGTTCGAAAGGGAGAGGCGGCAGCAGGTGGGCGGACAACATCTTGCGTTAACCTTTCACCTTTGCCGCCGTTCTCCGTGAGGGGGTGAGAGGGGGTGAGGAGGGGCGTGGGTGGGAGTTGAGTCCGGGTGTGTTCTTCCCGGAAAAGCGGTGGGAGGGAGGGAGAAGGCGGAAGTGGGCGGGGGTAGGAGGGGAAAGAGGGGTGGTAGGACGACAGATGAGATCTCGATTGTGGAAAAGGCGGATATGAGTAAGTTGGACCGAGTCAGGCGATACCTACTTTGTGAAAAAGTGACATGATAAAATAAAACTTAATCGATGTATTTTTCACACTTTATTTGGAATACCAAACCCTAGCAGTTTCTATCGGTCCGAGAATATCAGAGTACCCTTGAAAATGACACGAGAGAGTCAAACCGGTAGGGTTTGGTATTCCAAATAAAGTGTGAAAAATACATCGATTAAGTTTTATTTTAGCGGATATGAGTGACTTGTGATGAGTGGCGAGACGGTGAAGGGGGCGGGGGGAGCGCGGGGGAGAGAGAACTCGCAAAACGCCACGACACTGGAGGAAATGACGGTTTTTAAGAAAACATTTATCACCAAGAAAATACGTCAAAGAGTTCTCGAAGTTCGATTGCCAAGGAGGAAGAATTTGAAATAATGGGCAAACCTGACTAGGATTTTAAAATCAAAAACCTCCCTTTCAATGGTAAGGTGCTAGTGATGACTGTTCGACAGTTTCGAACAATTTCATTCGATATGTATCTTGATGAGAACCACGATAATAGCCTCCCTGTTACATCTGCCTTATAAATCAGGTAATGAATAAGTACTTTGTATAACCTTCACTTCCCTTTCATGTCCGAGAGGGGAGTCGATTGTCATTGTCATAATCAAGGGTTTTAATGGAGTATTTTTTGATGCCATGACAATAAAAATTGATAAAATGATTTATTTTCAACAAAATAATGACGATAACGAGAAAAAGGGATGTACGGATAACAAAGACCCGAAGTTTAATCCGTATTTAACTGAATGAAGGCAGTATTTTGTCTCTGAAACCGAGATCGCAAAACTGATAGGGAGAAATTTATGTGATCCCTCCAAAGAAGTTAATCACATTTTAAATCCCAGACAAAGAGGTGCAAGTTAATGGGATAACAACCAACACTCTCCCAAAAATTTTATCGAGGAAGAAATAAATCACCAATTCCATGTGCCACTTCCAAATTGTCATTATTTGAGATTTCATTTTTAGAAAGCTCAATTAAGAAAATTAGGAGCATATTTTCGTAGCAAGAGTGAAATCCAGTCGGAGGACTAAACCAACATTCCATTAGTACGATGACAGCGGTGTGACGTCGAAGCTGTTTTCTTTACCAAAAAAACGCGAATTTGTCCCATAAGATAAAGTATATGCAAGCTAAAATAAATGAGGTTCAGTGATTATGAAGGGATAGTAAATTTCGCTTGCAATTTTTTGTTTTATCAGCACCCGATAAGAGTGTGTTCGACTAATATTTCCATATTAGCATTTAAAATGATACACACATTACGGAGTAATTGAGGACCGAATTCATGGGCATTACACATTATAGGTAAAACGCTTTTGTCAGAGAAGTAAACACACAAGGATATGAGAATGAAATCTACGTATTCATGGCACTGGACACATCATTCAATCGTTTCCCAAGAGAGCACTAGAGTCGTGCAGCGGAGCAGATTATCAAATGCATTACAGCACATGGCATCCAAAGCCATAAGAGAACAGCGGAGAAAAGAAATGTACACAAAAAGTTAGCGTCACGCGAAACCCTCGGCGATAACAGGACAGACTCGAGATCTGACAGGAAAATAATACTGCGATAAGACACAAGGGAACACGACGCCAAGAATCCCACGTAAAACGGTGGACAAGTGGGCGAGGCGGAGGAAGGATGGAAGGGGAGGGAGCAGGAAATGATGAGCGGGAGAGAGTGCGTGGGTGCGGGCGACGTGGGTGTGTGGGTGCGGACAAAGAGGCGGTTAACGGCGAGAGTTTCCCGTATTTGACGATCGATACTTCTGCAAACGGTGGCAAAGTACGTGAAAACTTATGTGTATTCAACGTAACCGTGTCTCGAGGCAAAAGGAATACCCCTACCTTAGAGGCAGAATGGAAATAAAAGTCTAGAAAAAAACGGAAACGAAGGAGATAAGGCTTGTCCACTGTTAACCTTCATCGTGAACACGATGGTCAAGTTTTTGATAATCAATGGGGCAGATCCGTTAGGCAAGAGCAACGACAATGGCTCGAGTCCAGATCGAAGTAAAACGTTTTTCTTTGCAGTAGTGAGCAAAATAATTTGGGATTCGGAATTCTGTAAACTCCGCACGCCATAAGACGTACTCGGTTAGGAAATCGAATGACAATACTCTTACGGAGATGAAAGTTACCTTTCACTAAAGTGATTTATGACAGCTGCATTTCCCAGGTGTACCCTTCATTAAATGTTTTAATACCACGTTTTATGCTTCTCAGCCGAGTTCTTTTCTCAGTGCCTGCGAACCCACGATTGCACGAGCTGCTTAAGCGCTTCCTTTTCCCCCTGAGTCACCAAGCGACCCGCTCCACATCACATTTCTACAAAGACACGTTAATTCCAGCCGTAGCCACACACTAAAGAAATGTTAACAACAAAACTTTGTTTTCGGGATTGAATTAACCAATAATGCTCAATAAAGGCAACACCCACTAAGGTTACCACGCGAAACTAGCACTCAAATTGCACACCACTTTTAGCTGCTTCGGCAATCTAGAGTCTAGGCAGATAATAATACAAAAGTGTAAAGGGAGCGACAAACTTAATTCAGAGAATGAAACCAATGCCCACCGAGTACGATTAGCGTTGAGATTTCCCGAGAGAAACAAATTTCAGCAGAAAGAAACGCGTTCAATTTCCTTGAAAAATGGTCGTTCCTGTCTTTCCAATGGGAGTAAGAATGTAGCGAATGTCAAACAATACCCCTTAAAATATTCCAATTTATGTTGGAATGTCTTGGAGAAAACTCTCGATTATTGCTGATGGCATTTCAATTGAAAGAGAGCTTCTGCGCTATGACCTGACGATCCAAGAAAGGCACCGCGCATAGGTCACGGCGTCTATGAACCCACGGACTTGTTACTTCCGTTTCATCAGTCGAAATCACTCCGATTAAAACGACGACCTTACTTCCAAATTGACGGAGCAGCTATAATGCAAGGGAAAAATGGGTCAATAGATGTCAACTTGATGCTTCTATTTCATGAGGAAATAAAAAACTCCACACGTATCTACCAAAGCATTTCGTGCACATCGTGAACAGTTGACTAAAGAATGAAATACGCAATTCATGGTCGTATCTACGAAGAAAGGAACTCAGAGAGGCATTTCATGGGATTCCTTAAACTTGTATGGTCATCGTCGACCCATATACGCGGGTGACAAGCCTTTAAGAATGCCATTCCCGGGAAAACCTGAAATATTTCAATAACAGGGCGGCTACAGACTGGAGATGGTATCTTGTCATTGTTAAGTTTATGTACTCTACAGATACATGTAGTAATTCTAATATCTCTCTTGCGCTTAACCTCCACTTCAGAAGAATATGACCTATTCGTGACTGTCTCCTATGGCGTTCCACGTAATTACTTTTCTTGGGTGAATTTTGATACAGTGTAATAGCCACTGTTTGACAACCCGGAAGTAGGTCTCCTTATTAATTTCACTGTCATAATCCATACTTACCCTAAGCTCTTCCATCTTTGCTTTGTTTATCAGTGGAATTCTATCATCCAAGAATTATCAACTTTTCTTTTCTTTTAAAATTCTTTCTTAGATGTTTTTTACGGACTACTTCAATTTCTTCTTTATCCGTCATAAGCATACAGACTTGCACATCAATTGCGTGTCATCCAGCTTAGTTGCCGTCTAAATAATGGCTGTAGTTTTGCTGGACTGAAGGAAGCTTCTTTCATGCATTCTGGTGCTATTCCTCCTTAATGTAATGATTCCGTTGCTTCCGCCGGAAAAATCTTCCCCTGGCTAGTTCTTCACCCTGATTCCCAAATGTCAACGCCCATCCTCTGCATTTGTATTTTTATAATTTTCATCCATATTATAGAGCGAAGTGATTTTGTTTAACTCCATAATTAGACATAACATTAGAGTTTTATGTTCTCTTGGATACACCCGGTCAGGTTAATTTAGGAACTCCTTTCCCTCATAAATATTTTACTCGATGAGGGCCCATAAGACCTTCGCGTGATTAAATATTTTAAAGAAAAAAAGCCGGTAAGGGACAGTATCTTGAGATTTTTAAGTGTTTTCTCAGTTCATTTTCACACGGAAAAGCTACTAAGCATTGCAAATTTACTGGCAAGGTAATTACTACTTTAACTTTGCTGTCAATGAAACAACACCCGAAGTGAAGTGAGTGTTGATCAGTCGAGACAGACATGAATAGATCATATTCTTCTGAAGTGAAGGTTAAGCACAAGAGAGATTAGAATAGCTACATGCACCTGGTGAGTACATAAACTTAACCATTAAAAAATACCACCTTAAGTTAAAGAAACGGAAGAATGCTAGGAGAATGTTGGGGAAACTGATGAAACTTCAGAAACTGGAGGAAATAAAACCAAATCGACGTTTCGTGAAATTTTGGAGGAAAATCTAAGGTAGCAAGATAATAAGAGAAAATGACTGAAAATAGCCACGAACAGATTGAAAATGGAGAGATATAAGCAACTAAAAGAGCAACACACAGGAGTAAACCAATCAAGCGGAGCCTGTGTGCCACAGAGGAAATCGAACTAGATGGCTAACAGAGAGTTAACAGATTGGAGAAGGAAGGGCAAGAATACAAGAACTGAAGGAGCACATTAATATAATAACGAATGATATTTGCCACAAAACAACGAAAGCTACCAAAATATGCTCACAACCCATTTAAAAAAAAAAAAACAAAATAAGCTCAGCTTAAGGTAGTCACTCTAAGGTAAAACCGCAGCATGCTCGCAAAGTAAGAAAACAAAGTAAGCTCGTGAACCACTGAAAATATACCAAAACGTAACAGAAAATTATACGTGAAGCAGTGAAGAACTATTTGATGCACGAAAAGATGGCAACAGTCCCACAAAAGAGTGTTAAACTGCATCCAAGGAGTTAGGGATAGACGTAATTGCATTTACTATGAGAATAGGGACATACTCATAGAAGAGGAAGATTGAGCTAAGACGTCAGTTACCAGAGCAACTTAAAACATGAAGAGTTCTCACCAGCAGAATTTATTCCCACGAATGTAATGTCAAAGAGGACAATAAATAAAATTCTTAGTCTTACATGAAAAGTCAATGCATTAGTTAAATACCTAGGTTGGGAAAAGGCTCCTGAAATAGTTGTGGCCGCTTCTAAGCAACTTAAAACTTTGGAGATTAGACTCACACCAATATTTACGAAAACCTAGAAATTTGTACAACAGGGTTATACGATATCTCTATTGATTTCAAGAAAAGTAGACGCACATGAGATGATATTCTGGCCATCATTCTCCTGACAGAGAATAGAAATGAAGAAGGGCCAATTGGCCTTCATAACCTGTTTGCAATCTAAAGAAGGAATCTGACAAGAAGGATTAGACTGATCTTCTCAGAATCATTAAGGACGAAGGAGTAACTGATAAAGGCAGAAGAGACATCTAAGATGGCGAAGATAAAATGATGACCTAACATTGAGAAGCAAGAGTAGGGAAGAAGTGAGACAAGAACGCACGCTTATGCCTTTGATATTAAATAATGCCTCAAGAAAGCGGTACAAAAAGTACAAACTAAAGATTTAAGCAAGCATACACAGAGGAAGAGGTAGCAGGCTGCGTTTTGCTAAAAGCTCACCAGAAGATTTTTATAAGACTCTTCATTAATTAGAAATGCCAATTAAGAACAGTGCCAAAAAATAAAAAAGATGGAACTAACGTGACGGTCTGAGGAGGAAGACGGAGGAGACCGATATACATATATGGAAACATCAGTAGATGGAATTAGCGGGAGAATTCTCCCATTTTGGAGATAGAATAAGGAAGAACAAAAATAATATAAGGGAAATAACTAGAAGGTCAGCACGGGCTAAAAAGGTATTCATTAGAAGAAAAATAAGACGGTTAGGAACCCACTCCTTGAAGAAAGCCAGCACTTCACCAGTACATTTATATGGAGAGTCATTCTCAATGGTGGTGAGACTTAAACAATGAACTCGGTGGGAAAGATTGGGATAATTTGGTATACGGCGTGGCAGAAGGAATATAACATCAACAAAGAGGTACACACTGAGAAGTGTAGGAGACGAAAGAAATCTCACCAAAACTGTAAAGAAAAGGAGGGACAACCAAACTGGGACAACCTAATTTCTTAATAGAGTTTATACCCGTCAAGAAGTACTTAAATATCAAATGAATACAGTCTTTAAAGGCAGACTAGAGGGGAGGAGCATTTGAGTAAAACCTTTAATTACCTTAATTAAACCTTTAATACAGGGAGAAAGTTACTGATTGACGGGGAAACAAAGAAGTATGCAAGATTAAAGAGGTAAGCAGCATAAGTATTCAGAGGAAAGCTGTATCAAACCAGCCATTGGGTTGATTGCCTGTGATGGCGATGCTGAAAAAGGCACAATTGCGATGTAACAGGGAGTAGTCAGTGCTTATACCTTACTTCAAATCGCTAAGTCAGGCTTTCGAAGCTAAAGCTACAATTCCACAAGATAACTGAAACACGCATTCTGAGAACAACGGAAGGTTTTTTGTGATACCCAAGAATATACCTACTGCAGTGAATTTTCAAAAATAGTTGAGATAACATACAAACTACACACTATTCGTTTTTTTACGACATCTAAGTGTTTGAAATACCTCAATTTGTACAAAATGTCTCTCTGGAGTGCATACACGTACCATTTCCCATGTAAAAGGGCTGGTATACTTTGGTAAATATCTCCGAAAGTAATGTGGTAAGGGGTAGAACTTTTGGTGTCATTGGATAGGTGAGAAATTTTTCTTCAAAGTGAGATCAAATTCATTGATTTCTAAGTAAAATAATTTTTTGCTCAAACTACCTTAAGGGAATAAATGAACGAGCCAATGATGACATTTTTAGTGGGGCAAGGCAAGGTTGGCTCGTGAGGGGGTTTGGCCACAGGAGTCGCCGGAGACGGAAAGGACAAATGCGGCCGAGAACTTAGCACTCGGATCGGAGAGTGGTCGACGTACAGAAGAGGAATAGAGGTAGTGTGCTCTCGGGAGGAGAGCTAGAGTGGGTGGGCGGGTGGGTGGGTGGATGGATGGGCGGGTGATATCATAGTGGGCGTTGACGGATTCACGATAATTACGCGGGGCATCAGGTGTTCTCCGCCGCCACCGCGCGTGGGTCGTGGTTTGACAACGAGGCCTTCGGCGGGCGCATCGGGAGGACTCGACGCGACCGACATTTTTCGATTCCGCGACACACCCGTGACATCGCTCGGGTGGATTAAAGCTGAGGTCGGCCATCTCGCTCATTTTGGGTTCGAGTGCAACGGTCACACGGACCGACCACTTCCATTCTGCACACGTCATTTCATGGAATAGCGAACGTCTAAGGAATCCGCGAAAATAGTCAAATATGAAAGAAATTCACACAATTGGCTAAAACTTACTTCGTGCAAAGAGTGTATGGATGTACACGGACGCGGCTAGATCCGCTAGAGACACGAAACCACGCGCTAAGTTGAGAATTCTTGTACGACGCAGATCACGCGAGTTCTAATGCGATTCGGGAGATTATTTTAAACCTATTTTGTTCTTACTTTTTTTTAGAAAATGTCAGAAGAGACAAAATATGAGAGACTCAAAGTAAAACATAGAGGTATGCATACCCTCCTTCCGATGCAACATTAGTGAATACCGCAAGAACATAGCGAGAGACAAAGTCACAGTGCGACAAAAAGATATCTCTTTATACTCTACCTCTTGAGTTTTTTATTCCCCATCGACTGCAACGTCCTAGCGTCATTTTAAAGATCACAATAAAACAACACAAATGGAAGAGAACCTTATCCATATTTATCTAAATATGGATACCATTAACTTCCATGAAGTGAAGCCTGAAACTGTAGAGTGGAAGAGAACCTTGTTCTCATGCGCAAAAATCCGTTCTAATTATGAGTTGCAAAACAACTCTGAAGTTCTAGATACTAATAAACATTACCTGTGACAAAGAATTACACCGAATACAATGAGTTTATGTGGAACTACATTGAAAACTCGACTATCATGCTTCTAGTCGACATTTTACCTTGATTTACAGTGATTGTAAGTTTTGCGCGAGCGTTCAAAACAACTCGTCGAAGTACGCTGTAGAGTGACCACTTCAGACTGCTAGAGAAATAATTACACCTTAGTAATCATCAAGGAATAACCACTAAATATTTTCACTACGGGTGACAAAATCCTCACATTGCAACCGTTTTAAAATTTAAAATGTTAATTATCCTACCCTCGACAATAGCATCCGTAAGACGCCTATCATATCCCATGTCTCTAGAATGTTAACTTCATAAATAACCAAAAATTCCGAACTTCAACCTAATGTAACCCAACTTTAGAAAGAAAAGGACACGGTACTTCACTTCATACAGCACCGCCTATTTCATTTCCAAGACCCGTAATCACATAGTCAATGCAACTCCTCCTTTTCTGGTTAGCATCTTGATAGCTAACTATTCGGATAAGTAAAAGATCAAAGTTATACAATAAATCAAACTAAAAGATCTAAGACTTTCGGGCAGAATCTCAAGCAGCATAGATTCGTGGGTGTTCCACTAAGTAAGTGATCTTCGTTACAACCAACGATTCAAAGAATGACTAGTTCTCGGATCTCCAGTGCTTATTAATGCCGTTAAATTTGTCAAATATGTCAATAGAGAAAAAAATTACAATAATTTTTTTTGTTGAATAAATATTTACGGGATATGAATAGCGGCGCCATCAGACAGAATTCAGAAACCTTGAAGATCTGAGAGAAAATTGCTCATAGAAACGCTGTTAGTTATGAAGCCCATTACTTAGTGGAACAACCGAGAAACCTTACTATACAATGTATTGAACGATTTAAGAATATAATAACTTGGTTTCTAACTCACTTTACTGACTTACCAGCCACGTTAGCCTTGCTGATATAAAAATAAGAAACATGTCCACAGAGGTTATTAACATAGCAAAAATGTTTTTATGAATAAATTTTGAAGGAAGTAAAAACATTATAATTCATCAATTACAATTATTACAACACCTTATTACATATTGCAAGAACTTAGAAATAAAGTATAAATGAATTGATCCATCTCATGTAAAAAACTTTAAATGTGTTGACATATTCGTGAATACAATGGAATGTTCCCATTGTAGATTTTTGAAATTAATTAGTATACGTATATGAATAAATTACAACTCGCAAACTTCACAACTTTCGACTCGACAACCATGGTCGTTATCATAGTTATACTAAAAAAACTCCAATACCACCTAATTATTGATAATGACAGTCGAAACCCTGGTCAGATACAAACAAGTGAGGGAAACAGAACTTACATAATCATTACGTGATTAACGTGGACATAACAAGACGACAATCTTGTCATCAAGTTTCATCAAGATTCAAGTCTTCATCAAGCTTCATCCATTTCACCAAATTTCCACCATTTTTGACCAAAATTCCACCACTTCTTTCCTCTTAACAACAAGGGAATTGTTAAGCTTTATCATTTTGTCATTAATGAATTTGGACAAGATTTTCATGAACATGGCATTATAAACGGAGGATGAAATCAACATTAAACGACCTCGAAGAGGCATGAACCCATGAAATTCAGCTTATAATATAAGGACCATAGAAAATCAAACTAAGCAAATAATTGATAAACATTCATTCGACCTTGGCGTTCGCCGTTGCAGAAATTCATACGAACGTAATTCCGGCGCAGCAATCCTGCGCGGGATAAACAGAATACGTTCCCATCTATCAGCGATTTTGAGCGAAATCAACATTTAGGTATGGAACCAGACTTTAAAGGTTGGGAAGCAGGAAGGAGAGGGGAAAGGACAAATTTTAACTGTAACTAAACGATATTGTATGTATTAGTGCAAGGTTGTTTTTCGTTTTTATCAATAATAGTGGGTGAGTAGAAGTGTTTTCGTTCAAATCACTTGGGCATATTGTTTCTCTTAATTGGTCGCCTCTCGAGTTATATCCGTGGGATTTACTCTATCCAGCCATTCTTCCCCGACCCGGATCAATCCTCATCCGACGCATAACTTTAGAATAATTGAAACCCCATCCCGTTCCACCTAAGACGGTGTCATTCAACTGTCTGCGATTGAAGCCAGCTACGTGTGTACGAATGCCCGAGGAGTGTAAACGCAGCCTGCAATACAGTACTGTGTCAGAGGGAAGGCTACACTCCAGGACAGTGAATCAAAATAATTCTTCCGCTTCAATCGCTTATCCTCTTCTCTCGTAGAATATTCACCAGGATGCACAAACATAAAAACGTCAATTTACATCCAATTCGCGATACATGTATTTTCTCGTTAATGACATTGAGCTTATCCCAGATCCTACTCATCCAGGCCCAACTTATCGATAATCTTCGAATTTAGGAACGTTGTTCATAGCCACAATGTACTTTAACAAAAGATGTCCATGTTTGATTTAGACCAGTGGTTCCTAAAGTGGGCGATACCGCCCACTGGAGGGCCGTGCTTTCATCTGAGGGGGCTGCAAGGGTGCACTGGTGTCTGGACCCATACCGAACATACAGGTTTGGTATGGGAATGAGTAAACTATATCTCTGTTGGATTTGAAATTAACAACAGTTTAATCACAATTGTTTTAGTTTTATTTTCATAAACATCTTGCTTTGATCATGCCGTCCATTATTTAAAAGCTTATGGTTGGGGCCGCTGGGTTAAGGTTTGCGGAGAAAAGTGGCGGTGGCTCGAAAAAGTTTGGAAAACACTTATTTAGACTACCGATAACGCCCGTTTCAATAATCACAAGTAATGATACGTACATAAATATTCTTGGTCACCTAATAATTATCAAAGCCCGTGATCAACATATCTTCCAGAGCAGGGCTTGCCAACAAACCACAAGCAAACCTCACCGACATTTAATTGCACGGCAATCACCGAAGGAATTTTTCCCCATTAGCAAGATTAACTTTTCCTGTTAACAAGATTAATTTACTCTATTTTCTACCGGTAATTCAATGTTAATCTTTCATTAAATATTATCGCAAAATGAAACACTAATACCAATTAGAGACTAGTTTAGGAATCTTCTTAAATTTTGGATTACGTAGTTTTCGTATGCACTCACATTCACCAAAAACACACAAACAGAAGGAAAAGGCTTGCTCCGCAATACTCAAAAGGTAATATCTGAAATCGGAACTCTTTAATAATATATCAAATTAACCTAATTTAACACGTTACAAACTTTTGTAGCACCTCTTTTGCATACATGTGAAAAGGCAAAAGAGAAATAAAGGACATAAGGGAACATTTAAGGAATACATAAAATTCAAATATCATTAAGGTACTTAAAATCGTTACTGTACGGCTTTCCATAACTGGCCAAAATGGTCACACGGAGGACTTCTTCATGACGACTGCTTCGTATTCTTGATAGTGAGCGTCAACAGAAGCTTTATTTTCATGCACGCAGATCATAGTGAATGGGAATAATAATGTTTACAGCTTTTCCGACGATACATTGGACATTTTTTCAACCAATAGGCATTAAGATGATAGAGAATCTTTCACCTCAAATTCAAGGGTAGATTAATTTTATGACTAAAATAGGTTAAAATAGCCAATGTTCAAAGGACAGGTAAATCGATATCGCAAGCGAAATTAATCAACACAAAAAACTAGCGACGAATACTTCTAAAGGAGATGCGCACAGTTTCCGTTGAAGACTACGGGCGTAAAGGCAACACCTCCAACTACGAACTAAGTTTACACAAAAAAGGACTCTTACTGAACAACACCATGAAGATTGTTCAGGGAGAAGAACACATTTAGGCGAAAAGGCAACACCTACAACGACTAGTTTGGAATAGTTCACATAAAGAAAAAACATAAATCTTACTGAAGAACACCATGAAGAACGCTTAGGGAAAAGAACACATGTGGGCTAGAGAATGAAGACAGGAGGTTGGGCTCAAATTAGCGGACAACACTTGAGGTGAAGAACGAAACTATTGACACACAGGAATGAGGCGAACGGCTTTATTTCCACAGCGAGGCATGATCGACAAAATGAACTACTTACAGAGGTTTTTCAGTCATTTCCTGACGAAAAAGAAATTCTTTATAAGATAATACATAAAGTCAACCATAAATTATTCAAAGTTCCATTTACACTATTAGTTGATGAATTTTTCAGCAATAAACTTTTATTTTAGTCCAGTTTTACCTTAATATTCTGTAATTTATGTCTGTGACAAGTCATCCTTGCTTATCCAGTCTTTGTGCTCGGAATAAATCGTCACAAATTTGTAATGACTCATCACATTTTTTCCATCATGCTATCAGATAACTTGTATAGTATGACATCAAAATTAGATAATACAATTTTTACTGAATCAAAAAAAAAGTCAATTAAA
Organism: Ceriagrion tenellum; assembly: GCA_963169105.1. Taxonomy (NCBI): domain Eukaryota; kingdom Metazoa; phylum Arthropoda; class Insecta; order Odonata; family Coenagrionidae; genus Ceriagrion; species Ceriagrion tenellum. The sequence goes on from OY720643.1 coordinate 119,999,507, forward strand.
ATCGGTTCACGAACGAATAATTGAAATATATCAAATACCTAGGAGAACAACTACCAATAACGGTTACGAACATGCTTTTGAGGTTTAAGACTAGGACAATACACGGTCATATGACGTCGCAACCGAGTAGGAGGAAAACTCTTCGATGACTGCCGTCAAATACGTTCAACCGAAATTACCATACATAACGCACGAAAATAACTTGAAGCATCAGCTAGCGCCCATGTATGCTCACTACTGCGAAGGCATTCTAAAGGACGCCAAAATAACAAAAACATTCCGCAAGTGCAAACATATCCCTGCCGCTTCTCCCGAGATCCCTGCATGCATGCCCCTGCCATCTTGCGACGTCAGAGGGAACTTTCATATCCTTGCAATCGACCCGATGAGGATAGCGCAAAATGGCGCAGGGCAAGAATGTTCCGCCCCAACGAACTCATTAACAACACTGATATCATTCCACATCATTCCATTTTCTCATTTGCGAGACAAAGAAACTACACCACTGTAGTCAAGACCATTTTTCACTATTCCTTGTCAATAATAAAGCAGCAATATGAACAACATGAATGATTTCAATCAACATTAAGATATGATGCGCAATGTAAAATTGATGTATTCTTCTCAGCATGCAGGAGAAAAGTCAACAAAGAATCCATTCAGTATCAGTTTCTCATATCATTCCGCCATGAAAAGAGAATTTCTGGGCGTCAAAGACATTCAGTGCAGAACATGATATGAGATATAATAATGATACCTTACTCATGAACTAATTGATAGAAACAATGTCATCTAACCCCAGTCATATTCGACTTCCCTAACCTTGTTAACAAGAATTATTGGTACTAAACACAAAATAATGTATTAATAGCAACACCCTCTGACACCCATTCAAAACATCATTCATTCATTCTTTCAAGTGCGTCGAATAATATAGACACACCATCACAACCCCTAGTTGCCCCTGCCAAACAGCTGGCGCCATCACACCAGCCCTCGCCGAACTACTAAAGGAGACTTTCGCCCAACAGTTCAGCATTCGACCGCTGTGGTGCTGCCTTCGGAGATAAGGGTCGATTGTGAAAGAGAAATCCACAAGGAACGAGTAGTAAAAAATACTCCATGATTACGTACGACGATAGTCAGCAACTAAGGACCTCCTGGAGTTAGAACAATTGCTCGGACGTGTATCCTGCGTGGTTATTCGGGAAAAATAGACTTGACAAGAGGAATTACAAAAGGCGAAGAAGACGAAATCACCGGAAAACAGGAGTTGATCACATATTATTACCTAAAGGCAAAATATTTGCAGGCACGGAGAAATACGGACAAGACTGTCAATTACGGAAGGCCGATTGAGCGCAGTAAAGCTATAGTCATCCAAAACTAATGGTATCCCTATGCCACGGCACATTACAATCCAAATTACTATGGCGATTCGGCTCAAGTACATTGATACGTCAGAACAAACATTTGACAATGGTACAGTAGGTTGTATAGTTCGATTGACGTGCAATAGGATGAAAAAATTTATTTTCATTGATCCTAATTAAAATTTAAAAATTAATTCAGTTCATTATATTAACGTTAAGTAAATACATTTTCTGAAACTGTCACGGCATTAGTTAAAAAAATTAATAAATAGAAATCAGTGCTTGTTGCCATTAAGTCGGCCGCTACGATATATTATCGTAAATTATTACAACAGAGCCAGAAATAGATAAGAAAAAATTAAAGAGCCTGAGAAATTATCGAATAACATTAAGACCGTGCAAGAACGTGAAATTAGGTAAACGTCCCTTAAATTCCAGTGCCTCTACAGTGCTAAAACGTTTGCTATGACGCTGGAACGACGATTCGTGTTTGGGGTTGATCTGGGCTAAGTTCCCCACGGATTCCCTGGGGAAAACGACCGTTTCATCATCCGTGGGAAGGGAGGCACTCGTCCAAGGCCGAAACATGCTCCACTTAAGCCGAGAGGCCCTACGGCGCATCGGGGGCAAGACTTCTCCCCTCTCCCTCGCCCCCTAAATACGTTAAGCACAGACCCCAGAGGAAAGGGGGACTCTCATAGGTGCTCTCTAAGACGGAAGAGTCACTCCTCTCGACAAATGTTTACGGATACATGAAAGTTATTTGTACACTAAATTCAATCTGGGATCTAACCGGAGAAACGCCACACTATTTTAAATTCCTATCGCTTCACGTGATTTTTTTTTCACTTATCCCAAACACACCCGCGCGGCATGCGCTCATACGGCTGCGGTATTTCTTCATCAGAATGAGAATTACACCCAAATCATAAAACCTGTAACGAAATAGCAGGTAAAATTCCAAATATTAAGTCGATGAACTTATCCACCATGATGAAGCAATAGAGCCATAAGCGTTACTCGCGAGTCTCATGTGATGCAAACAGACCCCATCATGGAACACGAGGGAAGAAAATGAGTTGGAAATGACTCTTCCACTGCACTGCTTGGTAAACGTTTCCGATCCTCCGCCCACTTTGGTCCACAAACCTACAATCAACGTTCCCAACCGCAACTTTTTCAATCACAGGCTACATTATAAAGTTAGGAGGATTACGAAGAAAAAGTTAACACGTTTGTGATTAAGTTAATATTTATTTCAAATCTAAGCGATAGATAGTTTTTTCGTACAGATATATATATGTATGAAATATACCATTAGGCAAGTCCACAGCACCCCTCTGCCCCCCCCTTATAAAGAAACATCCCCCACCCCCAGGGAGGTCACTTTGGGAACCACTGCTCTAGATTCTTCATTTCCCTGGCCCAAGGAGGGCATCGACAGCAACGAATATCACTCGACGCATCTCGTGGTAGGCAGAAATTAGTGTCTACGCCAAATGATTTTGAAAAAGCAAATAACGCTTAGCACTGCAGATTGGTTTGCGAAAAATTACGCGGGTTGACTGTAAAAAAAAGAAAAATGAAGGGCACGCGGACAAGGGCAAAGGGGAGTTGATCCAGGGGCAGACGCCACTGGAACGCAAGAGAAAGTAGAGGATGGCTCAATAAGAACGCATTCTGAAGAATGAATGTGAAAAGAATCAAAAGCACCTAATATAGAATAGAAATATGAATAGGTTATGAATCATATAAATATGAATTTTTGAAAAAGTAGCAGTTCCCTACAACGAAAATAAGTTCTTTCCTACTAATAACGAAAATAATTTCAGAAAAAATCAAGCCTAAAAGCATTGAATATCTGATGACTCCGCGAAAAGGTTAATTTATTTAGAGCACACCATTAAAAGCAAAATCCCACAATATTAGAATTTCGCGATGGATTCCGATGCTTTTCGGACAACATAGAATATAAATAAACTTAAACTAGCTTTCAAATTGAACACGATTAAAAATGATAGGACGATAATTAACCCTTAACTCAATCCTTCGATCCCATTAATCCACAAATCAACACAATACTCTCAGTCAGACCTAAATTCACAACATGTCTTTGATTACTATTAAAACACACTACTTTTTACAAATTAGTACAGACAATTAATTAGCGTCTTTTTAAACTCCACTGCTCAAATTGATAAAGGATGGAGGTGTGCATGCACGGTTAATGCACTTAAAAGCGTAAATCGCAGCGTCTTGAGTCTTGCGATGAAAATATAATATCCTAGATATTTTAAAAATGAATTGAAGATGATAAGACCGTTTCCTCAAGGCGACAAGATACCTTGTATTCGCATTCCACGAGCTTCAAGCGAAAAAGAAGCAACACAGAATCACACCAAGTTGATAGGAGAGTTTAATAATACATAATGTATCGAAGAGTTCAAAAAGTATAGGGCTCTTAGGACAAATGGCGTGAAAATGTTTCTCGATGGCTGCAAACAAATTAAAGAATTACTTAGAAACGGGATCGGTATTCGATGGCATACGTTTTGCTGCGTTCTTTCGCTGTCTCTCACCATCCACGTGTCAACTAAAATTTAGTTATTAAAATAAACTCGTTTCCTATACTAAGACAAATGTTACCCGAGCTATTTTCAAGAATATGAGTAAAATAGACAAGAAAAGATAATTAATGCAGCCAATGCTTCAACAAAGTATTGGGGATTGTAGAAATAATATGTTGAACATCATCCACAAAATTAGAAGAAATAACACGACAGATAATTTTTTTTGCAAATATTGATAGCGAAAAGGATAACCCCACTCACTACGATTTTTGAAAAATCTGAGATCAGGCTGATTTAAGATCGGAGATGTAGGAAGAACAGCGATTTTCCACCTATGTTCCTATGGAATCTTCTGAGGAATCACGAATTCTGTGGACAAATACCTAGAGTTCATTTCTCCCGTAACATGTATTCCCACGAAGTCACTCCCGATTTCACCGAGTTTGTAACATGCCTTACTTTTAGTACCATGCAAGAGCCAAATCAGGGCGGGCTCTAAATTGGCCTCGAGTGAAAGTTATAAGAGAGTAAACCGTGTATCAAAAAACACAATAGCCAAATTCAGCCAAATTCTTTCATTACATCGCATCAAGCGCATTGTTATCACTTGAGATGAGATTGAAGTAGCTCAAATTGAAAAACGCAACGTCATATTCAGGAATGTCATTTTCTGTTACCCAGGATAGAAGTGAGAGGCCATGGTACTTAGGGCATTCTTAATTAACAGATAAGGAGGGCAGAGACGAAGAATTCATTCGTCCAACACGCACGGCTACAACATGAACATATAGAGCCAATGGTCCTTGATTACCGATATGGATTTACATTCTTCCCTCTCCAAAAGTCCAATTTCCATTCTCTCACTCATTCATTTCCTGTGTCATGATACCCCCTCTCACACGCCGTGACGTCCGCTCACCGGAGAGTACGAATATGAATCCTCTATTATATTGTTTTTCCATCATTCCCGACTGAAAAACCTCACAAATCTTCTGCCTCTGCACGTCCTCGTAAGTACGAAGGCAAGTGAAATTCAATGTGGCCAAGGCCAGAAGGTTTTTTTATTAATAGAAAGGCAGTTTGCTGAAGCGCATGGGACACACTAGGTGATCGCAAATCAGCCGGCAGAGACCAAGAAGGAATAACCCAAAGGAATGAGAAGTAGCGCACACGAGACGAGACGCTCGAAACAAGAACAAATTAAATAAGAACAAGTAGGTGGCAAGGCATTAATAAAACATGCCAGTCGAAGGACCACCTCGCATTGCCCGCCGCGCGGCACTCAATCTCGTCCCCACTTACCCAAACAAACAAAGGGACATGGATGCATTTTATGTCGTGGCGACGACGACGGCCGCCAAGAACAATGCACCGAGGAGGGCCTTGGCCTCGTTGGCCGGGAGCGCGACAATATTTTCCCATTAAAGGAATCGACAAAAGAGCGTTGCCCTCCGCCCACCAACAACACCGTGACAAGGCATTTAAATGAACAGGAAAAACTAATTTTCGGATCGAGCAAGTACATTATTTAGGGGGGTAAAAACAGTCACTTCCTGCCTTTTCCTTAGTGGAGAGAGAGACTCACCTACAAGACACACGACCATACATATGTGATATCGCCAAGTAAAAAAACGATCTTTATGGAAAGAGTTTACGCTTAATCGCGGTAAATATTTGGGAACATATTTCAGCATGAACATTTGCTCTTCAGTTGCAATGAAAATCCTAAAGTAAATCTAATACAAGCAACAGTTATCTTTGGCACAAAAAGAGGGCTTCAATAAAAGGACTTTTTACGCCCAAATATAAAATCATGTAAGTCCTGATTGCCCAACGGCTTTCAATTTTTTAAGTAACACAAATTAAAAGAACAAAAATAAGTTAAAAGCAAATTTAAATTTCCAAATCTATATCCTATCATAGAATATTTAATTACATCTAGCAGAGGGAAAAGTAATACCTTCGGGAAGGTAAATTATATTCTGGATATCATCCAGTCACTCAACACAAAAGTATTTACCGAAATTTATGAACCCAATTCAAATAAATATTTTATTTCAACCGTTTCGACCAACAGCAATGATCGGCGGACCACACCGAAATGCGAAAAAAGAGTGGGGCATGCTTTTTTGGCAATTCATAAGACGAGATTATCTAAAATTTCCTCGCGTTTTACAACTTTCCAAGGCCCTACGGCCTCGTATTCAATTTAATCCGTTGATAAGACGGATGAGATCACGTTAGAATAAAACCAGGAAAACTAAACGGGACCATTCATCCGTAGTCTACGCTCAGAGCTATAAATAACTATAGATATTATTGTATACACGTTATCAGCCTTATTTTTATTTCAACTAACAGCTAAGGTCGCTTACGTTCGGTGTCTATTGTGTCCTTCATTCCTTCGTCACTTGTGCCCCTTCCATTACGCTATGCTACGCCAGGAGTAATATGAAACAAGCACCGGGCTGGATGCTTTCCCCAAGATTCTATTTTACATTTTTAGTCGTATTGTTTTAATGTGATGAATGTGGCTATCCAATTTGCTATACTACCTTTTTATGTTTCTTAATGCGATAATTATATTAAGTTTTCATTTTTTAAATTTCTTTAACCATCACTTAAAACACTCAAATGTATTTTCGAGGTGAGTACCGAACTCTACCGAACAGTCTCATCGGTATTATGATCGAAAGAAACTTTTGAGAGGAAATGGAAAGTAGAAAGTGGAGAGAAAGTATGATTCACGAAGTTAATTGCATTTTCCTCGGATCAGTCGGTTAGCTATTTACTGAATTAAATCAGAGATACAATATACGCCCATGATAATACTCTCAGTCCAGTGTCACTCGCTGTACCACTGTCATTCACCGTCGCAAACTTTAATTTTACTGTAAATAGCTGCTAATTTGGTTTTGCAATTTCCGTGAACATCCTGTGAATAAGTGCAAACAGTGAGTGATTTGATTTGAGCTATTTTAACTACGTAAAGCCTTAGCCTATTAGCCCAACGACTTTTTAAATTAGTCTAAACGTTTCACAGTCCTGGATAGTGAATGGTTCACTTGATTCGCGAAAGCGAATCGTCTCCCTCGAATCGTTCGTTCACGAGCTCTCCATCTCGATGTAGAGAACATAGGTAAAAAGCAATGTCACTGGTCATCGTCTAAACATAAACACGTTCAATTCTTCTATTACCCGTCAAAGAGACGTTCTTTGCTTCTTCGTTAATATTGCTGCTCTATGCACGGTTGGAGCCTGATTTCGTAAGCGCGTCTCAACCGCCAACCCCTCCTTAGCGTGGCGCAATTTCTTGATTCCGAAAAACACTGGCGGTACTTTGTCGCGTTCCCGAGGGAACGCGCCTGGATCGGAGTGCCGCTTTTCCGGTGACAAACGGGGCTCTGGCTTCTGGCTCTAAGGGACGTAAAGAGTCACTCAATTTGTATGTTTTGCTGATCGCTACTTGAGTAATCGAATTCCAGGTTTTGCAAGCGTGCCCGGCGGCTGTATTTTGCAGTCTGGTGCCAGCGGTCCTTAACCACGGCCACCTCTCCTTTCCCTTGCCCTCCCCCCGGCTAGATAATCGGGTTGAATTGATTTAATAGGAACCGCCTCACTTGGTATCCCTAGCGAGAGTAGACGCTTCTCTCATTACCCGTCACTCTTTACTGAAACCTTCAGACTCCTTGTGTAGTAAAAAAAACAAATGACAAGCCTCTTACGCTATCAGCGCTGCCGACCGATATATTTCTACATCAAAACTTAATTTAGCATCTAAATGCATAATTACTTGCATTCAATGAACTATAGCCAAGTTACGATGCCATACTGAAGTTTATTTAGCGATGTAAGATAACATCTTAAGGCTCTTTTTCTCAGCCTCGCCCAAATGGTGGCAAATGAGTCAACACATATTGGACTGATGTGATACCAGATACGTCGTCCCATTTTTTCACCATTTCAACACTGGATAGTCACATTATATGTATCTAGATGAACACCTTAAAATCTAATTAGTTAAAATCGGTGGTAATTCCAAACAACAGAAAAATGATTACGAAAACGGCTACTTTAAGTTCCTTGCCACTGAATAGAACTAAGACACTCGTTACAATCTACATTTCTACATGGGAATAAAGTTATGGAAATAGACTGCAGAACATACAGGTTTAAAATGCCATTCTACCCGCGGTCGGTAACAGACCATAATGGCGACCAACGAGACTACGAACAAATTGGTCGACAGGTCGCGTCACTCATTAGTTGATTTTGTCCCTAATGATTGTTTCTTAATTTTCCACGTAGTGCTATCATCACGTTTCCCATGATCCCAGCATGACTCTTGCGTCTTGCTTCTTGTAATATACATTAATTCAAATAGTTTCTTAAGCATTCGTAGCATGCCTATAATTTTAGGCATGTCGGTGAATGCTACTGGTCCTTTCCAGTGCATGTTGGAGATTACACAGCCCTGCCACACACCCCGAAGCTGGCTTGCAGGGCAATATGTGACTGTAGATGAGCGCACGAGACGAGAGTAGAAAGGCAATGGAAAAAAGCTATCTTGTTGATGGCTCGCCTCTCGAGCGACCGCCGTCGTAGGGTTTCGTTTGGCCCCGGCGAGCTCGTAAACACACACACCCCGGGGCACGGCCCGAGGCGAGGCGATGCCTCTCACGACATGGTGACATGAATACTGAAAAGACACCGCCGACCCCTTCCCACCCCCGTGACCCGCCCGGGTCTCCTGATACCCTTCCCATCGCACCCTCTGCGGAGAAGAAGCGGGCTTATCTTCGGTCCCTCCCTCCCTCCCTCCCTCCCGTCTGCGACGGCGTTCCGAAACGAATTCGGGTCAGAAAATTGCGGAGTAAACTGATACACTAATGTGCGCGGTACGTTCATTTTGTGCGCGGCTCATACGGGAACACAACAGCGCAGTTGCTTTCCGTTTAATTCAGGTCCAGTGCAATTGGGTGTGCACATCAGCACAGTTATCTGGATATTTCCGGTCATGCTGACGATGTAGGATATTCAGTATACAGCCCCAATCACATTAAATTGGGTACTTGCTCACTGAATTCTACTACACATATTAAGATTGGGCAAAAGACAAGTCAGAAAAAACATTAGAGATATAAAACGGAAACTGGACTGCGACACAATCCGCTGATCAAACACAATATACCCACTAAAACTTGTGAAACATGTTACAGAAATTATACTCCACATTTCACAAACTACAGAAACGCATTCGCAAAATTCGCAATCAAAAGATATATACATCACCAGATAATTTATCCTTTACTTCATTTCCCAAAGAAGGAGAATTAGTACCACTGCATGCGCACAAACCTAACGGGCAAATACGCAGTATCTGAAAACCATTGATCGGAGAGAATAGGTCTCATATCATTTCCATTCGTAAGGCGGTTTCACATCATAATTTAGCCCTTTCCCAAAAAAACCCTTCGTGAAAAAGGGCCAAGGCAAAACCTAAAGCTTCCTTACACACGACTTAGTTGGCACAGGAAACGGTTACAGGCTTGATTTTATGGAGGATGTCCATCACGGCGAAATTGAAAAATAACCCTGATGAGTTGATACCGAGGGTCTTCTCAGTAAAATCTTTAACTTAAGTAACAAAGTTATTTTTCATTTGCATCGCAACATCTTTATTTTGCTCACAAGATAATTCCCGTACTAAGTATCATGTTCGCACACTCAATCACTTATCTGTGAGCATCGAACCTTTCCCCATTATCATGAGCTACAGTCCGACGTATTCTAAGGGCAAATATACACCGTAAAAAAATTTTTAAGCTGAATAATACTACAAGGCACAATATTTTGAATGCGCGACTGTTTTTGCACAGTATCATGACGACGATTATATATTAGTCCGTAGTTAAATCCTTTGAAAATATGTATGAACATATTTATTTTTATCTTGCGAGATAGTGAGTTTTCACGTGTTTGATCCTGTGACAATCGAACTTCTCATTCCACGTCAACTCCACTGAGGAGCTTAATATTTTGGAAGGATCGAAGGACATCGGTAAGAGAAGCCGTTGCTCAACTCTTCCTACAGAGCCTTGTATACATTAATAATAATTTATTATTCGAAACTCATGCACCGATGTACGTCACTCGCACTCGACCTGCGGCATTTTGCCAGAGGGAGACTTGTACAGCAGCGTTCACTCGCAACGCTCGCCCGGACCTCCACTCCGGCTCCTGCGGCAACGGCCACTCATCCTCCACCGTCTTGCGAGTCTTGAACCACTCCTTCCATTTCCCAACCAATCAAGTCTCACTTAGTAGTGATCCCCATGAGATCATCCATATCCCGGCAATCCCGGTGATTAATCCCAGCGCAGTGAGTCAGCTGTGGCGTCAGCAAAACACTCCAGAGATATACGTCACTAACTTCAACCAACGATATATTTCGCCCAATTTCAATGGTCAATTGCAAAAAAGTCATATTTTTTACTTAACTCATTCTTATAACATGATATAATAATATACCTCGGAAGGATGAATACAAAGTCCAGCATGATTCAGTATCTTGTAGTGCTATTAATTAATAGCATTAATAACACTTGCCAGAATTGCACGCAAAATGAGTACTATCATTTATCGTATGATTCTGTTATCGAGTAAGCTTCGGCAAGAGCCAGGGCGCTCATCGCTGATATTGATCCCTTAACCGTGGACGTCACAACTAACGAGTTGCAGCGGATAAATGCAGTGCGCTCTCCGTGCAAACAATATAATTCCACAGAGAAAATCATCCGCGGCACGAATCGACCCCTTTGCCCTCGTGATAATCTTTCATCACGGCCACTCGCTAATGCATTCACTAATTGCAATCAGGAATGCATTACCAGCGTTCCACATCCACGCTCCATAACACTCACTCTCTAAGCCAACTCCACAACGATAGGGAGAGGAGAGGAAGATCCCCCTGGGGGGAGCCCCGCGAAGCGCCATCACTGGCATAAAAAATGCATAAGGGACACTGACTGAGCACGTCAATTCATTTCCACGAGCACTTCGGGAAGAAATTCATTACGCATCTCAAGATTACTATCGTCTTCCTGCCGCAGCTACACTCAACAATTACACAGCCTGCTAAGTCACAAAAACCCTGGAAAAGACTCCAAAGTTGTAATGATAATCGAAACTCCATAAAAATTACAACTTTAAGTTAAAAATATGGTTAAGTGCCAACAATATTCTCGTGAAAAAGTACACACTTTCTCTAGACCTTTCTCCAATAAGCTCCTTAAACTTAAATGAAATCTGAAAGTATTCTGATGATTCTCACAGTTTTCCTTCTAAACCGTAGAATATTTATCTAGCATAAAACCTACGCGTAAAAGGATGATCAAGGGCGGCAAAATTGCTAAAATATATTTTGGCTATAGAGCATAATAAAGCAGTGAGCGCAGAAAATCCTGATTGGAAACATCATCATCATCTTCGGCGCTACAGCCCATGTAGGGCCCTGGCCTTCTTCACAACTTCCTTCCATTCTTCTTTGTCCTCCGCTACTTTTCTCCATCTCCGGACCCACAGATTCCTCAAATCCTTTTCTACATCCCCCACCCTTCTTTTCCTGGGTATTCCTCTACTTCTTCTTCCCTCTGGTTTTCCTTTTAAAACTTTTTTCACTACTCTTTCCCCACTCATTCTTTGCACATGCCCTGCCCATCTAACTTTCGATTTCTTAATCTCTGTTAATATTCCATCTTCCCCATACAGCGGCTGTAATTCCTCATTCCTTATAATCCTCCATTGTCCTTCATTGCTTCATTGACTGGTCCATAGATCTTCTGAAGAATTTTTCTTTCCCACCTCTCTAACAAATTCTCTTCTCTCACCGTCAACGTCCATTGCTCCGAACCATAGGTGACGTTTGGCCTGATGACAGTCTCATAGATCATTTTCTTTGTATTTCTGTGTATTGGATTGGAAACATAAGGAACGTTTATTACGTCATTGGAACTGGATGCTCGATTGTCATCAAACCGAGGATTGATTCGCAGAAGTTCCCTCCACTCCACACTCACCCAACCGCTTTATTCATTCATACATCTCCACATTGACGTTCGTTGCAAATTTCTTCACCTAGTCACTCTCAATCTTCTTAGTTTATTCTACCCGTTAATTTCTCTTATTGTAAAAGTTCTCGAGGAAATACGTCAAAATTATTGCCCGATGAAACCAATATACGGGAAAATTAATTTTACCAGAAGTAGTGAAATAGTAAAATAAAAGACAATAAAGAAATATACAAGGCATAATCAGACAAGAATACATGTTCTAATGTGGAGAGAAATAGCCATCCATTGACAAGTGTAGCAATAAATTCAAATAGTAGCGCTCGGGTGTAAAGAAGGGATCCAAATTGAACAAAAAGTTCACCATACACCTTCGCACCCCTGCAGTAACTCGATTGGCTCTAAAAGAAAGGGCTTTTTCCACGAAGAGACGGATAGCAATCGGTCGCTCGTGCACGGATTACCCGCTCATTAACTCAAAAATGAAAGTAGCTCGGCATTAAAGTTTTACATACGACAAGAGGGACCCCAGGTGCTTTCTCAAGGTTGCTTGCTATCTTAAATAAGAGCCATTTCCTCGGGAGGCAGCCCCACGTATCGCGCTGCCGCCTCACACGGGATAAAGAAAGATAAAAGAAAATTATTACCATTTACAAGGTTGCCGGCAGATGCACAGCTAAATGATACACTATCCTGGGATATTTCGACATTCCGTGGGTTCGCTGAATGTGATTCATTCCGGACGCAAACAGTAATTAGGTTAACGCGGAGCATACATGCAGCTCAAGTTATTTAACCCTTGGAATGAAATATGATGGAATTAGGGCCAGTACATCGTATAACCACGGACAAAAAAAGAGAATGATGAAAAAGAAACCGCAAACCCCCTTTTTTAATGGCACATTTTTACCCCAACTAATACTAACGAGGAACATGGCACGGATACTGGAAAAATATTATATTAAGAAGATGAATAAGACGAGAGCCTGAAGTGAACAACGGTAAATAAGAGGAGGAGAAATATCAACCTGAATACCATACCCTAAAAATGCCGCACAGTCTTAACCGTATCCACAAGAAGTCGGATCTATATTCTTAGGCGCATACCATGCCTCGTCTATCTTTTGCACAATGAATCCGTTAACATTTGGTGAATTGACATATCCTTCCTCAACTCGGTATCTAAAAGCGAAATATGTAACTGATACGTAATTCCACCATGGATTTTTTGTGAGCGAGAGTGAAATAAGAAAACGAAGTTCGATGAAAACGATTTATTACGAACGTAAGAAATGGCGCGTCCTAAGTTTATCGAGTCGTGTTTCTTTTTTATTTATTCCGTTCCTTGGTGATCTCTGCCTGCCTCCTCAGCTCGATCCTCTGTCGTGGCACTCCAACCAGGTAGCAGCAGACAGTTGCCACAGATTATTACCAGAAAAAGTCAGCGTAGAAGAGGGAAATGAGCATGTCCATTTAAAAATTAAACATACCTACACCGAGTCTCCTAGATATTTCAGTGCTCCTTTCAAAATGTGTTCGTGCATGGAATAACAAGATAGAAGAGTTCCCGCGGGCATAAGTTTTAGCTGATAAATTTGAATCCAACCGAGATTCATCTCGATAAGCCCTGGACCTGAATGCACAGCTAGAAAAATGATGCGAGCACTCGATCGTCACTTTGCACGCGTGCAAATTGGGTCAACTAGCCGAAAAAGATGTTCCTTTCCCAAAAAGTTCTCACTCCAGTTAACTAGAGCAGTAGTGACACGAGCATTGAGTGCACTAATGAGCGGGATAGGGCAGGGGGGCGAGGTGGCTAGGTGGCGAGGGGGGCAAGGGAGCAAGGGGGGCGAGGGAGCAAGAGGGGCGAGCAAGGGCGGCCCGCTCTCGCACGGTCGTTGAGATACGATGGGTTCCGCGCGCCTGAGAGGCGCAGTCTGTCGCCTCGCCTCCAAATCTCGCTTTCCACTCCCCACTCCCTCCAATCCCCTCATATCTTCATCCCACCGACCCACCCACCCACCCAAACAGATGGCGTCACATGATGCGTGCCCGCATGCACCCTGCATCGTACGGGTGAGTTGTGCAATTCCAGAATGACCTACGAAAAAGTTTCTAGGGCAGCGGCGCCTTTGAATGATTACCAAGGTCGTAGCATGAAAACAGTCACTATCGGAGAAAAATGCCGTCATTTCTTTTCAGCGAGCTCATGTTTCATTTATTACCCAGCCTACAATACCAGCCTCTACTCTAATCGTGATATTTTTTTGGACTAAAAGAGGATAAAAAATGATAAATGGTTGATACTCTTCGTTCCCTCATTCTTCTTCTTCTCAAAAGAATGAAAACTAAGCCGAGGCGTGAAGGAGAAACAGTTGAAATGGGACATCCAGAATTCACTGACGAGAAGGGAGAATAGGTTTGAAGACTAAGTCCATTTTCGCTAAAAAGTAAAGAGCTTACTGACGGCAAACGCAGGGAACCAAGATTATTGACAGAGAACAAAGATTCGTAAAAAACGGAATAATATTGCGAATGACAAGACCTCGGAGATTGGGTGAGGAAAAACCTATGCCTCGAAGAATTTTTCTTCAAGCCACATTGCGTTCAAAATACCGCTTTCTACTCCCGAAGGAAAATTTCTAAGGGACATTAAAAAAAGACGATTCCTATGACGTCATACAGCAGTTAAAACGCTATTTCTTTTTAGGTAATGAATCCATCAACTACCAAGAGTTATATCTAGAAAAAAAATGATCGTCTAACCTGTTTGGGCCTCTTCACCCATACATGTACAAAAATTGGCATAACCCCTTGATGACAACATAAACATAAGGCACTTGTTAAACTAAAGAAAAATTTAGCCCACACCTTCTAAATTACAATATAACTAACAATAGAGAACCCACAATGTATGTAATGCCACGAACTTGATTGAGATATGTAATTATCTCACTTCTCATTGTTTTATCATTTGGCACATAAATGAACAGTTGGTGACTCTTAAGCGAAAAATATCCCTTGTTCCTGAAATACCTCTTAAGGGCATGAAGCAGCTGATAGGCAATTGATAAATTCATTCCTACGTTATAGGAATGAATTAATCATTTCTAATCGCAGCAAATTTTAAATTGAAACAGAATAAAAATTATATCAGGCTGCAACAAGAAGATAACGTGATAATCGACAGAAAATGAACGTCTTCAAACATAGAAATGGTCGGCCTCATTTTGATCATACTTGTAGCGGACATAGAAAATGCCTCCTCCGCCGAGAGGCACCGCATGGCTATTACACCATCGCTCCAACTAAAAACGGAGGAGCCAAGCGCAGTTCATCTACGTCTACATAATACCCTGTGAGCCGCCGCATGGGCGTGTGGCAGGGGGTGTTAGGCCACCAGCAGTGTATAGGTGTAAGTTTTTAGGAGATGAAATTGTGACATGTATTATAGGAATGTATTTAGTGGAGCTCAATTTTTATTGTGGTCGCTTATTGTTCGCGGAAAGAACGAGTTTTTATACCTTTCTGTTCGGCAGTGTATCTCTCTTATTTTATCTCATCTGTCAGACCTAGATATATAGTAAGGGGTCATGATAATATTCTCTGTGTCGCTCTGAAACATATCAGTTCTGAATTTCTCAAGCAACCTAAGCCTTCGAGTATCTAGGGGCTCCCACCTTAATCCATCTAAGTTGTGAGACACTATATATAAGGTCGTAGCAGTTTTTAACGTAGCGTGCTGCTTTTCTTTGTATTTTGTTAATTTTTTTGGTTAAATCTATTTGACCAGGGTCCCATATGATCGCGGCGTATTCGAGGTGAGGCCTAACCAGAGCGAAGAAGTATCTCTCTTTCACTTTATCATCCGAGGACCTTCCTATTACACGTTTAACAAAACCTAGTTTCTTAAATGCTGCGCCACATATGTTCTGTATGTGTAATCCCCACGAATTATCAGAAGTTAAGGTGAGATATTTTACTGTATCTGAAGATTTTATGTTTGGATGGAAACGAGGGTAGAGACACGAAAACTTCGTTCTGTTCTTTAGACGATCAAAACGGCATCAAGACGCGACGCGACGGAGGAGGGCACAGCGAGACAACTTTCAAAGAGCGGCTGGCACCCGAACGCCCGCATTACCCCCCCCCCCCCACACCCTTTCCCTATTACCGTGCATTGAAATATCATTAACCTACATTCGAAGAAGTCCTTCCCGCGACCGGCACCCACTCCGCCACTCTATCACACACACGACTCAATAGAGGGACTCGAGCCAAAGGAGGCTACGGAATTATTTTTTTTAATGCGCCGTAAGAGGGCGCACACACGGTCACGTGGCTGTGACGTAACGCAGAGACCCCCCACCCCACTCACACCTGAGGCCGGCAGCGCAAGCGAGAGGACATCGCGGGGGGGAGAGAAGCGGGAGGCGAGACGAGGTGGTTTAAGAAAGCAGCCCGGGACTAGAGGAAGAAGAAGGAAGCCAGACCAGATGATAATTAAAAAGAACGGCCGCTATTATGGAGCCGCATGCGCTATTTTAGGCCCACACTCTCCTTCGGTCCATGAATTCCATCCTCATAAGTTCCCGTGAGGTGAAATGAGGGAAACCGTAGACTTCACCCACCATGATACACAATTTGGCCTTTCATTGAAATACCTTGAAGCTGCAAGCGAGCGACGAGTAGACGCCAAATAAACACCAAAATGAACATCAACGACCCCAGTGAAGATATTCTAGTGCGAAATATCTAAATCGAATTTCCTGTTCTAAAGATAAGTAGTACAACACCGAACTCCAATAAAAGGAAAAGAGCGCATCGCAATCAAATGAGTCTTCGGTTTCGGGGTTGGCGACACTTGATTTCAAGGTTACACTCTCACTGGCTTCCATTATATTATAAACCGTCGAATTAAATTCGATTTGAAATAAAACAAACGCGATACATTACTATACCGGCATGTTCACACATTTTAAAACAAAATAATAATTTGCAAAGTTCGAAAAGCCTAAAAAGCTACCAGCAAATTTGAACAATTTTTGATTACACAAAATGTTAACGTAAAAAATTTACAGGCAGGCACGAAAATACTCAGGCCGGAAGTAAAAAATGAGCCTTGAAAAAAATATTATCGCTAGATTTGAAGAAGTTTTTGGAGACCGGTAATCCAGTTTATTGAATACGGAACTGAAATAGTCATTTTAGATACAGTTTCTACTTACTCGAGCCAAGAAGTGCTCCACGAAAAATTATCACGCTGAAAACAAGAATGGATGAAAGAACAAGTGAAGTTATCCACGTACCTCATCTGTAACCTGCCCAGCTTTGAGCTGCAATTCCTGCAGCTCCGTCTTTGGGGGACCATTTTCAGCGACCGCGGGCTGCGGGGCAGGCATCTTGTCTCTAGAGGAAGGAAAAGAAGAAACAAAAATTATCCACTTGCATCAGAGAACACGGTAAATAATGACCCTCAAGCATTGCTGCGAGAAAATCACACCTCAATAAAAGGGGGCAAGAGTGTTCCAGTTACATCGTTTTCAAACAATCCCCGGTACCTGAATATTAGTGTACGACCGTAAAAACGATTACTCCGGGTTTAGTCCGGTTCTTTCCCGGATAGATTTATCACAGAAAAGTTCTTTACATGACCTCCTCCGCCGGAAATAAAGCTGTAAAGGGAAATAAATGTAAAAAGGATTTCTTAATCCCCTCAATATGGAATGTCAGCGGCCGAAAATACAAACATAGTAAAGGAAAATGAGTCAAACAATCTAGTCATGTAAAAACATCTAGAAATGCAAATACAAACAATGGCTTATGAGACCAAAGCGTATACCAGCCCATAGTAAAAACAAAACATGCTCAAGACAAGCTATAGTGCTGGATTATCAAAGTATAACATAAGACAAATGTCAAGCTATCCGGGACTAGCCACGGAGTTCCAATATTACGGAGTCACCCGCAATGCACACATGTGCGAATTTCCACAGAGAAAAAATCCGGGATCCCGGTCAAGGCGGATGATTTTTTCTCAGTGGAAATTCGCGCACGTATAACATAAGCCTCAGAAATTGATACCATTAATGGAGGACGCCTGTAAAGTCACGGAAATCATTAAATTACGGGATATCGTGACCACTATCAATCGGCGAAGCGCGTAACGGCGGAGGGAGAGTGGAAAAACCACTCGATTTGTATACTTCTTAAGACAACTCCCCCAATTAAATATCCGTCGCACATCGCCATCGAGAACGAGAATTGGCAGGATAAGGATCGCACAACCTCGGGAAAAAGTGAGGAACCAAGAGGCAAGAGAGCCGATAAAAAAAATGAAAATCAGGACGAAAAGGAGTCCAATTTAGGTAAACACTCAAGGTAAGGCAATGACATTGACCCATTCCACTGATGGCGGACGCGTGTAAACTGCTACCTCAGGGCAGAGAGGGGAGGGGTCCACGGGATATCGACACCCGGGCCGAGAGGTGAAAAAGAAATAGTGAGTGGAGCAGAAATGCAGCAGCTAGAAATGGGGAGAAGCGCGACGGGGTTTTATCGAAGAATGATTACGGAATTAAGTGAAAGGCTGAGTGACGAGTTGAACAGGACAGTGAAGAGGGAGGATGTGCATGGTGTAGGAGGTGCATGGTGTAGGAGGTGCTATTTGGTCGAGCAACACACCTGCTCAGTCCGACACAAGAGCCCTGCAGATATTCTATTACTGAAGCGGGCCAGTTCTTCAACTTACTTCGACACCAAATTTCCAAGATTTCCAAAGACATCCATATCAAAGGGTGTACGCGATTCCAGTAAGCGAACTAGACAGATTCTATGAATTGTCAGTTGCAGAGCATTTATCATTCATTAAAAATGCCCGAGTGCCAAGAACTAAAAACTCCTCGAAAAAATTGTAAATCGTATTGTCAAACCTGAGACGCTCAGCTTACACCATGATCAACACTTAAAAGACTCTTTCCAGAGAGCAAAATATGACAGCTTACAACTCCCCTCTCTCTCGTCTCTCTACTACCCTTTCAATCACTAAATAAATTATTTAATTTCATCCTGTTAATTATTACCAGCCCTAAAATTTATTTTAATATGACTAGCATGAATTTGGAGGTATAAAGAGCAAACGTAATATAAATATGGACAATTCTCGGGAAAACCAAATATTATCATAATCCGATGTACATAAGCCCGAAATACTTCATAAAATGCAACAATACCCCATTGCACTAACAAAATCCTTTCAGAGATTATGCAAAGAAACTATTTATGACTTAGACATACAGTGAAGGAGAACTTGATGAAATGTTCACATTTTATTTCAATTCAATCTTGGCTGGAAAAGCAAATTACTGTTTCCCACCCAATAACTCTCTCATTTCTTAGCCATAAAAAGTACTCTGAAAATAGAAGAAAAAATTAATCTGCCTTTCCGCTTCAAGTTGTTTAGGTTCGCCGATGCGGCGCAGTGTAGTATTTTTCATCTGATTCTAACAAATTATGATGAGAACGCTTATATTTTCAGGTTGCATGTACTCCTGAGAGCGATATCTGACTTTTTGACCATGAAAAATTACTTGAGCGATCATTCTTCATGATCCTTGCTCGACATTTCTAGGAATAATAAATGACTGGTTAAATTTTTACAATTGCAAATATAAATAAATAAAAAAATAAAAATAAAAACAATAAAATACGAATAGTCCTGAAGTTAGTTTCTGTAATAAAAATACGCAGAGACGTGGTGAGCCTCAAGGTATTCTAGAACGAAGGATGGTCACGGCAAAATTGACGAAAAAAATAATTTCTTCAAGGCACCTCATCACATTCCTAAGGAATTATTCTATTTCATTCGGTTTCAACAAAACATTCTCTCATCACATCAGTAGATAGTGAATTGTGCTGCAACGGCCGTCTCCCAAAACTCTTCATGTTTTATTAATTCGAAATGGAAACTACTAAACCAAAAGACACGAGCTAAAGATACTTAAACTTTTGCACAATCAAATATGCACATCGAAAGCAATCATGTAACGACATCAACGAGATCGAAAGATGAACCAGATGGAGGGAAAGGTCAGAGCACTGAATTCCCAGACGACCACCGAAAAGGGATTCCGTCTACTCCTCCGATGGCGAAAAAGGGTTTCCCGAAAGACAGTTTCCCGTATTCAACGACCTGGAATGAGTCGGTAGGCGGACGTTGGCCATTTAGGGGCCACATGCCGCACACTTACCGCCGCCCCTCGTCAATATTCCCTCGGGGAATGTCAGATTAATAGACCCGCTCCCTGGCGCCGCGCGCCCACCGGGGACGAGACGGTACAGGGATGCAGAAGACTGCGGTTAAGCTAACATTTTCACATAATTGCCGCCGTGTTGACCACGCTCGGTTACGATACTACAACTCTTCCACCGCCGCGTTTTTTATCTTACCCTATTTGAACCAGCACTGTTGAATGAATTACGTTTTCCATCAACCTTTGCAAACAGGTTTTCAACGAAGATAACTTCATTCTACTAGTGGACTTCGTACGGATAGGAATGGAAACGAGACCACCAGTCTCATCTTAAGCATCGGCAATGCAAAACTATCAATTTCATACAATTCAACTCTAGTTAATGAATAGATTACTCGAGAAATATATACAAAAACAGCCAATAAAGGACGAGAAGATGGAAAAAATCAGGCTTTAAGCATCAAGTCGCATTTTACCGATGTGCGACATATGTCAGCTAAACCATCTTCTTAGGAGGTCCGTGAAAAATCTTACGAAATCGTCTCAAATTTATCCAAGGGAATTCATAAAAAAGGTAAATAGCCCAAATTCAAGGGGCCATAAAACTGTTTTTACTATTTATATCGCAGCCCACCCACTAATCTCATCCCAAAAGCAAAGGCCTGACAGGAAAATTAAAGATACTTCTGCACCAAGGACACTGACTGCATGAAAGATACATTTATGAGCATGATATTATTAAATAATCCGCGATTCAGCGGCTTCTTGCTTAAAATATTCCATAATCATGTTTTCGGCAATTTACAATAGCACACTGAATATCAAGACCTACAAATATCTCCAATTTACCAGTTCAAATTAAAAATAACTTCTATTATGAAGTAAAGTAAAAGAGTTGAGTATCCGTAAACTTACAATTGGGTACAAAAACTGTTGGTTTTCAGAATTATAAGAATTTATAAGAGCGCAAGAATATTTTTAAGGACACATTTTTTCATAGCACATAGAATCACGGATAAAATACTTAGAAAAAGAAACTACTGCCGTGCATGACTAAATACTGCCACCTTATAACGAAAATTACTTTGTACAAATTGATTCTTACATAATTCTTCCATCAATTAGTATTTTTAACCACCAAGGGTCTTATTACTGCATTCATCGTGATGTAAGAATACGGCTCATTCGGATTCCTGAGCGAGTAGGAACCTTCATGCTATGTATTTTGTGGAAGGTGTTGATTATCGAGAATAGAGAATATTATAGAGAATATCGCCAATAATCACCATAATAGGCAAATTGGGCATTTAGACAAAAACTTCCCAAGGCTGAGGATTCCGCACACTCATTAAAGCGTAAAATCTCTAAATAGTCTCCTCCTTCCGGATCCAAAGTAACTTCCACTGAAACTGTCAGGGATTCCTCGACTAATAATAAATTTCTTCGACTTCCTCCGGTTTCTCGCATTTTCAATATTGACGGCAGCTTAAGGAAAATATTGCCTTAAAGAGGGAAATGACGGGCTTACGAGGGCTTACGACGACTTCCCAATATCGGAGTAGATTAAAAACGCCTTGGATATAAACGGGAAAGATCCCTTTAAGGTTTCCTCCAAACTCCACCCAGCGGGGAGGATTCGAGTGGGATGGAGATGCTTTCGGGGATGCCTATTTCCCTCCCACCCACCACAGCACACCCACCCCTCATTCCCAACCCTCCCCCCCCCTCCCTGCCCACCCTCTCCCCTACAAATCCCACCTCAAACGTTTTCATTAACTTCAATTACGCTCAACTTGATCAAAGGCTAACGAATAATCATTCGTCGGTCGACTAATGATAGGCTATGGTTAAGATAAACTGTGAAGCACTATTGCTACAGATCAGCCATTGCGTATGCCATTTTCTTTGATGGCAACTGAATATCATTAGTAGAAACGGCATGCAACGGTCAAGCCAAACTCGCCGAGAGCAGGCGAAGGCTTAATGAGGCCGGGGATGAGAGCATGGAAGGTTAACCTCGAATTCTCAAAACGATTCCCTCGAAATCAAATTCTCTTGTGTTGCAACGATCTCGAAAGCAGCAGAAACATGCCATCAAGAATAAAAAGATTTAAGCCAAGCCATAGAATAAACAAGGGGGCGAAATTTGCAGAAAAACATGGCCAGCATTAACAGTTCAACACCCGAACAATCAATTAATTCATAGGTGGTCCAAATTGTGCATTTTGGTGGGTTAATTAAAGTAGGAGACCGAAAACAGAGGTTATCAGATTCATTTATGATCAATCGGTGAGATAAGAATGATCTGGGAAATGGGGGAATGGAGGGAGAAAAAACCGGCGTCAACATTAGCGGACGACGAAAGGCGCCAAATGGTCAACAATTTGCTGTTTATACTTTTTGTCGTCCAAGTGACTAAGTTATGTAGGAATATTTGGATATTGGAATCATGAGTTCATCGACGCCAATATGCGAATTTCCAAAGGATATAAATATGTAATTTCTAAAGGTAGCAGAAAGAATCTTGTATAAGAATAACGTCAGGTTTATATGATATACCTGAAGAGCGGATTCATCATTGGCTGAAAAATACTGCATCAGGTAATATTCAGAGAGCAAGTATATACGGCCAGTAAAAATACTATATCTCAACAAATTTTCAAGTAAGTTAACATTAATAAATGCCACACGCCTAAAATACGCGTCAAGAGAAAGAAAGACTGAGCAAAGACGCTCTTCAGAGAAGGATATACTTTCAAGAGGCTTATACTTGGCACCATAATTCGAAAGGCTGTAGCGGTTATTTCCCATCAATAACTTCGACAGCGCGTCTTAAGTCGGCTTCAGATCAACGATAACTCCATCTCCGCACTCCCTTCACAGACTTAACATAAACCGTCACATGGCCATGGCCTTCAAAATATAAGAAAAAATATTCACTCTGGACTAAATTTGATCCACTCTCCATATCTTACCACTGCTACTGACTTGAGCTATCCTTGAGATTTCTATATTTTATCTCGCCTACAAAAATAGACAACATTGCATCAATTAAAAAATACCAGGAACAGTTCATAATACTTCAAAAATCCATTTGTTTCTTTAGAGATGAAAACTATTTGAATGCAAATTTTACACAAACAACTCTTAAAGTAACAATAAAAAACTAATTGCCTCAAATAAGTGACACCTTTCATCAATTTGGTCATGTCCACGCAGCACGAAAATTATTTTTGCAAAATATTTACAAATGTAATGCCACATACAATAATGGATATCATAAACTTCCAGTCAAAACATAAATAATTCAATTCTCTCTCTAAAACTGATTTATAGACAACCTCAAAACTTGCTTCATCCCCATCATTCTTAACATTCCTGAGTGTCAGCCCATTGGTCTTCGATCTATCTCCCACTAAGCCTACACCTACTTCTTGAAATCATCAGGAAAATATTAACAGGTCAGTCGAAATCCTGAATACGTATCCTCTCTTGAAGGGCCTCATCTTCCCCCAACCTTATATCCCATGTTTCTCTCCGTCCACCTCATTATCTAACACTATTCATAACTCTCTCTATAAGGCTAAGCCAACGAAGGGCGCTCCTATCACGCACATCCCTACCTGAAGCCTTCATTCCATTAATGTTATTCCACCGGAGCATTTATTCCTCTTAAATTGTTAAAAAAGAAACAACAATTGCACTATTCCACAAGGTATTTATTGCGTGCAACGCGTTTCAACTCACACAGCCATCATCAGGTACAAGACAGTTTCCTGTTGAAAAAAAATTATTCCTCTGTCACCAACCCATTCCAAACTATACTCCTTCCTTTTACTGCAGAAACTTCTCAGATAACCCAAGCCCACTGTATTTTGCTAGCTTTCATGTTTCTCCGGGCATACCCTAGTTACATCGCCATAGGGGAAAAGAGGGAAGGGGTTCACTTTCGTACATTCCCTGATGTGCTCCGTTACCCACCTACAACAATTATCAACCTAAATTTTACACCTTAACCGAGGCCTCCCAAGTGCGCTTATCATTGATGGCATTTCAATTCATTCATCTACCCGCAAATTGTCACGACATGGGAGAGCAGAGTTACATTGACACGGAGCCCGAGGGTATTCAATTGGATTGGCAGGACATTCCTTCCCTTGACAGCGACCGGTGATGACTTCAGAACATACTGAAGCACTCAGAAAATATCATCGGTCGCAATAAAAAAAACGAGAGGTGCGGAGGCAACGCTGGGAATTAAAAAACGATCTCTCTATTCTGTTTCCGATGATCCACATGGGTCAATACTCTTAACACGTTGTCCGCGACTAGCTTGAGACTGACGAGCTCGGCGAACGCAAAAGTAAGCGTAACAACGTTCAGCACATCACCTAAGCCCCGGCCAGAGGACAGAGGGACAAATGGACACGATGAACAGCAGTCACACGCTATAATACAAAATATATTATAGTGACAACGATGGATGTACGCTATCTCCAATGCGAATATAAGTGTAGCGACAAACAACCTTTTGCTTGATGTTCGCGTTGACCAAAGAACGGGACGAAGGAGCATAAGTGTAACCGAGGAAGAGCAGCAAGGGGAATCGTGCTCCAAACAATTTAGCTCAGTCCATGATTTGCAGAAGTGAAACTATTATATTTTATTAAAAAATTAGCATGGTTACAAAAATTAAAATATTTTTCTTTTAGAAAATTAGCAAGTTGCTAAAAGAGAAAGCAGTATAAAGATGAAGGAAAGAAACGAACCCAAAGAAAACAACAGGTGAGCACTCTGCGAGCTTCATGCTTTAATGATCACCTTCGCAGGAAGAGCAAATGAAGGAGCACTCCTAAATGCAAAGGCACCGAGCGAATGAGGAGAACAAAATTCGGACCAGAGAAACGTGAGCCCGGCCGCTCTCAACAACCCAAGGTGGCCCGGAAGGCTACGCCGAAGCGAGGAGGGATAGTCCGCATTAAACCCGAACGCGATAAAACCGCGGAGGGGAGGCGCCAAGACGCTTACTTACACGAGAGAGGCGGTCGGTAAAGAGGGAGGGGGGCGGGGTAAAAGCCAACTCCCGCCGGCTTGAGATTTATTAAGGGGAGCCCGAGGTCGGCGTCTGCTTAGGGCTCTTTACGAGAGGGGGCTCCGCCGCGGGCAGATAGGAGTGAGTGAAGGGTCAAAGGACGTAGGGCGGTCGGTGGGACGCAGGCGGAACTGGCGGGGAAGACGAGAAACGCACGCTCAACAGCGTGAATATTTGAAGAGCATCCCGCAGAAGAAGCGAGGCTCGCGCGGAGAGGCCACGGGAGGGGTGGGGGGAGGGGGTAAGGCGAACGCCCCCCCGTCCTCCACTCTTCTAACCGCAACACACACAGGCATCGTACTTCAAAGTGCCATGATTTTGCGATCGATAAGAGGCTATTATCGCTGCCAATGAGGCTTTAAATTACATTATTTTATAGATATTGTTATTGGTATTGTTCGTAGATTTTCCCCATAGCCTTGTTTCTTGATTAGCAATGTAGAACAAACATAAAGTTCTGCATGATTGGATTGGATTTTTGGGGAGGCGACCGACAGCTAAGGTCATTTGCGCCATAGGGTGCAGGTAAGGGAGGAAGGGTGGATTGAAACCCGGCGTCGTCATTAGCCTGCTCTTAACGAAATGCGCCAAGGGGACCACGGTTTAACGTCTCATCCGACAGGAGTACTGTACTTGAAGTGCCCTCTACAAGATACTCAGGTAGGGATCGGGTTTCCTCTGAAAAACATCTTCCTCTGCAGGGATTTGAACCCTGGCCGTCCGTATGGTTAGCCAGTACTCTATCCACCACACCGACCCCATCCCCCTTCTGCATGATTCCTGCACGATTCTTGCATCTCTGATCCTTTACTTAGTTGCAAGATGCATCAATAAAAATGATTCTGTAGAATTAGTGGCTTATGTAGTGTAGTACATGTTGGTGAAAGTTCCCCTTTCGACAAGTTTTTGCAGGTTTTATGCAGATCTTGGTAATGCATTATTCGTTCTAGTTTCGTTGACTTTATGATGGTATATCATACTGTACGTTGGTCATAACTCATTTTCTGCCACACGTCATTGAGGTGGCTTGCCGCGTAATATGTAGACGGAGATACCCTTTTTCTCGCTCGACTTGATCTCTACGGCAAACTTCATGACGCCACGATCAATGTGCCTCATTGTCTCTCTAAAACGAGACTAAAAAAATGGGGAATGAATAAATGTATAGCTCTCGAGTTTCCAATCGGGTGATGGTGGTTTCTCTCCTGAGGACGCTTCTGAGGATCACCCTGAGGACGATGGCAGACAACGCCTTCGACACGTCGGTGCCAAAAACCACCATCACCCGGTTGGAAACCCGAGAGCTATACATTCTAAGTATTCGCCGTGAAAGCCTTAAATCTTACAGGGGTATGGATGTTTTTCGTTCCATTATCAGGGTTTAACTTTCAGTGTAGGAGAAAATATATTGGGTAATCCCTTTAGAGCGTGATCGGCAGGTGCTGGAGGATTCAGACCTATCATTTCCCAGTCCTTCTTAAAATAGTTTTCTCCAACACGTCCTTCATAAAACCTTTCCTCGACCCAGTCAGCGGGACCGTCTAGTTAAGCGCCCGATTTACCCCCAGCGTTGCTATCCTCAGGATGCAACTTTTCCCGGTCTCAGGAGAAACATTGTCCAATCATGACTTGTTTCATGATTTCAGCACAACTTCCCCCGAGGCCGAAACAAAAGCTTCGATTGACACCTAACAGTTTTACTGCAACGTGACTAAATGATACCTAGTAATATGGCTGCCTGTAGTTCCTCAGGTCACAATTAAGTTCCTGAGCAGGAATCGAGAGTCAATTACTACGTAAGATCCGCGCTTGGACTCTCAGAGGTGGGCGCAGATATGCTAGCTCCTACTCATCCCATGAAGAGTGGGTAAGTACAACTGACTCGGTTCACTCCAAGTAGATTGAATCATAGACCAATTCGTCAAAACACCTGGGTGTGCGAAAAGATTATTTTTAAGGTTATCTCACGATTCATGCAGGTTCAGATGGAAAATGTTAATTTCTAAAAATCAATCAATAAGAGCAGGACCATACCTCCTAACACGGTTTTATTCTTCAACTCTGCGTACATCTACCACTCATACTTCATAACATTCACTTCAAGTACTATACATCATCTAACACTAATGCTGCTCTTGGAGGTTGCCTCAGCTTTCAAGGTTCATCCGATAAGTAATGGACGTGACTTCAGCCTTTCACGCAAGGATTAGCAGAGGAAGAAATGAAGTGAAAGACGCCGACATAAGCGGTACGGCTACAAGACACGTTTCCATCACGTGTGCATCTCCGAAAGGTCTAAAATCTCCATTGGTAACAGCATCAGCCGTTGGCTCTCAAAGCGGGATCTCCGGTCCACATGCTCACGCCTCCGTATTCCCTGCTCAGATGGCATTCCTTTCGCAGGGGGAGAAGTGCCACTCCACCCTCGCCTCGATTCACCACGAATGGTCCACGACACGAAGGACGTTACGTAACTCGTGAAACGCATATTTCGCGCCCGACTTTCCCGGCCGCTCGTGAGAATTCCCACGATACACAATAAACGTAATGCCTAAAAACGTGATGCGCAAATCTAATTCGCCTTATTCCCTTAAAAACCAAAACGCTGCACCCAATACTTCACCGAGCTTACACCGAGCTCGCTGAGGGCGTTCACATTATCACAACCATTGTGATGTTCAATCCTAAGATTGGTTGAGTGCAACCCACAACCCTTCCCTACCTGATGCTAGTTCCCTTACTTTCTGGTACCCTCCCAGGAGTCCCCATTTGGAGATCTGCTTGGGGGACTATTTTACCTCGGAAATATTTTACCGGGAGGAATGCTATCATGTCATATATCTACATCCACATAATACCTCGCGAGCCGCCGCATGGTCGTGTGTCAGGGGGTGTTAGGTCACCAGCCGTGTAAAGGTGTAAGTTTTTTGGAGATGAAATGGTGACATGAATAATAGGAGTGTATTTAGTTAACTTAATTTTATTGTTATCGCTTATTGTTCGCGGAAGGAACGAGTTCTTGCACCTATCTGTTCGGGAGTGTATCTCTCTTATTTTATCGCGTCTGTCAGACCTAAAGATGTAGTGAGAAGTCATGATAATATTCTCTATGTAGCTCTAAAAAATATCAGTTCTGAATTTCTCAAGCAACCTAAGCGTAACGTGTAGCCTCCGAGTCTCTAGGGGCTCCCACCTTAATCCCTCTAAAAGCTGTGAGACACTATATGTACGCTCGTAGCAGTTTTTAACGAAGCACGCTTCTTTCCTTAATATTTTATTAATTTTTTTGGTTAAATCTTTATGACCAGGGTCCCATATGCTCGCGGCGTATTCGAGGTGTGGCCTAACCAGAGCGAAGTAGCAATATATAGCTCGAATACAAGGCTACATCTCCCAGAGAGGTCAACGCGGTGACTTCTCTCACTCTCGCCCAATCTTCTCGAACTGCACCATCAATGCCTTCTGCTAAGACTGGTGCCTATTAGTAGAGCCGTCAATGCTGGACGCATGGAAAATTATGATTCCACAGCCAGAAAAATTCGCAAAGGCCTTAAACAGTAAGAAAATAGGAATAGCAGCTATAAGAAACATGTCAACGTTGCCCTTCTTGGGTAGAAGGAATCTCATCAAGCGTTTAGTCTAACCTTATTTTCCGTAGTATCGACAGTGATAGTGGCCTTGGTAATAATGAGGCGCGGGATAAAGTAATTAACGTTACACCAAACGTCGACGGCGACGCAGATTCGTTTAAACTATACAGAATGAGTTTACACACAACAACCAGAAACAATTGACATTAGATTTTTAATAAATGTCTTCGAAAAATAAGTTTTTTTTCCAAGCAAAACTCAACACACACTCTTTGAGAAAACGCTTCGTCTTGAAGCGGATAGAGAAAAGTGATTCATCCAAAATAATGAGCATATTTATAACTACTATGAAGATACTAGTGACAACTTTCCACACCGTCCATTGCGGATTTATGGTAGCAACGATAAAAGTTATACGCCTTCCTTTGGATATGATGTGGACACGGGTTTGATTGAGAGTTTGGTTGAGGGCTGACCAATAGCGATGCCCGGGAACTCTCCAATTTCCTGAAAGTGATTGGATGCCTTTAAGGTAGTCTGAGCGAGATAGTTCCCTAGTCAAAATAGAGACCATATTCGAATTATACGTTTAAATTTCAGCAGCTGTAGGGCACATCAATTAAATATCTCATTATTAATGGTGCAATAATATAGTTTTACAAAACAGAAATTGTAAGTAATCAAATGGAAATATCTAAATAAGTCTTTAAATTGACTCTTTTTTTTCGCGCGGTGCGTTTGAAACTCCTTCAAAACGGAAGGTTTTTGTGATACCCAAGAACCTACTGCGGTAACAATATGAGTTGTTTTCAAATATATTTGACAAAACATACAAAATACACGCTGTTATTTTTTTTACATCTAAGTGTAAGAAATGCCTCATTTTGTACAAAATGTCTCTCTGGAGTGCATACCCGTACCATTTCCCATGTAAAAGGGCTGGTATACTTGGGCAAATATCTCCAAAAGTAACTTGATAAAGGTTGAATTTTTGGTGTCATTAGAAGGGTGAGACATTTTTCTTTAAAATGAGACTAAATTCATTGATTTCTAAGTAAAATGATATTTCGCTCAAAATACCTCAAATAAGCACTGCCCAACAGCAAGAGCTATTTTTAAATCCACTTGACGCCTAAAAAGAGCAAACAGGTAATGTTCATCGAGTTCTCCGATCGAGACACGCGCCTAAATGCCCACAAATAGTCCGTCCGTAGATTTAGCCTTCGATGTGAAACTAATGAAGGCCACCCAAGAGGGAAGACCCGGGGGAAGAAGAGGTAATAAGACTCGAGAGAGAAGAGGGAAGAAAATCCCAGAGGGACGACGAGCGAGAGAGGGAGGGAGAGGAGGAGGAGGAGGAAGTGGTGGTGGAGGCGAAAGCCCTTTCCTCGGCTCATTCGGCCCTTTTAAGACATCACTTCAAAGACAGCCACCGTTTCTCCCTCACACCTAACTAATTTCCGCGAAACGAAAACTTCCAAACTTTTACCTCCTTTCCACACGATGAGGAATTCCTTTGAAGTCCTCTGTGCGTTACTTGACGGATTCAGTGACGAGTTGACGGATATAATATCAAAATCTACTCAAGACGCCCATAGAATTGTCAAAACTTAAGTTTTCATGGATATAGCAATGAAAGTCAAAGAGAATAGTGCATAAAAGAAAAACTTTTTCTTTCATGCATTGGTTTGCTTTGAAATTTTTCATCTTTCTTTTATGCATCATGCATAAGTTCCACACAATTTTTCAAGAATCATCGGATTTTATATAAACCGAACCAAGTTATTCATTAAATATTTTCAGCTTTTAACTTAAATGAAGTACTGACAGGTCACCCTTCTCCATTAAACGGAGGTTAAATGAGTTGGACATGGATATGGCCATGTAAGGCAGGGTGGTATAGGCGAATAATCCATGGGGAATTAAATAATTTGGCTAGGAAAATAATTTAGACACACTATCCAAACACATCAGCGGCGAAAAAGCGGCAAAAATATACTCCCGGGACAAGTTTCGTTTCCAAGATCGGTGTTCGAATTGAATATCCAAACTCAGACGTAGAATCGCAAAATAAAAGTTTCATTCGGCATCGTAGGAATCAGTTAGATAATGATATGTGACGATATCAGGTCATGCTATGAAAATTCACAATCGACACATAACTACCGAAGTACCATTGAATCATCCTGCTAAACTATTAAATGAAAATTTCAGTCCTGGAGCTAATTCCTTAAATCCTCAAATATTAATTTAGCTGTGCACCACAAAGAAATTGTAAAATGAACAATAATTAGTTACCAGAATTAAAAGCAGAAGTATGAACTTTCTTCCCATGACAGTATCTCCGAACTCGCTCCGTGGATTTTGAATGGCATCCACCAAAAAAAATTTTACTTCTAAAACTTTTACTTTTAAAAATTTACATTTAAAAATCATGCCTCATACACCAACAATCTTCGCAAATGAATAACTCGGATAAAGTA
Source organism: Ceriagrion tenellum (assembly GCA_963169105.1). NCBI lineage: Eukaryota > Metazoa > Arthropoda > Insecta > Odonata > Coenagrionidae > Ceriagrion > Ceriagrion tenellum. The sequence continues at coordinate 120,030,936 of OY720643.1, forward strand.
AAAGACATTATTAAATGAACTTGAGAATATATTCCGGCGAAAATTTTCCACTCTAACCTGCCTTTTCTTACCCATTCTCGCAGACGATTCCGATGCATTATTGCAATACCGTCACGCCGTATTCTTTCGGGTAAGCACAATAAAAAATGTGTGCTTCACGGTATTTGGTTTCTTAAGATGGCTCTGCTTGGACGATTTCTTCCTTGCCGTCCGAACCTCGCGTTCCTCTTTTGCTATAGTTACAATCAAGCATCCACGCCTTCTGTTCTCATAAGCATATCTTTCACCAATTTGACGCAAGACTTTTTCGGCCTTTCCCTTAATCTCACACCATCCACTCCTCTATTATAAATCTGAGAGTTAAATGCAATGCCTCAATTACCGCAAAAAAATTCATTTCTGAAAGCATGGGTTATAAAAGGAAGGGATGCCTAGGCACTTCCGAAGGGCAACCCCGCCCCAGCGCTAAACTCAACAAAATGGCACTCCAACACTGAAGCCGTAATCAATCACTCAACGGGCTTGATTCTTTTTACGAGGAGTGTAACCCTCGCTCGAGGGCGTACTCCAGGCACACACGAGTTCACAAAGTGGTTCACTAGGCATTTATTCCCGATCACCGAATTTATGCAGTACAAGAGCTAGCCGCAAGACCTCATTATTTTAATCTTACAAATCTAATCAGGAATTCGATTCTCATCTATTCTACCAACACGTCACAACCAGCGAGGCACGCTCCATTCATGTGAGCCCATTATCCAATCCACATTCATTGGAGACCCATTCAACCCAATCCATTCTCGCCTCACCTCACTATCACTTCTCCTCACCCACCCATCGACACATCCGCACGCTTACCCTGGCACACCCGAGTTTCGTTACCCTGCAATGCCGCGGGAAAGGGTACACTTTTGCACACTGAAATTGTTGCTTCCCTAGACAAATATTAATTCATAGATGTAATCCACATGCTACCAACGACTTAACTTTCAAGTCTTGCGCGCCTTTATGAAGGGATTATAATCCCAACATCCGTCCTTCCATCTTGAGCACAAATTTGGCCATCATCATTATTGGTCGTTAATCCAAAGATAGGTGGACTGCTATAACATGGAAGCTAGAAGTAACACTTTGTTCACACCCAGTCAGTCCATCTAAACTCGTAGAATGACAGCAATGCAAGGGCGAAGACCAGCTTCCCGGATCTCACACCACGGCACAATAATCAGGCGTAAATGAAGCTGCCTCGAGGATAGGAACAGCGGCACGAGTCGCTAAAGTGACAACCATTCTCAGATGAAAGGCGCTATCAGTCTATCCCAGGGCTCACTCTAACCCTTTGGCATCGTATGCCTCTCGTTCTTATTGCCCTGATTCCGTCACAACACAACGGAATTTTCGCGACTGGCCTATATGATTTCCGAAGACCCTGAAGAGAGGAAATACCTACACAGAGAGACAAAAATCACTAAAGTAATAACGCACGACAAAAACAGTTCCATCTCCTTCATCTACTCAAATGTGCTAAAAAAGGCATTCCATGCAATATTTTATGTTGGTTTGAGCGTCAAGTATTCCGTTTAGAAGTCCAGCAAACCTGCTCGGCAGCCTAAATAGGGAAAAGCGGTAAAAAAGAACGATGTATTCGAACGATATAAATGTCCATGTATGTAACCATAGAAAGGCAAACACGAAGTCAAAATAAATTGAACACAACGACAATGGCAATCAAACATTGGCCAAAACACCCATAACTGCACTAACATAAGTCACTGAAGACACCCACCCAAAGGGATTAAATTTACTGCCGCCACCATCAGCACCTGCGACCACTGAACACCTCGAACTGCTTAATCTCGCGCGGATTCATAGTTGGATTCCAGAATAAAAGGAATGCATAAAAACATAAATTCTACTGTCCGCAACAGGATGACAAAGTCCGGCACTTGAAAGATCAGCCGCCGCCAAGCATCGGCACAATTTTATCCTCCGAATTACCCTTCCATTATACTTAGCTTTTCTCATCTTCAGAAGATGATGCGACTTAAAAGACAATATCCAAACGTAAATTTTTATACCGATAAGCCACTAATAGATAGTAATTGATAGTTTCCATTAATTTTAGGAGTTTAGGATGACAATATCAACGATTTGCACTTAAGGAGTAATTCTTGTAGTTTTCTGAGAAATGGAATTCAAATTTGCTATCTAAAGGAAACGTGTTTTATTCTAATGTATACCGTAAACCGGGGCTACTTTGACATGTTTTTGGAAGTTTTACTACATTACACGAAAAAATATGCTCGCAATTCAAGCTTTTTGTACCTCATCAGAACAATTGAAGTCTTGGCTTTGAGATGTGTGCTATACAGCAGTCTAAGATCCCCCATTCATTTTATATATATTTTTTAAAAAGGTGTCAAAGTAACCTCGAGTGTGGGGTTACTTTTACACCTCATTAAATTTGCCTGAAAGTCAATGATAATTGTAGTGCAGGTTTCTTTGACACCTTTAAAACAAAAAATACATAAATTTTACATAGTTTTTCATATATTATACACTTATTTATAGAATAAAAAGAATATAAAGTTGAAAAGAATCAGTCATTTATTTGTAATAATATTCTTACAATATTAATAAGAACTGCTGTACTATGTGTACTTAAAATCAGTCAGGATATTAACAATTTAACATTCTTACAAAACAAATCAACATAATTATGATTAAACATTTAAAAAAATACTCAAAAATATCAGTCTGTATCTTCACATCGTTGGCATTCATACGTCCTTATTTTGGTCCCTCCATTGCAATGACCACAGACCCACTTCAAACAGGTCACACAACAGATCCAATCCCTATTCAGTTGATAATGACGGTAGTCACATTTGCAAATAGTGCACAGGTTTCCATCCTCTTCATTTTCATCTGCTTTGTTCCTCACACCTTTCAATTCACTCAAAGGCAAGTCGTCTTCGTCGGAAGAAACGTCGAAGTTTGCGTTTGAAGTTGGTTTGCGTATTAACCTTTTATTTCGACGTGGTTCTGGTAATTTTGCCAATCCAGAGGTTGAAGGATGATTGTTTGAGTCAAGTTCTACTTGGATATCTCTTTGGTCTAACTCAGGAGACTCAACTCTACCAAATTCATGAAATACAGGTTCATCCAGTTCAAGATCAATCAGATTGTCATCGTTTTCAATAGGTATGGTGTCCGCTAGTACCTGGATGGGCTCAGAGGACTGTGACTCATTGTTCATAACTTGAGCTCCTGGTTTGTGGACGATTTTCTTTCCTCTCTTGTGTCGCACTCTGTCTGCATTAAATCCTCTTGTCTCCTTGAGAAATTCAAGAAAACTTTCGTCAAGAATTCGCGTCGTATTTTGTCCATTTTCCGATGGAAGCTTTCGCAGAACAGCTTGTGGGTCAAATGGATAAATCCCTGTAGTTTTAAAAGAACTTTGTAAATTCTTTGTGACATTGTGAGCAATGGCATTCATTAATCTTTGCAATAACCTAGGAAACTGCTCTTTGGGTATTATTCCTTTCTTTCTAGATTCTATCCTCCAGTTATCAAGAACTTTGCGCCATTGTTTTTTTAAAGGTGCATAAACCCCGACATCAAGAGGTTGAAGCATGTGGGTTGAAGATGGTGCAAGGGTCGTGAAATAAATATTATTAGCCAATGCAGTTTTTACAACTTCAGGTGCAAAGTGAGACGCTAAATTATCACCAATTACGACAACTTTTTCGTCTCCTTCTCTGTGTTCGTTAACATGTGGCAGTAGTATTTTAAAGAACCATATTGCGAATAGGTTAATATCGAACCAACCAGAACTGCTGTTATTGTATACTGCACCAGGTGGTCCGCCTTGGGTCCAGTTTTCATAAAGGTGCTTAGACTTATATACCACCATTGGAGGGAGCATTTCGCCTTTTGCTGTGCCACTAAACATTAAGCTAATTGAAGACTTCGAATGTTCTTGGATTCTTTCAATACGCTTGCGTCCTCGTGGCACTACAACTTTTTTTGCACCAGGGTCATCTGTGATGTTGGTTTCGTCATAATTATAAATTAGTTCTGGACGAGTCCCTTCTAATGCAGGTCTCAAGTTCTCGAAATATTCTGTGATTTCCGCGTGGCCCACTGATGCACGTTGGGATTTTATATTTTCGGCCAGTCTGGTGGTCAGATTATTTCTCGAGGCGAAGCCGTTCACAAATTCATAACCTGGCCTATTGCCAACCCACTGAGAAAAATTTCTACCCTGCTTGCAAACAAATTTATGAACGACCTCTCGAATATCAGCCTTCGTGAATGGATGCCCCCAGTCTGCTACAATGCCCAATGTCTCAGCAATCAACTTCTCTTCTTCGGGTGTCAAAACTGTTGGGTGACCATGCTTTCCTTCATGCTTCCTGTGAATCCTGTTGTGGATAGTTATTCTCCCCACGTTATATTTTAAAGCAGCAGCTTTTTGGCTAAGACGTCCGCAACGAACCTCTTCAACAGCTTTGGCGAGATTTGCATCGCTATAGCTTTTGTATTTTCGAGCACCGATATTTCTTTTATAGGCTCTAACCATTGTAATTTATTTGTTGGCACAAACAAACACAAGGTTACACCTAAAACAAAATGAACGTTACGATATCAGTTTACAGGTACCTAACGTTGTTTTTTTTTACCAACATTATGCATAAATAACTGAATAATGTTCGATAACTTACCTATAGATGAACAGAGAAATCCTATTGCACCACCAACTCACTCAAAATGCGACACAGTAGACGTCGGACACCGCACTGGCGAGCGTGTCGTGACCTGCTCACTCGCAGATCCCTCCCCCCCACGTCCCGCGACCAGCCAAGCGACGGCCGCAGCCGAAAAAGCGAGCCAAATGACCAAGATCGCGTCGTGTCAAAGTAGCCCCAAAAACTGTCAAAGTAATCCGCAAAGTCAAAGTAGCCCCGGTTTACGGTACCTCCTGTACAATTGAAAAATAAATCCTCAAACTCACACTATCTTACTATCTGCATTGGAAAGAGAACAGCACCACAACCACATTAACATTCTAGAGAATATATCACGGTACACGAGTTTAGAAGCGGGAGATAATTAACACCATTTTATTAATATCTACACAATCACTGTGGCTGGAATCAAAACCACAAAAAAGCTGGAAATTTTAAATGCGATTAAGATGATGAAGGAAAATTACTTATCTATGACCTAAATTTCAATGGCCCGGCGGGATAATGGAATCCCGACTCCTAAGTATATAAATAAATCCCTTGGGCACACCTCTTTGGATGTGAAAATTATGCCAATTCAACGCCGTGCTTTCTGAATTTATTCCCGGATTACAGACCGATGCTTATGCCTACTTCGCGTAAAGTCCTCACTCTCTCATTTTTTGCAATCCCATATGAGAAACGGGAGTGCGAGAAGGCAGACTGCCGCTATGCGTGGATACAGACACTCACGGCTGAGCGATCGATGAGAGCACGACCAAAGCAAGGAAAGCGTGCATTTCATACAAACCAAGCCAGGGAGACATCCACGGGAGAAAATCTCCAGTGCTTATTAATTAAGGCGCATTTTTCCAGACTCGAGGAAGCGAAAAAACCTCTAACAACCATTTCCGAAAATTTTCAGGGAGCGCGGTGACCGTTGAAAATGCGACTACATTATTTTTCTCCGTTAGCGAGCAGGAAAACTTGAAAAATAAAAGAAAGTCCCACTCACTTCCCGCCATCACAGTCGTTCATTTGTTTCTCTCCCACGTCGTTAATTTCCCACAAGGCCAATCCCCCTCTCTCCGTCGGCCTCTCCACCCCTTCCCACCCCCCCTCTTCCCCCAACCGACCCTTTCGCTGAAGCAAATGCATCAAATGGCTTCACCTTCGCCATGAATTTCGCGAGAAATAAAAAGGAATTTAAAGCTAAATGAAGGAATGTCTACCAGCTCTTTCAATTACAAACCAACCATGGCCGGCAAGCTTGGGTCTCCCGGAAATCAAAGTACTAAGTTTGCTCGCCCTATGTTAACAAAAAAAATATCTTTGCTACGTCGAAGTCTGATGACAAATTCGAAGGAATGACATGAGTGATTGTCGGGAATTTTATCAACGATGGCATTTAACCACAGATACTCAGAAACTTACACTACTCCCTTAAGGTATTTATTCATTTTGTCCGCTCTTTTCCACGGTAAAATTACAGTTCATTGCATGATTGAAATTTGAGCACTGTAAAATTCGTGAACTTTCTGCACATCGAGTTATGATTCAAAATTAAGTGGGACGTAAGCTGTATGAATCTGGCGAGGATACAAAACTCTCAAGAGAAATGAAATTAAGACACGGAAAACAATACTCAAAGGAACGATGCTGAGATCCAACGTTCAAACTCATTATTCAATAAAGGCATGCAACGGACGGCAAGAGGAGTGATTTACTCTCCCAAAGCAGCTGCACGAAGACGTAAAAACAGCCTATAATCAGACAGAACAAATTTGGCAGGAGGGAAGCACGTAGCCTTGAGAACATCAAGCAAGCTCCAATAAATTATTTTCACGAGGATGATCCTAGCCCGTTTAAAAGACGATATAGTTGAAAAACTGTAATATATTAATGTAAAGAATTCCTTGAGGCTTAGGGAATAAAACATCTCCACCAATGTTATGGATGACCCATTAAATCCGAATGACATTTTTACAAGCATATTTTTGAATCAATTTTCTTCCCGAGGCCAAAGTGACCCGCAGAAGTCATACAATTCAATATACAACCATGTGAATAACAATCCAGCGTTTTCGGTAACAGAAGAATAAAGATGTTCAAGAACACCAGACTCTAAAGATCAAACTAACCCAGTGTAAACGTATCAAAAGATATTAGTTACGAGTAATAGATAATTACATGATAATTACACCTGTATCTATATCGATGGACAATATGGGCAAGTAAATTCTTCGATTTTATAAATAATTACAGCGATTCTTTCTTTTATTTAAACGACAAAAAGTGGACTCTGGTTTTGCATATCAAAAACATGCGGATACGTAAAAGAAAACTCGATAATTTGCTAACAAGATATGTGACAAAGTAGCGCCGGAGGAAAATATAACTCATGCAACTAAAGATTAACTGTTCACTTCAATAGAAAATATCCGAAATCGACAAAATTGAGAGATCATCAACCATAGAACATCCTAGTCTAAGGTTAAAGGTCGATATGCGATGTAAAAATGCCTCCCGTCACATCGGCAAATTCATTTCCTCACTAATAGACTGACCATCTCATCCGATTTCGTATAAGGGCGTTTCCGCAGAAACACAAAGCTCTGACTCAAAATAATCCGGGCGCATTGTAAGCGCAGCCGCGTTTGTTTCCCTTTAGTTTTGGTGAGGAGTCAGTGGCATTCCATTGTCGTGAGGTTATAGAGCTCCCAGTGGGAGGAAAACCCTCTACCGTCAGAGAGGAGAAATGAAGATAAACAGATAGACAAACCTTGATATAGACACGCATTTAAGTTTCCCAAGGGGCACACGTGGTGCAGGTAAAAAGTAAAAGTCCTCTCCTTCACAATACAAAAACTTGCATGCATGTTAAGTAATGCAGTATCCACCACTTGACAGGTTCCAAATTAAAATTCCCATCTATGAATGAATGCCCTAAACTATTCCCAGCCTGGACACCACAATATAGATACCAGACATTATCAGAAATCACAACATCTACAGATTTCTTCTAATGTTAATGATAGTTCTTGCTGAGAATAAACTGAGATTAATCTTTAATAGGTATAATATAATAAGACCATGACAGGGTTTTTGCTGAGTATTTTACTCATGCCCAAGTCAAATTGTCCAAAAGAAGCGCCTTCATCATGTCAATTTCAGGGAAAGATCGTTAGAAATAATTACTCTACGCGCGAAGATACGCCTTGCAAGTAGATAATAGAGCGTAGCTGATGAATTGTACAGTTCGTTCAATTTGCGCGCCTTCAAATGAGTGGCAACCAAGATCTAACATAGTATACAACCCTTGTCCCCACATTCAATTCAAGTTTAAATGCCCGATTAAGGGCTCAATTGAATTTGAGCCATTTCGACTTCGTATGAAATGGAATATTAGAGTACTCAGCTCTAAAACAAAGGTAAAGAGTAGAACCAAAATAATGAATGATGGAAATTTCTATCTCAAATGTACAATAGTCCAATGTGAAGAAGAAGTATGGCCTAAACAATCACGTTTTTGCGGAAAAAATGTCAACTTCTTAAAGAAGAGAAAGCACACTCACTCACTACAGACTCCCATTCAATTCCATCTTTTGGAAGTGATCTGATTAATAGATTTGCAGAGTGATATGACTGACGCCCATAATTGCCCAATTTAGACCGACGCATTTATTGAAATACTATTGAACTTCCTATCCAAAATTTACACCCGGCAACGACGCAGCCGTTCAGTCGGATAAACCCATTACTCAAATCTAATAGTCGCGATAGTTATTTCACCGAATTATATTTTAAGCCAATGACGATGGTGGAATTAACCTTCTCTCGATTCGGGGATCCAATCTGCTCTGCCTCTCGGATCCAATACATAATTTCATGGGTCGTCAGGTCGGCTCAGATGTGAGAGCTATTATTGATGTAGATTTTGAGAGTATGATTGATAGTGGCGCCAGTCAGCAAGTTGGGAATTTAACGCAGTGTATTAGCCTCGATATATCGTCAGGCGTACGTGCAAAATCAAAATTAACAGCCATGACTCGGCTTCCAACGTGAATGAATACAATGAGGAAGTAATTCCCTTTAAAATAATTAATATAAACGGATTTGATACTTAAGCCCCAAAAATTGTGAAACAAACTTCACAATTTCTTCTCAGTTACGTTCCCACTCTCGAGAATATTTCACAGAATATTCCTGGTAGAGAATTAAATAAAAGATATAGAATACAGGCAGGAGGGGCAGAAAATATTATGAGATCAAGAGTGATTCCACAATTTCAGCATCAACGTTTTGACCGAAGTTTAATAGGTAGCATGCAATGCAATAATACACCATCCAACATCTTCCAACATAATCCAACAACAATAAATAAAACCTAAGGAAAGAAAAGGGACAATAAAACTGAAATTCATACGTTCTAATATAGAATATAAATACTCCAAGGTTATAGGAATTATCATGGTTTTTGTACTCCCAAATATCATGGCGCATAATTTAACATCATCTTCGTTCATTTCCGCTGGCACTACACTTAATCTTAGCTTAGGGAGCAATACAAACAATTTTCCAAAACCTTTCAACCATATGCACCTCGACCTTCTGGGAAGAATAAGAAGTATTAAACAAAGGGAAATACGGGCTACCTTTTCCATTCATGCTCATTCTACACTCATCAGCACTTTGACAGTCAAAAAAAGTTTTACTAGGAACAAGAGAAAAATTTCAGTCTTTTCCACTCATTAAAACAATACGGTAAATATGTTTACAAATTTCCACAACTGCGACAAATAATTCTTAATTTAAAAATAAAGTTAATGAATACAAAAAGGGCATCATTAATGATTCAATTCAGCTAAGAACTGCGAACAAATTGATTTTCCGTACAGCTGCTTCTTGCTTAAAAAACAAAAATAAACGCATTAAATCTAGAGAGAGGGTGACTGACGGGTCATAAACGGATTCGGTGCTTCACATGCCAAGAGCGACATTTCAGTTAACTCGTTCTCACGGGAGAGAATCTCGAATGATTCATTTTCGCCAGGAGCAACTCTAGAAGGAGATGGCAGTCGTCTTTCCCAGACATCTACGCCCGTCGAAATAAAATTACAAAACATAGAAGCCTGTCATAATCGTCATAATCAGCAGCAGCAATCATGATCAAATAACAACGGTGGGCAAATCAGAACAAAAAGACTACAGAGCACACTACTTATCGCCTCCTAAATAGACTTGACGAGCGAATGGATCCGGGTAAAACTGAGCGCAAGATAGTCTGGTAGATGAGCGACTACCTCAAGATCCACGCGAGCAGATGGGCTCAGGCGACGCGCCTACTCGATGAACCACGTTCATCGAGGATAAATAAAATACTTCAGAAGTTCCCTCCGATGCCTGCATAGTTCAGAAAGGGGCAGAGGCGCTCTGGAAGAGATTCTACCAATTGAGTCAAAATCAAATAAATGGAAAGTTTAAATAAGAACAATAACTTGCAATGTAAGTAAATATCAACCACCATAACTTCTCAACTGAAATAGGTAGTAGTATCAGTATAGCAACAATTACAAGAATGGTGCAACACTCCGGCATCACACGTGTAACACCTTTACAAACTCTTTCGCGTACGAATGAAAGCAAAAAAACCAGGAGCATAGTTCGTTCCCACAAGTTTCGTTATAATTTAAATGAAAGCTCTATGTTGATTTAAATGAAAGTTCTATGAATGAAGCGAGAGCGCAGATAAAGCCTAATAAATCTACCAAATTAAGGTTAACGTAGAAATCCCTCAATTACTAAAATTAATTAAAATCTGCTCTAGGAACATAACGGGACATATAACTTTGTGAATTTTAAGTTGAACAGAAGAGGCGGCTAGTTTCAGATTTTACGGAAAAGATGTTCATTGACTCACAACTTTAAGAGTTAACTTTATTTACTCGGCCTAAAAATCACGTCACCTCAGCGTTAGGAGTTAGCTTTTTTCCCTTCTCATATTTTAAATGCACTTGGTCAATGATGAAGCTCGCTGAGAGGCAGGGGTATCAAAAATTGCATAAAAGCGGCATAAACGAGTCATCGCTATTTTTTATACCAAGAGGTCAAGCCTTTAACAGAAAACGTATCTTCCAAGCACCTTTTCAAAATCCACAGTAACTATAATTTAATATCAGCTCCAATTCATATAATACAGACGCACAGCACTCTAATAGAGAGCGGAAACGACTGCAATATATTATAAAATTTATAACTTAATACAAGTAAGCAACATTATAGTCTCGTATCAATGAAAACGAAGTTAAATGAACCAATGAAAAAACCAAGTATCAAAACTTGAACTGGAAAAAGCATGGGGACGAGGGAGTAAATGCAGAGAAAACTTAAAAAAAGCTCAGTTTGAAAGACCCAGCGAGATTTCTTCCATTATTGAGAGAATAATACGGCTAAAAGCTTGCACAGCAACTCATCGCTTGGATTGCGACCGTAGAGAAACAGAGACATCGGTAAAAAAAATCGCGCCCCAGGAGAAGCGCAATATTTCCCGTGCCCCACGGAAGACGTCAGCGAGTTTCTACTAAATGTTTCAATGCATGAAAGTGCGCCGTATCAGTGTTTGCGGACGTTCGATTATAACATGTAACGTGAATTATTCGTAAAAGTACGTTAAGTAGAGAACATTACATATTTTCGCGCTCCCGAACATCGTCGCACAAGAGTTAAAATACAAAGCAGTTTACGCAGGCGCAGAGGGCTATTTTTTTCATAATCACCATTTTTAAGTTTCTGTCAGGTTGCCAGGATTTTAAACAGAATATTCGATGAGGATGTAGTGAATTTTAACTTTGTGAGATGAGACTAAAAAAATCGTGGGTAAACTTACGGAAATAACCATTGGCCAAGTAATTAAAAAATAAAGAACCATAAAATACCATCATAATAGGTATTATGTTAATTAATTGAAGTGAAAATAACTAAATAGCTCTAATATTTTCGCTTAAGTTTTGGTCTCACCGGCACACCAACCGTTGCGTTGATCAATCCAAAATTAGAGTATTTTTTTAGGCATTTTGAGGTTTATACTTAATAAGTGGAGGTTATAATGAATACTGACACAGGAGATAGTGAGTGAATACACTGCCAGAGAGCAAATGAAGCTCCCTTTCATCCCCAGTGATTCAAATGCCGAGCGACAGCTGGATCATCGACGCCGATTCAACGCCTAGGCGTGTCATCTTTCACTTTCAACGCACGCCTTCCATCCCCACAGCCATCGCCGCTGACGGTTTAACGCAATTACAGACCGCGAGAGGTCATGCTAAACCTAGTGACATGAGTTTCCCCGCATACTTATATTAAAAAAAGACTCATCTTCACAGAAAGGGTACTGATTGAAATTCCCATCGATTTGCACATGCTCGCTTCGAAATAAAGCACTCGAGACGTTACGAAAACAAGACGAAAACCAAAGTGAAGAAATTAAGTTAAAACTAGGTGTGGAAGGTGACAGCTGTCGGAATTCGCAATTGGTGCAAAGTAATACCTCGCAGCGAAAGAAACAAAAGGAGATCGGGCATGTCGTTAAATATATAAATTACCACCTATTGACTCTCATACAGCCTAAGACTTGGTCCCTATGTCATCTTAAAAGGAATTTAACTTTCCCACTACCAAGATAAATTCCGTTGATATAGAAGAAAATAGGTAACATAGAGTGCGTAGCAAAGAGATTAGGACGAGAACAGCGCTAGCAAAGGAAGAGTAGAGCAATAGAACAGATGAGACGAAGGGGACCTTGGGTAAGGACGTGAAGAAGAGGCTGGTAAAGAGCTTGATATGGAGCGTACCGTTGCATGGGGCAGAAACATGAAAAGACAACCCGCAGGAAAGATGATAGAACAGAGCTGATGACGAGGATATTGGGTAAGGACGTTAAGAAGAGGCTGGAAAAGAGCTTGGTACGGAGCGTAGCGTTGTATGGGGCAGAAATGTGGACCCTCAGAAAAGAAGATGTGAATAGGCTGCAGGCGTTTGAGACGTGGGCGCGGAGAAGGATGGAGAAGGTGCCTTGGACGGACAGGAAGACAACCGGGGAAGTTATAAGCACGGTGGGCGAGGAAAGAACACTTCTGAATGAAATCCGGGATACGGAGGGTAGGTGGCTGGAGGAAGTAACGAAGGCGAATGGGTTGCTCAAGATTGTGGTGGAGAGAAGGATATTGGGCAAGCGGGGAAGGGGAAGAAAGAGAATAGATTTTATTGATGGTATGAAGAATGGCAGATCGTACTCAGAGACAAAAGAAGAAATACTAGGTAAAGATATATAGATAGGACCTCGAAAAGGCAGAAAACGGAGGAGCTCCTCTAATTTTTAACAAAACCTAACTCTTCTTTATGAAATAATGCAGTCAAAGATTTCAAATGATCAGATTTTTTACCGAGCCGCAAACACTACGAAAAAATGGCCTTCATCTTTCATAGGATCGCCATAAATTTCTCATTTTTAAAATAACTGAAACCATCAAAAAATGTAAAGGACTTCCACTTGTTTTTATTCTTAAGTTGCCTAACAGCATGAGATGACTTAATTGCAGACTATCACTGAGTCAATAATCTAACGATCTCGATGCTCAGCGGTGCACGTCCACAAACGCTCAAATGCTTTTCCTACGCCATTCAGAACAAAGCGCTCATTCAATCATATTGTGAAAAGTGAAATTAGTGTAATGCACAAAGGGAATAGAATATAGTTCAGACTTTCAATAATACGCTGCAAAGGTGACAGTTCTGAAAACAATCAAGTCCGACTACCAGATAGGCGATAATCTATCACTCTTGCATCCGCATCGCATATTCTAAATGACATTAAAAAATAACAATGACTGCGTCAGGTGTCACTTGCGGAAAGTACTTTACGTTAGTGTTCATTATGAAGTGAAATACTTCGTACTTTCCTACAATATGTTTTTTAGAAAAGTATTTCTCTTCACTACGGATACTGACACCCTCCGAATACTACCACGCCCACAAGTAGAAACATGACGGTCACAAATTTCTCTCACACCTTGTTCTACTCTCGCTTGCACGTTTCCACGGAGTGAGAATAAAGAGCTCCAAGTTTTTAAATATTCTTTCGCGTCCTTACGCTACAATGACAACATTATCGTAAAGTTTTCTACACCTAAGCAACTCTGCTTCCGAAAATACCGTCTTAAAAGCCAAAATACGCGGAAAAAGATCCTTATGTACCGAGATCACTTCACCTCGATCGTTACAATAAAAATGTAGGATTCAAAAGGTAACACCTAAGTTTTTATACTCCTAAGGAAAAAATTTGTCAGGACTAATTCGAAATCCTGGAGCAAAACAGAAACATGAGTAATCGTCTCCGGCTTCACTTTGTGGAAGTGAGTAATATCCATGATAAAAATAACTTTGTTTCAATCCACACCATTTGTTATGAATACGACCAGGGTTTCAGGTACTTCGACGAGGTACTATTCCCTGGTCGTACATTATAATAGATTGTGTGGATTGAAACAAAGTTGTTTTTATCATTGGACAAAATAGAAAACGAAAACTCGTTTAAAGTTCGTCATTCCGTTTCGCGCCGACATTCCCCCCGAATCAAAAGACAAACGAACAGGTGCCCGACTCCATAAAATCCTCCTCCCGAGGAGTGCACGACAATCATCTGACACAATCGGGAGGCGCAGGCCTTTCACTCGCGTCCACGCGGCGCCGAATAAAACTCCTGCCCAGACATGAGGTAACGGGGGAAGGGGGGGACTGGAGGGTGGAGGAGAGGGTGGAGGAATGAGAATGGCACACCGGCTTCCGTGATGGAAAGGGGAGGAGGGAGGGATAGGCGGAACTTCCTCAAGATGTAAGGGGAGGGAGAGCGATTGGAATGGGATGATGTGAGAGGGCGAGTGGAACGGAAGGCGCGGGGGCCGGGATCGTGCCCTAGGCGCGCCGGTGTCTCCGCGGGACAGGATGGTCGTGGTGCGGGATCCATGTCGGAAAATCAATACTCTGGGATGACTGTTGGAGGAGGGAGAGGGGGAGGTGGAGGTGGGGAGGAGGGGGAAGGGAGTGGAAAAGGGCGGCGCCTACTACCACCACATAACCTTCCACTCCCCCTCTACACGTGTACCCCTTCGCGTCCTCCTCCCATAACCTCTCCAACCCCTTTTCTCATCGGGCCCGCCTTGTCCCTCGACCTTCCCCCCGTTTGCACCCCCCTGCCGGTGCCGCCCGCCCCTTACCCCCTCCCTCCCGAATGGTAGGGGGAGGGGAAAGGGGTCGTGGGAGGGGCCTCCCCTCCACTCCCGCCTTCCGACTCAAACAACACACCGACGTCTCCTCTCCTCCTCCCGTGGTACGTATATACATACGAATATACATGTTTAGATAAACGCACCGAGCGCCACGCTCCTCCGTTTGCATCTCAAATATCTCTCATCGTCCCTCGCATGAACATCGAAAATAGCGAACGAATATTCTCGTTTCACAAGAACAAATAAACATCAGCGTACTATTCAAATTCTCGATGATCAATCCCATCTAGACCCACCTGCACCCGCACTCTCTACTCCACCCGCCCATTCCCAGATTATTCTTGATCTAACGCTCCCTCCACTTCCACCTCTCCTCCTTGATAAATTCTCTTCCTACCAACATTGATACGCTTTCGCTTTCGTCTAACACTTTTACACAACGCGCTCTTTCTCATTTCGCTAGCAATGCTTAATCGCTTCTCTCCGCTAGTCCCTAACAAAATTGTTAATAAACTGTTATTGATCTTAGTTTTGTTTGAATGTATGAGTCTATCCTTTGTGTTTGTTATATTGTGCCGCTGTAAATTGGCAAGTGTGCTGTATTTGGACAAATTAAATAAATAAATAAAATAAACATAAATCGTCATTTAGTAGACTGCTTGACAGTCCTTGCAAAGTCCTGACTATTAATTCCCCAACCACGGAAGTCTTCTCCCAACTATCTTCCCCTACAGGAAAGTTGCGTAGACGCAAGCTCTATTTTTCAAACAGTGTCACATTACTTGACTCTTCGATTCTCTCGCCTCCTTCCATGCCGCCAAAATCTCCCCCTTCTCTTTCCTCTCAAAAGTATATCCCACATTCATTCTTCATACAAACGGAAAAGTCTCTCCTGACTCTAACGCCTAAATAACCCTGCCTTCACATTATAACTTCACTAGTTATCACATTTGAAATTAAATGCTCTCAGCGAAAACTACTACTTAGATAAAACTGAACTGTCATAAAACGTTATGGCAGTAATACAAGGCTCCACAACAACCCATCATCGAACATCATTGATTAAGAGAGACGTAACGCTTTATCGGCGAATGATGAAAATGAGTTTTTCTTTGGTTTCGCAATGTGTGGGTCACTACAATATCGGATGGCTTATTAGATGACCGATGCGTCAATATCACATTCTATTATTACTAATTGATGTGTAAAATATTCCACTGACTCGACACGGTTCATAAGGGACCATGAGGGGACGACGCAATAAAAAGTACCCTCTCTCTCACCAAGCTAGTATCAGCAAAAAAAGATAAAATCTTTTTACGCCATTAAAAAGAAATACAAAATTATATTCAGCGTCTAAGCTGATCAGCTTCTTAAGAATACAATATCAACAACACGCGATAAAGAAAAAATATTCGTTAACTATCAGTGATTTATTTTTTGAAGTCACTTATAAAAAAATATGCGCTCCATATTAGATGTGGTTTTCTCAAAAAGCAAAGATAAAAAACAAGACTTTGTAATGGGTTCAAATTTTCTTAAATGAATCGCTTTAAGTTTAAGACTCAGCCTCCTCGAAAGCGTAAATAGTACATCTTTTACACTCTCCCTTCACATTGACAAAGCGTCCTTTAACATGGTGGCTTGGCAAAGTGCCCATAAGCAGCCGTGTATCCTTCCTTCCCAAGAGAGATGCTATATAGCTGGCCTCAGCGATGGCATCTTCACTTATGAGACCGTAATGTTACCAAACAGAGACGAGATATCCATTCAGGGGCGGAAAAAGACCATCAATTGGTGCATTTTATCAATACCCGCTGCGCTATGATGAAGTTCAATATTATTCTACCATAATCTAGGAACAATTTTTCAGACTATTTATTAACAAATCACTACAATGTCTACAATAAAATCCCAGCCGTTAAGTCCATGAATTGCAAAAAACTTACGAATGGGATGCTCGGGATTTTGAAATGACTCAGTTACCGATTTTTCTAATTAAGTTGAGAATGCCACTGAAAATGAGCATAAAATTTCATGAGGGGTGAGAAAACTATGAAGGTGGAAGCAGCTAGAAGGGGGGGAGGGCAATCAACCGCTGACGAAAACGCAAAGAAAAGTAAATATGTCGAAAATCAGGCGATCGCTATGACGCGTGAGACGTACTATTTTTCGGAAAAATCTTTGTATATTTTCTTAATGGGATTCCTTTATCACCATTCATGGCCATCATATAGCTGTAGAAGTCGTATTGCAACGAAGCAGAGAAAACTTTCGGGAACCCTTAACAACAAATTTTCTACTGTTGAGCCATAAGTGGCGCTATCGTTCGGTGCGGCAGAAGCCAGAACTAAAAGTGGGTTTCTGGTCGAGGGATACATCCCCATCTAAAGCAAATATCATATCTAATATTATTGCCACATCAAATCAGATATGAAATATGACAAAAATATAACCACGTGTGTCTTAGAAAACGGAAGTAGCAGCCAAATTAGAGAAGTAACTGATATTCGTAATTAATTTGTTGAAATCATTTTATCTACCATTTCTCTTGGCTACGAATACAGTAATTAATTTTTTTACTTAATCGTCGCACAGATTGCCATTAAGAAGGCTTAAAATAAGTTTTTCTGCAGTTTGGCTCCTAAATTAACTATGTACATCGTGCAGTCTATACATCTTTTATGTAAAGATGGCCCTAACATTTTACTGTTGCAAAGCATCAGATAAAAGAGCAAGGCAAAGAATAACCTTATTAAAGGCAAGTAAGATACAATCGTTTGAAAAGTAACTATTTATACACCGCGCACGGGTAACAGTATCGACGGGCCAAGGCGTACACTTATTTGGCGATCATAGAAGAATAACCCATTACTTTTGCCTGAGGCAGAGAAATTTTGCAAATGGTCACCAACCAGGGGCAAGATGAATTATCCTCCGCCTATTCCTTTTATTTCTTATTACGAAAGTATCTCTTTGCCATTTCAAGACATATTACAATCATAGCAGTTGAGAGCAAGGACAACATTCACATTATTTCTCACTTGAGGGCGGAATCGATTTGGGCAGAGATTGAATCTCGTTGCAACAGTCTAAAAATGAGCCGCAGATATCCTTGCGTCATTGTGGAGTTGACAGTTCTGGTGACGTATAAACATTTAAACGCGGACAAAGAGCACCAGAAAGGATCACCACAGCACAACAATCAATCGTTCTTTCGGGGATTTGCGACCGGGAGCATGAGTTTCTCGCCCAAATGTATGGGTTATTGACGGCAAAAATTTCCAATACAACCGGTATCGTCGGAATTGTAAGTCTGATGGGAGTCACAATTATCCTCTATCATTAATTATTGGAATTCCTCCCGAAATGCAATAGCAGCGGCAGTGTTGGCACTAAGTCATTCTCCTTGAACACTAAGTTGACGAATGCCATGCCTCTCTTTGAATCTGGTGAGCCACTAATGCTAATGAAGCATTAAGCTCGCCTTCCTCTCCCAATTCCTTTTGAAAACCATCGCTGTCTCAGTTAAAACAGCCCCAGAAAGAGATGTGCCTCAGCTCGTCTCTGGGTAAACCAATAAAGCAAGGCGGGGTCTACCTCTTCGTATTAAGGATTTTGATGGATTAGCGCTGAAAGTCCTGCAGCATCGAAATATTGTCGCCTACGTCTGCTAAATTGTGTTGAAAAAGTAACCACCAAAAAGTAACCAAGTTCCGAAGGTTGCACTTGAAGACGACACCTCTCATGTTTGATTGTGGGTGAAGAAAATCGAGAAAATCCCAGTTTTCCTTAGGGCCCCGTCCACCGCAAGAAGCTACCACTCACTACCAGCCACAATACGCGACACGCGGCCGCGCCGCAACGCTTGGACATACGACAGGGCTAAAAACTAAAAGACTCGCTAAATATCAAAGAATATTTTACTATCCACACTCTCTAAGTCTACAGTCTCGGTAATAATTGTTTGCTCGAGCGAACTTTGAAGCGAAATGTCAAATCATTACGGTCAAGAGAAAGAAAGTGTTTAATGTTTGTGTTATAATACATTCTCTCGCCCCCCTTCTTTTCTCTTCCTCTATTTTTCTCCTATTCCCTTCCTCTCTTATTTTCTCTTTTTCAAACCGTCGAAAAATTTCGGGGGGGTTTTAACCCCCAAACCCCCCCCCCCTGGCTACGCGCCTGCAAATGGACAGTTTGCAATTACATTGTATACTTATTGGGCCACCAGAACGCCGTGTTGGCAATTGCACAGCGAATACCGATTCGATTACCATCTTTGATTAATTCTCTGACTTAGTAAGGGAAAAATGTCAAAGCTGTAAACCTGACCTTGGAATCGATGTATTATTAAGAAGACAGAGCACTCCTCAAGTCACAATTCTCCCGAGTGTCATAATCCACTCACAGTACATACTTATATTTTAACGAAAGTGTTCCGAAAAGGCCGATAAAAGGGCTGATACGGTCAAATAATTGGGAAAAGATACAGAGGCGCATCGGATATATGGGTGATACATCTGCTTATTTGTTTTTTACTCAATCGGAGTAAACGTGTCGAACGTCACCAGCTCCAACTACACCGCCCCACATTATAGGAACGCAGATTATCATAAGTATAAAAGTTTCATTCGACTGATACGGGAGAGGAATGGAGGTCACCTAAGCAGTTAAGGTAGATGGTTTAACCCGTCATCGTAGAGTCAATCTGACACCTGCAGATAAGGAATCACGCGCAGGATTAAGTCTCAATGATATCCAACCGAGTACTGATGTGATTTGTACATTACAAAAGCTTCTGCATTAAGCAGTTGATCACACAGCAAATAAAAAGACATGTTCTTCGAGTGATGAGATAACATTGTTCTGATCAAAAAGGGAAAGCCAGAGAATTAATAAATGAAAACCAAAAACACAAGTAAAAAAAATTTACCGTCAATCTTAGCGATTGACACAGCGGAATAGGCGGTTTTTTAGTAAGTATAAACTGGAATAAACATAATTTTCATGAGCACTACTCCAAAACATCTATTTGGAGGATTTTTTCAGCTATTACACTACGTCCGCAAGTTTGAGGTTATACTTATTGTGATCAATATTTATAAATTGTTTTTCACGACTCCTGTGATCATGTAAAAAATGTTCTACTTCAACAGGAAATGAGTGCTTCTCGCCACAGTGATCACCGCCTTGGATTCAAGGGACAACATATTCATTACATCCTGAGATCATATATGAGGCTGGCTTACGACCAAAGTACGATGAGGTGACAGTGCTCAGGGAAAACTAAACGCACCGTATCTCTGTTCGTTCAACAGAAAACAGAGCAGTCGCGCATGGCACATGGACGACACGTGAGAGCTAATGTGAATTCACGTAGAATCAGGATACAATCAGAGAGAGCCACCTAGAATAATAGTATTCTGGGTGGCTCTGAATCAGACCAATAAAAATTGTCTACTGCGTGGCAACGAATGACTCTCCACATACACTTCATTGCGTTGAATAGTTTATCTCAAAGAGCGAATCCCTCTCATTGCGAATAACAAGTTTTCTGAAGAGAGATCGTATGGATTGCAGTAAGAAATGCCATATTATGATTATAATATTTTACGATTAATATGTAATAATTACCTGAATAGAGTTAATTAACGTCATAATTTCTTTCTCGATGTCATCTAGCTTTCCTAGCACAGCCGGAATATAGAAAATTCTACTGATCGAAAAACTTGGCCGGCGCTCGGAGATAATTACGAGTCCAGGCCAAAAATAACTTCCCATTCATTGCCACTAATGACTAATACTTTCACAAGCCGGCTTCAACGTAACGGAGGAGATTAGGGAGTTACGATCAAAGCGGTTATTTAAACTCCCGTTCTGGAAAATCATAACCGTATCATACAAAAAAAACTGGCCCATCATACGGAAAATGTACACTACTGCGGACTTTAAATATGATTCGCTCTTTACCTAAATGATAGTCACGGACATAAACTGGGACATATCATTATATGGGATGGAACAACGTACAAAATGGACGCACATTGGGCTTTGAATCACGTGCGCCCTTTGGGGTGCGAACTTCATTGGTGGGCAGGAGGTCAAAAGTCAGATTCTACAAACTTCCCGCCGACAACCTCCCTACTGGAATGTCTTGGAATCTCTTTGGGCACATTGAAGAAATTCAGTGCATCGAGAAAAGGCCCTTATGAGTAAAAGGTGATAGAAAATGGTTAGATTCTAAAAAGAGCCCAATTGCTACCTAAAATAAAATTCGTGAAATGAGCGTGTGCAGCGATTGTTTTCGCACTTCGAGGCAATGCACAGAAGGAGTGTATGAGTAACGGTTTCGGCCCGCAACCCGCAAGTGGCAACAGCGTTCAAACTTTCACCGCCCCTCTCGCGAAAACGGCCGCCTTACCGCTGACTTGAGCTCACTAAAATACTCGGTTATTTATTAACTCGTTAAAAATCGATATTACAAAGTGATTTTACGATGGTAATTGTTATTAAATACTGTTGTAAAGTGCTTAAAAACAAGACCAAGATTTTGCTTTCATTACTTTTCATAACCAAGAAAAAGTTGTTTCATAAACTTGTTAATAACTCTTTTATGGCACAATGGAAAGAACTGAACGTTTAAAGATACATTTAAATATGTTTTTCCTACACAATACTACAGGTTCAATACGATAAAACTTCAAGTTTATTCACTATTAAATGTCAAAGAGAGCGCTCCTTTCGTAAACGGCAAAAAACCGGCACTTTTTTGTTCTCACCAGAATAAAAAATCGAGAGTGTAATGTAAAAATAATCGGCAACTACTGTTAAACGCAAAATAAAACAAGCTAAAATTTGTTGTAACTCGCATTCATATAGGTATCACGGTTCATTTTTAATCAGCGTCCAAACTCGAGTCTACATAATTTTTGCACCAACAGTGGTATTTCCGATGAAAAGGGGAGCGAAAGAGCGGAGGATAGAGGGGGTAGGAGAAGGGCGGCAGAGGGGCGGGGGGTGGGGTGGGAGAAGGAGGGCACGACGGGATGGAAAAGGGTCCGCCGCCGGATCCGGAAGTGTGGAGATTATGGGGGAAAAGAATAAGCAGCGAGGGGAGGAGAAGTGAACCGCCACCAATGTCCTCGTGTTCGGGCAAGCGATATGCGGGGGAGGGGTATGGGGGGGGGGGGAGACACGAGAAAGGGGAGTAGGGTTTGCATTTGACTGGGGGGGGGGGAGTCCACCCTCCTCCGTCCCTCCCAATTACTTATTCCCAAAGTCCGGAATGGCCGGCCTCTAGCTAAAGGTTTCACGATACTGATGTCGAATTCGATGCCTTCAAAAATATAGCTGTACACTAATAGACCGCACATCCCCCAAGTAGACCGCGCGATCATACGAAAAAAGCATCAGCAATATTCATATACTCCGAAACGTAAACAGGGTATATAAATATACGTACAACAGATCGAATTTAGAATTGATACATGACTATGTGGAAATTCCGAGTTGAAAGCAAACATTTACACCATAGAAGCTTCTATTACACTTTTCTGAAACGTCAAAATGACAGCGCATACATTACGAGAGATGGGAACCAATAATTTCACCTGGTAGGGACACTAGAATTATTTGCTAAGCTTTCACGGCATGGATATTTTATCCTAGGGAGTAATTTATTGGATACTTATAAACATTTTCGTATGCATATCTGCTGGTTAACCAAATCAAATTCACAGATTTCCACCAGGCTCAAACTCATATTACGTTGAACACGATATTGCATTGCATTGCTGAGAGCACTCTGAATTTTGTCCTCAATAAACGGCTAATATATTTTCAAAGCTCGAACGGAAAAAAACTCACGATAACGTGAATAATGCCACATGTTGTTCAAAAAAATATTTTAGATATTTTTAATATACAGAGAGTAAAGAGTATCCTGAATGGTCAATGGAAAAGTCCGTGCTGGTAATGCAATGGCGCATTTTCAATTAAATTTTACCCAACGGTAGGAAAATGATCCATTATCTTGTTTGCACGATGAGATATAATTCGTTCTTTTATTTTCAACAGGTAAATGGACCCCGCGAGATATATGCGCCCAATACAATGCCCACGTCCAAGTTTAAAACAGTAACAAACGAGCGTTAGGTCTGGACATTCCAACTGTGAAAGAGTCAACACATGAATGCTGGCATGATGTTACCTCAAATGATCGGTTGCCAATGGGTTGGAACAAGATCGACGAATCCGAGCCAACTAAAAAATTGCTAAAACAAACCAAGGGTAGTGATTTCACCACCGAAAGGAAGAGCATAGCATACCTTCCAGCTACATTAGATTCAGGGAAAGGACACTGCATTAAACATTCAAGGCGTAAATGAACACAAGACATGGCACATGGTCACGAATACAAATTTTTAAGCAGCACGTTCAGTCGAAGGATGGTTCCATTTGGGGAATGAGCGAAATAGATAATTCCAAATGACATCTCTTGCGCCGAGCAGCACGCATTCGGAAACATAAACACCACGCAGGACACTCCTAGATAACTAGAATAGAACTTTCACTCCACACATTCGCCACTCATTCACTCCGTGGTTGGCGTTCAGTCACGCGCCTCGGCGCCGGCTTTGAAGGGCACACTACGGGTATCGATTTCCAAACTGTCGGCAAATCATTTAAATGACATATTCCACGCTTCTGGACTGCTACAACCGCGACAACACGATGCCCATCACGTCACCACGATGCGAGAATGGACGTGGCCAATGTCTTTAAAGCACATTTCACACGGGACACGTAATTGCACAGGACTGCTTGAGGACTCCTCAAGATGAAACAACGCGGCGGAAACCCCGGAAAACGGAAGAATCGACCCACATGTGTCTAATCCGACACTCCAATCTAACACAAGAGTATGAATTTCAATTGGCGCCAATTTCACCACAGATTTATCTGTTGAGATGTCTATTTTACAAAAACCAGGAGTAATAATCCATAGCAGCAACAAGTGCAAGAAATTCTATTTCCACGGAAAGTTAGCTGAAGTCGACGTCATACTTATTTTGAGCAAAACGAAAGTAAAAATAAGCACGATGGCGTCCTAAAACACGCCATATTTGCTTCGGTAGTCGGTAGAAGCGGTGTAAAGATCTTTGCGCCAGGGTGTTTGAAGACGTCGTAGGGGGACTGGAGTAGTGACGATTACTCCGGGACAAAGGGAGGAAGCGAGAGGGGGAGA
Organism: Ceriagrion tenellum; assembly: GCA_963169105.1. Classification (NCBI taxonomy): domain Eukaryota; kingdom Metazoa; phylum Arthropoda; class Insecta; order Odonata; family Coenagrionidae; genus Ceriagrion; species Ceriagrion tenellum. Next base: position 120,055,196 of record OY720643.1, read on the forward strand.
GAGGAGGAGGAGGACGGCATGAGAGCGGATGAGGAGGAGGAGAGAATAGAGAGAGGGAGAGAGGTGAATGGAAGAATCACGCAAATATGCCTCGCGGGAGGCAATGAGGGAGAGAGCGAGACAAACGGAGGCTGAGACGAGGAGATTAGCGCGTGCAAGCGCGTCAGATGTGATCATGAGGAGGGGATGAGTCCGCTCTTCCATTGGGGCGCAATAAACAAGAGCACACATTGGCTCACCAACTTCAAAGTGTTCGCTTTGAGCACGTGAGGAGAACATAAGGCTTGGAAGAGAAGAATGCGGAGTTGGCTACTGCCTCCTCGGAAGACGATTCGATTCTCTTCCGTTCCGAAATCTAACCAAACAAATCACCGGCAGCCTACAAAACGGGTTGGGTGTGAAATGCGAAAAGGTGGTTTGGGTGACAGGGATTAAGCAAGGCGAATCTAAGTCACCGATGCAGTGCGACTCACGGAAAGGTGCAGTCATTTATTCTTCAACCACACATTGAACGATGTACATGTCGCATCATGGCTAAGTACGGATGGCCAGCAAATTTGAGGGCATAATTCAAGGCGCTCTCGTTTCATGATTGTGAACAAAACGCTGTAATAACCAATTTTCTCGACTTTTTAAAGCCAAAATCGCGATTTGATTGAGAAAAGACAACAGCTATTCCACCACCATCTTATCAGTTTGTGAACAATGAACAGGAGGAAAAAGCATCAACTAGCGACTAAAATAGGCATAAAAGTGACTCACACGGAGATTCAAACCAGTAAGTTACTTTCGGAGTGTCCTACAATAATAAAGAGAAAATCGTATTTTATAATAAGTTGGCAGAAAATTGTGCCAAGTCTAACCTCTACGGCGCGAGAAATTTCCAGAATGATCACCTAATTATTTACAGAAGATGATTCTATAGGTTACTATTCAGCATTGGAATAGAATGTAGATGTAACGCATAATAATTAACAACAATAATGTATCAACCGAAAATGAAGTTTCATTCCACCGTCATGGGTGCGAGAGCAATTCTTATGATATTACGGCGTGAATTTCTAAATCCCTAATGGAACAACTTAGTCGCGTAAAAAATCAACCTATCCTCGAGTGAACAAATATCACACAAAGGATTCACCTCATCTAATACAGAATTACGACATCGCAGCATAACTTAGAAGGATAACGGTTATGATTAAAAAATTCGTAATTCCCTAAAAGATGCCGCATTTTGTTTTAAATACTGGTAAAAAATAAGCCAAGCTATCATACTCAGCTGATGCGCATAGAAGAGATGTGAGATGGTGAGAGAATATAGAGAGATGGTCTCTTCTACATTCCACCAAATAACGTTTTCGTAACATATCACAATACGGAGTGTCTTGGACGCATAAAAATCCGTCACTTAAAACATGTAAAAGGTATGCCAATGAAGCATCGGTTATCGACCAAAATTTATCTACTGTGAATTATTTTTTTTACCCATATTACATTGGCCTGAAAACATATTTGCGTTTCAGGGCAGAGCTTACATTAGCCATCCTTGGGGATCTCTTTACACCATACATGGAATAAAAACAGCATATATGGAATGATAAAACAATGCATGCGAGCAAATACATGTTTGAGATAGGTTGCCGCAGAAATGCTCCATCAGATGAAGTTGGATTTGTTTTCTCAACTTTGAATTTCTGATGTGGATGTATATTTTAAATGAAAGGAATAACTCAGTTGGAGGGCTCACGAAACAAGAGGACCAAAAACTATTGTAATTTTCGTCCTCATGCTCATACTCCATCTCTAAAATGATCTACTATCAAACTATCTTATCTCTAAAATTTAACCCGCCATTTGCGCCCAAATTAAGCCAAATTTCTGCCCAGGTTCTTCGCGCTGAGGTTGGAAGGAATATAGGAGATAAAAATCTCATTCACGATACTCTCCTCTACCATTTTACAATTTTCTTCGTCTTCAATTCATATCGGTTGTCCAACAGAAACAAATTCAGTTTCCTGGCTTTGCGAACGAATTATTCTCGTTTTTTCCATTTCGTGCAGGCTGTTTTTCGACTGTTTTGGAGGGGTCTGAGGTCAATTTTATCTTCCGGAAAGAGGACAATATCATAATATTCCATCTGCACCTTCCACGAGCTTAAGCCCCTCCCCTTGCGAAAAAGACTCCGCCCTCTCCACAGTGATTGGTGGGATGCTTTCTCGCTATCCGCACGTTCCGCAGATTCCGCGCCCACGTGAGCCAAGCTTAAGCTATCACACCAAACTACTGAGCAGTCCGCTTCACTTTTCTCTAAAGTTCTCCTCTCGATGTTCCATTTTAAGGGAATTTCCAATCCCTCGTTCACTAATCTGCTTCTCGTTCGATTCATTCTCCTTTTCAAGGCCTAATCGCACTCCTCAGCCTGTGTAAGGGCCGCATGAAAGCATGGAAACATTCTCTCTCTCGCAACTGGACCAATTAAAATCGAGGATTTCAGATTCCTTCTTTTATTCCTACCCACCTTTCATCCGCATGAACGAAACACAAATCCATAATCGTTCCCAACATTTCCATATTTCCCTCCCCACTCTTTGCCATTCCGGCACATTCAATCATCTGGTCTCAGCACAAAAGGGCACCACCGTCAACTCTATTTACAAACGATTTTCGCTTAAGGTAGTTCGAGCGAAACATCATTTTGCTTAGAAATCAATGAATTTTGTATCATTATAGAGAAAAATATCTCATCCTTCTAATGACACCAAAAATTCAACCCCTTACCACATTACTTTCGGAGATATTGGCAAAAAAATACAAAGAGCCCTTTTACACGGGAAATAGTACGTGCATGCATTCCAGAGAGACATTATTTACAAAATGAGGTATTTCTAACACTAAGATGCCGTAAAAAAAACTAACATCGTGTATTGTATGTTTGCTCAAATATATCTGAAAATTAATCACATTGTCACCGCAATACGTTCTTGGGTGTCACAAAAAACCTTCCGTTTTGAAGGAGTTTCAAACGCACCGCGCGAAAAAAATGAGTCAAGTTAAAGACTTCTTCAGATATTTTCATTTAATTACTGACCATTTCTGTCATATGCAACTATATTATTGCACCATTAATAATGCAATATTTAATTGACGTGTCCTACAACAGGTGTAATTAAAAATTATAATTCGAATATGGTCTCTATTATGACTAGGGAACTATCTCGCTGGACTACCTTAAATTTCGAATTTCACACCGAAAGCCCAAGTCAATTCAATTCTTAAATTAGGACGAAAATCAAAAGTAAATAATTCTTAAATCATTTATATGCATTCATTGATTGTTATTTCCTCCACATAAAAAGACGCACTTCGGTGAAGTGTGGTCCAACAATATTTTTCGGAAAGATTAAAATGTGTACTTAATGGATCACCATAACCGCTCCAGCCACCTTAATACCCGTTCACCTCCGTCCCTTTCTCCACGGACGCTCCTCCCGTTTTAGATCTCAATGCCATTCTCCCTACCCACCACCCCTCATCCCATCCCAACCCCCCCCCCATCTCTCCGTCTTAAGTCCGCATTAGTGGCGGGGGATAAACACCCAATTTGAAGATCCTCACGCTACGGTGAATTCCTCGGCGTGATTACGGCGCGCTGCGAGAGAAGACTGAAAGGAGGCGGACCTGGACAAGAGGGGCTGGAATACGAGCCGGAAGCAACTGAATTCCGAGGCAATTAATCAGAGCACTTTAAGCGGGAGGCCCTTGATACAGACTGAAGCGAAGCGGCGTTCGATTTCCAAGAATTCTCGCTCGCTAAGGCCGACGCAGACTTCGATGGGAGGCCACGCGTCCATTGCGAAAATGAGTCAAGGAAACAGTCGGCATTTCGATGATATTTCTTCCAACACCAATAATCAGGCCAACTTTCAAGTTTAGAACGACAGAAAGGATAATACCTTTACAAAAGACAACGTACGCTCTAATGCCCTTTCATTTACCTCCAAAGTTTCATCATAATCGAGCGACAACAAGCAGGTGCCGCAAGAGATGAATGCCTACTCAGAATTAATAGTTGTAAGCAAAACCAACTCACTTGGCCTAAGTAAGCCCAAAGCAAAGTGGTTGACGCCCATCGACAGTTGCTTTCGATTAGGTTATCTCACTAAAGCAGCCATCAAGCTAGCACTAAAAATTCACATTGTTTCTCCAAACCAGCTAATTTTAAAATATAAACTGTGTCCAACAGAATGGTTTGAATACAAAATCAAACAGGTTTCAAAATGCCAAGAGACATTGACAGCCAACAGTTATAAGAAAACATCGTTAATTAACTAACGGGCAAACATGCTTTCAAGACGTCGGTATTATACTATATTGGGTTTTCTTTAAGCCTCTTCGCAATTTTTAAATCAATTTATGGAACGAAAAGAAACGAACGTAGACGATCTAGTTGAAATAGTATTTAAGGAAATCAAGTTTACAATATATGGTGCCTCTCACTCGCACCACAGAATTCTCAAGACTTAACCCATAAGTTCCAGATTCAACTGTGTAGGTACGCAGCACTACATAGATTTCACCCAGTAGAGCAGGAGTGTTGAGGTCTCTACACAAAAAGACCACACTAAGCTCTTAAGTGAAGATAATGAAGTACACACTGCACTCTTCACTTGAACGTCAATTACTTCATCTTTCTATAAACGCCGAGCGGTAATATCCATAAATGATTAATCCGCTATTCATACAATAAAGATCTCCAATCCTCCCATGACTCCCAAACATGACCCATCATTGCCAAACATGACTTTCAATTATACCTTTGAAAGTCTCATATAAACATCTACTTGGGGCGCAATAAACGCCTTACTCGGGATAGACGAAGCCGACAGTTTCCAAATATATCTCACATTTATAAACGGCTAGAAAAGATTACATTATAAAAAGGTTCTTTTGAAAAATATCTCACATTGTAACTCATAGCAGAGAGCATAGTTCCTACTTAGAAGAATATACCGTTCATTTGGCTGTGAACTAACTTGTTTATACCAACAGAGAAGTGATCTCCTGATTTTTATATCCAGAAACTGCTACCTAATACGATAACAGATATTTTACATGAATATTGGGCCTTCAATCCAGGAATAAATCTTATTGGTAGAGGATGAAATTCTCTCAACTTTGTTTCCCCAACAAATAGACAAAAATGCTCCCTTCTCTTCTGCCCCATACTTGCTCATTTTTATCTTTCTTTCTGGTTCAGATTGTAAATATTTTGTCATAATATTGGTTTATATTAAATTTGAATATTAAATTTGGATTTTTTGAACAAATCTCACCCACATCAGAGCCATGCGTTTCTCCAACACTCGTCTACCTTCCTGGCAAACTCCAACATCCCGAATTGTTGCTCGAAGTATACCGACACAAAGAGTAATGCATTTCTTCGATAAAAGCTTACCTTCCCTGAATTTACAAGTTACAGGGTGAAATTGCACGTTTGATCTACTCCTCAGCCTACTTTGGCTCCACAATTCTCTGTCCGGACTTAATTACAGTGATTTTGTCTAGTGAGACGATTTTTCGATAGTTTCGTTAGCGAATCACAATAACGTGCGCTGAGAAATGGAAAATAATGGATATTTTAATTGCACACTCAATTGTTCTCCTGCTTAAAACAGAAACGTACCGCTTTTCTTTGCCCACATCGCTACAGCCTAGTTTCAACACGGTCCTCCGACCTTGACTCTTCATTCATTATGTTTTCATTCTTACAGCCCTGTCGATTCCCAGAGGACACTAAAATTCCTCATCTGCGAAACGTAATAAATAAGGAATAGATATTATAGCACCAGAGTAATATTTCTAATATTTAACAGCAGACCTAAAGCCGGACGGATTCTACTAGATTTCCTTGACGTATGGAAAAACTTTTCACGATGAATTTCTTGAACATCACCAGAAGTAATCATCAAGCTAGAAATGCTCACCAAACATTCCACTACCAGTTTTTACATTTGATAAATATATTTTTAAAGCTACTAGTACTAACATACTAAAACGGCTATCACCCTTGTAATTAGTAGTGCACAGAAACATCTCCATTGCATCTAACTAAGAAGCCTCAACGGCTACCTAACAACTTTCATCACTATTCGGGAGTACTATGCCTCCGTATGGATGTAATCTAAGATTATCTGACCCGAAGGATGACCATCGTGTCCTCGTAGCCGCCGCTTTCACACAAGTAGCCATTGCATGCCATGTTTACCCTGATGTGTTCCACAAAGTTGGGACGGGATGTTATTAGTAGAGGATTATTATAGTTAGGGGCAGTTCTAAAAATCATCAGAATCTAGCAGAGACTACTAGAAAAGTATGGATTCCGTAATTCTAAAACTGCATTTCAGAGACCAAGCGAATGGAATCAAAGTGGAGCGTGGTGATATCAGCCGGTTCATCGCAACAGTTCGACTCCTAACCCTGGCTCCCAGTAGATACGATTGAGTCTCTGCACATCTGCAACTGCCATCGACAGCAAAGAATACACACGGTGTCTTTGGGAGTTCTGTGCGGTCAAAGGCCATTGAAAAGTGAAAGAGCTCAATGCTGACGTGGAAAGTATCACTTGAAGTGGAAAACACACCACACATTGTGTAGCATGAGTATTATGTCACAGAAAAACACTTTCACTCGGTGGCGGCAACTTTTTGTCAACCATTCTTTACATGTACCATTCTATGAAAGAAGCTTCAGCAAGAATATGCGTAATTTATCACATCCACCTTGTTAACAAAAATATAAAGCATACTCCATAGACGTAAACATCACATAGACAAACAGTTAACCGATTTAAGCTCTCAGGATTTACTAATGACAGAATGGAAATTATCTTACAATTTTTCACCGATAAATTAAGAATTAATCGAATCCATCATACAAGATTTCCCGAGTTTTCCGAGTCCCTACCCCCTCTTTCGACCCCACCCGATCCCCTCAATCCTTCTCATAAGTCAGTATTACAAGTAGGAATACCTGACGCCCAATTCAAACGATTTAAGCCTTAGCAGCTCAACTAAGTGCTCATCATATCATTGTTGCCAAAGACATCGCCAGTAGCAGACGATAAGTCGCGGAGAAATGACTGCCTCTTATCATTTCAGCACGATCGACTGCAAAATAAGCAATTTCGGGAAAATAAATTCACTCACATTTTTGATGCATGTTTTTCCTGTTACTATTTTTATACACGATTGATCTGGAGGATTCGTCTTCATTGTATGGAAGAATTCGATCACCTCTTCCTCCAACGTTTCGTAGTTTATTTTAATATCATCAGGGCTAGTGATTGAGAGGAGGATGAGTATAACATAATAAAATCAATATAAATAATTTCATTACATTGCACTCGGCCTGAAGTAAACCTCAAGCCCTGAGGATTCAGAAAAGGTAAGAAGTGATTGAATTCATTTATAGCTTCAAGAAAAATCTTCCCGTGCAATTATATATGCGAATAAATTAGTCAAAATCTAGAAACAATAATATTTTTATAAAAGCATACTAATACCAAAATAGAAATAGATAACCCATACCTTCACACAAGAAATTTTCTAATTATTTTGCAGTGTTGAGAATCGTACCGAAGCAGTCTATTAAAATATCAATATTAAGGAAAGGTTCTTGCATGAAACATATCGAGGCTGACTGAAAACTGCCCAAAAGAAAGAAGAAAACTTAGGTAAGTCCTCAGAATGGTTCACTGATCTTATCGTTACGTCGTAAATCAAATTCCGAGTTAGCAAGTTCAAAGAATTATTTTGTTGGCTACACGTATTTTTCATGAGGAGAGGATCCTCAAAGTGACGCCTATCTCCATCATCTCACCAAAAGCCTGGTGTCTTTCCTGACTTGGTTGGCACTTGAAGTGAGAACGAGCTCGTTTATGCCGAAGTTAAGACGTAAACGCGGCTTAACGAAGTGGCCCGAACGTCCTCCGCATTCGAGTCCCATGCTCGACTTCCAAATTCTTAATCCCTCGGCCGTAAACCGCGGATTCAAAGCAAAATGAGACGCAAAACAACGTCAGCGATGGCGATGAGGAGAGATGGCGAGAGTAAGTAATCCGCATTCAAACAACTCCCTCCCTCCCTCGCTGAAATGAAACCTTCCCCTCCCCCCTCTCCACCGCACACCCGCCCACATTAGGACTCCCCCGCCCACAGCATCCAAACCTTCATTCATAACTTCCCTCATCCCTGCCTCTCTCAGACTTCTTCTAATCCACCGAAAACTCTTCTTCTTTCCGGCTCTTCGTAATCCTCACACTCGCAACCCTTTCCAGCCCGTCACCCAGGGCAACGACGCCTCTCTCGCACCCGGTTCACCCAACTCGCCACACCAAACTCCTGGCGGGAGCAATTACATATATGCATCTGGATTCCACATCGCACAATGTCGGGAACGGTGCCGCACGCTGTTTCCATGCGGATTCTGCGCGTGCACTGCGGAAAATTATCATGACAAATCTCCGTCGCAATGCTTCTGATGCAAAATTATGGTATAACCACGAGGGTAGAAAAATTTGGACTGCCAGAGATTAGTTTGAATTTATTTTTTACTTTATGATCCACATCCGCTTTCAATAATATCGAAAAAATTAAAAAAACTTCCTAAACTCTTCCACGCAGTACTGCTAGAGTCGAAATATATTGATAGGAAATAATCTAAATCCATGCAAATGCGCAATGCGTCGTAAGGTTTTAGAATGATCCGATGGTCCAGAGGTATCTACAAAAGAACGGCGAGTCGGTAGGAAGCTCGTCCGACCTGGTGGAACATCTGAGAAACCTTCCTTCGCATTGAAGTTTTCTGTTCGAATTTGAGCTTGGTAGAGCTGGAAAACAGATATTAGGCTACGTAAAGTATGAATCGTAAAATCACATCCAACATTGCGCACGCGCAATGGTGGATGTGATAATGCATAAGCGTAGCACGGTCTTAAGTTAAAAGACTATTTTTCATTCAACAAGGATAAGGCGACGTAATTCATCCAATTGCTAGCCATTATAACTAGACACAACACCAGAGGTGGTTGACTTTATCATCGTCCATTCTTACATAAAGATAAGTAACGTGGATTCAGGAGATGGGAGGAAGACCATGCCAAGGCCACATATGCAACAGCATCCAGTTTCCAAACCAGAGCTGTTGATCGACGAGGAAACATCCACTACAGCACCACTCACCAAAAGGGGCTTAGTACATCGCTGGTATTGTCCACTATCAAGAGTCAATATTTCTAGCTAGCAGACTACCTTTTGAGAAAATGGGTACCCAATATAAATTCAACATTATTACAAGATCCAGAACAAAATTGAATTCTACAATACTCCCATACGTTGTCGGAGGATTAGAAAACCAATGGAAGCTACGGTTACAAAAACAGACGATGCCGATGTATACCTTAAGCAATATAGCCGAAGACCTGTGATTCTGGGTAAATTCGTAACAACTAAAAATACAATCGCACCCGAATTCATCGGCTGCCACTCGCATTAGACACTGCAATGAGTATATGCATGGTGGCATATTTTCGCTGTTTGCCGATTCGAGTAGTTCAGGAGTGGAGCAATAAAACACAGCAGCACTGATATATATAACAGTTTTCCAGGAAATACCCCTCGTCACATCTCTCGAGAACCTCCTCATTCAACACTAAACCGATTATATGCAAGGCTTCATGACAAATACTCCAGAGCTTCCAAATTTGTATTAACAAATAACAATTATAATTATTAAGATATCTACGGGCTAACAAAGGACCCAATGAAATGAGTAATAGTTATTAAGATTTTCACAAGCGCAGCACCTCATCTACAGATGGGACTAGTTTCTTCATCATAGCATACGTCCTTCCCTTCATCGTCCCGTAACGGTCTGAAGCACCCCTTAGATCCTCGTTACCTCTTCCAGCAACCAACTAGCCTCATCCTTATCCAGAAGCTTTCTTTCCTTACCATACATGGTCAGCGATTCCTCCCCTTTTGTCTTCATCTCCTTCCTCCTCTAATTCTACTTCACCACCACATATCAAACGCACGCAGCTTATTAGTCATCTTTCCTTAGAGCCCTCGTTTCTACACCACATTACATTTATGGGAACGAGAAATGAAAACATACTTACATTATTTTCCGATTTGAAAGAAAAAGGATGAAGATCTTATTCAGTTCCAATCAATGCGTTTATCGGAAATACGCGGAACTCATTTCTTCCGCCATTTATCCCAGTCAACATGAATGATTTTTGTTTTATTAGATATACAACACATTCAAGAACTGTCTCCATTCATTAACTTCCATAAAAATAATCTTTTGTCTCCTGAACTTTCCTCCTAGACCAAAGAATTATACTTCAACCAATAACATCATCCCAAGACGCTCTTTTTGGTGGGGAATTCCTTTGCATCCGACTGCCCGTGTGCCAGTCGCGCCTCACCGAATCTCAGAAGAGGCTCTCCACCACCTTCAGCACTGCTCGCGACCGAAAGGCGAGCCGCACACTCGCGCGTTGTGTTTGCCCCGTGCCTACAAGGTTACAATGGACACCGCGACCCCAACCGAACAATGAACATCAGTCGCTCGCATGTAGGCCAGACATGCGGAGCCCTAAAAATACGCCTCCAAGAGCATCACCGGGCAATTAAAAATAATAATTACCGCATTTCTGCAATAGCCGAACACCATCTCAACGGCCCCACTCATAATTTCAACTTTGAGGAGACAAGATTAATATCTAGGGAAATACGCTATTACCCAAGATTAATCAGGGAGGCTATAGAAATTGCGAAGAGACCGGAAAACGTCAACCGATAAGACGGTTACAAGTCGAGCAGCGGTCTAAAACGAATTTTTTTTTAATTTAAATTCCGGCAACAATGGGGGTCCAGACTCATATATATAAAGACGAGCGAGACTAAGGAGTCAGTTCAGTTAACCTGATGAAGCTGGCAGGAGGACCAGCGAAATATTGCTTTCTTAAAACATACATCGCGGAATGGATCCCGAAAAAAGGAACAGTCAACACTGCATCCGCGGAAGCCTACGAGCTAATTTTATCCCTCATCTTGATTACTGTTCTTTGGTTATGTCCAATATTTCAAAATCTGTTATCCAAACTGCAAATAATAAAAAAGTGTGCAATACGTTATGTGTGCGATGTAGCACTTACTGAGCATATCACACCGTATTACTATGAGTTAAAAATTATTAAAATTGAACAAAGAAGAAAATTGCAAATGGGTGTTTATGCACAAATTATTGAAAACTGCCACTCCTTCTTACATTTATCAACCTTATATAGATAATTTGGTCAAAAAAACACCATAATTATGACGGAGTAATGACGGAGGCACAAAAGCGCATTTGTGTTGAATGGTGCGAAGAAATTTTGAAAAGATTCGACAGAGGCAACTCTAGGCGCGTTTCTGCAATAGTTACGGGTAACTAAACGTGGATTTATTAGTTTGATCCTGAAAATAAGCGCCAGTCGACGGTATGGAATTTTCCCGACTAACATCCACCAACAAGAGTGAAGCGGCCTCAAAGCGTCGGAAAGAAAATGGTCGCAACTTTTTTTACCAAAAGCGATCATGTCGGAACTGTTCCCCTGGAAGAACAAAGAACTGTTACTGCACAACAGCATGTCTACCAAAAGTTTTCGGAGAGCTTCAAGAACAGCGGACGAAGGCAGGACTGCGAAGAATTGTCCTGCACCATGACAATGCGTCTGCGCATACGGCCAACCTTACAATTCAGTTCCTGGAGTCCACAGAGGTTAAACTATTGACTCACCCACTTTACAGTCCTGATTGGGCCCTATGTGATTATTTTCTGTTCCCTACACTCAAAAATTGCATGCGTGGAAGGAGGTTCTCCAGCTGAAGTTGAAGAAGCTGTTGGAGCCTACAAAAGTGTAATTGCAGCACTCGAGGAAAATGAGAGGAAAAACTGTTTTGATAAGTGGTTTACAAGAATGCAAAATTGTATAGAGTGTCGTGGTAAGTATTTGGAGAAAATATAGTTATCAAAATTATTTCAAGTTTCTCAGTTTTTGTGTATCTCAAAACTTTCGTAGCGACCCTCATATGTTTCTGTCCACTTCTTATACATTATCACGCCAATATCAGCCATATTTTGTGTCCCCGCACTGATTGTCCAACTTCCATAGCATGATGGGACTCCATTTTTAATGCGACTATTTTTTTCCACAACGTGAATTTTAATGCGACTATTTTTTTCCGGCCAGAGTTGATTATTTCACGTGAAATCAATCGCCGTACTAAAATCGGCGCAAAGATAGAAAGTAATTCATACGAATATTTGATTCCGCAACTACAACACGCCCCCGATTATGAATTTGCACATGATATCATGTCTCGTCTCCTTAGAGATGTCCACGCCTCCGTTTGCACTTCGATGGAGCTGCAAAAAAAAGCAATACGGTGTGTTTTCATTTTTTATACTATCGCCCCGGTGTTAACTACAAAATGGGCGCCCTCGCATCTCAAGCGATGAAAACAAAATGGGGGCCAAAAGTGAGCAGCCACAGTTTCCACACACACACGAATATGGCCACACCTTATTTCCGAGGGACTACAAACCCAGGTCACCAAAGGGTTAGCGGCAGAACCGGACGGGCCTTCAAAGGATGCGATAGCCAACTGATCGTCACACTTTGCCAAGCGCGGACAGAGAGTGGATACGAAGTGCGATAGTAACCATGGAAACAGACGTATTTTCGATAACACACCGATTGGAGAGGTAGACACAGCCGTAGGGTATATTACGAGTTGGGAAATCCACGACCCCACCCAATCATATGAGCTCGATAATGGCGCGTTGCATTACTGAGGGACGGGTAGAGAGTGATTTGCAATGCCGATAAGGCGATGGCGGACACATTTATCGAACGATGGCCCACAATAAATCCTGCACCACGCGCCAGTTTTAGGTTGGAGAAAACAATTCAGAGTTGATACTTTGGAGGTCAAATAAGAGGTCTGCATATATCACCTCACAAACTGAAAAAAATACACAAATAAACAAGAATATATGCTGCATTTAACCCCTTGATAAAGGGTATCTATGATATTTCTCGCATCCCACATTAAAAAATCCGCCTTATCAAAGCGGACAATCAAACAATCATCCAGATCATCCAGAAAGATATGGAAGGTTAGCACATTTCCCTGAAAAATGATTAACACAATTATATTTGATCTTCGTAGAGACGATCATGTGACCAAATACTTTGTTGACCTCAAGTGGCTACCTCTAAACTCCCGAAAGAAATAATCCTTGGGGCCTTTCCTTTTCTTTCTTTTTCTTCCATAACCAAACGCCATATTACCTATACAATTTATTTACCTACAGGGCTAGAGTTTCCCATAAGTTAACCCGATCTTATCCTAGCCTTCTTCACATCCCCGTAGCCAGTACCAACCTCCACCTAAAATCCTTCCTTATCACCGCTTCTAAGGTTTGGAAAAATTACCTTCTCACATTAAATCTTCCTCTTCAATGGAATCATTTAAAAATAAACTTTGCTTTTATTCAAAACCTTAAGACTGAATCTTAATTGTTATTGTGTGGACTAATGTGTAGTAGTTTCAATATTCTCGTTATATTGTTCTATCAAGGTTTTCCTTAACTATCATGCTACTACTTGTACTATTTCCTATTTACTATTTACGATTTTTTTAGCATAATGTGAAATTGTGAAAGTTTTTTGTTCTAATGGGTTAACCCAGAGCACAAATAAAGTATTCATTCATTCATTGAGGAGAAATAATTAACACGTATGATTAAATACTTCTCTTGAAGTAAATAACCGTACACATCATAATGAGAGGGATAAAATAATTACATAAAATGAAATATAGCTACGGCATATAGAGAAATCAAAAGCTGCGAATAATCGAATGTCAAACAAGAATGGATCCAATGGAATCAGTTGAAAAATGGGGGAAACGATGTTTAGGATGAACAAATGGAGAATGGCGGAGGGGGAGAGAGGAGGGTCAGTAGAGGGGAGGGGGGAGGGGGGAAGGGAAGACGGGTGAGCGAGAGAGGAGAGGGAGGGGGTTGGGATTAGGGCGTTTGGAGTGGAGGGGAGGGTGGGAGGGAAGGAAATGGAGGGAAGGGCTGGAACGGGATGGGATGCGACGAACAAAAGGTCCAGTGCCGCTGCTGCGGCTGTAACCTCCCAACAATGACGTCAGCAGCATCAAAGCCACCATCAAATAAACAAAGGAAGAGCGGGGTCGCGAGAGGCAGGGGGGGGGTGAAGTGAGGGGTTGGGGGGGACGATTCGGAGGAGGGGGCAAGAGGGCGGAGGAGGAGGCGATTCGAGCGGAGAGCAGCGCTAAGAGTGAGAGGAGCTAAGGCACTGGATAACAAGACGCGAGGAGCCCAAGAGCGACACAGGGAGGAATAGAAACGCTTTAAGGCGGCCGCAACTGAGGGCACGATTTCACAACTTTTACAGCGGAAAAAAAAATCATTGATCACACTTTACTTGAAAACATCCGTGAATAATTCGCAACATAAATTATGCAAGAGTTATCTTTTAAAATTTCGTTTTAATTAAAGCATAATTTTAGGTTTAAGACGCGAGCTTAGAGTGGCTATTGATATCCAATTATCAAATTCCCTGACCTTTCCATGATGAATTTACCAATTTCCCTCACCGATCGCCAAAAGGTCACCTGTTATTGGCATATTTTTTTCTGCTGAATTAATTTTTCTACAGCAACTTTTAATTTTCTAAATTTTTTAATCATCGCCTCGTATTCTTAGACCTGCAAGCACGTATTTACTATAAGCTAGTGTGCTCCAGCTACTTCTCGACCTGACTTTCGGAAGTGAAAAAACCGAGGTAAAATTTTCCGAACAACATAGTCTCGGATCCCTTGTGATGAGCGTAATACATTGTGAGCATGTTGTTAACACAACTAGGCAAATACCGCAATATGGATACACAAAAGGGATACATTGTACGTCAGATTCACCACTAAAGAACTAAGACTCACGACTGAATACTCCACGAATTGATGGTGCTTATTCTATGCACGTCAGCGACGGACGTTGGTTTTAGTAGGAGAAATAAAGGACGGGAAAGGCTGGCGGATAAACGTAATGGTAGAAAAATAACGAGGATTTCTATTCCAGTTCCTCCCTGACTGTTACGAGAATTCCCCGACTTTTCCAGAAATTCAAAGTTCCCTGACTTTTCCAGAAATTCAAAATTCCCTGACAATTACAGGGTTTCCTGGTGTTCCCTGACGATCGTCACCCTGTTAGAAATTCGAGCGGAAATGATCCGTATATAAGTATTTTATAGACAAATCATTCCTCAATGTTTGTTAACAAAATTATATGATATGAAAAGTATTATTTCGCGTTCATGGTAAAACCTGTAATCAGAGTATCGAATGATTTAGATACAATATCAAATGCACAACATAGCTCGTATTAAATATAACACTAAAATATATGGAAACGAGATCAGTAAAATGCGATTTTTTTCTATTTTAACTATAGATATTACTACTAAGTACAGGTATTCAAGGTTTCACGCATATATGTAGGTGAACGAAAACCGCTTCAACCACCTCAAAAGAATGCCAAAAGCCCCTTCACGTTCAAAGGAACAATTTTCACGATTGGAGTGCGTGCATGATTAGTTGGGATTGATTTTAAATATACTCTTGTGTCGTGTCGTTTCCGTAATTTTTAATGGAGTTTCAAGTTCTAAACTAAGCTTAACTTGTTTAATAATCACGATTAATTGAGCGTTGTGGTCAAAACGTAATTCCCCACATAACAGCATACAGCCGACACTTGTTTTTCAGCGTATGCTCAGCAGCAGGTAAAAATGGAAATACTTCAATTTTTTCTAAATTGTTTGAAATAGGAAATAGTTACGTTAATAATGATACCATGTTTAATGAATCCTGATCTCACATGTCCCACTGTTTTTTTGCATCAAATAACGGGTGATATGTTTTTTGCATCAGATAACGGGTGATATATTGGCGGGATTGGGATAATTTGGGATTAGCGGTAAAATAGAAAATTGTCCAGCAGAATTTCTCCAATATTGTCAATCAATATCCACTAAAGCTCAAAAGAAATTACCAGAGCTCTTATAAACGTACCTACAAGCACCGTCCATAATGCTAATATTATATTAATCGATGTCAAGCGTAGATAATGTACCGGTGAAAGGGAAACCATTAGGAGATTGTTATTTTTACAAGCTGATTTCTAACTATAATGGTAGTCCTGCACTGAAAACTATAAGTCTAAAGTGAATAACGGTGATTCAAAAATTTTCTAACATATAATGACGATCGCTTTTGCTGCAATTCGCCGTTTCTTCTGCATTAGATTGATAATCTACTGAACGGAGTTAACTAAACATCCGAAACATATATTATATCTATGGTTGAAAAAGTTTTAAAGATCCCAAGATGTTAGTGGTGATGTGAATTTCTTCACACGGCAACTACGAGTTGTTCATGAACAAGTCGATCTGACACATCAGGTTGTTGCAGCAATTGCTGCGTGAAGCCATCGCTCAGCAGTTGAGAGTTCGCGAGCCGAGTGGGAATATTTTTCTCACTCTGCAGTTTAAAAAACTATTCATCGTTTTCATGAGCAAATATTTACTGTGTCAAGTTCTGTTTATTACAGTTGTTTTTTTCAGGATCGATAAAAGCAAATGAACGTAGGAGTTCTTCCCAAGTATAACTAAGAGTATGGTTTTCATTCGCGAACAGTTTCGATTCAATCAGCAAACTCAAATGTCACAGCAGTGCCCTAATGACGATGGGCGACTCGGTCATCGAAACGTCGGCCAATATGAAGATTTTGACCCGGTGGAAAGCCCGTGTAACATTTAACAACATCATTCACCCGGAAAACCTTAGACTTTCAGCAAACTCGAGCCTTTTTTTCGCATTAGCGTTGCCATGGATATAATTTTGCACCAGCACGACATTCTCCAGCACTATTCACCCAATTGCACCCAATATTCGTCATTTGTGGCCGAACATAAAACGAATATTAACGAACCTTTGCAGCGACTGCCGTTAGTGCGTAACGCTCAGATTACGATTTATAATCACTGACAAATCCAATGGGATCCAAGCAACTGCATAGTTTCGGATTTAAAGTTGTTAAGCACCCAAGATACATATGCTGCCGTCTCTAAAATCTGTGCCATCACTCCAATGGACGTTGGCATGGCATTCCCGAGGGGGGAGAAGGGTTGCATCTGCGGAACGCAAACGGACTGCACTCGCGTCCGTCCTTAAAACCGATAAGAAAGACACTGAACATCTGGCTATACTTAGATTTATGCGGATGCAAGCGCTTGCCATGAGATAAGACGACCTATTTCACGAAGTACGGCATTCACACGATCGCATTACGCAGCACAATAAAATTAATAAACTCAGGAATTCGCCAAGCCAAACAGGATTATTTACACCAATTCTTTTGGATGCCGGCCGAATTAACAGGAAACAGAATATAAATTTACAAAACAGTTGGCTTTAATTACTGTTTCCAAAAAAGTATCAATTCGTATAAACATTTGCTGCCTTGTATCGGACAGGATTTCGGAATCACGTAAAGAATGAAATTATTTTATACGGTTTTAACAAGCCTCTGTTTCATAATTACTTCTTCTAGGTTTAAATTGAAAAATTGTGTCCAGATATTACCAAAAATTTTGCGTGTACGATCAGTTATTGGTGTAAAATGCTTTTGGAGCTCAATTCCTCAAATCATCAACACGAAGAATTTGCAGACATGTATTACCATTTAAAAAGCAGGAAAATACGATATTCTATTTAAATATTAAAATTTCTTGAAGATGCAAAGACAATACTCAGACAAAAGGAAAAAAAACTGAATCCCACCCAAACCGCGTCTTAATATCCCATCATGTAATCTCAAGGAGTGTATTTTTTCCCTGAGGATACCGTTAAACCGCCTGAAATATCGGGGACACGAGTCCGCCAGCGAACACAACGCTCCATCCCTCCTCAGGGAATGCAATGGGCTCCTTCGCTGGCGAATGCTGGAAAGAAACTCAACGGACCACGTCCAACCGGCAAAAACCATGGTAGTGGTTAGTCCTGCAAAATGGATTTGGGGAAAAGAGGTCTTATCGAAAAACTCCCCTACTTTTGGCGCACTCCAGGTCTGAAGTAATGGGAGTGGTGAACATCGATTACTCATCTAGCGATGACGTGCCAGCCAGCCTGCCTCCTCGGGAGGCGACGCCCATTCCCAGTGAGCAACGGTCCGCTATCACGCGCGCCCGGCCGACAAACGCGTCAGCCTTAACTGAACAACTTATTACGGCGCGCTCAGAAGATTGGGAAGACCAACAAATGGCCCATCATTCGCAGCATTCCCAGACAGTGCACAAGACATACTTGAAAAACTGCCATCACTGATCGTTTCCAATTATTATTTCTAAGAAAAATTCCTTTGCAGTAGAAGACGACAATATTTTTGATTAAGCTGATTAATACACACCATGCGATGATAAAAAGTTTAGATTAACACGTAAATTTCAATATATTAAAATAAACCTGAAACAATTAGATATGTTTTCTCACGATTATACACAGCTTGACCCTAAACATACATACATACCAATCACGCCGTTCCCTTCCGGGGTAGGCAGAGTCACTAAGTTTCTCTCGTAAATACATAATTGTACACCTAACTCTGCTTCAATGATTTCCTCCATACTGACCCACCCGTGCAAACCTCTTTTGCTTCATTTACCCCCATACACTGCTTCATACACGACCTCCTGTTTTTAAGACTCATCATCTTCCTCCTCCTCAGAATTTGTCAACCACATTATACCACAACTTTCTCGGCCTACTTCTACCTCTCGCACCATTCATTTCACTCTTATATATTTGTTTCGTTATTCGACTCTCAACCATTCTCTCAATATGGCCAAACCAACGATGCACACTCCTTTCATACACGTCCATTGCTGGAGCATTTCACCCACGTTCATTTATTACCCACTCATTCCTGACCCTATCCATCCTACTTTTGCCGCAAACATTCCTCAGATAACTCACACCCACGGCGTTTACTCTACTCTTATGTCTATCCTGACATACATGTTTCACTACCATACAACAAAGAGGGGAGAAGTACACGTTTGTACACAGCAATTTTCGCTTCCTTAGACAGGCACGCATTCCTTGATATGCTCCACATGTTACCTACCACTTTCCTTCCAGCATTCACATGTCTCTTTATCTCCTCATCTATCCGTCCATCTTTGGCAAACATCTTACCTAAGTACACAAAATCATCCACTTGTTCAATTACTCCACCATTCGCCCTCATCATACAGTTATTCTCCCCATTCTCCTTATCAAAAAGTCTTGCACGCATCTACCCTCAATTCCATTCTCTCTGTTGATTCACAAAACTTACCTAGGAGCTTCTGTAATCCCTATTGGCTCCCTGAGATCAAAACAGCAACATTCGCATATAGTAGAACTCGCACGATTACATTTCCAATCAGACCACCGCCGTTTTCACATGGTATAAATAATACACTGGCTCCGTCATTACTTTAAGAAAATCTATGACATTCTTCATCTTGGAATACTCGGAATGATTCCACACTTCACTACTCCAACCGACCCAGATTGCGGGATAATGTCCCATTTGGGATCTTGAAAATAGCATAGTAGCGACATCTGGGTCGGTCAGAGCAATAAAGTGTGGAATCATACCGAGTAACTTATTTCAAAAAGGAGACTGATTACTACTCGCGCAACAGGGAAAAACTCGGCCTCACGCAAGGTCCGTAGAACAAACAGGTTGGCTCAATCGGAGTTGTTGACAAATTGCCGAAATGGTTGTGCAGCTGTGAAATCACTGACGTGTTCACAGACAAGCCAGTATAGAAGTGTATTGAAGTAAGGATCATAATTAATAAATGATTTAAGATTTTCCCGGTGTATTATATTTAAATATCTTTCTCGGGCTTCGCACCGGGTAATGTTTTCATAATCCGCCGACGTTTCGGAAAACGACTTGTTTTCCATTTTCAAGGCACCTTTTATTTCCGCCGTGACCACTATACAATAACACGTGCCTTGAAAATGGAAAACAAGTCGTTTTCCGAAACGTCGGCGGATTATGAAAACATTACCCAGTGCGAAGCCCGAGAAAGATATTTAAATCATAATTAATACTACTGTCTTAATCAGTTCAGTGATTTATCTTAAGTTATACCATTCCTGTAACATTTTCAACATTTATGAAAATGATAATTACATGAGCGCTCCTAAAAAGACTCGTTGGATAGAAATATAAACGTCGCGTAACGCCAGTGAAGTCACGAGAAGGGCTAGCCAATAGCGGCGCGGATCGGAAAATCGCACTGTTCACATGATTTGAGGCAAGCTGTGTACTTCTACGGACCTTGGGCGGTAGGTACATCAAAAGTACTCCCACAAAAACAGCAATGAATGTAAATGGAGGGTAACTCAGAAAGCAGCTAGTCTTAAGCCCGGTTTGCACGGAGCATGAAATTGCACAATTTAAAACCGCATGTCTTTCTCAATCAGGCGGGAAATGCCAATGGAATTAGGGCCGAACCTATTTTCCCATCTCACTTCCATGAATATTCGCATATTTAGTTGCAATTCATCGCTTTGCACGACGCAATTAGAAATACCTACACGTTCGTACATGCGTCAGATTGTGCGATTACGTGCCCCATGCGTGTAAAACGTGCTTTAGATCGTGCAACCTGTATAAATCCCGTATTCTGATAGTATGATAATGTTAACGCCGTACTGCAACATCGCAAGTAATGGACTCTCCAATCATGGTATTCTTTCCACGCCTTATTTTTCCTCCCATTTACACCATCAACACCGGATCACAACAAATATTGAATATAATGCCAGAGAGGAAAGGTCACGGATGAATCTCCGGGTTAGAGGCTTTATATCTCCCGACGTTTCGAAGGGACGACTTGCTTTTCATCTTCAGGGGTTCTGATTCAAAAGATGACAAGCGAATCGTTCTTCGAAACGATTAGAGATGTGGAGCTTCTAACCCGGTTTGTGGAGCTTCTAACCCGGTTGAACACTGGAGAGACCTTTCTTGGACAAATCCGCAGGGAAAACCTGAGATCTGTCATTGAATTGCCACCGACCTCATTAGTTTTTTAAACTAATAGAAATCACTGATGATTTAGGTCGAAATCCTTTGTGATTTCAAGAGCACCTACAGCTGCGCATCAGCACATCCATTAAGTTTTAATCACGTCGCAGGAAGTGCGCCAACACACGACATCATGAACCCAAGGTCGTTGGTCAGAGAATGCTCCGCCCACGTTGTTAATTCGACCATTCCAGGGACTGGAGGGAACCGGCATTCCGCACAAGGAATCCTTTGCCCAGTCTCAAGGCTCGACTAGGAGAGAGGGCTTTCGCGGCGAATCGCCGAGATCCTTCCCATTTCCGTCCAATAGCAATCCACCTTGAGTCGGACGCGACAGATGTGTCTCTCGGAGGTACGGCGGAAAACATCCATAAAATGTCTCCCACCATACGAGGGATATATCGCGGCATGATCTTCAATGAACTGAGGAGTAGAGCGCCTTACGCTACGGAAACGAATAAAATAGGACTGACACAGATTAAGAGGAAATGCTAAGCAGAAAGACTTAGAGAGAAAGATGTATTTTATGGACGAGAAATTAAAACCACGTTGCTTTCCCTAAAATGATATCGTTTATTCACAGTTTTGTATTTACATACAGTTAAATAAGACAAAAAAGCTAAAAAAAATTAGGCCCACGAACTATTGTACAAACACGAGCTGCAACGCGTAGGTACATGCGAATTAAACAATCAGTCATATTACTCCATTACAAATACCATTATTACCGCCAAGGTCCCGAACAAACTAATTGCTTAAAATAGTCAGCATGCGCGAGTAACTTCGAAAGGTACAAAATGAAACAAAAGACGAGTGAAATATAAAATGTGTACGAGAAGTCGCCTTGGAAAAACGGCTTCCAGCTGGTACTAAGATGAACATTAACACTAAAACGATAACAAAACAAGTTCAACTATTGACCTTGCAGATGATAAAATAAAATTATTATTACATTATCACACAATGCTTACAAAATACTAGCGTGGCAAATTTACCTAGGGCACTTCCACCATAAGCAGTCTTATAAAGTTAAGCATACGGAGAATCAATTTATTATCGGCCAAAAGTAACTAGTCAAAAAAATATAGCTTACATAGATTCGATTAAACTATCGAATCAAGATATGAAAACCTTTCACGAGAGATAACAATCGAAAAGACGACCGATGAGTCGACTGAAGATAATGCCAAGATGGCGAATGTATACATGTGGGTGCTTGACGATTCACACAGATGGGATGGCGAAAGGAACATCAACGCAACATAAATGGCTAAGGTAACGTGAAAAAATTTCGCCATCGGTGATGCGCCGAAAACCGTTTTCATGCGTTTTGACTCATACGTGAAGTTTATTCGTCCGTGAAAAATGGACACTTCAAAGGATGACAGAGGGTTGCGACAACAGCGCGATTGCTAGACAAAGCGGGAGCATTTTATATCACTTTGAAGGCAGACATTCCTCGAGCGACGTCTAATGATGATCGGCACGGACAAGTTGCCTTTGTAGCGACACGAGCGGAGTGACTCTCACAAAATAACGCGTCCCTTAAATACGACGCTGGTAAACGAAGTGAGGTGATTCTTCACACCCACACAATTCGGCGATAGTCGGCTGTAAACAACTACAGGCAAAAGACAACCGCAACCAGCTGGGTCATCAGGCATCAGAAACTTCATGCACCACATAACCTAATGGCATAATCAACATATGCTCGCATAGAGAAGAAAAAGTGTGAATTACAACGGGAATAATTGTGGAAATGCAACACAAATGGTTGGAAAGCTAAGGGAAAAGTTAGCTAAGCAAAAACATTACCCCAATTCCAGTTCAGTGGCTATATTTTAATAAACTAGGTGAATTCAGACGTGACTTCGGAGAAATTCATTTAAATCATGAACAGAATCCCTGGTGTTAGGCCAACGAATTTTTATTTTTGGCACATCTAGTTTTAACCCATAGGCGTAATCTTTATCTACATTATTTTCATGTAGAATGCGTTGCATCAGTGTAAGGAACTGCTGGGGGAGGGGAGAGGTGAGTGAAAGAATGTAGGAAGGCATGAAAACGGAGTTTATGTTGGGGGAAGAAAAAGGCATTACACCTTGAAATTTGGTGCCTGAAGATGGAGCATATGCGTTACAACTAATTGCACCAAAATTTAAAAAAAATCAATGAAAAAATACCTAGATATCTTTCCATGGTTAGGAAAGTATTTCTCTCACGAAAGACAATGTCAAAAAAATGAAGGGAAATGAGAACTACATGTCGCCACTACGCTCGTCAAATGAATACTGCGAAGTATTATCCGATAAAAAGTGCATGTTTTATCAAATGCTCCACCAATAAATCCATCGCCTACATATGAGCCGTTGGTGTTGGTTTTGTTTTGGTCCAGTTTTCGGGATTTTGTCCCATTCTGCGACACTGGGTTTCTCTCCTCCCACCCACACCCTTCTCCACTCCCTCCTCGTGCGTTAGTGGCCCAGGACTGTCATTCGACTAAACATCTATAAACAACCAACTCAAAATATTTCCATAATATGATCTTTTACGAGTGTAATCGACGTACGTAAAAGATTAACTTAGAGGACGTAATCGGCGTGTACCTCTTGTATATGCAGGGTGTCCAGCAGCTGGGCATTTGAAAATTCCCTCATATTTCCAGGTTTTCCAGACATAATTTTTATTTTTCCAGAGGAAATATTGATTTTTTAATTTTAATTTTATTGATTCTCGTTAATTATAAGAGAGTGTTTGGTATGTTTTTTTGGGAGATTAAACGAAAGAATTATTTTAAAACTTGCGTATTTGGAGGAAAATAAACACAAAACTTTAAAATAGTTTGAGAGAAAATCACACTACCACCCTTTCTTAGATTTAAACATTGTCATGCTGGTGCTCCGGAACAAGGTTATATTACAGCCAGACTTTGCTATGAATAGCATTGATATACAATGATCAACAACTTTAAAAACTAAAGGAGTTGACTTTTTTCCTTATTTTACTAAATGTCACAACGCAAGGGAAATTTGACTTCGCAACATACCGATAAAGGCACGTTCTTTATGCCACTGATTTACAGACTATGACCAATAAGAACACAATGTACCTGTATAGAAAACATTGTACCTACTTTCGGTGATTACAGGAATGCAAATGCGACAACGCAAGGGAAATTTAACTTATCAACTTGCCGAAAAAGGCACATGGCTTCCGTTGCTGTTTTACATATTGACACCACAGAAAATTCCAAAGTCAATTCAATATTTCCCTGATATGTATTTCCAGTGCAAATAAAATTCCCTGAGATTTTCCGGTCTTCCCGGTTTTCCAGAGTGCTAGACACCCTGATATACCATGCGCCCCCCGTTTGTCTTTTGCTCCATCAATTCTTTCACTCCCGTCCATATGCGTTCCATTGCCGATCACTCCCCGTCCACGCCACGGCCGTCTGTCCCCCGATCGCCCGTCGTCTTTTGACGCAGCCGCATTGTTGTGTCGCCCCCGTCTCTTCCCCTTCTCCTCATCCTCACCCCCCACTCCTCACCCCCCCCCCCCAACCCCCGCTTCACCCCCGCACCCGAAATGCCACTCTCTCCCGGCGAATGCGCTCGATGGACGCGTGTCTGTCTGTCTCTCTCTCAGTGCGCACCCGGCGCGGCACTGGATTCATGCAGCGGCCGTAAAAGGGGGTGTGGAGGTAGGGAGGGGGGGAGAGAGGGAGGGAGGGAGGGAAGAGGGTCTGGGGAAAAAGGCGGATTAAGTTTTCCCACCCCCTCCTCCTCTCCACCTGTCCCACATTCGACTAAATGACGCATATCCGCTGAATTTCCCGTCGCGGGGCCGCTCCATTAACGGGGCAGGATGCGTGGAAGGGAGAGGGGGGTGGAGGGGATGAAGATGTGACTGCGGTGGAGTGTTCAGGGGAGTCTATGAAGGCTGGTTTGGCAACAGGAGGGTAATGACGACATCTCTTAATTCAGGATTCCATCGGTTGGCGGTGGTTGGGTCAAACTTTTTAACATCATTTCTGGCCATATCGAATGACCGCGTTCTAGATGACATGATCACGAAATCAAAAATACTCTTAAATTTCCACATAATAAAATCGCACCACACCGACCTCGGTTTTGACATTATATGAGGACCCCAGAAGTCAAGGGATCTAAGTAACAAAACCATTGTTTAGAGAAAACTTAAGTCAAAGTTGAAAATGTTTGGTAAAACCCACTAAGTAGTTATGAGGCATTACCCTAGATAGCAGCACCTATCAAGAAAATCACTTGGATCCCTTTACCACCTAAAAGATTTATATTTTCACATCCCATTCCTGTACCTAACTTGTTTTTTTCCAAAATGTCACTTAGACCCCTTGACTTCTGGGGTCCACATAGATGCCATTACCAAGGTTAATGGTAAAGGTATGCAAATTTCAACCTTAGTAATGGCATAAGTTGTTCCTAAACTTAGGTTGTTGTGGCGCAATATATTGTGTGGAAATTTAATTAGGTATATATTATTTGGAATCATATTATCTATAATCAACTTCTATAATATATCCCTAGGTAAGTTACACTACATTGATAGCATTCTCTTTGCCATAATCCTTCACAGCTTGGCTATCAGCTGATACACCACTCTTCGGTTGACATAAAAGGCCTTGATAAGACTGCAAAAAATTCGATACATTTCTGCATTAGAGACTTAGCAGTATAGCAGAGATGGGACGAAATAAATCGTTTCACATCGCTACCTTTTAATGAATCGAAAAAACATTTAGTGCCCTCAGCAGAATGAAGATTTCCCTGTACAGTAATGAGCAAATATTATAACTTCCTGCGTCCAAACCCAAACCATCTCTACCCAACTCCGCATAACCATAAACTTGTAACACAAATGGAGAGTCTCTCGCTGTGACCACAAATATTTATTTGTTGAAGAAAAATTCAACTAATTGAGGAAAGAAGAAATTCTGTCCAGAGATAGTGATGCATTTTAGAGTGCTACCGGTACATTACATTAATTATGTATTAATACATATCTCATTTCAGGAACAAATATACCTTGAAAGGTAAATTCAATTTTTACGTCTTTTTTGCAGCAAAGATTACCAAATTGAGCATTTCCATTAATTTAAATTATACTAAAATTACAAAATACATACGAATCATAATTTGAAATTAAATACGAAAATAAATTTGGAATTTCCGATGGAAAGACTTTCAGATTACAGGACACATGCGCATTCGTTGGAGCAGACTGCTATCTCAGCAGGATAATAGTCGTCGCGGTCAAGTGACAGAAAAATACGGGAGGACAAAATAAAGATATATCAACAACGAATTAAACAAGGAATGCAATCGCGCAACAAAAAATTTAAACCGGAAATGAAATCATCGAAGAAATGAAAAAAATTACGGCAAAAAATACAGCACCTGAGGATATGAATGAGATGACCCAAACGCGCAAAATATAACGAGGATCATATTTCAAGCACCTCGAAAAATTATGCGCAATTGACACGTAGATGATTATTTAACTGTCTCTCTATATCCTCGATTAATGGCTAAATGGCATAACAAAAGAAACCGCGGCTAATACGGATCAGAATAATGTCTGCGAGATTGAGTATGTCCCTGCAAGATGCTAACGAAGAGGCTTGCAATCATTTCGTGAACAACAAGGTATCGATCAACCGCGGCGTTCGATCAATTCTCCAGCGGCAACGGACCGAGTGCGAGCGACCATTGTCTCTATTTTACCACGTTTTTATTGAGTCGCTTTCCTGTTTGTTTGTTTGTCCTTCCGGACAAAATCTTGCAACTCAAATTTAACCCACTTCCCGATTAGCTATCGACTAAATATTTTCAGTACAGATCAGATCCAGATGACAATGCATTCTTAAGCTATATCTAGCTCTTCAGAGGCAATATGAGCCGCTATTTTAGACAATTTACATTTGTATTAATCGCTCAGCTGTTTGATTTGACAGCCATTTCCTCGCGTTGCGAGGTAGCTCAGGGAATGGAACTGCTGCCCCCCCCACCCTGAATGTGTGAAACTCACACGCCTTTGGCTTAGTCTGAAGTGAGCTCTACCCTCACCTACCCCAAACCAACCTTCGGGTTGAAGCACTGAGTGAGTGAGTGAGCCATTTTACCACGTTTTTATTAAGTCGCTTTCTTGTTTGTTTGTCCTTCCGAC
Source organism: Ceriagrion tenellum (assembly GCA_963169105.1). Lineage (NCBI taxonomy): Eukaryota > Metazoa > Arthropoda > Insecta > Odonata > Coenagrionidae > Ceriagrion > Ceriagrion tenellum. Next base: position 120,082,685 of record OY720643.1, read on the forward strand.
TTGCCACCCGACAAAAAGATGGCGAGCGGAAGGCGTCTGCTGCTCGAAATCGAAATGAAAGCGATCAAATTTCTCACCTTACTAAAGATCGAAAGCGAAGTTCTTGCTCGAGTGAATGAGTCTCCGGATGTTTCTTGCCTTGCCTCTCAGCGAGAATACGCTGCTGATTACGCTGCAATAATCCTTTGTACAAGGACATGACCATCAACAACTTTGCGCGCATGGACGAAGCGGATATCGTCCGCAGATTAAATTTTTAGATTACAAAATTAATCTAAAAATGGTTTTTATTTAAACTAAAAAGAAGAAAATAAACCACCCTGCCTTGGCCCAAGGTCCCACATTAAATTTTACAGATAAAAGACTACATGTTCAAAACCAAAAACGTGGTGCGCAGCAATTTCAATATCTTGAATGAAATTCTTTCTCTGTAAATATTCATTACAATAGTACAACTAAAATCTCAAATATATGATGATGAATTTATATCACTCCACTGTCAAATGTAAAGCGTCATAAAATTTTCTTCAGAGTTGAAGCATAATTCTAATACTTATGAAATTTCATATACCTTTACGACAATACGATTTTAATAGAGACAGGAGATGAACATGAGAGAAAAAACAGACAACTCGATTCCTCAAAGCTACTTCTAGGGAAGTCACTTAATCATCAAGGCAGCTCAGGGCTCCCTAATAAATAGATATTGAAATTGATGCGCACCACGTTTTTGGTTTTGAACATGTAGTCTTTAATCTGTAAAATTTAATCGTGGGACCTTGGGCCAAGGCAGGGTGGATTATTTTCTTCTTTTTAGTTCAAATAAAAACGTGGTTTGTTAGATTAATTTTTCAATCCACTGTATTATCTATTTTTTCCAGTTTTCGAAGGGACGGGACGAGGCAACCACTCCCCGGAGGAGGAAATGACGGATGAGGGGTGGTCGGCGGAAGCATGGGATGAGAACACGAGGGACGGAACCCTTCATTAGGTGGTGCGGTCGGAACAACGGGGATCTCGTCTGCATGCGGGAGAGGAGCATCTGACGGCCCGGCGGTCGAGCAAGGTTAGCCGGATGAAACCGCACGCAACCGAACGCAAAACCCCATCGCATCATCCCCTCTCTTCTTTACCACACATCTCTCTGCCCCTATATTTCCCCGGTTACATCCCACCTGCCCCCCCCCCCCCCCTACCCAAATGCCCTCCCTATACCCGCGGGGAAGACAAGAGGACACCTTTGGCATTTGTTCCGCAAGGGAAGAGCGAAAACAGAAGCTCGATTCGTATCCGGTACAACGGATTAAACCTTAGAAACCCGTTCATCACTCAAAAGAGGAAAACGTTACCCGTAGACTATATTTGAGCAATGTTCTCACAAAAAAGTTACTCCCTCGGAAGGTGAGAGAGCCATAATCATGTTGATAAAAAGTGCGCAGTAGCTTAATTTGAACGTTTAATAACAGCTTCCCAGTTTTCACCAATAATTCACATCTCTGAGATTATTATTGCCAAAACTCCCAAGGACATATCCCACAGCCAGTTTTTAAATTATCACCAATAGAAAGTAACAACAAGGAAGCCTTTCAACATGCAATAGAAGTAAATTGATATTTTTATACGAGAGACTTAACTGCGTGAGTACCTCGATTTATTAACCGCTGGGCTGATTCGCCTGGGAAGTGAATCGAGTCTATCGCCGAAGGAAAGGCGAGGAGTAGGTTATAGTCCCAACAAGGGTTTTCGATTTGGAGCCAATACGATCTGACGTCAAAGCGAGAGCGATTTATCCGAGGGGATAGCAAGACAATGGACGCGCTCCTGAGCGGAGACATGAACAAATCAAACGTCAGCACAAGGTCAACAATACCTCAGATACCTCCCACAGGAGGTCGCCAAAAAAAACTAAAACTAGCGAGAGGTATCCGAGGGGCGAGCGCGAGATGAAAGGAATCGATGCGACAGATGTGGAGAACAAAATGAACACATCCTTCCAGAAGAGGCGGTCGAATCGGCTGCACGCAGCTGAGGAGCGGACAGAGGACCAGCGATGGCCTTCGCATCCTGGATTACGCGCTTTATTCATCAGGCAACTCGTGTGGCGAGCCGGTTTCTCAAATCGAATCACCAATTGACCATTTTTATAGTTACCTCAACCTTAACTCAATTACGGCTCAACAGTCAATCCCATTTAGATTTTCTGAAAGACCAGAATATACTGACCGCATTAACTCAGCCTAAGCATCGCCACATCTATGCTCGAAGGGATATCTATGCTCCTCTCGTGAATGCTTATTCAAAAACACACTTTAAATTCATATCTTCCCCCAATTATCTCGGGCATCTGCCATTATTCTACTACACACTATCTCCCATAATTCAATCATCATTTCTATTCATCCATGCACGGTCAGTTCCATCGCAGAAACAGATTTATTTATCAGAAAGGTGATCCATGAATTTGTACGACACCCGAAAAATATCTTTAAAAATGCAGACTATTGAAATGATGAATTACTTAGTTTAGAACCAGATGGCAATGGAACCCTGGTCATGAGAACGAAATAAATAATTTGTGGAAAACTAAGTTATTCATCATTTCATTATGAAGAAATTCCGCCACGTTACTGCCAATTCCATTAATTTTATCTTAAAAAATGCACACAGTGGCCCAACGAGGGTCGTTACAGCCACCTTACCTCTGCCTTGACGATGGAAAAGAATTGAGTAGCCATGGTTGGTACTAACATCCGGTGTGTATGATACAAAGCTATTGCTTGTGTTAAATACGATATCATTAAGCTATTAACACGAAGCACAATTTGAAACTCATAGATATGTAATTCGCTCAACTCAAATAAGTTCAAAACACCCCGCCGTTACGTAGGCGAAATTCGTAATAATAAGAGACAATGATCGCACACATTTAAAAATTTTAATCATGTTGTACAAGGCGTTTTGACTTACGGAGTCATTATCAGGTACAATACATGTTCGTGAACTTGATGATGACTCTGTGAGTCGATCTCACGCCACTTGTAGCACAAGAAAACGAAATATAGTCCAGAAGCGCTGAGGCTACAATGTTCCCCAACAGAATTCCGTTACCATGAAAGGGTTCTACGTGTTTCACGGTATCCTCATAATTTTCTCTAGGTTTTCAATGAGGGAAAAATTGGCGATGCAGATAAACGTTTTTTAGAATAAACCACATCAGATCAAATGAGAGACACAAAATCGGACAAAATCCCTCGTCAGGAGAACGGAAGAGAGTCAATTTACGGTCCATGGGTGTTTTCCATTGTCGTACAGAAAATAAATCCAACACTGAGGCCGTTTATACGTGAAAGTGGCTCAGAAAGTTTAAAAATATCGCTAGCAATATGCATGGAATAAAGACCTAGTCATACATATTCAAAGATTAACATCATCCTAGGTTCAAAATGAAAACTATAGAAAGGATTGAAGAGTCAAAGCGGGTTAATAACAGCTGCAAATCAGTAGAATACTTCAACATCTTAGGTAGGATTTGTTTTCTAAGGTGCTTCGACGGCTACGGTCATTCGCACCTCTCAACATCTTTCGATATGACGGTCACACCGGGGCTTTAGATCATAAACTGATTACATTTATGAGTATTAGAATTCACTCGGCGGAATGACGCAATTTTTCTGGTGATTGTTACCCTTCATTCTCAACAAAAGGTTACTATATGTTCCCCTATGGTTTACTATAAATCGTGAAAGCGATAGTAGTTGCAAAAACTGGGGAGGAATTCCTTGTGAACCCAGAATATTTCAACTAATTTCGCTACACTAAGACACCATCACGAAATCGTATATAAATTAATATTACTTTTATAGTGGCTACACGAATCGGGAAATGAAATTGATCCTATTAAAACGCTAAGTTTTTAATTAGAATTCTCATAAATTTCTCAATTGAATTCATTCGCGGCGAGAGTGCTAAAATACTTCTAAAGACGCACCATCCCCGAGCGTTTTCGGAAAATTCACACGATGCAAAAAAGCGAGCCTTAGAAATATACTTTTCGAGGGGTATTGTCTGCATTCCAATTCGAGCGAAGGGCACACTGCGTCGGGAATGCGCACATTGACCTCGCATATCACTGAGACATTTCGCACTTGCGTCGCCGCTGAATTGAACGAGTTCAACGTCCTCCGACCACTCCTTCGAGAAACAGCGAGAATCGGGAAACTCGTCTCTCGGTCGATCGGCCTTGAATGAGCGAGCGACAATGAGCGGTGGTAAAGTACGATCCCCCCCGCTAAACCCCTCCCCCACACCCCAACCTAATAGCCCATACGCGCAGTCAATCCTTATAACAGAAGAATTACATAACCGTAAATCATCATCAAAAATGATGACATCATTAATCGCTTTATATAGTTTAATAATGAAAACTCAATCAATTTAATAAAAAAGTTCACTATGTATGACTCAACTATCATTTTATTAATCACAATTCTTTTGAATCCCACAACTTATATTACTCATTGGGCAGTGTAAATAATTAAAAAGCAGAAAACAGAAAAAACTGAGTGTATTTTTACTATGAATACTATGCATGTTATGAAGATATAATTCTATGGAATACTTTTAAGCAAATGAATAAAAAATAAAAATGGTGATTAAATAATGAAATGAAAATATACAATTTACAGAGCATTACATAGGGGCTGAAAATTTGGTAGCACGCGTTACAGAACATAATTAAATTTTTTAATAATATAAATTCAAATTAGAGACAAAAATGATATTTACATTAAACGTAGCATAAATGATTTTTCTTCTTTTCTGACAAATATATTTGAGCAATAGAGTTCTTGTCGATTGCTCTGTACCCACGATAGCTTGCCCAGAGTTGGGTAGCGTCCTTCACACATCATCACAGTTTACTGAACATCTATAAATTGAAGCCTGGCCACTAAGTTTGCTAAGGAAATCCTTTCCTATTCTGCTGCCGGTCTTGAAATGGATGAAAAAATCTTTGAAGGAAAATATACATTTTTCAAAGTGCGCATGTAACATATGCGTAAATAGGAATCGGCTGCGAGACTACTCCTCGGAGAGACTGAAGGAACCGCAAAGATTGCCTGCTCGAGTCCCGAGAGAGAGAGTTGAACGTGCGCGGCTAACGATCAGAGTGCGGCGGAGTCGGAGGCGGACTTACTTCCTTCCGTGAGTCTCGCTCCGGGGCGAAGAGAGGAGAGGGGGGGGATGGGGTGTGCGGCAAAAGTCGACGGCACAACACGAGAGAGAAAAGGCCCATCGATCGAGAAAGCGCGCTCCGTGCCAGGAAGACTAACTCCCCCTCCCCGCCCCTACCTCAAAAACAACATCGGTTCGCCAAGGGCGGCTTTACACATGAAAATTGACTCCCATGGAAGTAGTCAGAGTGTAGCGAAATCTCAAATTGCATCGCATCTGGCAGGGCATCGTTCAGCTCGCACATAACTTCCGGGTTTCCCCAAGGGTAGGCTTAAAAACAGAGAACGCGAGAGCAGCGAATATCGGAAAGACACGTTAAAGGCTGTCATGATAATCGAATTAGTGCCACGGACCTTTTGCAACGACTGGGAAAGAGAATCGCTTCTAGGATTGGATTGGATACTTGGGGAGGCGACCGACGGCTAAGGTCATTTGCGCCATAAGGGAGGAAGGGTGGATAGAAACCCGGCGTCGGCATTAGCGTGCTCTTATAGAAAGGCGCCGAGGGGACCACGGCTTAACGTCTCATCCGACAGACGGAGTATTGGACTTGAAGTTCCCTCCGCAAGACACTCAAGTGGGGATCGGATTTCCTTTGAAAAACATCCTCCTCTGCAGGGATTTGAACCCTGGCCGTCCGTATGGTTAGCCAGTAGTCTAGCCACCACACCAACCCGATCCCCGAATCGCTTCTAGACTGACGATTTTGACTAAGTCATGGTCAATCACGTGGGTTGAAAACAGCTTTCTCTGCTGACGACGTTATTAACATTTAACGAATTCCAACATACTACGGTAGATTATGTCAGAATCATGAGATAACTCACTCCTTAATGCCTGTATACTCATCTGTTACCTGTTACCAGCAGCGGGCCGCGCATGTTTACCGCGTAACTCTCATATGTCCGCGCATTTGTCTTGCATTATAGTGTGCAATTGTGTATTTTAGCGGGAATTTACTAATGCATCAGTATTTGTAATCAAATTAATTCACATAGTATATTATGTAGTTGTGAAAGAAATGGATGACGAATGAAATCACGAATTTCGGTATTTTGAAATCACCTTAATTTGTCAACAAATGCGTTCGTAAATACCTCTTCGAGTCCCTTTGCTATTCGTTGAATTTATGAATGCATGTATGTTACATCAAATGTATAATAACAGCGTATCAATTATTAGAATTTCTCTAACTCTTATTATTATTATCATTCATTACTAGAACAGCCATAAAGCTTACCATGGGGTTCGTTAACATTTATAACTAATATATTTACACATAAAACGTTTCCAAGAGCTGATAAATATAGACAAGTGCAACCATGAGTCCTCCTCCTACTAATGTATTTGCAGTTTATATTTTTAATTGGCGCTTGCAGTTATGAGACCAAAATTTAAACGGAAACGACGAATGTACGTCCGTGATCACAAATCGAAGTGCAACTGGCGATGGCTAATGCCATCGAAGAACTTTCAGTTGTAGCTACGCCTTGAATGACGCGATACAACAACGGCTGCGCGCACCTTGTTTGGCCCAAGGAGCAATCGGATCGTCCGCAATAGCTACAGTGCCCTCGCTTCTAAAACGAGCGCTTATCTGTTAGATCCGCTATTTACGGAGCCACGGAAGCGGAAATCTAACTCATAGGTAATGAAGAACACCTTAGTCAAGTGGAAGTGGGTGAAAAGAATAGAAATACACACATCCACATCTTCCGCCTTTATTACTAGTTGCAAAACCACGCATTAGACATCGAACTGTCATTTTCTGGGTACAACACACGGCCAATGTCACTATCAATCACGCGATTACTGTCAGAACCTAGGCAGGTAAATTACTCTCACTGCTGTTTCAACGTTGAACACACCAGTTAAAACTACGGTTAACTGCAAATTGGAGTAGTAATCACGCGTTGACAAATTGGATCCTAAATCTTACTCCAAAATTAAATTCACCATCTTGAGGCTTGAATCGCCGCGAACGCCATTTGATTACCGACAAAATTTTATGTGCGCGGAAAAAATCGAAGAATTTATCATCAACAGCCAAAGACAGTGTCATTTCCTCGGAAAAATTATTTACTGCGTGCTGCTCCATTAACTGCCGTCAAAAGTGGTGCACTTAATATTACCGTATCGTAAATGGATTATCTGCAGCACGAAATAATTTGGTCTACCAATTCTTTTTTCACTCGGTCAACATCGCGGATTTCTTTTTCAAAATTAATAATCAAAATTAATAATCAAAATTAATAATCAAAATTACTGTATTGCTCTCAAAAAAGTTTTCCTCGTTTACAGTAGTACGCGTAAGAAAACTGCAAATTGGATAAGGATGAACAGAATCATAATTTACAATTATATGCAAATATTTGATAGCAAATTTAACATATTTACAACCCTGATACCGCTTTAAATGCTAAAAGGTGCAAACGGAGGAAGAGGCACCCATTTAAACGGCCAATTTCCAAGTCCGTGAAGAGATTCGACGCGAGACAGAAGATTGAGGAGCTCGTCTATGACTTGAGGGAAATCTCGGAGAGCAAGTCTCGACCAGGAGAGGATCACTAATGAATGATGGCCCGAGCTCACAATATGCGATGAAAGTCCCTTCGAATTAAATACAAATACAATAACTCCACTCTCATCTCGAAGTAATGGTCCACAGGAGAGGAGGTGAACCGAGGAAACGCGGGACCGCAGACGAAGCCATAACCCACGTACTCCCTCCCTCCCACTAGTCACCACGGAAACCGCTCCCGTGACGTCATGAATAATGCAATGGGGAGGAGAAAGGGGGGAGGAGGAGGGGGTGGCGTAGGAACAGAAATCCAATGAAAGCGAGCGATTGCTCCTCTCGTCGTCATCCACGCGGGGATGGTGCAAAGGCGGGGGTGGGAGGGAGAGACCGGGGTGGGGGGAGCGGTTAGTACCCACCCGCTCTCCTCCCCCGCCACCCCACGAGTCGGTAGGTCGGGGGGTTACACGAGGACCCAGGGGCCATCTTCACGCCCACGCGCACAATCTTCAGACGCCCGACGCCCTGGGACCCCAGAAAACTCCAAACCGGCCAGAATGTAAAGGATAAGAGGATAAAAAGAGGGATTAAGGTAGTTTGAGCCATATATCGATTTACTTAGTAATCAATGAATTTGGTCTTTTTTAAAGCAAAATATCTCACCCTTCTAATGACACATTTTCATTTAATTACTTACCATTTCTCTCATGTAAAACTATATTATTACACCATTAATAATGCAATATTTAATTGAAGTGTCCTAGAGATGGTGAAATTAAAACGTATAATTCGAATATGATCTCTACTAAGACTAGGGAACTATCTCGCTCGAACTACCTTAAGGATGCAGCCAAGAAGAGATAGCAAGTGATAACATTTTGCCTATAATCATCCAAAGTGGCCATTACTCAAATACTGTCATCTACAACAGCATAAAATTATGTGGCTCACGTGCACTTTTCGTGATAAGAAAGAACGGAAAATAAACGTGCAGACACGGCAATTCTTTCGGCAACACAGTTCGCGGCGTATTATGCACCCCAAAAGCAGCCTGTTACAAAGGCTTTAATATTCTCTTTGATTGTGATACATTAACACTGAATTCGTTTTCCACATTAAGAAACGGGAATATTCAAAGAGTCCTCGATCGGAATGAGTGTAAAACTGCACATGTTCGAAGAAAGAAAGACGATGTTCACACAGAGTTACTCACCAAAATGACACCGATTCCCAAATAATTCTCCCCCTAATAACTCGTACACCTATCTTTTGTTGAGCAAAGGACCTCCTTCACCAGTCACTTCCCTCATAAATCATAAGTGCACGGTGGCAGCAATTTTACGCGCGGCTTCATTCGATAGTCACTTAAATTGGATTTGAAGTCCGCGTTCTCTCAGATGAAAAAACCAGGGTCGCCAACCACCTCGTCTCCGTTCTATCCCGTTTCCTAGATACGAGGCACATCCAGAAAGTAAGTTTCCTATTTAAAAAAAGAAGAAAACATAGTTACATGAAAAACTTTATTGGCAACAGGTACAGCAATGTTTCAGCTATTTTTCGACTTATCCACCACGAGAATTGAGACACTTGTCGCATCTTGGGATCAACTTTTGTATTCCTGTGTCGTAGAAGCCTGCTGCCTGTGAATGGAACCAGCGTGTGACAGCGTGTCTTCAGCCCTTCGTCGTTGTTAAAACGCTGACCGGAGGACAGGAATTTCTTGAGGCGCAAGAAAAGATGAAAATCGCAGGGAGCAAGATCAGGGCTTTATAGTGGATGATGAAACAGCTCTCAGCCAAACATGCTCGTCCACATACGGCTCGGCGCACAGCAACTGTTCTGCAGGAGTTCCGCTGGGAGCTGTTTCATCATCCACCATACAGTCCTGATCTTCTACGACACAGGAATACAAAAGTTGATCCCACGATACGACAAGTGTCTCAATTCTGGTGGTGGCTATGTCGAAAAATAGCTGAAACATTGCTGTACCTGTTGCCAATAAAGTTTTTCATGAAACTATGTTTTCTTCTTTTTTTAAATAAAGACACTTACTTTCTGGATGCGCCTCGTATTTTTCATTCTCCTACCTACACACCCTGCAATTTAAATTGCCACAAATATCGGTCCCCAGTCCTCTTCAAAAGAATAAGATCAACAACTCAACACGAGGAAGTCACGCCACGGGCGGGAGGAACGACGAGATACGTCGAAAGAAGAGGCACGTGGAAGAAATCGCCCCGAAGGACACAGTGGCGGGTGGGAAGGCTCTATCCCCTGGGAGTCCCAGGGGACAGAGACGCCGGCCCGACAAAGGTGGTGCCTTGGCACCGCCGCCAGGGCCGGCTGACATCGATCCCCTGACCCTCGACGGCCATTTATTAAGCGGCGCCCGAAGAATTTCCATATTCGAGCGTCTGCAGCATTTCGAGGGCACACTGCCCCCGCCGCCCCTGGGGCGGAACCTGCTTGACGAAATTATCTATAATAGTGATATTAACTCTAAATGATCTAAGCACCCGTATTGCTTACATTATAGTGCACACAATAGTCTCAATCAATTGTCAATTGAGCCATTAGTTTCGAAGTTAGCAGAGGTTTGCGTTGTCGACATAAACATGTTCAATTGTAGAGATATAAACAAATTTGTTTTCTGAAAACATTTAGGAATATATTTGGCTTTCTTATATCACATTGCAAGTTATTGGAACGAAAATTACGGGTATCCCAAGCGCTGGAAGTTGGACAACTGAATTTTACGCGCAAAAACCGGGTACTTTTTTCAGAAAAAATTAAATACAGGAAATATTAACAAGCGAAGGATTTTTAAAGTGCATCATCCCACGTAGAAAAGAACACGCCGTCTTATGAATTTTACTGCATTGAAATCGGTTTCCTCGTTTGGACGATAGAGATCTCAAACTCAGGTATCTTGCCTTTTTTTTACAGACAGTAAGCGGAATCTCCGGGAGAGGAGCGAGCGACGGAAACTTGACACAAACAGAAGAAGAGACAGTAATGTGATTAGAGAGAGAGAGAGGGATGAAACGCATGGCGCGTCCCAGAGCAACCGTCAGAAGTGAACTCCGGCGCGTAGCGAAGACAAAGACGAAACATATGAAAATAAAAGAGAAGAGAAGCAGTCGAGGGAGCGATCCCACAAAATTTACTGCAACCCCTTTATTCTCTTGATTCTATGCGGAGAGGAATCCATCCTAATCAAATATACATATTACCTAAATCGTGCCCTGCATGACATCGTACACTAAAAATATAACAATAAGAATCCATGTTCCAGTTAAACCACGTACGTAGACGTATTCAGCCGTTTAGAAAATTTTAATAGAAAATAGAGGCTGAGTAGTTCAGCGTAATTTACTCTCACCATAAAATCCTTAGGGGGAGATACTCTTCAATGCTAGCAATCAGGAAAATGATTTCCCAATGAAAATAGAAGAAAATCGAGCATTTTCACAGAGCCAGTAAAGCCCTAGCAAATAAAATAACACTGGAGCTTAACGGCATGTGGCAGGAAAGGTTAACGCTCCTTGAATGGAAATACATTCAAATCTCCATAAAATTAAAAAATAATATTCAAATTCCACAGGGTTATATTTCTCCCACAATCCGAGATAAGCTCGCAAGACACGAGGAATTCACGGAAATAACCAGCTTTTTCCACGGTAAGTGGATAATGATAAAGCTGTTTCTAACGTAGCGAAGGAGCAATAAAATAATTCATACTGACAATGCCACCCTTGATTGAGGAACGACATCAAGGCAAAGTACAAGAGCACTTAAACGCTTTAGTAAACTCATATCAGTCACGCACGGTAAGAAGTGCTCAAATTCAACCACAGAAATACTTAATCCGAGACACGATATCAACCTCCTTTCTTGGTAACCTTCTAGCAACATGGATTGAGCTGGTAGCGCAGAAACCTGCAGACGGTTGCATCATGGTGCTATTTCAGCGTGGGTTACGTTCATTCGTTTTGAACGATTTATAATCATCATCTATCGTTATAATTACTGAAAATAGCAGCAATATCAGGTACTTTTCAAGGGGAAGTGTTCAACATTCGTCCAATTATCATTTGATGAAACCGTAGATCAAGGTAAAAAGAAAATAACCCTTCTTCGCTTCTCCTGACATCAAAACTATAACGCTCATAATTGTCATGTACAGGAAAATACATAAATACATAACACATCCAATAAGGTTTACTAAAACCTCCTCGACTAACGAGCTGAGATGACTCCTGAGCTCTCACTAAAACAGGGAACAGGAATATTGGTCAAAACACCAAGAAGACATATATAATAAGGCGATAAGGCGAAAAATATAATACCTTATGTGTAGAAATATCTAAGGCTTTCCGGGCTCATGGTGATATTGAAGGTTTTTCGGGTTTCTCACCGGTCCAAACTCTCCATTTCAGCCGACGTTTCGATGCGCGAGCCGTACATCTAAAAGTCGGCAGAGATGGAGGGTTTGACCCGAGAGTGGGAAACCGAACAACCTTCATAATGTCCCCATGCGCGCTTAGCGAAAGGATGATAAAAGCTGCTGGGCGGAATATGTTGTTTTTGGAGAGGAATATGCAGTTTTTGGAGCGGAATATTTTTCACAGGCTTCGCATAAAATGTATACTATCAATCCCCAAAATTACATTTAATGGTTATTTCGATCCAATGGTTCCGACGACAGCCTTGAAGCTTGTCGAAATAAATATTCACCTAAAAAATAATTAGCGAATACTTCGACGCCCTTCACTTTAATCCGACCATTACTGTCATGCACGATGAATCTCGGAGTCAACACTCGTCTGTCCTTCTGTATAATGAATGGCTCATTAGTCGCAAATTCTGCGCATTCACGTAATCCATTCTACATTTAGGTATAGGCGGGAAAGCCCTCTGGTAAATTATGCAACAATTTTTCTGCTACCCATAAAAAAATTCACTCAGGAGGTACTTAAGCCAAAACGATGAGAGATACTGAGACCGGTTGGCACAAAAATACTCATCTCAATGGCCGCTCGGACAATTGCGCATTTACATGAACAAGTGGAGAATCCAGAATTCAGTCACATTGACACAGGAAGAAAAATTGATAATGAAACTTCGTAATACCTCTGCATCAGAAACAATTATGCTGTTTTTTGCGGATACTCAAATTGTAAATATATCTGTGGATATTTCAGTTGGAACTAACCTGGGATGAATTCCAAGAGCCTTCATAGAAGAAGAATATTACCAGAAACTACTAAACCAATTCTTGCTTTTTAAAATGCCGAAACGGCCCACGCAAAACATAACTAGACACACTTTTCAGCAAAAACAAGATGACAGGAAGGAAGTTCAACAGAGTTCAGCCAAATACACTGATTGTATCCCAGACGATCAAATCGAATACCTACTTCCGGAATTCTGCAATGCGAGAGTGATTTGTTATGCGGGGGTTGATTAGCCTTCTTACGTTAATACAAAAATTTGCCGTTATAAACCCAGTCTTATATTTCTCTCTCTATTAACTAGTGAACTACTTCAGTCGTAATTAAACGCTTTTACATATTGAGGTAACCAATATAATTAATAGTAAATCAAAGCACGTTTAGTGTTACCAAAATACGTGTATTGGTGCATGGGAGAGATGTAAAGGAAGAGAATGAGGAGAATATTACTCAAATACATCAAAATGAGTCCAAACACAATAAGAGTCAACATATTCTACAACGAGATAAATCAGCGAGCAGAAAGACGGAGGAATGGCACGTTAAGCGGCGAGCAACTTCGAGCCAATGTTTAGATACAAGAATACCACAAAGAAGACTCTAACGCCATTAGAAGTATTTAGACGCTGTTTCAAGCACAGGGACACCCTCTAGAAAGAAACCCCCACCTTTTATAAAAAGACTAAAAAATGAGGAACTCCCTCTTCCTCCCCAAAGATCTAACCAGCATCTATATCGCATTATATTCCTTCATGCTAACACTAATTTTGGGCACAATACCACGTCCGTTTGCAGAAAATTTGCAGAAGCTTTGATATGAAGGCGGCCTCAACCAGAATTATGGATATTATTTCAGAAATAATGCTGAGCAATATTATTCATAAAATAATTAATTACGAGCATTACATTGAAAACATTTTTGAGGTGAAATACAGAACAAATATCTATAGTGCATAAGTTATAGAACTAAAACCCAAACAACAAATGTGTAAAGGAAAATCCAGAAAACAAGATTTTCCATCGATTGGCGAGCAATATCAGCAGAAAATCTGCCCTCTCGCCATAGAGTAAAGAGCTTTTACGATTTGTTTTTTTAAGAATTAAAGATACTCGAGTAGACATTTCTTTTAGCTTTCAAAGATATCCCTGAAAGAAGTACATTCGCTATTGTAATGTCACTGAGCAATGTCCTCATCCTCACGTCACATAGAATGCCTGTGAGTAATGGATGGAAATTAATTAGCTCAACAAATATGAATGGAAAATAGGCGCTGCTCTGACCCAGAGAAGTAGAGTGGAGTGCACAAGGAAAGAGATTTCCTCGATCCTCGCCTCGCATGGAGCAGAGCAACGCGGAGGAGACACTTTCACAACCCAAGGGAGCTCATAAAACAAATAGCCCTCTGCTCCTTCCCTTCGAAATGTTCGAGAGATTTACGATTCGCGTACCCCATGAGCTAAGAACCGCATCACCGTATTTGCCATTTACGTCAGAGGGATGAAGCGGAGATCCTGCGAGGCACGTTGCCGGATTTCCGGCGCCATTCGGCCGCGATCAAAGGAGAGCAGGGCCGGATGCTACCCAGCCCCTGCCATCCAGCCCGCTTCCGACGGTGGCGGGGCGCGAGCAGCAAATCCTAGGAGCCCGCCCTACTCCCAGAAGGCCAAACGCGGCTGACTCTCTGCGCGAGAAAGAATACGCGATTCTGGGGCAAGAGAGCGAGGCACTAGAGGACTAATCCTCTCACCCGATGCGCCTCCCGAATACAATGCGCTCCGCGACAAACACGGGTTCGATCCACCACAGCCGCCGAGGGCACATTCGCCAGCAACGGGCGCGGCGACCCACTCTTGAACGACGACCTGCGTCACATAATTATCATCATCGAGAGAGGATTCGAGCGGTTAGGGGCGCGAAATAATAAAACCACGCCGCATTTAGCCTCCTGAACACGTTGGAATGCCAAAATCGTTATCGTCCTAGGCTAGTAGTTGCAGCATCAGGTAGAGGCATGAAGAAATTTATCTATGTCGAATGGTAAACATGGCATCCTTGGAAATAGATGCACACGCTACTCCTCGAGGAAGAACTGCGAAGCTGTAGTCGATGTTATTGGAGGCGACGAACCACTGCTATTTTTTATACATTTTTTGCTAAATATTTTCATCATATGCTGTTCACGAAGGTACAGGGCTGCTGCTAGGCAACAGGCATACGGAACCAACCCAAATTCCAAACCAGAAATGTAATATTTCACGAATATCTAACACGGCAAAAAACTTAAAATGAGATTTCTGAGGACCAGATTTTTTAAAAATCTGTTTCCAGATGTTATAATAGAACACTAATTCACTGAATCAATAATCCAGCCACAATATCTCATTTACCGTCCGGCGCGTTAAAAAACAATTGAGAGCCCATAGCTGAGAAGGTTAGTTTGTTAGACAGCAGCACCTCTCACCCTTTTGTTTCAACGGACGGTTGTTGTTGGACGGAGACATCTGCATATTAAATAATATTACGACAAATGTACACAAGAGGAGGTAAAGAATGGAGAATTCAAAATTCACTCCAAATACTCAAGTGACTTTATGATCACACTAAGCATCAAAAATATTTGGCCCGATTAATTTTGCCCACATTCCCATGGAAAGCCTCAAATGTGACACCATAATCAAGTACACTCGGCTAAATATCGCCATTGGAAACGACACAGTCGACCGGATCCAAAACACAAGAATATAACGGCAGCATTCTCAGCAGCCTCGAAGGTGCAACGAGACGAAAGCCGACATTTCGCAGCGAACTATTTCTCACACATCAAAAACTAGCACGAAGAGACAAATATGGAAAGAGACAAATATGAGCAAAGGAATTCTGAAATAAAAGAGCCCTCCAGTCAAGTGAAAATATTCTCTAAGGTTTGGCAGAAAGAAAAAAATGACGTATACATTTCGGAAGGATATGGCGCGACCGAAATTCGAATTCTTTCAATCACGTTACATGGAGTCTGCATGAGTCTCCACCGTTTGACATCCAAATTCCAATATTGATTCCAAACGTCGCGATCAATAGCCAACGTGAAAACTCACGCACATATCAATAATGACGGTCGTGCAAAAAACAAAACCAGACACGCCGATTGGAAGCTGGAAAAGGAGAAATATTCACAACCAAATCCATAAAATGTGATTAATGACAAAATGTCTAGCCAAATACAGGAGAAAGCTGTTCATGAAGTTACATCACACACACACATACCCCTCGGATTCAAACATTTCGATGAATTTATGAAGCTCTGCGCTGCTTCGCCCGGGACCCACAAAAACCGTGAGTCCTGGAGCATCAAGGGCAAACAAAATAACCAACCAGTGCCGTTGGCAGCAGAGGCAAATATGAAATATTGTCTTTTGGATATTTGCAGACACATCGGCAGCAAATAAATTGCGTTTAGCTGAAGCTATTTCGTACACTTTTCCGATTCCCTCTCTTTCCCAGCCTCCATCGTGAAGGGTAGCGGCCGCGTGAGATGGAGGCAAGGCTGTAGGGAAGAAGGAGGGAATGGAGGCTGGCTCACTTCCAATGGAAACGAGCGGGTCCTCCGACGCACGGAGAGATTTCGACCATTGATCGCAGAGGAAATCGGAGCCGCGGGCGGGGTTTCCGTGCGCGGAAACGAATTTCGCCACGATCGCAGAAGGTCCTGGTGCGCCCAGATACGCCGCCGGTTTTACCTAAAGCGGTTGGCAGGTTCGGAAGGAAGAAAAGATAGCAGGCGGTGGTGCGCGGAGTTAATTGAAAAACTCGAGAGAAAGAGAGAGAGAGGGGGGGAGAGAGAGAGAGAGAGAGAGGGAGGGAGAGAGAGAGGGGGGGAGAGAGAGAGAGAGAGAGAGAGAGAGGGAGGGAGAGAGAGAGGGAGAGAGAGAGAGAGAGAGAGAGAGAGAGAGAGAGAGAGAGAAATGAATACTCTGCACAGATTGGTGAGCCGTCGGCCCGTAACCCAGAGGGAGGCCTCGAGGGGAAACACGACATAAGCAATTAACTCGAGTCAACAAAGGGGTCTCGAATAGCATCCTCTCGCCCCACCCCCTCCCGCCCGTCTGAATTTAAAATTCAAATTTCATATTCTCATTATAATTTAGTAACTTAAAAGCTCATGGGTACTAGGACTGGATCAGTTGGACGAAGGGAAAGGGTTTGTCGTGTGGAAGCGCAACCACCAGAGTAACCGACCTAGGTGGCAAGCGGGATTTAAGTCCTCGCCAGCTAATCCTGAGGTCGTGGGTTCGAGTCTCGTTTTGTTGAGGACTTTTTAATTCCAAGGGCAAAACTGCGAGTATTCTTCCGGCATCAAGTTTCGTTAAAAACTGCTACAAGCGTACATATAGTGTCTCACAAACTTTAGAGGAATTAAGGTGGGAGCCCCTAGAGTCTTGGGAGGCTACATGCTAAGCTTTGGTTACTTGAGAAATTCAGAACTGATATTTTTCAGAGCGACATAGAGAATATTACCATGGCTCCTCACTACATATCTAGGTCTGACAGAAACGATAAAATAAGAGAGATACACTGCCGAACAGATTGGTACACAAACTCGTTCTTTACGCGATCAATAAACGTCCACAATAAAAACTGAGCTCCACTAAATACACTCCTATAATACGTGCCACCATTCCATGTCCAAAAACTTACAACTTAACACGGCTGGTGTCCTAACACCCCCTGCCACACGCCCATGCGGCGGCTCGCAGGGTATTACGTAGAGGTAGATGTAGAATTGCCAAATAACTGCAGTTCAAGAGACCCAGGTAGCAGTGCGATAATAATACGAGTCAATAAAAATATAGAGGCAGGAAGAGGTTGGTTATTATTATAGCGCATTCTAATATTTATTTGCAAAAATAAAATTTTAATCACGCCTAATGATGTTTTTCACGAGTATGGATGCATCACGTTCGATTACAAAGCCGCGTGTCTTTTGCCGTTAAAGCTTACTTTTTGCATAAAACCTCATTCAAAGTGGATTCAGTAAACTAACAAATCCCCACTAATGTGGAGGATTCAAATAAAGCGCCGCTGTAAAATCCACTGGATTCTCTGCAAAACTTAACTTCTACACTTTGGTTTAGCATAAAGTTGTTCGGACCTCGTTGCCCAGTAATACCAGTTTTAAAACTCCTTTCCCTATTTTCACGCTTTCCCCTCTTACTTATAAATTGAGAGAGGAAGCGCTCTCTTAACACATCTATGCACTGCAACAGGACTGAAAAAAAATGAAACGTTGCAATTGACCGCAAAGAAATATGGTAAATGGGAATCTGAAACCAGTGATTTTCCGTGATACATAATTGGCCCCTCTGCCCTACAAATTGCAGATCATTCTACAAGTAATATATCGCCAGTAAAGAGAGCAAAATCAAGAATACGAAAAGCTGGTCAATACGGCCAACAGACGTGACTGTGATCATCAATCGTAATAAATTAGAATAGGGACACACGAAAGTAAATAAACTGAGCTGGTGGAATACCATACTACCTATTAATAAAACCCATGTTTTACCCATGTAATGCTAGCATAATGGCAGATAAATCTTCACATTAAATGCATCACCGATTGATGAGTTTCTCTTATCAAACAGCAAAAAAGATAAGCCACGGAGAGCCATACAGGTTCAATGACCCATCCGCAAGCCACTAATGCATAAATAGCCGCAGTAGGCTTCCTCTCTATGCCAGTGCCGGCAAACAATATCACGCCATCACCATAAACTGCGATGTGGCTCAAGAGATTATGACCGTTGACACAAGAGTCGGTCAAGGGGATAGATAGCGGCATCCGTAAACGTCCCGGGCACTCGTAAAATGGCCAAGGGTCGTTAACGCCGGGGTTAGGCAGGAATCTAGCGAAACAATAACGCCGGGAACGCTGCAACAGTGCGGAAACGCAAAGGATGGTTTGGCTGGGTAGGAGAAGGTGTTTATGCCCCGGTCACACTATCACTGTACAGCGTAACAAACTTACATCCATCCACACAACTAGAGTGATACAGCGCAATCCTCCAGGAATTGCAATGAACAAGTGAAACATAAGCAGATAATTTCAAACGAAGTAGTTATGAGGCCTTTTTCAATGCAAATAAAATTTTGAAAATCAGAAAACCCACTCCTCCGTGTATTAAATAGAAAAACAATGAACACTTCTAAATTTTGTTAATTTCTCTTTCGTTCTTAATCTTTCCCCTCCGTGACGCCAACACTTACCACAGTTAGTTGGTGGTAATCAGAGATACGAATTAAGTCCGTACACACAAGCATTTTTAAAGCGATTTTGGCCAATACGTCTGAAAAATCGGTACACCAAAGCCACAATGGAAACGCCGATTTTCACTCAATGATCAGACTCGGGGCGGGATTATTATTAACTTTTCCTGGCGCGACGTTAACGGACGGTAGCTTCAAGTTTTCGTAGTCTTATCACCAAGGAGGACTGTACTACAATTAACAGGAGTTGTCGTAATATTTCTATTTTTTCTATTAAATTAGCTATATTTAGCTATTTTCAATCGAGCTTCTCATATGAGCTCAAAATGGTTGCGAAGTCGTTGTTTAATTTCATATTTCACCATCAAAATATAATTGATGGACACAAAGAATGATAAATATTGCTCCAAGAAAGTTGATCATGATTAATTCATAGTTGAGATGGAATGTGGACAATCTGGAAATGGATGGATTTTGAAAAAATCTGAAAGAAAAACCTCACCTCTGCAAGTTGGCAGAGTTTGGAGCTGCGAGCTAGCTCGTTCAGTCGTGCACTTTTGGCGATTTTGGCTAGGGCTCTTGAATAATCGGTGTGTGTAGGTAGCCACGGGCAGCCACGGCGGGAAAGCTGGTTCCCGTTCGACCACTTCATGCATCGTCGGGTTCGCATCGAATTAGAGCAATTCCAATACGTCCCAAGCGTCCCGGCCAGCAAAGAGCTAACGAGCGCGAAACGACCTCAGCCGACGAAATTCGCTTAACTGAATTGAAAGTATTACTCGGTGCGTCGGTAGCGGAAAGAGGACATTGGAGGAGTGATGCTTCCAAAAAAAAAGCAAGACTTAAGGAAAGGGAAAGGAGAAAAAGAAACGACACAGAATCGCTTAAAAGGAAGAAAAGGTCGGGATAAACACTAAAGCACGGGGTGGGAGAAGGGACGGATGTCCGAAACGGGTCTAATTAAAGTCCCCCCAGGCCCTTGCTCGACCTTCACGGGGCCCCAACTGTCATCCATTCCGCCGGGCCCTTCACTGCCCAATTGAGTCCCGGGCCCCAAGGCCTATTCTTCAATCCGACCAGCTCCCCCCTCCCTCTCTCCCGTACCCATCGCTCTTACGTGGCCCGGGAGCGAAAAATAAAATCACCACCAAAATTCACCGAGCCAGGCGAATTACAACGGACTTTAAAAAAGCCTCAAAAATGGACGACGCTATTAACTGGATACTGAGAAGAATATCCACGAAGATATACAGCGGATATTGGGTTTAGTGAACTATTTCTAAACTAGTAACCGCCGCTAAACTAGTAACAATCTGCTCCCCGAGCAGCGCCTTCAAAATGCTTATTTATTGCACTAAGGGGCAGTTTATCTCGCACATGGTGGCTACTGATATCCAATTTTCAAATTCCTTCACCTTTCCCCGACTTTTCCCTGATGGATTTACCAATTACCCTGACCGATCGCCAAAAGGTCACCTATTATTGGAATAATTTTTTCTGCTGAATTAAATATTCTTCGTCAGCTTTAAATTTTAGAACCAACGTCTCATATTTTTAGAACTGCAAGCACGTATTTACTATAAGCTAGTGTGCACCAGCTAATTCTCGACCTGAGTTTCGCAAGTTAAGAAAAACGCGAGGTAAAGTTTTCCGAACAACATAGTCTCGGATCCCTTGTGATGAGCGTAATATATTGTGATCATGATTTTTAACACAACTAGGCAAATACCGCTATATGGATACACAAAAGGGATGCATTGTACGTCTGGTTCACAACTAAATACCTAAGGTTCACTACTAATAAAATTCACAAATGAATACTCCACGAATTGATGGAGCTTATTCGATGCACGTCAGCGATGGACGTTAGTTTTAGTTGGTGAAATAAAATGCGGGAAAGACTGCCCAACAAACGTAATGGTAGAAAAATAACGAGGATTCCTATTCCAGTTTCTTCCTGACTGTTACAAGAATTCCCTGACTTTTCCAGAAATTAAAAATTCCCTGACAATTCCAGGTTTCCCGGTGTTCCCTGTCGTAGCAGCGATTCCCCGTTTTTTTCGCCAACTGAACTGATAATTTAGAACGATCGGGTTCGCGGCAACAGAGTCAGTGCCAATAGAGACACTAATGCCAATAGAGTGCCAATAGAGACACTAAGCCAAAGAACGTCTAATACATGGCAAGGTATAGTAAATATGGCTGGCACTGTATATTTTAAAAAAAAATACGTAATCCAAGGTTCAGCGACAGGCTGTAATAAAAAAAAACAAACCAAAATGCAAAATTTGCTTCAACGTCCAAAAACTGAAGGAATATGCGACAGATTCGAGCGGCTCCTGGGCGAACATCACATTGATGAGCAATATTAGTAGAAAAAACAGCTTTTAAAAGCCACTTAACACTTATGAACTCTCATCAGACCTCCTAGAACAATGAAAATATCCTAAATGTATGTTATCCGCCGATTAATAAATTAGAGTGCAACCTCCATGGACTGAGTGCCGCTATATCACATGCCAATAGCAACTCCCATCAGAGCCATTTCCGGAAGGGCTAAAATCAATCGGGAACGATTCTAAACTACAGAAATTAGGATTGATGATCAAGGCTCGTAAAATAAATCAATTAAGAAAATATCCCTCAAGTTGTATTTGGTGAATTTTCCAAATCTTAATAAAGCAGAATCTTGCAGTACCCTTAAATAATTACACGTCAAGGCAAGACCACAAGGAATCTCCAATACCATTGGCAGTGTATTGTATCGAACTATAGTATAACTTAAGTATGCACTCACTTTCAATGATAAACTGTAACTAGTTTCAACATTGACATTCATGACACATGAATTCTTATTCTCTCGCTTTCAATGATCTAGTGAGTACCCGGAACAATAAGTTACATTATTCCACAACGTGTATCCTCGGTTCCACCTTTCAAGGAACAGCTTAAGAGGATGATTTTTAAAAAAGATGACCGTCACTGAACGTATTTGCCCTTCGTACAACAGCCAAGGTTTCAGAAATCGTTATCACTATGTGATATCGACAATGATCGTCAAAACAAAGGTCGGAAATAAAAAAGTGAAAAAAGCAAATAGCAAATTCTTTTAGTGCGAAGTCCCATTTCAATGAAGTTACGCTGGAAACCTAAGCTTTCATAGCATCTCATATTTAAGAGAACAGAATGCCAGAAAATGAGACCTAAGGTATTTGCATTGTATGTATTTGAAATTGGATAGCAGCTATGACGAATGGAGACTCAGACCAGAATTTCGTGTTCAACGATCGTGAAATGGTGCTCCATTACAGTGAATTAAAGCCGACCACGGTTAAAAGGTTGAGGAATACACGACGGCATCGCAACCCGGGGGTGTATGAGAGTTAGTATTTGCACTTAGACCGACTACATCTACATAAAACGGAGCGAGCCACTAAAAGGACGAGTGGCAGAGGGTTTTAGGACACCAGTCATGGGGAAGGGAAGGACTTAGAAGGAATAAGAATACGGAAAGGATGAAAAATATTTCAGAAAATTTAACGAAATAGGGAAACAGACTGCAGGTGCACCACAGATTTATTGTCGGATGATAATCTGGCGAATATTACTGACCTATTGCAACACCTGGGAAGGGAATCGCTTTCAGACCGTCGATTAAAAATTAGATTGAACCTTTTATTTAATTTCCAAACCAATATATTTTCTCATAAAGCACAGTGGGCTGAAATCGAAAAAAATTGTCCAAACTCTCAACTTTCGACTTTTATATTTCCAGCCGGGAATTAAATTCCCATATTTTGGATAATCAGGCTACATTAAAAAGCAGATCCTTTTCCACCATAGCGGTTCGTTAAATTTTTATAGCTCGTCGAAAATGAATAAAAATTCATGACACCTGGAATCTGAGATTTTAACGAACATTTTCCAAATCTGTTCTACTGGTGATGGAATACGATACGAAAATATAACTTTTTGAGAATAAATTTTATACTATCATCTTCTTAGATGGTAAGGAGGGAAATATTTTGGCAAAAAGCCGTAATTTAGCAATTATACACTTTATTTAATATATTGCTATTTTTGGTTCGAATTTTAGGCAAGGTAGGGATAAAAGTACTTACCGCCGCTAGTAGCTCCTGATATATTTAGACCAGGAGTTAGGATGAAGTCTATACTATATGATGGATAAGAAAAATCTTGCACCCTTTCCTTTTTTGCGCGATAAAGTATAACAAAGTAGGGTGGTTCTCCTCTACGCCCAGCGTGACGGTAGACAGAAGAAAGTAGAAGAAAGACGAGCACACGGTAGGAAAATCAGAGTCTCTTAGTTTCTGCTTGAAAACCCGGAATTTCCCCAACTACCGCGCACATTTTATTTCCAAAACATTTTTTTCCATGGCCTTCTGGTATGTACGTTCCTCCAATATTTTAACTCTTTGTTCTATCTCGGGAGCAAAGACCATGCTGCGAGACACCGAGACCTAACGGTACGCGGGCTTCTCATGAACCCTTAGTCTAAGGCGGCTTCTCCCTGCACCCAGATTTATTTGTCAAACTTGAAAGACGTGCAAAGAGCACCTGCTACAATTATAAAAATTGGGTTTACCAAAAATACAACCGCTCTGATATTGGTTTTAATTCTGCCGTTAATTTGTGTCTGAGCCTCGGTCATCAGTCACCCTTCAGTATTGGTCGTTCGAGGTGTCGAAGAGCGTCGAGTCTGTGCTGTGTTATAGATGCTACTTCAGTGACCCGCCCAGATTTACATAGTGTTCCCATAGAAAGTAGTGAAAAGTCCATGGACCCAGAGAAATCGCCTGTGTTAGAGTTACTGTACAAGAAAGGTAACTCGTAGTGAGAGGAAGAATTAAAAATTTTGCTTGCGGCCATCATTCCGACTTTTTTTTCACCAATTTTTCCGGAAGTGGAATCAGTGTTCAGAATGGACAACAAAAGTCTCTGCCTTCGCTTATTTCACGGTAGATTACTGTATCGTCGGCAAATAATCTTAATTTACTGCTAATTCGAGAACTTAGGCAATTAATATAGAGTCATAGTCAAACATTAAAGTCTTCCAATTGGTCAGTTTTCTGAGGAGACCTTCGAGGAGCAAAACAAGGACATAAGAAGATAGCGGAAGCAACACACAAGGAAAATATCCAGGATTGGCCACTAATCATGAAGTTTCCCAACGATTACTTCAACCATCAGATCCCCTTCGGCCTAGTTCTTCGGGATTACCTTGCGGGGAGAACAGGAACATACCGGAGGACGTCAAAAATCTTCTGGTGGGTGAGGAGACAAGTGAACGAGATGAAGAAATTTCGTCCTCAGACGATTTTGACTCCAAAAATCACGCTGAATGAGATGATGTAGCGTTTTTATCATGAATGGTCAAAGACTTTTTGGCTATATTATTTTCCTCATTTTCTTAGGCAAAAATTCGCCACAATGTAATATTGACGACCAAAGCACTTGTTTCAAAAATGCAACTAACTTATTTCCAATTAGTTTATTAAGTAAATGTTTTCCTAAAACTAAATAATCGCTTCTATTCACTGACATCCTTGCCTAACAATTGTAGCGTGACCCTGGGTGTGTGTAACCCGCATCACTGTTTCCATATTTTTAGCTCTCGTTATGACCACCCATTATGACCCCTTGTGCTCCAAATTACCCTCAAAGGGTTTTATAACGTCTCAAAACAGATAATTAAAAAAACTTGGCAATAATTTACCGACGAAGACGGCTACAGGGAGTTTTGGCCAGCTTTTTTCAATTTCAGCCCACAGTGCGACGTTATTAACATCTTACGAACTCCGACATACTAAGGTAGATCAAATCATGAGTATAAAATAAGGAAAATAAGACTGCAGAACAGACAGGTGTAAAATATTGTTTTCCCGCGATCGATAAGGGACCATGGAAACCATCATGGGTGTTCAACCCTAAGATTAGTTGATTACAGCCCTCCATCCTTCCCCATCTCATGCAAGGAATGTCCACAAAATGAAGAGACTGTAACGGCCTCTAATTAGACTTTGAAGTGGGTTATATTCGACAGGTAGTGTAGAGGATTAGTTAATTAGGTCCCCGATACCAATCTCTTAATCCGCAACAAAATACTGGCTTCACAATTCGCGCGATCAACGCATGACTCTTGTATCTAGTTCATGTAGTAATAATATGCCATAATACAAATAGTTTCTGTAGCATTGGTAGCATACATATGGAGTATTGGATGCTCGTGAAAGTAACTGGTACATTATAGTACATGTTAATGATAACGATCCGACTGCCACACACCCCTGTGATGGCTGATAAGGTAATATGTAGATGTTGAAAAGTAACGCGTACAGTGTTAAACGACGTGAAATAAGATATAAAAAGCCATATCCCTTAAAAACTCGAGTCCGTCACTACCACCAATTCTAACAGCATATTTGCTTTAGTCAAAACAGAACTTACTCAGGATCGTATCACAAATCGAAGGACTCGCACAACATGTGTACGAGGCATATACGGTAGAGTTAAACAATATCAGGAGACATCACACTTCCCGGTGGGCGTCCGAGCTTTCGTATGGCCCACGGGGGTCACTGGGAGGGCTGGGAAGCATTCCCAGGGGACACAAATGCTGATCTCCTCGAAATCTATACCCTGGAGCCAAAAATGGTCGAAATGGATGAGGACTCCTTCGGGTTCCACCTCAAGGGTACAGATCTTGAATCCCTTCGCGTGCTCGGGGGTCCCGTCTTCTGCAAGACATTCATCATATCAGCATTGAATAATAGATTCCAAAATCCCCATATCAGGAGACATGATATCAGCTTAAAACGAGTATTTTTTTATCACGGCCCAAAGGCAAGCCATTATTTTTTAGTGAGAACCAAGAATCTAACGGGAGAGAGATATATTTCAACTTTATGAGCTCATCACATCGATCCTGCCCACTTCAGCCAATTACATCTACAGAATCCTCTGAAAGGCTTCACTCGCTCCGACTTCATGATAATCCACGCTCTTTTCTTCTCTTCTTCAGACAAGATGATACATCGCATGGATTAGTCATGAAAGCCATGGAAGAAAGACGAACAACATAGAAAGGACAAAGGTTATCATTATTTACTAGACAATTGACCGATACTCTCCATCTAAACCGGTGCTCCAAGATTGCTCTGATTAATGGTCCTCAAACTATGATAAACAGCGCAACTGTCAAAAGAAACATCTCTATATAACGAGACGAATGAAAAATCTCATCTTCGTCATTAAAACGCCAATAATATTCTTTGATATCTGATCTTTCTTGCCAATGCATAGCTCAAGCTTCATATCAATAGGAGAGTAAAGTAAAACGGTGCAATAAAGAGGTCCATTCTCGTCATTTGCCTCCGTTGTTTCCCTTAGCGACAGCCACCTCTGGAAAATAATCCAACCGATGTGCACTCGGGTGCGTCTTGCACTTAAGGTCCAAATCGTTTCAGTATATCTGATAATTGAAGATTATTGCTGCAGCAGACCCAATGCAGCTGCAACCGCTGCAGAAAACTACGTATCGAATTGTGACGAGACAAACTATCTCTCATTGAAAATTAACCTCACTCAATCCGTCATATCAGGTAACAATAATTATGTTAACATTTACTACTTCTACAGCCCAGTTTCCTAAAAGTACAAAGCTTATTTTCAACGTGGATTCGAATATAAAATACTTCCACGAAATGACGCCTGTAGGTGTAAAGTTTACACCTAAACAACTTAAAATAAACACTAACCATGAAATTTAAGCAAGAAAAACAGAGAAACCTAATTTAACTGGAGGAAAAGGACCAGATTAAAAACACGAGTAACCACTGGTTAATGGTTACATAATACCCCGCTATTTCACGCCAATATCTTGTTTATGCAAGACAAAATTAGATATTCATGCAAATGATTACACAGGGGCGAAAATCGGTAGCATTAAAGCGGTGGAAAAGATCCATAAGTATCTTTTGAAGATTTAATCGCGCGTCCACCTAGCTACATTTCAGTCAGCGGAATGCACGCAAAGGTTTAGGTTAATTCATAACCAAATCGAAATATGAAGGAGCGACTACATTTCACAAACCAGACATCGTCTTTTGCGTCATATGTGAAATCTAAGCAGTATTTAGGACACTTCTATCTTGTAAACTTCACTCAATTCAGTAAGCAGAGTGAAAAACATTTCAGAAGACCCTTATCCATCAAACGAATAAAAAGACTAAGGAAATCATAAAATTTGGCATAGTTCCGACCTGTCAGCAATTTCATTAATAAGAAAACAAGAACGGAAAAAAAGTGATTCGAAAGACTTAAGGCCCCGAGAACCTAACCGCATGTAATAGACGGTAATAAATTAGGAGAGTTAATAGGAAAGCATCTAATATCTCACCCAAATGGATTAGATGGATCAAAACACCAAATTAAGAGTTAGATAGGCGAAGGAGGATTTTCAGGCCACGGAAAAATGCTTTCTTTTATATGTACACTGGGTAGTAATTATTCACGTCCGTTTCAAATGTAAATCCACTGAATTACACTTTCACTTCGTTGATATAAGAGAACTCAAGAACTTGGCTGTGCGTTACATTGAATATCGAAACCAAACACGAATCATTTCCTTATACATTCAGCTCATCGCAAAAGTTATCTCAGCTAATTACATTCTGATTTAAAAGACAAAAATAATTTCCGGGATGTATGCACATTTTGGGTTTTCAAACATTAGGCTTTCCAAGGGAGTATTGACAGGATCCTCAGATGACACACTACGTAGCAGATATTACTTCGATCTAGTTTGACCACATTTCAGGTCCACGAACATTAAACAGGGAAACAATGGGAAATGACAATGAAGGCCGGGATTTGCTTGACTCTGAAGTTACGCGCTAAGTTAAGGTTATTTTTTTTTTTAATTCAGACCACGTGATATATTCAGGTTGGTAAAGGGAACACTAATTCACTGTTACACACCATCCCCAGAATTGACAGGAACAGCAAAACTTGAGAAAGGCATAAGCGAACTAAGTGATGCAAAAATTCCTTCTCCTCAAACACCATTACCGATTGACTAATCCCAGAGAACAAAGAGATATTAATCAGAGAGAATGCAGTCTTTTCCTTCCGTCGAATTTTCTACCAATTCCTCTCCGTCATTATGACCCAAAAGAATTGCAATTTACGGGCAAGTACGCACGCGTACGTATAACTAATCCACTATTTGTGTGCACAGCAAGTAATACCAGCGCAAAAAATGCTCCAGTTACAGGACTAGGTAGTGAACAAAGCATGAGCAATTTATTAAATTCCGGACAATCGTATCAACAAGCTCAAAGAAGGAATAAAAAAACGCGAAGTAGGATGAATGAAATCGACCAAGAAAAACGTTCCGATGAACGACGCAAATTAATAATGGGACATCCGTGCCGTTCTGCAAGTTGTGGTGACGTAGCGGGGAGACAAAAATTTTGAAAGCAGAGGGAAACGAAACTCCAACGGAGAGGAAACACTGAAGGAAGATGGAAAGTAGCAGAAATTACGGGGGGGAGGAAAGAGGCCAGGCAAGAAAGGAGGCGACCTCCAGTTGCCTGCGATGAGGGAGGCAAAAGAATAGGCACTGTTTCAGACCCTTTAGAGATAAAAAGGTCAATCATTCCCTTATTTTCAGCGATCGGAAGTAAATACCCTCACGTGGAATTCTCGTTTCATTACGAAATATCGGGTCGGGGAATGAATTAAGATCAGCGAGGTGATAAAGCAAATTTCCTCGTTACACTTTCTTGGAAAATGAGCACAACGCTTTACCAAGCACAGCAAATACTGGAGGTACTAAATTAACAATCTCTATATTGTAAACCTCTGAAACACACACTACCCAACTCCAAAAATGTAAAACAAAAAACTGGAGAGAACGATTAAAAAACGACAAATGATTAGATGAGTGAAATCTTTGCAGGCAGAAAAATATTCAAACCACAGACGAGAGAGAAAAACATACTGCACATCCTAAAGATCGATTGTCAATTAGGTGTATAAATGAAGGAATATTTAAATGTCACCATACGAGATGCAGGAATAATAAATTATAAGTGCCTCTCCACATGCGCATTATATATTTCGATACAAGATTCACGCTTTAGCATGATAACATCTCTAATATCACCACGAAATAGAGGTGCGTACTAATTATTATAACAAGCGACAAAAATATTCTTGCGATAATCACGATAAATGCATGCATGAGCGGTAGTCGAATGTTTCACATTCGCTCGCAAAAGATCTCCATTAAAGTACCAATCATACCGCTCAAGTAAGCTGGCGCTAACGTATATTCAATTGCGTAGTAGGATACGTTAAGCCAGGTCACGAACGACTAATTTATACGCTAGTCATAGTCAAGCCGATTCACACAATAAAATGTTGGTTATAATCAAGTATTTACATAAATATATTAAATTCAAGAAAACAGTTACCCTTATTGGGGGGAAAATCCCACGGCCAGTGCTGCAGGAAGCTTCCGATTGTATTCCACCGAATGCAATTGCGTGTGTTGACGTCTGAAGGATGTCCAAACGCCCCTTCGTAAATATTCACCTCAAAATAAATATCAGCAGTTTCAAGGGGGAGACACTTCAGGGTTACGATACTCCTGTGATCGCTGCGCAATGCAATTTCAGTGTCCCTCTTGTCGTCTCAATGCAAAGCGCAGCACTCCTGCAAAGGCCATGCGCATAAGTAAGCGACCTTAACGCCTCCCGCCCCGCCCTCCCCCGGCCCTCACTGCCGCACGACCCGCCCCCTTTCCCTTGCCGGCACTGCCTCCACACATACAATCCCCCATCAGCATCTTCTCGCGTTCGTTGCATCAACGCAATGTCCTGCATGTCAGGTGATTCGTACATTACTCACATTTTTATTAAATAGGGCTCTATAATTAAATTCAGCATTCACCAACGGTACTAAAGGAACATTAAGGTAGTATGAGCGAAATATCGTTTACTTAGAAATCAATGAATTTAGTCTCATTTTAAAGAGAAATATATCACTCGTCTCATGACATCAAAAATTAAACCTCTTACCACATTACTTTTAGGAGACATTTGCCAAAATATACCAGCCCTTTTACATGGGAAATGCTACGTGAATGCATTCCAGAGAGACATAATTTACAAAATGAGGAATTTCTAACTCTTAGATGTCGTAAAAAAACAAACAGCGTGTAGTTTGTATGTTTTCTCAACTATATTTGAAAATTACTCATATTGTCACCGCAGTAAACTCTTCGGGATCACAAAAAACCTTCCGTCTTGAACGAGTTTCAAACGCACCGCGCGAAAAAATGAGTCAAGTTAAAGACTTATTTAGATATTTTCATCAAATTACTTACAATTTATGTCATATAAAACTATATTATTGCACCATTAAAAATGCAATATTATATGATGTGAAATTAAAACGTGTAATTACAATGTGGTCTCTATTATGACTAGGGAACTATCTCGCTCTGACTACCTTAAAAGGAACTAATATAGCAAATCTATCAAAACATAGAGAGCAGATTAATGCATCTAACTCACCTATAAGTGAATACACGAAAGTTTCGCCAAGTAAAAGGGCAAAAATAAAAGAGAACGAAGCAAGACGAAATTATCTAACGATAATATTGCAGGTGATGATCAGTTACGGGAATGATCTAAAAATATCAACATTTTTTAAGCAAAAGCTCATCTAAAACGTTTGTGTTACTCTTTATTTGACATGTAAGCAATTCTAAGAAATTAAAATTTTTCCAGCGAACTAGAGATGGAGGGAAATCTGCATCAGATTCAGTTAACAAACGTAATCCACTCCACCGGCTAAATTTCACTGGCGTCAAGGTTAGATGTGAGCTTGCACACTGACATTCCTCTACGTGTTCCTAAACGCCCATATGTTCAAAAATCCTAGACCCATCAAATATGATATAATGTAATAAAATTAAATCGGTATTAATAAATCATTACATAATGTGTCCATAAAAATTAGTAACGTCGGTAACATATCACTTTGACATTGAGGATGTAAATCATCAATTTGACATTTGAAGCGTAAAAGTGTGTGGCGCACGAAACACTCTACGTGCTTGGTCGCCATATTATTTCACCAAACCATCAACATTGGCTACGACGCCCATTGTAACACCATGGAAAGAAAAATACTATTTTAAACTCTTGAAAGCCACAACTTTGGTAATGGAAAAAGGGTGAACAGTAACCCCAAACGTGTATATTTTAGTTGACACCTGCACAGACTACACTGAAATTGACATCCTACACTAAATTGCAATTTTTTCAGTTGGCCATAAAAGCTTTAACAAATAAAATCATAGTTAGGATAAGAAATGACGTAAAAATTAATAAATCAGCCACAGCCTCAGTAAAAGTTACCGCTAAAGAAAACTATTCATATCATTAATAGAATTCTCCACCGCTTAGCCAATGAAAATATTGAGTGCCACCAATTTTATCGTGAGTTTCATCCAACAGAGAATTTCCACAGGAAATATATATTGCAAGGAAAGGAAACCATCAATAACTGCTACCACGTCAATGGGCTATCGGCAAAAAAACCACTCGCATTGGAAAAAATCAGAATTGGAAAATTCTGAGTGCAGATCCAGCCGTCGAAAGTGGAAGAGGGAGGAAGTTGATTGGGGTTCGGTGGAAAGGGAATTAGCACACACACACACACATTGCATCGCTCCCGCCTCGACGACTAAATAGCGGCACACGCAGGGAGAGCCACGCCCCCCCCTCCCACCCACCCTTCCTCCCGCTCGAACGAATCGAATAAGTCGTCACCGCGCACTACGCGGGCTGCACTTTCTCCCCGGGACTATTTTTAGTCCACTACGGACGGATGGATGGATGGGTGTCGAGGAAATTGTGAAAACTGAGCGGCGGGAGCTTTCCCCCTGCAGACATTGGGGGGAGGAGGGGAGAGGGGCATACGCTCACGCGACTGATAACGCTGGGAAAACTTCATAGCGAATTAACCGCGGACTGATTAGTTGGTGAGTAGTTTGAGCGCGATCCACTCTTGAAGATAAAATAAAATTACGAGTTATTTCATCAAGTCCACAAATGAAAGAAAAACAAGTGCTTCTTGATGATTATAAACAAAAATATTTTGCGAATAAACGTGAGAGCGGGAATGGACCGATGAGAAAAAATAACACATTTATGTTCCGCTTTGCACTTCACGGCTGAATTGTCCGACATACTAAGAGAAGGAATAGCATACAAATCTATGCGAGGTGTTTTTCATGAGAGTAACGCAAACCGCCATTAAAAATCATTAGACGACCTACGATGTCCCGATGAAGGCATTCCTTTATAAGTTCAGACAACACCAGTGAAAACTATAATCTACTGTAGACCGATTTGAGCCGTCTTAATTTGTGTTCTGTGCTCTGAATGCAAGATCGAGGTTATCATTAAAAGCACCACTTCGCAAAAATTTCCATCTGTATCACATTAACGGATTCTCTTTATTATCATCCGTGTTTTACATCGCCATCGAGTTCGGTATACGACCACATAAGTAAACATTTACGAGGCTGATTCCATCCCATTCCGTCATTCGCCATCTACTTAGCTATCCCGCAGAGACTAATTTCACACCGCTAGTAGCAAAATGAACAATTACAGTAAATTCACATCACTGAGTGACGAGTGTCAGCAGATAGCGGGGAAATGCGATTTCGCGGAGTCGTCTTTGAGTTGCGAAATCCTAAATTTGGCCAAACATTGACACGATTAGCATAAAACGACCTAACCGTTATGCACTGGGAGACGGATTGGGGCTAAGCAGAGCCGAAGGGAAGATCCACCCCCCCCATAATCCCGCCAAACGCTAAAATAGCGACGACGAGCGAAGCAAAGGCACACCATAGCGGAGTAAATAAAAGCGTCGGTCACGGAACAAAACAGCATCGGCACAAAATTGGAATCGTCCACGACAATGGGTTAGTTCGAGGGATGCAGCAAAGGATCCGAAGGCGGACTCTTCCGATTTAATCCCACCGCTGGCACACAAAAACACACACACGCAAATAACACAAGAACTCCCAAAGGCGATGAGCCGGTCGTAGAAAAAAGGAACTCCGCGGCCACAGCAAATATTCCACGGCGAAGAAGATGCAGCAGTAGACGACGGCTGGAAAAAGGATTGTGACGTCGTGGGGGGAGGAGTTTTAAAAGGATAATCTACCGTTACTCACGTTTATTCGCTCTCGGCAGACACGGAATAAAACCAGGGAAAGAAGAACGGCCCCTCCGTCCTCAAACGCTTCGAGATTTCAGAGAGTCTCGGGGTGGAGTTTCGAAAAAGTGCGTGAAGAGATGGTTGGTTCTATGCCGGAGGAGGAAGAGAGGAGAGGGTGGGTTGGAGGAGTGGGAGGAGTTCAGGAGAGAGAGAGAGAGAGAGAGAGACAGAAAGAGGGAGAGAGCGAGTGGAATATGGCGACGGGAACGCGAAACACTTGCGCGCACGTCCTCCCAGTCTTAAGGTCTAACGTCGACTGACCGAACCTCTCCAACACTCCCCTCCCTCTCACACACATATCTATCCTCCCCTCATCCCCGCCTCGTCCTCACCAACGCGCAGACCCCGTGAGTCGCCGCGGCACCCCCTTCCCCCGTCCCCCCCCCCCCCCACGATGCAGAGGTTGAGCTGCTGGCGGCCGCTGAGGTACAGTCCCTCCCCGACCTCTCCCACTGCCTCCTCCCCCGCCCTATCTTCCACTCCTCCGCCCCCCCGACTTGCAGACGCGAAAACCAGCTCCCCCTCTTCCTTCCTTCCCCTCCCCCCATTCCCAAAAATGCACACCCCCCCTGCACCTCCTCCCCCTCCTTCTCCGCGCTTCCGGATAACCCGACTATGCCTCCCCCTTCCCTCCCTCCGCACCCTCACTTCAATCCTTCCCGGCCTTCACCCCGCCGCGCATAGCCTTGCTCATACACCTACCCTTTTCCTTAAAAGAGCCCCAGAAAAGGGGAAGAGCAAGAACCCTGCAAAAAAAACCCTCCTCCCTTACCCTGGACCTAGAACCCTTTCCCACCCCCGCCTGCCCCGCGCACGCTGCCTTCCCCAAAACCCTCCTCTGCAATCCTTTTATCGCCGCGCATACCTGCCAGCCGCTGTTGAACCGTCCTTTATCCCTATCTACCGTCGCACCTCCTAGCCCTTCCCTAGATTCTCGCTAACCAATGGGCTACAGAGGTGTTCATCCGGGCACACCTAAAATCCACTCCACGATTGACCGGTCCAGTGCCCCGCCTCGTCCTCCCGCCAGCATCTCTCAGACCGTCTCTGTCCCCATGGAGAACTTCAAAGTGTGAATTCCGATAACTTCTCTAACGATAAAAATCGAAATCGGAAAATTCAGAGAATAAACTGACTAAATCATGTAACCAAAGGGAATTCGATCCCGATTGCTAAATAAAGTAATTGGAAAAATACGTTGAGTTTGGAGCAATTTGTGAACCTCAGCGAAGACAGTAAATTGATAGCCAAATTTTAATTTGAGAAATGTTTTCTCTTCACTTTCAAATGTGTAGGCTAAATACACAGATAACATAAATCATCGATCAACTTTCACGTGAGGGAATTCCATGGCGATTCGAAGAAAAATATGGGAACACCTCTCTTTAGTCTCAAAACAACCCGACAGAGCCAACCATCACCGCTGGTTTACATCTTACGCGAAGCATTCAGTTCCCTTCGCCGCATCTAATTTCAAGCGTGTTCCTAATAGATTTATTCGTCCATTTCAGAAAATCACCTAGAATTTGCGTGAACACCGAGATCCTTTTACTGCTTTCTTATCTTTTAACGCAACTAAAATTATCGTATTTCAAAAAAAATATTTCATCCAAGAAATCAACATACCATGCTCATCTTCCAAGTATCTCCACACCTTACCTTCGCAGGTAATTCATTATTGATCAGCTAATCCCATTATTATCAATTCGCCGAAGCTTAATCAGCCGTGAAAATTATCCAAGTGGTACAACTTCCTGTCCGGATTAAATTGGAGGAAGAGAATGTCCACATCTCCTAATTCTCAGGAGACAGAGCTCAAGAAGGAAAAGAAGATGGGTTGTACTGACCGAAATTGGTTTAAAAATAACATTACTATCATAATTGAACAACGACTTTTCCCCGATCCTGTATTCACGGTTCTTCCAGCTAATTCAGGATGCTCAGTCCCTGAACAAGGCAGTTTCGAGTAAGCCTTGAATCAAAAATAATTTCATTATTCCGTCCATAGAAACAGCAATACTTCACTTCAATAGTGATATAAATGATCAATATATCAACAATCACAATTCGAAGCAATATTTAAAAAATTTCTTTTGTAGAAACATTAGTATATTTTACAGTATTTAACTAATGTTGAACAGCCATTCAAGAACCTACAGTTTCCATAAAATGCATTCAATGGCTCAAGTATAGCAGGTGAAAGACTGGAAACTGATTCACGTAGCGATCATCAAAATTCGAACCGGTATTTGAAAATGACCTGACAATCAGGGATACTCAATTTGAATGTGCGCCAAATTAAAATTGCTGATTTTTTTGACGTTGCGATCGATTTTTCATTTTTACACAAAGCCTCCCTTAACAATATATCGAGGATTTCTAAGAATCTACCCCAAATATTCATACCTAAAATTTTAGCCGATATCATCTCATTTCCCACTTCGGCCGAATTTCAATAATTTTTCCAAGTTCATCTAACCACAGTTAAACCAATGTTTTTCAATTCAGTCGCTTTTGGGGCGACTCCACGCTCAAATCCCTGGCGCGTCTCCTTCCGTCGCCACTGTCCCTCACTTCATTATCCTTAATTTATAGTAAACCTTGACTCCCGCTAATCTTACTCTTCCCCATGTATCCCAAATTCACATCTCTCTGCGTCCTCCACTCCCCCCATCAGCACCCCCACACACTACCTCCCCCACCACCCCGTGTCCTTCCACTCACCACCCAAACACTACCTCTCCAGCCACGCCCCCCTCCAACACGGGCAAAATCCCTCACTCCACGCCCCTTCTCCCCCCCTCAAAGCGGGCGGGGTGGGAGGGGTTTCCACAGCTGGTGCCGCCCACCCATTGATCCGGCCTCCAGCACACTCGCTGCTTGCTGCAATGAGCGAGAACGAGAAAGAGAGGATGGCATGCATGGCGGTGGGCATTATGGGAAGAGGGAGAAAGCAGTTGGGGAAAAGTAAGCGAAGAGGTGGATTCGAGGAGCGGTGATAAAGGAGACGAGACAAATAACGCTGATGGGCGGCGGCGGCACGGGGCCCATCGGTTCAGGGACTTCGCTCCGATAGCCTTTCCGAGGATGCCCCTCGTCATTCAAGGGCCTCGATTGTGACTACATTTTCGGAATTCCCAATTTCACAGATGAATTGGCGCGCACAGCGCAGGGGTTGTGAATCCCTGAGCGGGGAATGGGACCGAGAGAGGAACGATACTCCTTGACCGTGAACAGCAGAGTGATGTTTCGCATTCAAAATTCCTATTGGTCCATTCCCTCTATTTCGGGAAAAGTCGTCTTAACATCCTGCCATTCAAGGCAAGAAACATTCGGGAGCCACATTACGGCAAAATACACAAGACTGTAAAAAAGAGCCGGATAACTAAAAGAGAGGACAAATTGCGACGAGGATGGACTCTAAAGGAGAAGCGATAGCTGGGAATAAAGACAAGTTATGCAGAGGTTTGGATTTGGATCTGAGGAAAATACTAAAATTACACGGCGTGGGAAGAACGTCTCAGAAACGTGGACGTCGGTAAAGAGAGACCAGGTCACGGCTCCTAAGACACGCGGTTAAAGGAGGCAATACAAAATGACAAAAGAGTAGACAGAGTAAGGGATTGATGGGTCGCTAAACTGATTAATCGAAGGCATGACAAGACCGAAAAAAATACCAAAAAGACTACATCGGATTGGTCAAATAGAGAGAGGAATAGGGATATTAAAGGAAAGTGATTAATAGAATATAAAAGAGGAGATCGCCGATGGCGAGTAGGTCCGAGTTAAAATGAAAGCGAACTTTTTGCTAGAGACGTGTAAAAGGATGCGAGATAATACTTCACATTGCGCGATCAGCAATCAGAGAGCGAAATCGAGATGATATTTTAAGAAATATAAAGTAATATAATGCAGATAATCTCTAGACGCAGTCAGTTGCATGTGATGTTGCGAATTACCAGTTCACATAATTTTTCGATTCTCGATTCGATGCTCGACATAAAAACAGGTAATGATGCGGACAAAACAGACGTAACGACGGGAATAAACTACAATGTACAGGGAAATAAGGACCCTCGAATACACGACTGCCCAGATGAAAACAATGATGCATTGGCAATATGATTGGCACAAACGCTTTCACCTAATTCTACGGATTTTAAAATGATGCGTAATAGAGATCCGGTATTTAACTTTCGACGTCGCGAGCTATAAATTGATTCATCCGCAAAACACTTTTTTCCAATTATACTTAAGATATCTGATCAAATTACAAGAACAGCCTAATAAATACACTAGTGAACCACAAGGGAGAATTTTCATTTTTCTTAGATTACTAACGTGAGCTCTGAAGAAGAGAATAAAATTATGAAATTTCCACGCCCACCGAGGAATTCAACCGAATCCCAAGGCGTAAATGAAGTGGAGTGGAAGAAGACGCGAAAGGGACGACGTGACAAATGAGATGAGGGAAACAAAAACGAAAGAGACAGTGGAGTATTTACGAAGGAGCAAAAAGGGAGGAGGCGGAGTCGCAAATGAATGAGAGAGAGAGAGTCTAGCATTATTGAACGTAAAAGGGAAAGGACGAACTGAAACTTTCCATGACGGGGGTTTACTTTAAGGACACAGTAGCCGCGGGATGAGCCTCTCACTGGCTAGGGGGTGGGTAGAAACGAAAATGGTGGAATGGGATGGGATTGGTTTAATGATTGGTCCGTAGCGCGGACGGTAGGTACACCGCGAATCCCAGATTATAAATATTTTCGAAGAAGAATAAAAATAAAGAAATGGATGGATTACATGAGAAAGGAAAAGATACGAGAGAAAAGTCTTCGATGAAAAGATAATACTTGATGCTAAGAAAGGAAAACGAAAACTCTAAAGGATGATTAATGCGTCCCATTACTTCCATCCCTCGACGGGGATGAGGGCGCGCAATCAGAAAGCGACCATATGTCTTCTTCTATGTCTGGCTGCCGTTCCACTGGCAGTCGAAACAAAGGGACTGCCAAAAAATGCATATGTTTTAAAATAATCCACGCGGAGAAATCCCTTCAGCAGATGTTAAAGCGAAATGTTTCAAAACGCCCGAAGAAAAATAATGCGCAAAAACTGTGCTTTTCCTAAAAATGGAGCATTAGTATGATGTGGTGTATGTGAGATATCACTGTAGTAAAAAATATTTTAAAAAGTAAAAAGTAAATAAGAATGTAAAATTCTCACAATTGTGCAAATATGATTTTAACAGAAACGAAAGTCAATTGTATTTCCGAGGATCTGGTGTATCAAAATGTGATTCAGATACTAAAAATAATCACCCACAAGGCTCAAACAGGGTTATTTTTCTTCTGAGGGCTTAGAATTTCAAGGATAATAACCGACCTAATGCTCAACAAATAATCAGCGATATATATCTTTATACGTATTCACAAGAGATAAGTTCAAACCGAAAATACTGCGACTTAATGCGGCCATCATCAACGAAAATCATTTCCACACTTCACGAATTTAAGCGCAGGTATCACCATAAACATATTACTCATTTCTCACTATTTATCGATATTTCTGTTCCTTATGGGTACACTAATATCCCCACGGTAATCTTTAGAAGTTTCAGAATCAATACGACATGAAAATTATATTACGTATTTTTAGGAGCCGCAGAAGACTCGGAGGCCACACGCTAGGCTTAATTTGCTTCAGAAATTCATAACAGGATTGGTTTCACAGGGAAACAGAGAATATCATTTTCACGCCACAATGAATTTCTAAGACAGACAGAAACAACATTACAAGAGAGATACATAGCCGAACAGAGGGGTGCCATAAATCGTACTTTCCACGCACAATAAGTGCTCGTAATAAAAACTGAGCTTATCTAAAAACACTCCCGTGATACACTTCACATCCAAAAACCGAATCCTTTACGCCTTTCTTCGGCTGGTGTCCTAACGTCCCCTTTCACACGTCTGACTCGCCAATGCGATATGTAGATTGCCTGCTTTTTGGAAATACGCAAATGCTTTATACAATTTACCACACTTTTCGAATTTAAGCGTTCCAACAGCTAAAGGTAATATCGCAGTATTTACAAACTACGTCTCTATTCTTATATGACGCAGTATTCACGTACGCTATTATTTTTGCCAACCAAGCATATTACCCACGTGGAAAACCGCGCCCGGAAAAAAATCGAGGGACCCACACGAGGACAATGTCGCAAAATGCGCTCCAGCACACACCCACTATTGCCGAAAGCTGATTCAAAGATGTTGCTTACCACAAAAGCAGCGGTTGAAGAGCTGTTTGAAGAATAAGAAATATCACAGCGAGGAGGAGATAGTAATTATCCTTTGTGACATAAAAAGAGCGGGATGGGCGGAGTTTCGGCAGTAAGCTGAGAATCATCTATATCTACATACTACGCCACGAGCCGGAGCATGGGCGTGTGGCAGGGGGTGGTAGGTCACCAGCCGTTTAGAAATATAAGTTTTTGGGAGGTGAAATGGTGACATATACTATCGGAGTGTAATTAAAGGAGCTCAGTTTTTATTGTGGTCGCATATTGTTCGAGGAAAGAACGAGTGTTTGTACCTATCTGTTCGGCAGTGTATCTCTCTTATTTTATCG
Organism: Ceriagrion tenellum; assembly: GCA_963169105.1. NCBI lineage: Eukaryota > Metazoa > Arthropoda > Insecta > Odonata > Coenagrionidae > Ceriagrion > Ceriagrion tenellum. Next base: position 120,122,895 of record OY720643.1, read on the forward strand.
CAACGCATATCAGTTCTGAATTTATCAAGCAACCTAAGCCTAGCGTGCAGCCTCCCGAGTCTCAAGGGGCTCCCACCTAAATCCCTCTAAAAGTTGTGAGACACTATATGTATGCTCGTAGCAGTTTGTAACAAAACGCACTGCTTTCCTTTATATATTATTGATTTTTTTGGTTAAATCTTTATGACCAGGGTCCCAAATGCTTGCAGCGTATTCGAGGTGTTGCCTAACCAGAACGAAGTAGCATCTCTCTTTTACTTTTTCATCCGAAGACCTTCCTATTATGCATTTAACAAAACCTAGTTTATTTAATGTTGTGCCACATATGTCTTGTATGTGTAATCCCCACGATATATCAGAAGTTAAGGTAATTCCAAGATATTTTACTGTATCTGAAGATTTTATTTTTACTCCACTCACAGCATAGGTATGGCATTTTTGTGATGACATTCGCAGGAAGTGAACTGTGGTGCATTTACTAATATTTAATTCTAACCCCCACTCCTGGCACCATGAATGAACGTTGTTAAGGTCAGATGACAGAACTTCAAAGTCCGCGACTCCGCTTATTTAACGGTAGATAATTGTATCGTCTGCAGATAATCTTAATTTACAGCTAACTCTAGAACTAAGGTCATTATAATTAATAATGAATAAAAGAGGGCCAATCACGCTTCCTTGAGTAACACCGGATGTGACTTCGACGATATCAGAGCTAAAGCCGTAAATACCTACTTTTTGTTTTCGATCGCTGAGAAAGTCCCTTATCCAATTCACTATTTTTTTCAAACTCCGCACGATTGTAATTCATAGATGAGTTTTTTGTGAGGAACCATGTAGAATGCCTTCATGAAATCAAGGAATATCGCGTCGATCTGCTTATTCGATTCACCTGATTTTAGGATATCATGAAGGAAGAGCGGAAGAAGTGTTTCGCAGGACCTGCCCGAACGGAAGCCATATTGGCTACGTTGCAAAAGGTTACGATTATCCAGGAATGCCATAATATTGATAACGACAATGTGCTCGAGGATCTTGCATAAAAGTGATGTTAACGTTTTAGGCCGATTATTTCTTGGGTCAATTCTATTTCCTTTTTTGAATATCGATGTGACGTTGGCTATTTTCTAGTCTTGGGGCACCTTGCCTCCGGATAATAATTTGCTAAATATTAATTCTAAGAATGGTGAAAATTGTGGCGCTAACTCCTTGAGCACGCGTGCAGGTGTTCTGGACCTGGGGACTAGTTACTTTCAATCAAACGCAGTTGTTTAGCTATTCAATCACGCTGAATTGTTATGTCAGCCATCGGCTCGTTAAAGTCAGGAATGTCTAAATTGTGAATTGTGTCATCCTTAGTGAATACACTTTTGAAGTAGTGGTTTAATAAGTTGGCTTTATCGATACTGTTGGAGACCATTTTGCCATTTGTGTCCAAGAAAGACTACTGTTGAAGATTCGCCCTGCAGCTCTCTCCCGTACGATCCGAATAACTTGGGGTTTTCGTTTAGGAATTCACCTAGGATTTACATCTTGAAGTTTCGTGACTAGTGTGGATGATTTTCTTCGTTTTTGAGCGTAGGGCAACGTAAATTTCTCTCGCCGCAAAATCCACCAAATCCGCTGAACATATACGTATATTTCTATTGTTTTTCTAATAAATAGTACACCAAACGCTCTCTATTTTATTGTCGTCTAATGTGTGTGCGGTACTATTCAAATGCGATTTAACTGCTAAAAATACTCCGCCGCTAGTCCTACCTAGTCTATCACGTCTATAGATTTTATATCCTGTCGGGAAAACTTCGCTATCGCTAATATCGTCTGCAAGCCAGCTTTCTCTACCAATAACCATACCTGCGTTTCCAAATATATGATCAACTTCGGCACGTTTGTTCTTTACGCTTCGGAAATTTACTATTACTGAATTTATGTCGCATGCTTTGGTTCTATGGTGATTTTTCACTTCTATGGTGATTATTACACTATCAGTGTCATAATATCCTGAAGTTTCCAGCGTCAATTTAATTTTACTTAGAGCTTTTATTGATGAATGTCGGTTAGCTGTTTTCTGTGGTTCTGTGTATTATCTTTTTGATGTTCTCTTAAACCATTGAGAAGCGAGTTTTTCTTTGAAGTAATGTTGAACTTTATTAAACATTGAAGTGAGAATGCTGCCCTCACCCGGATATGAAATGATAAATTGAAAAGATGGAGAGATGAAAAAATACGCTCCCGAATAGCAGTCGCAAGTAACTTGGGGTACTCCAGGAAAATTAATGGCGCGAGAAGGATGACGATGACGACGAAATTAACTCGGCGAGTCACGAGTTTCTCCGTAAGTAATGGCGAAATACGCGAAGAAAGGCCTCTCGGCAAATTGCACAAAAAACGCCACCAAGAACAAAAGAAATAACTAGAGGAGGAAAATAAAACGCTGAAGGAGCACAAAGTAAGGGTGCATTCTGCGAATGAGAAGGAACGTTAAAAATAACTCAATGGCATTGAATTAATGCATGAGAGTATTTTAAAAGCAACATATAAATGATACTCGACAAAAGAGAGAGATGAAACTTCGCAGGAATTTAAAAACAATAAAAAGGTGTATTAAGGCAAATCCGAAAAGACTGGAGAAATTTGAAACGGACTATGGAACTGAACAAAGCGCTTCATTTCGTCTGGTGAGCTGGCTACATTAAGGTCATGGCTGACCACACGCCCCAGCCACCGCCAAACCGAAGAGACGAACAGGAATGAATGTGAGTTGAGATTCGCAAGGGAGAAAGGCTCGAGTCTGGGTGCGGTTGGGAAATGAGAGAGGGAATAAACAACTGGACGGCGCCGATTTTAAAGTCGCCTACCCCTTCTCCCGCCGAAAGACATCAATTAGCAGGAACACGAAAAGAGATACATCGCTTTAAAATGAGTGCCCTTGTGGCCGCATCCTAATTCCAATACATAGGAACGATGTTTAAATACACGAATGAAACAAAAGCTTCAAGCAGTAACTATGTCCGGGATAGGAAATCCCGGAGGTATGCACAGGATTTTAATTACATCTGCAATAAAAATAAAAATTCAGGAGTTAAAGTCGTATAATCTGTCCATTCCAAAGACTTCGTCCCGATTGCCCAAGCTTATCTCATCTCACGGAACAGGACATTTTAAGAGCAGCCGGCCATGCTTAATTAAGCCCAAAATAAGCGTTCGCGTAAATGCAGATGAAATAAATGGCATTTAACCAAGTTGATGAAGTGTATAGCGCAGTTTTACCGTCATTTTTACAGTGAATAAAATTGGTAGCTGTACTATTTTTTGTTAAACAAACAAATATATACTCTAATGTTTTGTCCTTAAATTAAGCAACCATAATACCACGTAATTTTACGAAATAATTAGTGTATAAAGATTCAGTAGGCATTCGGCAAATGAATTGTATACAAATATCACCGACCGAGATTAAAATAAACATTCCATCACTGTATCACCGTTAATGGCCTAAGTAAGCGAACAATGAAGCTGCAAAAAGTCAATTTGATATTCTACCGATCACTCAATGAAACATTTTCCACGACATGTGAACAAGTGTTTACAGAAATTTTTACTAAACCGAGCACTGACAAGCATCACCTGAAGAGAGTCTGTATGACACTGCATTTTTAATGGGAGCGTAAATTATATGGAATTAACTTTAGGGAAGGCGCGGAGATAGTTTACTCATGGTTCCTATAATTCAAATACATTATGAATTCTTCGTCCACTTGAATTAATGAATATAGGAGATATCTGAAAGATCGCAAATTTTCCATTTACAGCCCTGGCGTTAAGCAATTCGATTTATCGATTCGTGTCGTTTCAGACTACCCAAACGGTAAACTTTTACTCGCGTAGCATCTTTCCACGGAGGAGGAGATGGATACCACTGCCGAGTTCTCCAAAAGAAAAGATAGGGTGGCTACCAATATCCAATTTTCAAATTCCCTGACCTTTCCCTGACTTTTCCCTGATGGATTTGTCTATTTCCCTGACCGATCGCCAAAAGGTAATCTATTATTGGAATATTTTATTCTGCTGAATTTTATTTTGCACGGCAGCATTAAATTTTATAATTTTGTAATCATCGTCTCGTATTTTTAGAACTCCAAGCACGTATTTACTATAAGCTAGTGTGCTCCAGCTACTTCTCGACCTGAGTTTCGCTAGTTAAGAAAAACGCGAGGTAAAGTATTCCGAACAACATAGCCTCGGATTCCTTGTGATGAGCGTAATATATTGTGATCATTATTTTTAACACAGCTAGGCAAATATCCCAATTAGGATATACAAAAGGGATACATTGTACGTCAGATTCACAACTAAATAACTAAGATTCATAACCGATTACTCCACGAATTGATGGTGCTTATTCCATGCACGTCAGCGACGGACGTTAGTTTTAGTGACGGTGAAATAAAGGGCGGGAAAGACTGACCGACAAACGTAATGGTACAAAAATAACGAGGATTCCAAAAAGGGATAACTGTTTTGAGAGAAACCGAAATGAGATACAGTCCCAGAGAGGAAACCTGATTCCAAAATATTTTAACAGCTAACACAGGCGTGTTTTATAACATTGAAGATTCGTATGTTGAATATAGTAGGCTATATTCCAGGGGTTATTCAATAAAATCACTGCATTTCAATGCGCAATTAGCGCATAGTGAAAGAAAACTTTTTTGGATACACAGCATAAGAGAATAAACAAATTTACACAAGGGAAAAAAATATGCCGTCAATTTTGCACAGGCTGCTAGAAACAAATTGTTATACAGAGTTTGCGGCGCACAAAAATGTCCTACAATGTATTCGTATATGTCTCCCTCTATTGTCCAGCAGAATAGCCTCTCAAGAGTCAATGAGCAGGGTCCGTACGTGGCATGAAATATTAAGGGCGAGAGTTTGGAAATGATGCAGAAAAAAATTTGGGATAAACATGAATGTGGGAGATTCCCAGCGCTCTTAAGACCCAGATAATTAGGGTGCCGTCAAAAGCAAGGAGGTTGCGAGCGAGAGCTAAAAGGCCGAACCACGGACTTGGAAGTTCAGCACGAGCTTCGGATTTCGGGCCACACCAAGCAGACCTAGTGTCACATGCATCATCAAGGGACCATTCAAGTTCCTTTTTTCAACTAATTGTGGGGACGACGTGGGATAATAACTCTCAGAAATAAATGCTAGGTTAAATAGATCTCTAGTTCATTTGGATTATGCAGTGAAGGAATTGCGCATTTACGGAAATGATAAGAAGCATTACTTAATGTTACAGTTATGGGATGACTATTACTCGTAGCCTAATACTTATTAGACAAAGTAAAATGGAACGTTTTAAGTAAAAACAATTATCTGATATTCTCCATGTTCCACTAACCACTAGTTACAGGAAAACCTTTCCACGGCAGAGTTGCGCACTTGAATGAAAAAAAAATACAAATACGTACGGACGTATAGCTATTTAATAACTCAGGACAAAAATCTTCATAACATTAAAACAAGCTATATTGCTCAAGGGAAGAGGTATCAAAAAAATTATCACCTGCCTTCCATACATGCTTTAAGGTTATTTCATAGATCAACTACTATTCTTCGTCTTAATCTCCCGAAGAAAATTATATTCATTTTCTTTAGGTACTCTAAACTCGGTAACGAAGTTCAGTATATATTTGTTCTATAGATATGTTCTTCAATCCTATCCACGAAAAGAGTTTAAAATGCTGAGTACCTCTCTTACTTTCTTTTAAATACGCACCTGATAAACACGCTGAATTTCTTTAGTTAAACATGGACATTACGTGACCGTTCTCTTGTACCAATCGACAATTTTCAAGAATGACAGGGAAAAATATTTTGCTGAACCCTTAAAGTTGAGAAGCTAAGGTCATATTAAAAGTTGCAGTAACTTGATTAATATAATTTTTCCTCCAAGCGATATCAAATTTTCTCCGAAAAGCATATCCATAAGCAGTTAAATCTAGAAACGGAGATACAATTCTGAAACCTAAGTTTCAGAATAGGTTTTTAATCAACACTATGGGGAATAAACATAGAAAGAGAAAAAATTAATTCCGACAGTGGAACAGTTTTTACTAACTTCCCAAAGCTAGTGCTAAACTAAGTCACCTGGGCTTGATAAAATTGGTTGGCAGTTTATTTCTATGAATTCCAAAATTTTCATTCAACGTTTCATTAAGCAGAATAAGCTGAGTAAAAATTAAATATTTGTACAAACGAGAGAGAAGGATTTACCTTAAGTTGGAATAAAAAGCGTAACACTACGACAACAATTTTCACACTTAAGTCCACTGTCCACGATCATGGCTTCCTTACATAGCAACATCATCAGGAGAATTGGCAAAAAGGTAATCACTGCGTTGCTGGCGCACCTATTAATGGTAGCTCACCTTAAGTATTCTGAATAGTAGATCACTTCATATGTGAAATAATAAAATAAAGAAATTGAAGGATTACCGTAAACCCTTTCATTCCAACCATGAAAGATTACGATATCGCGAATCTGTTCACGACTCCTTAAGTGAAAAAAAAACAATGACGTCATTTTGAATCGATTTCAGCAACATTCCTCATTTATCTCGAGAGTAAAATGTAAACTTTTGATATTCAAACATCGTTAGGGGCCAACAACCTACTAAGAAAGCATAAAATAGCCACCCAAGAAACAGATCAACACGCGACCATTAAAACGTAACATATATCTGCAAGCCAGAAAGAAAAATGGCCAAATTCAAACAATAAAAGAACCGCGACGAAACCGCGAAAACCACGACGACTCTCACGATGAATAAATCAAGTAAATAAATTAAACGCAAAAATAGATGTATTACATTTGAATGCCTCCGTGAAAAAAATAACGCTCTGGTCCCTATTAGCAACCAGTCCCTGTATGACAGAAAGAGACTAATGGACGGGGGGCAATTTATTCACCGAAATAGGGGATTATTGAATTCGGGCGGGCGCCGTAATCCACGGCGGATGCACCGGAGGCGGCGGCGGAGGCCACAATTCAATACCAACGGACGATTCCATCCTTCCGCTCTTGCGCAAACCGGCCGCTTCGAACGCAACGTTGCCAGTTAGGGTCCCGGGAGTCCAGTGGAACTGCACCTGAGGTCCACAAAGTGCATACGCCTTTATCACCGCTTCTTCTCATCCCTAGCGCACCTTAAAACACACCGACGACGAAAGCTCAATGTCCAAGAAGCTAGCAACGGTCTTAGGTACTAGGTTTCTGCGGAGGAGGGACTTCACTTATTTCACAAAGAATACGATACGCAATCCTCTCCGTGCACACCTAAACTAGTGTACGTTTATTAATTGAACGAGCATGTGCAATAAAATAAAATACTAAACAAAAAATCCTCAGATCAAATGGAAGGCTGTCTGCTATCCGGACCAAGATGTGATTAAAATACAATTCATCGACAATATCATGAGAAATTAAGAAGTTACGAACTCTGATGGAAAGGAGGCCGGAAAAATTGGCGCAATTAATTGGCTGCATAGGGAGTTTAGTAACGTTGAAAAATCAATCAGTACAATATTATAATTGTAACTCCCCAATTTATTTGAAAATTCCTTGTCTTTACAACGGAGTGCATCTCTTTACATAAAAGACGATTATCCACAGGTTTCTTTAATACCAAATTACTTTGATTTTTCTTTCCCAAATTTAATAGACCTATTAATTATAAAACCCATACATGATATCACCATTTATAATACAAGTCCGTCGCATGAGTGTTTTCCTATTAGCTTACAGATGTTCATGAGAGTAACACCAACAAGTGTTTTAAAAGGACCTGCGATTTCAAAATTCTCACGCGACCAACATTTTAGATTAATTATTTCTATTGATTCTAGCAGAAAAACCTCATTCATGCTGGTGCGGACAAATAAAGCCTGAAACCTTACAATGAAGGCATTCTAGAAGGGAAAAAACTGCACGATAAAGGAGAAAATTAGACAAAGGACTTTTCTGATCAACAGCTGGATTAATCTGAAGTGATATGATCGGGAGGTCTCTTTAATAGAGTCATATAAGTTGCAGCATTAGGCTGCCGTTGGACAATTGTAATACTTGAATGATTGGGGCCATTAGAGCTATCGTGAAACGAAAATCATCGATAATGATACCACCACTGTTCAGGGCACCATCAGATATTTATTTTATTCACACTTTCCGACAGTGCTCAACGGAAGACCAGCATCGATTATATTCCTTAAGTATGTAAAAAGGTTTTAGGCAAAATACAACTTTCGTCATGTACCAAGCATTAGGGAGATGACAAAGAAATGGGCGATACACCGAAAAAAATACGCAACATCAATAGGAATGAATAGAAATACGACGAAGCGCAATACATAAATTTCTAAATAAATCCCGTAAAGCCCAGATACAAAAAACATAATAGAAAAAAAATTAGGAATCCTAGACACAAAATGGCTCCTCCAGTTCACAGGTAGAGCTAGAATACAGCCTCCATTTTAAGACAAAAAGATAATCAACCAAAATGCCATTGGCAAACTCACGAGTTCCGGAAACCGACTAATAGAATGGGTCACCTTGTTTATTCACAGCTCACCTGAAAATAGAAATAACTGTCATTATTCAACAATACGGTTAATTTTTACTCTTCAACAAAAGCCCACATAAATCAACACGCAATATCATGCGAAAGTAAAACGACTATATAAGAAAATATTCATAACAACTCTGGATATTGATCAATTAGATATGAGATGACTTTCAACGAATGAAGCGATAAACAATTCTCCATTAAAGAAAGATTTTTGAGGCATTAATAAAGCACACACTATAGGGGAACACAAACTATTATTGCTGCACAATGAGGGTGAATAATGAAATAATAATACAAGTAGACGAATTTGTGTCTCTTGGCCGATTGTAGGCGAAAGATTGTAAAAGAAATGAGGAGATTATAAGGCACGCCAATGTCAAAGGAAGTCGGAGCTAGCACGTGGAGTTGATCAAGGACTGAATTTTAGTCTAAAGAATCAAAACTTGCGGTGAACAAGAGAGTAAAAGATTTATGAATCGGTTGAGAATGAGAAGGTGAGGAAAGAATGTGGATTAGATGTTCCAGCAAGTGGTAAGTTCCTTCGCTGGTTTGGTTATGTCGAGATAACAGAATGCAATCAAAGTACTAATCAAGTAAACGACAGTGGAGTGAATGGCGTGAGAAGAGGGTAGAGAGAGTCAGTTCCCCATTGGTTACTATAGGCAGAGCCACCTTTCATCTTCTTTAGTCACTCACACTCATTCATAGCCCATCCAACACTCTTTTCCTTAACATATTTCTTAATGAACCACAGTCCCACAGGATTTCCTCTCGAGTTCATCCTACTCAGGTTTCACTGCCATGTTATATAGTCGAGAGGAGAATCATTTAGTTAACTTTGATTTTACCTTGCCCATAAATAGTACTGCAAAAACAAACTACGCCTTCATTTCACAAATTTGCACACCTTATAATTTCTTCACCTATTTTTCCATCCTCCGCCTTACCCGAAGGACACATTGAAATTCACCCGAACAATATGAATTTTAGCCAGGATTAAGGCTTCCAGTTAACGATTCTCGGAGCAGTTAAGAAATTTGAAGAAAATCAGCACGGAAGGATGGCAACGATTGGCTAATCAGCGGCCACCTGAGCTCCGAAGGAAAGTCGATAGCCCATTATTGACACCAAACGCTATTCAGAGCGGCTATTTTTTATATTCTCAAGGCCCTGTTTATTATAAGCGAGATGCTTTTATAAAAATTGGCAAATGGAAACATTAACCTGGAATGTTACCCGAGAAGAGTTCAAGTATACATGCAAATACCTTCCAAGGAATCGCTCAATTTGTGCACGATCTTCTAATTTTTAAATAAAAATACTAGCACATACATTTCCTGGTGTATAAATATATTTTTAAATCCGGAATGGTCTTTCTACGTTTGTTTTTCGCATACTAATTGAAAAGAATAAGGCATTTCCTGAAAGACACTGAACTATGAACACAAGAAAATGCATGAGTAATAAAAAGGGAGATAAGCAACAAAGTACTGTTAAATATGTATATTCGTGGGGCATTCCGGGAAAGTAATAAAATTTCCGCGAATCAAAAATATATTCAGTTGATTCACGCGCCATGTTTTTTACAGCGAAAAGCCGAAATATTCGGTCGCGTCCGAAAGAGAAGAACACGCGAGCCACGCCTACGGATAGTTTAATCACCTCTGGTCCCCCTCTGCACCCTTCACGGCTAGACACACCCGCCCTCTCTATGCTACCTATCCTCCCTCACAACCCACCCAAACCTCCAGCACCGACGTCCCCCGCCACAGCCCCCACCATGCACCAACTAAGGTCGTGGACCTCACTTTGAAACTTCCCGAAAGTGCATTCGCCCACCTTCCCCGCCTAGTTACCCCCCACCATCCTCTTCACCCCCCACTTCCCCTCCCAACGCTCCGTCGACGCAGCAATTCCTTACTCGCGACACGGATCGCACAACGGCTAAGCCCCACCAGTCTCCTTCGGACCCATTCTCTTCTTCCAGGGCAACGCCATGACGCCCACTCCGACTCAACGAATCACATCCGCGGCTTAGCTACCTCGCCCCCTCCCCCCACACCGTGGTGGCAATAAGTTACTTTTTCGCGCACATTTCCAACTCCACCTCATCATTTTGAAAAAACACACGAAATGATATGAAAGCCTTTAAAACAAGTGAATAAATTAGAATAAAACATTTTAATTCCATTTATTTAAATGCTAAAGATCCCACACACATTTCTCTCGCTTTAAGAATCCGAATCATCTCAGATACGCGACGGACAGAGAACAGCGTAACAACCTCGTTTCCAAACACTGAGAACACTCAGATTTCACTAGACAACTCCAATTTTGAAACTAATGGCTAGGTATACGAATGAAATTGAATATGAATGATAAGACCCGCGAGTGACACCAATCAAGCGACTAATGTAAGAATGGTATGCGACTCGGCGCAATTATCCTTTGTAAAAGAGAGGAGAAAGCTGACGAGTGGACTTTTTCAATCTCTCCTTTTATGAAAATACGAATACATCGCATGGTGGTTCTCGGACGAGGGAAACATGCTGTCGTCGAGTTTTACCCACTACCACCGACTTCTCTTCCTTGAATCAACATTTTTCAAAGTAATAAAAATAGATGAAATAATTAACTCCGATACAACAGACGTAGCCCGCTATATTACTATAGGAATCGCCCATAATGCTACGTAAATATTCAGAGAACCTACTCACAGCCCGTTTGAAAAAAATTCTGAAACTGAAAATTTCAACATTCGAAGGGAAAATAAACTTAGCGCAGGAAGCACTATCTTGATAAACGAATAAGAAGCAAGGGCATTAGATAAAAACACAGAAATTGAGACGAATTCTTCCAAAATGGCATGAACTGACGCGCCTCAAAAAGACTGCAAAAGTGGAACTATAAAGTCTCACATCCAAATTTGATTTCTCACATAATATCCTTCAAAGGGATTCGGCTTCTAAAAGGAAAATACGGTTTTATTGATGATCACATCGTATTGAGAAAAACCTCGAGAACGAGCGAAATCACGGATATGTCTGCTGTGTCACTTGTGTCGACAAGGTTTTAATAGCGACCACTACTGAAGTCAGAAAAAAATATCCTAAGTCGAGATACGCCGCATATTTTGAGATAACACTGCTCTAAAACTAGAACTAGAGGAGCCGCATGTTACGAGCACGAGAATATTTCCCGCCTTCCTCTATGCACTTCGACCAAAAATACTTCTCTGGATAGTATGAGTAAGCCATCAGACACACAGCAATAAAAGACGTGTTCAACATGGTAGACTAAAATTTTAAGTACCTCGAGATGCACCCGGTAAATGAACAAGTAGCAATAAGTATTCCACTAGGAAATACCAAGACATACGAAAAAATAATGTTACAATTAGACTTCAAGACTTGATTTATTATTGCAACGCTGAAGAAAACGAGGACTAAAGTTTGGCAGAGACCTGAACCTTGGGAAAATAGGAATAAAGGTCCAAAGAGTGACAAAAAAATCAGCTATGTAGAGAGACAAAATGAAGAAGTAACGATAACTAATCGGATATATAAACATTATCAATACAGCTAATCAAAATGGCAGTTTATTACAACGACATAATTCATCATTCTACCTTAGAAGCCATTCAATAAATTAATGAGCGTAAACATACCATAAACAGGAAGGATATGAATCCCAGAAGGACTTATCCGAACTGTAACCACACATTCTGGTAAAAAAATTGGAGAAATAAAATGATAGTATTTATGGAAGATGTGGAAGATGATGAGTTAATCCATATCTACGATAACAGTGCAGAAAGTCTATAAGACCAGCAGACATTATCATACCATAACCTTCGATCAATTTTTCAAGCATGATCCTGAAAACGAAAAAATCTTAGCAAGAGGGAGATAAAGGCAAAGGCCAGACATATATATATCAAGGAATAGAGCTCGATTGTGAGAAAATATGGACAGCAATAGTGATTAAACGTGAAGCTAAAGGAAAAAATATACTTCCAAGCATTTAAATGAGTATGAGCCATGTGCTGCCATCGCTTGTGATGTTTTGCATAATATTACAATGCTTTCATGCCACATATCTTCCCCAACTGACTTCGCTCTTGGCATCGGTCGAAGAAAAACGTTCATTTTTTTCGAATGCAGATTTTAACCATGGAAGCGCCGTGAGTCAGGACGTTACACGACCGAAGAACACCAATTGTAATCATGTTCCAGCTAAGAACGCGTTAGAGACGCGGAGTCCAGCGCTGCTCAAAGAGAGTATGATACCTCGTTGCCAGGAACGAAGGTTTACGCATTCGAAATTTCCGTGAAATGAACGATTGGAATACCATTACTAGTAAGACTGACTGACTGAATGAGAGCCCAGGATATTTTCAAATATGAGAAATTATGGAGTGGAAATAGAGGAAAATTACATGCAAGTGAAAATTTACAGGAAGGAACCAAGAAAAAAATAACAGACATAAAAATAAAAATCTATTGCACATTAAATTAAATTATGTTATTTTTTACAGAATTAATAAATGACTAAACGAGTATTGACGCATTCCAGCCGATTGTGTATGGCTATGCTCGTGATGGTGTGGACTCGCGTTCAAACGCAGACACATGGAATTGATTTTAAATCCACGATTTAAGATGACACTTGGGTCTGATATCGTAACACCATTGCATTGGCCATATAACTCCGACGATCGTAAATGCCAAAGTCAGCAATCATACAAATGCCCTTGATCTTATCTACTGGGAAATTCGGCTGACCTATCTCGGGCATTCCGCGCCCGGGATCACCCACGAAAGTCATCGCGCGAACTTTGACTACTTGCCACCCAGTCACGTGATCCAATGGATGATAGGTAAATCGACTAGAGAACTATATTCTCGCCAGTGGTGTCCGTCGTCGCACAGGGCACTGCGAGTTCCGCCGCTGTTTCCGGGTGGACAACATCCAAACGGGAGAAAGACGGGAACTTGCGCCACTCGCCCCCTTTTTTCCCGCCGAGACGAAAGGGGAACCTCGCCAAGGATGGATCCACAAATGAACATACGTTAAAACAGAACTTTGAATTCGTAGAAGCAAGGGTCCGCAAAATATTTATTCACACTCGTTCTCTAGAAGTGACTTCAGAGAGGGTCATTCTAAACGATAAGAATCACCTTCGATGGGAGCTATAAATTCAAAATATGCACAACCTGGACTTGCACGAAAATTAAAGTGTTTTACGCAAATCATCCGAATCACACGGGAGAGGACGACGCATGCGGGAAATTTATTTGGAATAGAAGTGGACTTATGCTTTCGGTGCTTCAACTCCTGAAGTACCACTTGACCGGAGACAAAATCAGATCCTCATCCGTCACACTACAACCCTCGAGTTGTCTGCTTCGAATTGGCGAGGAGTTACCCACATGGCCACCGAAGTCGCGCATTGATCTCTATGGCCTATAGACATTTTATGAACATATTTTACTTTGGCTCGGCAAGAGGTAATTGTGACACAATTATAACAACGGAAATTAAATACTTTCAATCCTCTGCTTCAATGACTTCACGCTGATTGTTAAATACCAAAGCCATAGGATACACATCAGAATAAAATGCAAATCTGAACCCAATGGAATGAGGGATTGAACTAATTCATCTCACCACTGGGTAATGAACAACTCTGCTTTTAATGAAGGGGAAAAAACAGGAAGATATATCCAGAAGCCAAAAAATAGGCATTGAGACCACCGCAAAACTTCCATGTTTAAACCAACTCATGGCAATGCATTCACGACGCCTTTAAGTAGCATTGAAGGGGCTCATGCACTGACAACTATGAATGAAACACAGCTTATACGCTGAAGTTTACTTGTCGTATAGTAAAATACTTTCACGATAGTCTCAACGCCTACTATCCACGGCTTTTGTGCGCATTTTGATCCTAAAAAGTTCACTAACGAGTCCTCGACTAATGCTAAAAAAAAATAATGCGCCGTATGCATTAAACCACCAGCAGGGGGTGAACAAATACACAATCACACCCATTTCAAAATAGCGACTAAAAAACTAAACTGGGACTACATATGAGAACCGGGTGTTAATTTACCAGAAAAGTCACCGTGAGTACAAACGCTAAATTTCCAACGTGCTTCCCTAAGGAAGCAGAGTACCACTCCAGAATCCAACATATGCGAGACATTTGAGCGATAAGTACTCCACGAGCGAATTTTCACGGACAGAACATCCATTGTATTTAAACCCTATAAAAATGGCTGCCTGAGTTCTTTTGCAAGAGTCAGTTTGAGAAAATTTAATTAAAATGTAGCTTAAACGAAGTATTGTATTTTTTCATGTTTACTTTTAAAAAATACTGATTAATATTTCAAAATTCAGTTCAACACGCTCAGGTAAATTCAAGGAAGCTTGTAATAAAAGCGAGGACATATATCACCAGTGATCGATTTACAATTGAGGAGCATCCTGCATTCAAAAGAAACAGACATGTCCCGTATAGAAAGGGACGGTTGTCTTCTCTTTTAAAATAAATAAAAAAACTACAGGAACAGAAAAATAGTACCTATTCTCTTCACCAATCCATGTTCACAAGCGAGGCATAAATAAACTAAACAATTTCGGTTATATTAACTACACAGTTAAGTCCAAAGTAGGCAAATTGTAGATGTACAAACAAACTTTACGGTGACAATTCACTTACGAGTTTCTACCCGAGGGATCGACCAAACGTGACATGAAAACCGGAGTATCTGAGTGCGTCTGTCCACAAAATCTATTCTTATGCAGAAATATTTGTATTAAATTAATTTTATTCGCTGGCAGTCTCCTCTTTTGCACATTTACGCAAGATGTACTGGGCGTAAAAATCCTACTAATTAAAACGCCAAATGCATGAAAATATAATAAATATTCTTATTCTTTCAGAGGCGTTTTGTTTTCTTTTTGATTTCGTGTAATTTTGTAATAAATCTGCTCAAAATTACACGTTTTCGGTGAACCGTCCCCTTGCCGACAGACGCATCGTTGACGCCGAGACTCATATGCATACATGTGTATACTAAAGCCCAGTAACGAATCAAGTGGGTATAAAAGGTAGATAATAATATTAAGCTAAATGGTAGGTAACTTTTTGATTCCTCAACTATTTGCATAATTACCTGGAAGTATGTCTCTTTGTTTTGCGTTGCAAAGGCAATATGCCAATCCACTGGAACAGTTTAATAGCTCATTGTGAGCCGCGAAAGCTTCAATACATCCAAATGGGCGTAAATGTGTAGACATCTCAGAAAACAAAAATTTCATTTCGAACCTTCACCACAAATGAATAAAAGAACTTTATTTACACCACCATTTTGTATCGGCACCTTACACAACATGTTCGTGGAATAAAACAATATTTTCAACAATGTGTGAAAATGAACATAGCACATAATTGAGCCGGGAGCCATGGAACACGAGGACCTTCATGATAAAGGGTTCTTCAGGGAGGTGATTAGTCTCGTGCAAGAGGAAAATAAATGACAGCCGGGAGTACATTTCAAGCACGGGTACCAAATGGTACTCCGCAAACGTAACAGCTAACATGAGTGATTGCAAATGCCGCACGTGAGCATGAGCGCGGAAACAAGGAAGCGCAGGTTGACAACCTTGGGACATCGATGGCGGGAGTGACACCATGGCGACGGGGAGAGGGAGGGTGGGGGGGTGGAAGGAAGCGATCCAGGTCGTCCCCCCTGAGGAACGGGCAAAAAATAGTGGCGGGGATTTGAGGAGCAAGGATGCGATTTTGAAGATGAGAAGATCCTGTGGCAAGGCCATCGGGTTCTTCAGAAGATGTATGGTTCAATCGTTCGGCGGGGGCGTGGGGGAGGGGTGGGGAGGGAGAGGGCAGGGGGGTGGGGGCGAAGAGGAGAGAACTCGAAGGGAGAGCGGATATCGGACGTCGTAGTGGGATGTGCTTGGAGGCGGGAGGATAGTGGGATGTTGGACAGTGGAGGTGGGGGACGGATCGAAAAAGGGAGAAATACACATCACAGGGTGTGGAGAAGGTAAACTTCCACTTCATTACATCTCTCTTTTTCTCTGCACCATCCCACTTGGTGTAGGGTTGCCAGGTCTCCCGTATTTCCCGGGTTTTCACGTATTTTGACCTTATTTTTTTCAGTCTCCCGTCTCACGTATTTAAGAACATTTCTCCCGTATTTCACTTTAATATAATATTGTGTGGTTCAAGTGCAATATTTGTTTTATTTTTAACGATTTAACTTCGACTATCGAAATATTCTGAGCGATATATCGAACTGTACATTCGCATCGTAGCTGCCAATATCAAACTATTTTTACAAGCATATACTTAAATGTGCATGTAAGTAAGTTTATGAAGGTACTAGGTTCTAGAACCGGAAGTTGAAGATACAGGAATGGCCATGTTTCTCGAACTCGCCTCGAACTTTCTTTTGCTTTTGTGCGTTTGAGGCGGCTGTGTGTTTGTCTGTTCTCTCTTGTACAGTTACGGCACGCCTGTTACCCAAGTGTTCGACGCTATGGGTGGCGAAAGTGATGAAGAGTACCAAAAAACACCACCAAAGAAGAAACCTCATTATATGTGTGTTTATATATCAACGTGGTAGCAAATTTCAGAGTCTCCCTAATTTTCAGTTAGAAAACCTGGCAACCCTATCCCACCTGGTACAGAGAAGGAGATAGAGAAAGAGAAAGAGAGAAAGAGAAGCAAACAATGTTGGGTTTATCCACCGCGACAGTGGCTTTGTAAGCACGACTTCGTCTCATGTGCTACAATGTAACTTGCGGCGTGAACATCTAGTTCGCATAAATCCCCTCTCGAAATTCGCCTTGAAGAAAGATGGCTTGGTGGTGTAACTGGCTACCACACCTGACCGGCAATTGGGAGATCCGGATTCATGTCCCGGTCAAGTCAGAAGATTCTTTCATGGCGAATTTCAACCCTGGTGTATATGCACCCGTGCGAGTGACTTCGTACCACATCACTTGTTAAATGCAATGATTGGAAATATCTCTCTTTCTCTGCATCATCCCACCTGGTACAGAGAAGGAGATAGAGAGAAAGAGAAGCAGAGAGAATCCTCTATAGAGTGGGGATCCGCCACCACCGTGACACAAGAACGAGGACTCCAACGGAGGAGAGTGGGGGAAGGGGAAGTGGAGCGGGGGAGGGAGGCGGGAAGCGAGTGGGGGGGGGGGAGGGACGTCCGATAAGAATTAAAAATAACTCGCCAAGTAACGGTAATGAGGCCGTATTTTAAAGCCACGAATTAAACGGGCATGTAGCCGTGACTCATTCTAAAGGATGGCGAGCCTCTTGAGGCAAGAAAACGAGAGCGTCTGCATCTTTTCCCATCTAACGAGCGAGAGAGAGAAAATAGGGGGAGTAGATACACCAAATCGAAACGGACGGAAACGTGCATGCCTGCAGCGAGATGAGGGAACAAATTCACGGACCACCGAGAGTTAATCAAACCGCTAATTTTTATTTCCGAGGTAAATAAATGAACAATATCAGTTTGAAGTAATGAATTGCAAAATTCCGATAAGGAGCATCGCACGCAACCGGATTAGAGTGCAACATAAAACACAAATGTGCAAAAATCAGCGAGGAAAAAAACGGCCTAATTTACCGGGAAAACGGCTTTTTTCATCAAACAAAAAACAGAAGAAATCCGTAATTAGCAATACAGCTAGAATGCTGATTAGACACACGGAATCAGCATCACGGTGCGTGAAATGAAATCTCCCTTGCGAACAAACCAATGATGCGTGCTACTACCCATACATAGAGATGACATTAAAGAGAAACAGGAGATAATCTAACTTCAATGGTTCAAGAAGACGTTACGTTAGGCAGTGCTGTATGCAAATGAACAACGGCCCACGTTCGCTATTCCACCGCCGTTGCCAGAAAAGTCTGGATAGAACACAAAATTAACTCCAAATGGCCTCGTCCCCTCCACTGCCCTACTGCACTGCACTGCTTGTGCTACTGCATTTGTTTTTAGAAAAGAAACGGCGCATTCATAAGATATTATTTTAGCCAGGGCTTCATTTGGACTTATAAGCCATGGACTTAGAAATCATTTATATTATGAAATAGAAATACATTAAAGAATAACCAGCGACCGATCTCGAGCATTGAAAACCGTTGAGAAAAACTTCTGCATCGAATTCCAACAACTATGAATAAACAATACGGTTGTGCTACATTCATTAATTCTGAGGTAAGCAAGGGTCGTACTTGAAATTTACCGTCTAAATTCTCAGTGAACCGTAATTCATAATGCGAGGTACATTTCTCGGGCTAGAGCAAACATGTCAGCACTTACCAAAATTCCTCGTTTAAAACGACAGTGCGCCATGAGTGATGGGTGACACTATCACGTGGCGATTCTTAACACCGGACCCACGCAGGAGTTGCCGGATTGGCATTCACGTGAGAAACGCAAATAGGTTTACAATAAATCAAAGATTTGACTTCTAGGGATCTGTGGCGGTAAAACACCAATGCAAACCATGAAGAGTATTCCGATATTCTACGTATGGTAACCAGATTCCAAGAGCATTGGTAAATATTGAACGTTGAGGGTTAAGAAAAAAAACTTGTGCGTAATAAAGAGTAAATACCGTCTTTGCCTACACACAATCGGTAGAAATTTAAAAAAATTTTCGGGATGTAGGCGAACTCTTTGCATATTACCACTGATTATCACCAATATTCATTGCTCGAGATGAGCTTTCGGTTGCAAAAAATAAGAACATAGAACACAGCCCATACACATTTATATACTTTAAATTACCCCCTCCGAACAGCTACGAACAATACTTCCGCAGACAGCTTTTAAAAAGAAACCATTTCACAACTGCCTCGACAACACCTCTACCAAGTGCTCGGCAATCCGATTACACCAAGAGAGAGAGAGAACCTGAGAAGAATATCGTTTGAATGCGAGTAAAGGAAGCGCGAGAAACAGACGGCGTCCGCCCGTGCGAGAGGCAATTGCGCCGAAACCGTCCAAAGAGGAAGAATGAAGGAATGAAAGAATGGAGGATGGAAGGTAGAATGAGAGGAGGATGAGAGAGAGAGAGGGAAAAAGAATGCGAAAATAAGAGAACACGAGTCATTCAACCCGGGGACGGGAGTTATTCCTGGAAGTTGTCCGCTCCAAAAGGTCTTGTTTACCCTCGACCCCTCGACCAACGCGCGCAGACCCTCAGAACGCGTCCCGTTACAGGGTTAGAGGTGCGAGAGTGGAAGGATGTGACGGTGGGGGGGATGTTGAGGGGGGGGGGGGGGCGCAGCCGCGGAGAAACTTTTTTTCTCGGCAGAGGAAGACAAAAGAACCAGCGGAGGTGAGCGATTGCGTCGCCAGACATCAGAGAGGGGTGTGGGGGGGGGGACGAGTCATTGAGAGGCAGTCCTGGGGTGGAGGGGAGGACGTCGTCTCTCGCCCCCAAAAATCTCATCACACCACGGTCTCGCAACACGCAACCACTTCCAGGGGCAAAAGGGAACCATCGTTCCGGGCGGCGGTGGCGGCGCACGCATCGGTGCGTTGTTTCTGAGGGAGGCGAACCACTCGGGGTCATGGCGCCATGGAATTCGCGAGAGGTCAGAAGGTCAATTCGCGGAAAGGGTAGAGGGTGGAGGAAAACCGGGTGTCGCGGCATTCGCTTTCTAACATTAGTTTCGCAGTTTGAGCAGAGTTAAAATTCATTGACGGCCTCACGTGCCAACTTTGATCTCAGGAGCGGCATTATACTCCAGAATGGCATCTTCAAATCGATTGCAAGTCACAGCCGATCGCTAAAACCCACATACGCCACAATACATGCACCCGTGGAGGATTTTCTGAAAGTATGCACTTCGGAACTGATGCTCTTCGTAACTGAGATATCGTAGCACTTAGCACATCTAACACTTCGACATCGATGAAAAACATCGCACGCGAACCATCGTCACAAGTCGCGCCCGCCAACCTTCGCCATCGATCGCGATCGGTTGCACACTTGCGGTGAACCCTGACTCGGCCGTCGCTTAATTCATTTGCTTCATGATTTTTCTGGCACGTTCCGTGGGGTAAAATCCCGGGCTCCTTACATTCATAGTTCGCTCTTCTTTCGCCCTAAAACCACTTCTTCAAGGCATTAACTTTCTTATTTTGAATACACACACGCACATCCATTTTCCCAGAAATGCAAAAATTATTCACATAAAAAGCAAAATTACTCTGTCTCACTGTCGGTCAATCTGCGTCACCAGGTTTTCGAAAAATTCGATCCATATAACTGAACAGAAGATTCGCGTTCAATAATAACATTTCTACTCAAGGGAATTTTCCATACTGAAACATTACTGTCCAAGATTAACATTTTACGAAACTTACTAATTCTGCGCCTTTAAAAATATATTTACAAGGAAACGATAGCTACTATTCTTAAAATTAAACGAATTCCGTCACTCTTGAAGGCGGAGTTAAACAAGTTTTCTCATATTTTAAAACTTACATCTTTCAAACGAAGTCTCACTCTTGAACCCTCACGATTTTTCTCAAATAGCTACAATACTCGCATCTACGACCCTTCCTTCGCCTGCCTTAGTCCCGCCCACAGAGTAGACTCCGTGGTCCCGCCACGGCCTCAATATTTAAAACTTTCCTATTTCGATGGGCTCTCGTGACCCGTTCGGATATCTTTCACACTCATTGAGTGACAAGAATTTTGGAATGCAGGGAGTTACGGAGTTCAACCGCCCCAGGAGCTCCCGCTCCCATCCGATAAGATTTTCACGAAAATTTCACGTCAAAATAGGAGGAATTCTAGGGGATAGGGATTTGGGTAGTGTCTTTAGAGTATTGACTTCCCATGCCTAAGGCCTGGGTTCGCAACCGTCAGAAGATAAACAGTTCCGTGAATTCTCCCGACTAGGAATAAGGTAATAAACTAGGATTCTTGATGCATTAGAAGAAAATCAACGAATTATTGTCAAAACTTTCACCCTCATGAAATACTCTTAACTTTAAGGTGAGCAGGTTTTGACCACTTTTTATACACACGCAATAATTTTGGAGGGTTGGTCTTGAAATAATCAATTAAATCACCCCTGGCCAAAGTTTCGCAATGACTTTACTTTGAGTATGCGACCAATGCTACAGAGATAAACTAACATGACTTTTCACATGCTGTCTGCATCTCTGTGCGCTTATGCAGTGGAAAAACGCATTAATTTAATTTCTGTAGAATTGAGAGCACACCTAATTACGACATTATTGAAATCTGAGGTTATTACTTGAAATAATGAGCTTACTACAAAAGATACACACCTTAGAGTGAAAATTAGTGAATAAAATATCTTCAAAATTTAACACGATATATTATATTGAAATTTAGGAACCCATGGGATAAAAACCAATCAATCAATATAATGTAGCACCATCCGCACTTCAACGAGCATTTTTCTCCACTCATCCAGAGAGGATTTGCCACAAAAAATTAAGATTGATACAATACAATAATTTCCTCAATAACAAAGCGTCTACGCAAGCGTGGTCAAACCTAAATTTCTAATTTTTTCATTAAAAATATGAAGTCTGCCAGATTGCGAACGCTACCTACTTTGCAAGCACTTAATTAAAAGATAGCGCAAAAGAGATCCCTTCTGTTTCAGGGAAAGCAAATCCGCGTGTGCATGGTAAACAACTGCGCCACGCAATCAGATTTTCCATCCCGCGGGCACTCATTCTACGCTACGTAATTTTTTTCCGCTGGGAAATCGATACCGCAGAAATTTTAAGGAGCGTCGGATTCAGGCCCATTCTGGATGGAACAAAGGAAATGAGGTTATTCGGAATCGATATCGGCGTCAAGCTTTAAGCACGGATCCCAGGAGTTCGTAAGATACAATGTTCCACAAATACTTTAATGACCTTGGATCGAGAAGAGATCCGGCTTATCTTATTAAGGACACCGTTCCAAAGACATGCTCCATCAAATGGGGCCTCACATTCAGCGAATTTACGACAGAATTGGGACTAGCACAAAAATACATAAACATACAGCTTATCCCTAGCGACGCTACTCGCATCGGGAGTAAAATTAAAAAAGGGAAACCAAAGTGACATTGCTGAAGAAAGAAAAACATTTATAACTTTTAACAAATGACAACAAAATAAAATACCTGTTAGAGATGTTGAAAGAAAATGTAGACTAGAAATTTCAGATTCTTCCGTGACTAACAGCACCATGGGAGAGAACTTAATTTATATTCACGTAAGTGATTCCACCAATGACCTAAAGACTTGTTAATTACATCTCTTACGTGACAAAATATGAGTTAAATGACATTTGGATTAACTCATTTCGTATCATGGATCCAATTGTATTTACGAGGTGATTGTACTACAACTTGCTTCATTATTGTCATGGTTCCTGCACAAATTCTTTAAGCTTTCCTCGGTAAAAGCAAAATCAACATATCTAGGGAATAACTAAGTCATTGAAATTTTAAGAAAATTGTCAAAGCTAAAAATAAAAATACATTTAGCGGAACCATATTGTTCCACGTCTTAGAGGAATTGGTCATCCAACTGTCATCAAATCAAGATGTTGAATAAGGTTCTTCATGAAACTTTCCTCGTGGATTAATAATAGATTTAGGGAACCATAACTGAAAGAGGACCTGAATGAAAAGAGAGCAATAGGCAACGATGAAGTTGGAAGACAAAGAACGAGTTAAGTAGTAAGAGCATATTATCATATTCACGAAACCATGGACAGAAAATACATTAAAATAACAATGATAAGAGTCATAACGGTAAATTAAGGTCTCCTATACAAACTTTTCATTCAAAATCAAAGCCTAAACGTGGTTACAAGATATCGCACGGAAATTACTATTAGCGTAGCTGAAAGGCTGTCTGAAACCGAGTTTTCTGGAGATGTTAATCTTAACTATAACAGTTAATGACTCCATTATAGAAACGATATATGAACAGAGGTTGAGTCACACCAAGTATCAACGGTATTATTTTCACAATGGCCCATTAAAAGGAAAAGATCAAAACTACATCCGACTTTATAGGATTTCTACAGTTAAACAGACAGATTTGAAAAGGAAACACTTCATTACAAGCGTACGCGAGCATAAGAATTTAAGAAACCTCTACTATTATGATTCTGTCCCTCACACACTTAAGTCATCTGATTACAAAACCCACAAATGAAAGCTACAGCTCTTGCAGAAACTGGTGGCGAATGGAAGAGCAGAACGCTACGTATTGGAGAGATTAAGCCCAGTGGAAGAGGTGACGAGATGGGTCGGAGAGGAGTGGAAGTGAAAATGCCTTCATTTCAAAAAGTTTGATTTGATATGGAGTCGTCAACACGTCGGCATTGCAAGAAGATCGCATGCAGGGTGGTCAACAAACACTTATCGTCCATTCGCCCGGATTGACCGGTTGTTTAGGAAAAATGAACGTTTGCGTCCAAAAACCGTCCACAGCCCACCCGCCACAATTTTAGCGATGGCTGCATCAACCTTTCCTTGATTGGTTAGCGAGTTTTAATTATTAAATACGCGATTTCGATAAAAAAAGAGGAAATTCTTACAGCAAGGGGGGCACTGGAGGTAATGTGGAGAGGAAACTGAACCAGTGAAAGAAAACCAATCCTCGGATTCGAGACGACGACAGTAATCGCACGACACGACCGTTTTGAAAACGGCGGAGAAGGGGTATCGCTTGAGGGGCCAGATCGCGGAGAGGCAGATCGAAGGCCAAGCGGCGATACACGAAATTGTGGTGTAGGGCGATTGAGGGAGAGGGGCATAAGATGATCGCAGAGCGAGGCACCACATGACACAAGACGACCCAACGACAAAAAAATTCATCCTCCCCCCCTCCCCGCCAAGCCTATCATAAGAAACCCTCTCGTCCACACGGCGTGGCACGGACGAGGACATCGATGGGGTGGAAGGGAGGCGGGAGGGGCGAAGTCAGGGGTCGCCGAGGGTCACGGCCGGGAGGACTCCGAGAAACCTTCGGTCCTCGTTATCACCACTCTCCCCTCCTCCTTGCCCAAAACCAACCCCTCCTATTCACCTTCTCCTCCCTCCACCCCCTCTCCTCCTCATCCGGTCTCGCAATGGCTGACGAACCAATTCATCCTGACCTGGCGTCACGAAACGAGAAAAGCTATGGAGCCAAGCCGAGCATCATTCTCTTGACCGTAAAATATCAAAAGTTCGACGTCACAACTTCAGGTAGTTCGAGCGAGATAGTTCCCTAGTCATAATAGAGACCATATTCGAATTATATGTTTTAATTTCAACAGCTGTGAGACACACGAATTAAACATTGCATTATAAATGGGGCAATAACATAGTTTTAGATGACAGAAATTGTAAGTAATTATATAAAAAATATCTTAGTAAGTTGACTATATCTATATAAGTTGACTCTATATATCTATATAACTTACTCATTTTTCTCACACGGTACGTTTGAAACTACTTCATAACGGAAGGTTTTTTGTGATACCCAAGAACCTACTGTGGTGACAATGTGATTAATTTTAAAAAAATACTTGAGAAAACATACAAACTACACGCCGTTAGTTTTTTTACAACATATAAGGGTTAGAAATACCTGATTTTGTAAATAATGTCTCCCTCGAGTGCATACACGTACCATTTCCCATGTAAAAGGGCTGGTATATTTTGGAAAATATCTCCGAAAGTAATGTGGTAAGGGGTAAAATTTTTAGTGTCATTGGAAAGGTGAGATATTTTTCTTTTAAGTGAGACCAAATTCATTGATTTCTAAGTAAAATGATTTTTCGCTCGGAAAGAGAAAAGAGACCTTAAGAGAATGTGTAAATCAAACTCCCCGACAATCGTATTTGATCTGTGAAAAGATAAAGGTATCACCCACTAATTAAGGATATAAAATGTACCAAGTATAAGTTCACGTCGTTCAAGAATGAACCATGGGTACTGCACTTGGAATACGCTGCCAGTATTAGGGGTCCTTATGAGGTCGGCTTAAAAACCGAGTTAGAATGCGTGCAGTGAGCATCGGCAAGATACGTAAAAGGCCGCTATAACAATCTCTTGGTATTACTAACATTTTACAACAACTGGGATGGGAATAGCTTCCAGATCAGCGATTGAAAATTAGGCGTAATCTTTTGAGCAAATTCTAAACCAATACATTTTCCGACAATGTTATTAAGATCTTACGAACTCGAAATACAGCGACTCCGACTACGGTAGATCAGATCCTTTGAGAAAAATTAGGGAAATAGATTGCAGAGGAGACATGTTAAAATCGTCCTTTTTCCCGCAATCTATTCAAGACCACAATGGCTGATAAGGAGACTTTAAAGCTGGTAGGTGGACAGCGTCTGTGATTAGTGGATTTGCTCCCTAATGTTTTTTTCTTTCTGCAACGTAGAACTAATATCACATTTCGCAGGATTCCTGCATTACTCTTGTATCTATTTTTCGTAGCTGAAAAATACATTAGTACCAATAGTGTTAGTAGCATTGGTAGCATACCTACAGTGCACAGCTTGTCGGTAAAAGTTACTGGTACATAATAGAGCATGTTGATGATAACTCACCCTCACGTCTTCGCCTGCGACGAGCGGAACAGTAAACCACTGGCTCGTTCAGAAGTGGCAGAATTGACAGAGAGGAGGATGGCAAAGATCAAATTAAACAGACAATCGCAACTGGAATCCAACGCGACAATTATTGTCTGCCATGAGTGAAACGTTAGTCATGTTGTTTTCCCCCGCTGTTGTTTTAACTGAAGATGATGGTGGTCCATCGAATACCTCAGCAGTCTCATGCCTATCATGAAATAAGTAAAAAAGCGAATGGAGATGCGATGTCACAAAATGGGCAAAAATCAAGCCCAATCACAATAAAACTAATTCCAGAGACCAGGAAGCTAAATCCTATCTACAAACGGAAAGTTATAAAATGGATAAAACACGTACGATCCTCACATAGCCATTACTTATTCCTGGGTGATTGAAAGCTAATGTTTAGAAGACGAATTACGGAAGCAAGGATATATTGCATTACATTTCACAAATAGTCACGTTTGAATCAAATAACTGAAATAAAATACCAAAGGGTTTCAAAAAATTACATTACTGGCTAATTTGAGACAGGAAAGCCTTCTATTAACCGCAGAAAGTTTTCCAATGGTCCTAATAAATCTAATAATGGTATAATCTAATGGTCAATAAATCTAATATTAGCGTTTTCGTGGCTAGAATATCGAAAAAATATCTAGGGATGCGATGATTTCAGAATGAATCAAATAGCACAGAGGTTTACATCCAAAGCGGTCATGGCATGAGGTGATAGTATGCCACTGAAAAAGTAAGAATTAACACATGAAAATGGGTCCTTTTTTAGCCACGAATCCCGAAGTCCTCTGGAAGAAACCAACACGAATGAATGCCAAGAAAAATTCCAGCCAGTTCTCAAGTCTGAAACTTTATTCCCAACTCTCGGCCAAGCAGGGTATACTACTTATTTAGAGCCAAAATATTATTATTAACAATAAGCAAATCTTTCTTCAAATTAGCAACTAAATGGAGCTAAACCGGAAGTCGGTAGATGATCAATCTGAAGATTCATTGAAGGATTAATTTAAGTATAATTCAGGATAGCAATTACTCCAAGGCATACAAATCAAAATCTTCATTTCGTCGTTGAAATTATAGCACGACAGCATTTCAAATTATAGCACGACTGACAAACATTCATTTGATCAGCTCTTTAAAATCTCCTTCCGCTCTACAAAATTACACCACCATTTTTAAATCATATCCATAAAGGAAGGAAGCCAAGTGGAATTCAATCTATTAATAATTCGTTTCTCACTCATCTGTGCCTTCTCCTCTAATATACATGCTTCTCCATTATTAAAGCGATGGCCTTCACTTGACATTTATTGGACCTCATGATTCGTCGAAACGGCTATTTCTTTAATCAGATACAAATGGAGATCCCAAAAATTTTCCATTCAGCAATGAAACGATAGTTGAAGGGTTACCTTCTTCTTCTTGATGCCGTACACAATTCAGTGCGTTGGCTGCTCAAGCATCGCTCTCTTGCCTGTTGAAACAGGTCTCCAGTATCTCTAATCGCTGTCCACTCTTTGATGTTTTGTGTCCATGAACTTTTTCTTCTCCCTCTTGGGCGCTTCCCTTCAAGGGCTTCCCTTCCAAGATCAGACTTAGGATTTCGTACTTTTTCCCTCTCAGGATGTGTCCAAGATATGAGATTTTCCACTTCTCAATTAACTTCCTCAGAGAACGATCAAGGCCTGCTCTTTGCCGGACCTCAGTGTTTGAAACTCTCTTGGTCCAAGAAAGTTTGAGAAGCCGTCTTAAGAACCACATTTCAGTTGCTTCCAGCCTTTTCATTGATGTTTTCTTAATCGTCCAGGTTTCCACTCCATACAATAAGACAGGTATTACGTAGCATTGCACCACTTTTATTCTGAGAGCCAAGGGAGTGTCTTTATGGATCAATATATTATTTAGCTGCTGGATTGTTGTTCTAGCTGTACCACATCGAATTTTGGACCGAAGAGTTACCGAAAAATAAAATACGGGTCGGACTCGGAGAACTTGCAAGAGCATGAAAAGCCGCTCGCGACACGGAAAGTGTACCATCGACCGCATGATGTGCGCGTGCAGCGGTCGAAACGGCGAATGGTGGAGGCGGCGCCTTGCCTTGCCTTGGCGCCCCGCTCCCAACAACGATGCGACGCGGATAATAAAAATGGGAGGGAAATGACGAGGAGGCGAAACCAGGGAACGTGTCCAAAAAATGCTAGCGACACGACGGAGAGAAATCTATAAAAATCACCTACCGCCGACAATAGCAATAGATGAAGGGGATAAGACACGAAATGCAAATGGCGAGCCTTAAAAAGCACCTAGGCGATTACATTCCAAAGCGTGACTTAAAAAGCTATTGCTATTAGGAGTTATGATTTGGACCCGAATACGTTCTCCCAATGATCGCTTTTCAAAATCAACGGCTATCGAAAGGATTAAGTGAAAATAGCCAACTAGGTCACGCTTCCACCGATAGCCTAAGTCCCACTCCAGAATCGGCTTTAAAATATTTTCTGCTTATTGCCACTCAAGATTTTCAAAAAGGCAGAGATATTTTAGCGAGATTGGAAGGAAATATGGACGCAGGCACAGTTTAGCATTTTGAAACTACGTAATTACGTTTAAGCACTATAAGTACATGCCGTATTTACAGCATCCATAATGCTTTTTGCCAGCCCAATTACTTTCTTTTGGAAGTTCCTCAGAAAGATAGAACTCTACAAAACATTGAGAATCGTTTGAAAGTGGACTTAACAGTAACTGGAGATAAAAACAAATAGTGAATTTATTTAGAAGTAGGTGTTTTAGAGCTCAAAAATAAAGGCGAGAAATAAAGTCTTGACTAAATCATGAGGGGACACGGTACAAAATTGAAGCGAAATGTAGTAGACAAGGCCCTCTAATTTTTCTTCTCTTCTTAGGTATTCAGTCCTTAGATTGGTGGTCTGCGAGAGCAGTCCTCCAGCCGGCTCTCTTTTCGGCTCTTCTTTTCAGTTCCTGATAGCTGGCGCAGTCCAATTCCTCCAATAACTGCTTCGTATAATCAGGTCGAGGTCTTCCACTAAATCTTTTTCCTTCAGTCATTCCTTCTGGTATCGTCTTCATCGCATGCTCTCGTGCCTCAGAATGTGCCCCACAAGCCCTGTCCTCCTGTTTCTTATACTTCTCCATATGTCATTCTTTTCTTCTATTTTCTGATAAACTTCATTTGTTATTTCATCTTTCCAACTGATCTTAGGCATCCTCCTGTAGCACCAGTTTTAAAAGGTCTTGAGTCTCCTTTTCTCTTCTTTCCCTGTTGTCCAGATTTCACACCCATAGAGGGCAACACTCCACACGTACGCTTTTAATAATCTCTTCCTCGTACACAACTTCATACTGTTTGTAGTAAAGAGGCGTTTTTTCCTTGTCAAGAGCTATCTTTGCTTTTTTATTCTACTTTTTATCTCCCTTTGACTTCTACCATCTTTAGCTATTATGCTTCCCAGATAAGTAAATTCATCGCCCTCTTCCAGTGTTTCCCCATTCATTATTATGGTAACATTAGCGTTTCGTTGCCTGTCATCTTTGTCACATACCATTGTTTTATTTTTATTAATATTCACACCGTAGCCCTCTAATTACCTAAACTAAAAGGATCAAAGTCAATGACACTTCAATTCCTCCAGTGCACATAAACTAAAGCGAGCCCTTAGGATGAGGGTAGGAGGGTTACTCCCATACTTCTTTGAAGCCTATGAAAGGATACCTAAAAAACATCTAAGGCTTCCGAGTTTCATTTTATCCTCTCTTTCCCATCCATCATTTTCGGATAACTTTATCGCCGATCGTAGTGAGAGAGTGGTGAAGACAACTGGAAAATATTTCAAATCCTTGCACATTCAAATCGGGTTACGTATCTCCACCATCTCTCGCCTCTTTAACGAACAGTGAAGTTATTACAGTGGGTAAGGGAAAGGACTAATGGGACTTTGGATGTGTAAGAAGGTTGGGAAAAGATTGAGAGGAGGGTCAAGACATATTCGCGCTGCTGCGCGGAGAAGCGATCCCGGTCAGCACTTTCACTTCCCACTGGCCCATCGGGCAACACGGCGGACACGAGAACTTGGAGGCAGTTCAAAAATAGCTGGAAAACAAAAGAAGGGAGCCAGCCGAACCGGAGACGTGAGGCGAAGTTTGATCAAATGCCAGCACGGAGAAAAAAATGCACCAGTTCGTTATGGCCGTAAGGATAACGGAGCAGAAAAATGTTAGAAAAATTCTTGAGTGCGCGGTCACTTGACCTCAAGAAATCTCACTTCCCCTGCAAACGGCCTCAGAACTACTTGCAAAATATATTGGGCATTCCTCGAGTCAAGAAGCTTAGATTAGTTGCACGATGGCATCGAGGAGACGCGGAGAGACATTAAATGAGCGGAATCACTTGGTTGACTGGTGAGATTATCCACGAACAAATGAAACGACCGGTGCCCATAACTATAAGGACTCACTTTCATGCTTATTTCCGGGGAAGGACCCCAACGATAGCGGTTATGTACGGAATACGAAAAGCTAGGCAGAAAACCAATCTTCCCAAGTTACAGCTTTTTATTCTTTCCTGGAAAAATGAAAAAAATTAGGATTAATAGTGAGTTCAAGTTTCTCCCCGATTATGGATATGGGCATGAAATAAAAATTTCACTCGCGGGAGCTGAACAACTCGCGGATGAAGAGCTTCTTCTTCAGGTAATCAGGGTTTGGGAAGATTCTTCCAATTGGTGGTGGTGGCTCCCATTCGACCGTGGGAGCACTTTCTGTATTTTTTAACGATGCACAGTCATCGAGCAAAAAACTATAAAGATGCGCAAAATCGAGTGGGCACGTGTTTTGACGCAAACGCGCTTGCAGTTTCCAATTTAAAAGGTTTGGTACAAAGATGCAAAAACTTGAATTAACGATAGCACAGTATCATGCGGGGTTGCTTTTTCCTTGAAATGAGAATTTGTGCTTTGATACAAGTATTTTATGCCCGGAGATATCGAGGACAAACTACACACAAATTTAAGAAAAGCTCAATTTCCATGCTTCCTAGAAATCGGAGATTTCAGGAGCATTTCCGGCCTATTTCACCTTAGAAATCACCATTATTACCGTATAGTCATCAATCTGAAGTAGTTTTGCTGCAGATCCTCTTACTCCTCTGTTTGGCTAAAAGATACAAATATCCTCATATTGTTTTATATTTTTACATCCATCGTAAGTTACTAGACGTCTTCCCTTAGCAAGAGGCATTCTCGGTCTACTTGAGTGACTCACCCTCACTCGTGCCGCTCTTTCCAAGAATGAGATAAGAAGAACATCATATCGAAAAGAGTCCCTATCAGGTTCGCACTCAATATTTCGCATTTATATCATTTCAATACTTCTCTCTTTCCAACTTATCGCAAAGATTCACAGGCCAACGACATTGCATTTGTTTATTCATTTACTTGTACGTATTAAAAGGCTTCTTATTGATTACAAACCGAATAAGAACAGCTAATCGGGGAATTACAGGATACTTGTAGGAGTGTTCGCTTTGCGGACACCAAGCCTAATATTTTCATCGCGGATAAGGACGGAGGAGCAAAAGCTGATCATTCACGAGTTAATGTACATCAACAAACACAAAACGAGATTAATACATTTTTGTCAACTGAGTCTCCTCAAACACGTCAATCCAAAACACTCATTTGAAAAATACTCTATGTTTATAACAAATATTTACTCAGCTTCCATTCGACTTCGGTATGTAGCTATGTCCAACGAAATCCATAGTATAATTAATATGCCTACACCTTCAGTCAGTCTATTACCGTTCAGCCGCAACGGAAGTAAACGTATCCAATCAATATAACTAGTCAAGTGCGCAAATAACTACATTCAAGCATAAGAAATGAGCAAGGGATAAAAACACACAAAACTATGAACGCAAGTTTTGGGAAAGATGAAATTGAGTGGAATTCTAACAAAAAATAATTCACCAGGCACCTGAATTTCTCATTAAGGATGTGCCGATAACCATGAAATAGTGCAA
The DNA here is from genome assembly GCA_963169105.1 of Ceriagrion tenellum. Classification (NCBI taxonomy): domain Eukaryota; kingdom Metazoa; phylum Arthropoda; class Insecta; order Odonata; family Coenagrionidae; genus Ceriagrion; species Ceriagrion tenellum. Next base: position 120,155,280 of record OY720643.1, read on the forward strand.
GCAGGTTTAGTTGTAAGGAAGACACACAATTTAGAAAGGCCCCAGGGCTTCGAAATTTGAAAAAAATAGCCACGCAAGGTAGCTGATAAAATACGATTCCAATGGGTACTTCTATTCCAGATTTCCAATATAAAAATGCGACAAGAATAGCATTGAAATCAGTGTGGGTGTTTCATTATTTATCGCTTGCACTCAACATATAGGGACTGATATTATATTTACGGGTGGCCGCAGGGATTAAATAATTTATTCTTGCAATAAAATTTTTTATACGCTTCGTTTCTGCCAAACAAACGCTTTTTCCACGCTCTCATTTCCAAAATTATCATTTTTCACTGATTTCAACGTTAGGATATTTGATTGACGTCCTAGCCAAGGGTAATTAATAGTTATAACTATTTCTCTGGAACCTACTCCCGGGTCTAATGGTTTACGTTACATGAAATTAACGACGTGGTCCAATTTTAGGGATATTTCGTCGGGAGTATTTTTCACTCCAACCCCTTGAAGTTTGGTGAACTGCTGCTACATAGCAGCAGCATAAACAAATCAATAAAAATCGCGATAAACTAAAATTTCACATATTAAACTGTCTTCATCTCTTCAATTCAATCTTTAGCGTCCTCTTAATTCTCAATCCTACGCAACTAGGTGACTGGGCGTATCTTAAGCACTACTTTCCAGTCATCAGGTACTTGAAAGCAAGAAAACGTATTTTAGAGGTTTATCCTACAAATAATGTGTGCACAAAATGATCAAAATAAAGTCCCACGAGGAAATTGAACCGAGAGCTAATCGTAGAAATACATAGCTGTGTATTCCGAACTCCATCCCGAAAGATTAAAATTTTCTTGAACATGTTTCCGGAATAACAACAGGGCACAACCCAAAACTCTCAGAAAGGTACATTATAATTCAGAATCTTCCGCTTAAAGCTGGCTACTGGAATAGGAAATCGATAAACCAGCCGGTACAGTCAAGTTTCAGGAGCTCGTACGCTGTAAAGGTAGAAAGCGTCACGACGAAGGATCGCCGAAAATGTGGGGAAAAGGTGGATGGGGAGGGGGGGGGCAGGGAGACATAAGAGAAGGGGTAACGAATATCCCAAGGCTGTTAAGAAGCAAGTGATTAAAACTTACGCAACAGTTCATGATAAATCAACCCTGGGCCCATTTCATTATCCATCGGGGCACTTTTAGGGAAGTTCGTTACATTTCAAATGATTCACGGAGTGGTATAATAACGCAAAATGCACTCAAAGAGAACTTATATAGTATGAACTCACATAGAGATGACAAGATGTAGTAATGTAAGCATGCAAGAGAATTTTAACAACGCAGTTTCCACAACTTAAGGGTCATGGTTGATTATGAACATGGATACAGATGGTTTTGATGGCCATGAAGGACATTCTGCAGGTTTAAGTAAAAGAGTACGAAGAAGAGTAAGGATGTTAAATGAGAGATATGCTTAAAATTAGGCAGGTTTTACATTGACATCATACACCACAACGCAACCAGAAGAGTTGAGCAAGAAAGACTGAATAAACAGAAACTTATTTATTTGATACATAAGAAAGCTCCAGTATAAACAAGCCATATTTACAACTGAACCTTAAAATTTCTTAACGTAAATACTCTGAACTTGATAGCTCAAAATTTCACGGATTCTTCCCGCGTTTTGGTGGAAAACCGTTTCGCTGACATTTCAGTGGGCATCATCAGATACTCCGAAATGCTAAAACGCAAGAGGAACCCAAACTACTGAGTTCAATCAAAAACCGCGAAAACTGTGGTAGCATATTGAAATTACAATAAATAAAGCCAATACTATGATTGGTGGAAGAAATCAAGAAGACAGAACCACAGTTCAACTTAGACAACAAAAACTAACGCACGTGGAAGCATTTTGCTAGTCGAGGAAGAGAATCACCAGGAATTGAAGAAGCAAGAAGGAATTGTGAGCAGAATAGCCCAAGCGAATATGGCTTTCTACTACAACACTGCTAAGGGCCAGGAATGGAAGCTTGGATTAAGGAAACACTTTTTAAAACACACACAAGGAGCAAACTATTACATGTCAGGGAAGCCTATACATAAAAGCTGCTAAGCAAAATAGATCGGAAGCAATGCAGACAATGTCACCGAAAAAAGATGAACATCAAGTGAGCGGAGGAATTCGCTACGGAAGAAGTCTTAAAATGAGTTTGAAAGAAAAGAAGCATAATACAAACTCTAAAATGAAAGAAAGAAAAATGAATTGGATACATTGAACAACTTAACGGTATATTCTCGACAATATTGGAATGAGAAATGATAGGAAGGAATTACAGAGAAACCGAAAATTGAATATACCAGGCAAATTATGAAGGACTTATAACTGAAAACTTCTGAAGGATAAAGTTGTTGGCGGAGAGGTGAGAGAGGACTGAAGAGCTGCAGCAAACCCATCTTCAGATTGATGACATCGATTATTGATGCCATTTCATAGCCAGCATCACGGTTAATCAAACATCTAATTTACACCTTCCACTCAAGGCTCCGGGATAATTTTGGCGTAACATACGAAAAATAACTACTCGTTAACTAAACGGAATGAGTCCAACAATTGGTATATAGTGGAATCACAAAATGCTGAATTTCATTTCAGGCAACACTAAAATGCGAAATGATCCGTACCAACCGTTCGAGGGCCGAATCAATGCAAGTAATAATAATAATAATAGGGCGTCTTTATTGGGGCGAGATTGAGACTAAAGCAGTCACTTCTTCCATCGAACCCTTCGTCAGATAAATACATGAAATAAGTGTGAAGAAAGATATATACATTTGTGGGAAAAACGTAAGGAAGTAAGTAAGAGAATACATGAAGGGGAGTGTGAAAAACCCATAGACAGATTAAGTTAATGTAACACCAACAAAACAAAAAAATTCACGAAATATACATGAATGATAAAAATAATAAAAAGGGTAATTTATGCATAACTACAAAATTAAAAATGACTAAATAAGTAAGAAGAGAAGAAAAATAAATACATTATAAGAAAGTAAAAATAAATAAAAAGATACATGTGGAACAAACTTCTAACGCAACGTAATATAAAATTAATTTATCGCATTCCAATCCATTGCCGGCATTCACAATAAGAAAGAAACGTGGCCGCACATATCAAGCGGGTAAAAAAAAACACCTCGCCGGATCGCTGACCAATACAACAATTTGGTTTAGCCTCAATCGCCTTGGGCGATGAATTATTAATGTTGATCTCTCTCCCATGAATACGCGACTAGGTCTTTCCATCCCAAGCCGCCCATCCCACCCCACCCACGCGCTAATCCACGCGCATACTAATACATACTGCCAACTAATCCAATCCCTGTCCCCACGCATCCGATCATTCCTCACCTATCGAGCACCACCATCCTCGCCCCCCCATCAAACAGACACCCCCCGATGGCAGACACTTCCCGAGATTAAAACCTCCTCTCGCGCGCTCTTTCAGACCAATAAAATTTGAACCCGACCCCCTCTCTTCGTCTCCCGCCCTTCCCCGGACGGACGTGAATAATTTGGCGCGCGCTGGATTATCCGAATTACGACGAAACTGGAAGCGAAACACAAGACGAAACGTCGATTTGCTGGAAGCGGTTGGGATGAGGATTGGAGAAAAGTCCCAATTGGGTTTCAACGCTGGAATGCGAGACGGAATAATTCATTAAATTGGCCCTTTGTTTCAGCAAAAACAAACTAGGGCATGAAAAAACGTAGTCCGGATGTGGGCGTCGAGGATACGCCGAGGGTTGTCGAAAAGGATGCCAACGGCGTAAAAGATGGCAATCTATGGATGGAGACGAAACAAAAGTTTTACACGATATTAAAGTCGAGGAAAGTAAAAGGGGACATAAAAATTAGACTTTTCAGCTATCTTCTTTTTCTATCCTCGTGCATGCTCTAAGCCTGTTCCGGCTTCACTTTACTATGCCATCCTTATTCTTCCGACACTTCTTCTACCCCACGATTTCGACTCCAACGCTTGCTGTGGATATCTTCCCTTGGGCATACGTGGTTTCTTTCTACCTATTTTCGTACTCTACTAACGCATCTGTGACTCGATTAAAACATAGGTCTCCTCTTATGGATGTTTTTATAATTTCGTCGAACAACTCGACTACACTTTCACAACTCGAAGACATTTCATTTCTGATTGCTCTATTTGCCTAATCCCTTTTTGATTTGCTCTCCAACATTCTGTGCCATTCAATTAAGTAGAAACTGCCACAATTTCATTAAATTTAATCTGGGCTTCTTCCCTGGTTTTGGCTATTTAAGTTCTTCATGTCGCTCCTTAAATCCTCAATAAAAAGTAAATTTTATACGCGATATCTTTGTCCTCGTCGCATGTTGTCTCACACCCGAAATAGCGAAAATGAGTCGTCTATCCCAGGGTTTAACCTACAATGGCAATTATTTTTCTTATCGGGTTGCTTCCTTCTAACGCCATACTTGTGGTTTTAGCTCTTGATATTTAAAGGTTTTAAATGTTACTCAATGTGTGTAATATGAAAACCGCCATTTGCAATTTATCTTCACTATCTTGTATGATTACTTCCTCATCGGCGAATAACATTGTATATAAGTACTCAGAAGGTTCCAAATCTATGCTTGGCACTACATTCTCCTCTTCCTATTTCCTCAAAGGTCATCCATGTACAGATTCAGACAAACTCTGTGATACGCAGCAACCCTATCTATCACTTTGCCTAGTGGCAATTTCACGTGTCAGCTTGTATCAAGAATCAATCACAATTCTGATGCTTCTAAATAGGCTCAGAGTGATTTTTATCAGTTGTTTAGGAAATCCCATTGTATTCAAATAAAATGTTACTGGGGATGGTTTTAGGCCAGCATTCATCATTTTACTGTGTTTTGTTCGCTGCATTTAGAATAATTACACTACCGTGGGTCTCTGAGTAACTCCGTTCTCCATTTTAATGCAACGAAAAGACTCATAACTCTCCACCCATCTGGGATTTCATGGCTAATCCAGCACGTGTTGTATAAATGTAGGACTCCTCTATTTGGGCTCTTCCTCCATACTTCATTAGCTCTGAATCAATTCCATCCATTTCGGCGGCTTTCAAATTTTTTGTTTTATTCACAGCGTATTCCAGTTCTTTCAGGTCAATAGTCTACACCGATTGTATCCTCTAGAGTGCTAGCCGTATCAAGCGTTTCGTTTGACGCTGGGAAATACTATATGTTCATTAAGTTTTATCAATACCTACTCTGGTATAGCATTTAATTGGGCTTTATCCTTCTCTGTTTCGTTAGGATATTTCATAAGTTCATACGCTATTTCTTGTCCAATTTGTGAATCATTTTCTATCCCATTTCAAAACCTGTCCCATGATGTCATATGTGACTGCCTTATTATTACTTTTGTACGGTTCCTATCATTGTGATAGCTCTTATTCGCTACCTTCGATTTATTCAGCGGATATTCTTCATACGCTTTATTCTTGATATCAATGACTTGAGCCATCTCTTCGTTCCAGATTTTTAAACCTCTTTTTTTGTTTTCTTTCTATTCAGTCGCCTAAATATTCCCTAGCTATTTGTGAAATATCATTATTTGTATTTTCCTATTCTTCAATAATATTATAGTCTAGTTTCCTAGATAGGTTGTCCACTTCGTTTAGATCCGTAATGAATCAATTTACACGAGAACTACCGAGTTATATTCGTGGTAATAACAAGAGTAATTATCCATTAACATTTTTATACGCAACACCAAATTAAACCCATTAGGCATTGATCTGATGGAACAAAATACTTCCTGCTTTTCATCACACGTTATTTTCGCACATTTAAGAGCTTCACACGCATTATTTCCAAACATATACGCGGGAAAAGGTTGGGAAAATATGGCATCAACACATTAACCCCACTGAAGAAGTGAGAAACAATTATTTTTGCACTATTTGGGACGAATTCCCTTGCTATAAGTCACCCATGGCACTATCGTAGTCGCTCAGCTTACCTGCAGTCGTTCTAAATTTTTCTTTCTTAAACACACCGGTTGACTCCTTAAGGAAGCACAGCATTCTTTACTAATTTTCATTTCCCATTTCTCATACTCATAGCTGAAGCGAAGTTAGGAGGGGGCATGGGACAATTTTCAAACGCTATCTACGGAAGAAACTCGAGAAAATGCGACTACAGACCAAATCGAAAAGAAAAATACCCACTTTGTGTCGTATCAATTTCATCATTCCAAGTACAACACACAACCTCTGGGTGAAAATAATGATTTTGACGGACATATGAATTGGCTAAGAGGCTTAGTTGCCAAATTTCACAGGCAGACCTCGTCATGGATAAACCACAACATGGTGCCCCAACCCTTGGCTCCACCAAATGCTGCACCGAAAGAAGAGCAAATAGCTAAATGCAAAGCAAAGAATAATACATTCCATCATTTCCGTCCATGAAATGCATTTCGAGGCGGACGAGAGAAGGCTCCACTCCAGCACATTGCAAGCAAGGGACTGACACATTAGAAAGACTCGAGTCGCCGTGACGTTTTCGGGCCGGCCTCTTGTACACGCGACTGCCATTTGCGAAAGGCGGGGGGGGGCAACACATTCCCTCCTCTCCCTCCCCTCGCCCTCCCCCCACTTCCAACCCATTCACTCACCCGCTCCCCATCCACTGTATGCGGGAAAAGGTTCGCCGGCGCAAAGCCGGGCAATATCGGTGCCCGACGGCGCCATTTCAAGAGTGGCGCCGTGCACCCTGAATATCCACATCGCGCTCGAGAGAGAAGGGAATGGGGGAGTGGGTGAGAAGAGGCATGCCATCCCTCCAAAACGTCCCCTTAAATCCGTAACACGAGAATATCTGGACCGTATAAAAATAAAAACGAATTAAGATACGTCGCCACGAGAAAAGGTACTATTGAAGCGCATTGTCGCTGCGTGTGTGGGGATCCGAGCGCGGAGTGCGGAGAGCGCAGATGTTTATTCTTCAACGACCATCTTTTTGTGCGACAGAGGATGAGCGAGCGAAATAAATAAGAGAAAGCTGTCTCATTAACAGCGACAGGTCAGGGAAAAACTAAACATTTCCCAACCTCCTCTAGTGGCGATTTAGAATCTACATTCGTGGGCGATTACGAACCAATGTCCCCAGGATGCGTATCGGGGTGTTACAATAAAGCCACAGGAAAAAAAAGGATTATGTGCTAAAATGTTAAAATCGTTTAAGAGAATCACGCCAGGCTTCGGCAGACGATTCCGCCGCTTCCCGTACACCATAACGACGTGCACGCGACTTTCCACTCGACCATGGGCCTCCACGCATTTCCAATCAATTTTCCAGATAGAATAAATTTACAAACTTGGTGACGCAACAAAACGTTTAGCAAATAAATATGATGAAGAGAGACAATTGCGGCAGATGTTAATTTATATGGGAGTCCATGGTTCCAGTTTGCGCCGATTATATCAATGGGTAATGCAGTACAAAGGTCGAGTGAATTGTTGCGTTCGACCGTCAAATACAAATTTGACGGTCGAACGCAGGGCAGCGATAGCTGCCTTGAAAATAAATAGCAAAAAACATTAACTTCGAGTGAACATGTCACTAGGAAATGTTTCCAATTAACATTCCTGATTTACCAGGGATTACAAGTTATACATGAACAATCTTTAAGTGGTCCTCATTAACCCAGGGCAAAACGAACTTGTAACTGACCATATCAAGTTTTTTACATAAACATATATATGATAAAGAATAGTTGCTAACATTAATAACAAAATTGGAAACAACATCAAAGACAAAAGAAGACAAAATAACGTTTAACCACTGAAACGGTCAAATTCTACATCCTTCTACAGCAACAAAAGGAACTAATATTAAAAATATCACTCCGCTAATTGCAAGAATTGTGATTTATGGATGCATAAACAATGGATCACAAGCTTATTTTCTCCAATGTTACAATGACTTATTAATAGGATATGGTTTTTGTATTTTATTACTTTCCGGAATGCACCGCGTTTGGTGCCTTGTACCACATCGCTTCCTATATGAGAGGATGCCTCCTGGAAGAGTGGCGAAACATTGTGATAGCAATCAAACGGGATGGATCGCGAAAGTAATAGAAAGAAATTCATTACCAATCGCGAAAATCAAAGAATAAGACTTTCTGTTTCAATTCTTAATTATTTGATGACGTACGCTGCAAGGCAAATTGAAAAATTGTTTCACACAGAATAACTCAAAGATATTGAAAATTTATCGCAGTTGGTTATTAATACAAAACAAAATCACTTATCTATACTATTTTGGTTTTGTTTACTATCATATATTTAGCCGGGAGGAAGAAAATGAAAGACAAAAATTTCGCTATGTCTACTCGAGTTGATTAAAAAAATTTGAGCGATGCTCAATAATGATAATAACATTCTTGAAAACATTATTCGTACTGAAAATAAGAGGTTCTCACTAACTCCTAACGTTATATCTCCCAATCTAGTCTTACATCCTAGGTTATAAAATCACTCACATGTAGCAAGATGAGACAATTTTCACATTCATGACCAGTTCATCATCAGAACCTTCGACCATTGGGTCACCAAAAAAGTGCATTATTAATTAACTTCCTTATGATCAATATTCTGATTGCATTGGATCACCGTCCTAGAAAATAATTATATTCAAATTAATTCCGAGATCAAATTAATGTTTGGTTAAAACAAGGTTGGTTGGTTAAACCTAGGTAGTGGAAGGAAAATAAAATTGTGGAAAAATAAAGTTTATTCATTGCTTTAATATGAATCGTTTCCACCAAGTAACGGCCGACAACACCAACTATATCATATTTGGTTTCCAATGAAAGAAGCTGGGACAAAGCCAGAAGAGGAATTGAGAGTTGGGAGATACCGTTTGCACGCTTGGAATCCAATATTAATACATTCGTCAAAAGAGACATTACGAGAATAGGTTGAGGGGGCGATAAATTTTTCAACTCATCGGACAATCTGAGACTGGAAATGTCAATATTCAAGAAAGCCTTGGCTCAAACTCTAGAATCAACTTTTTCGGCGAGGAAAAATTTCTTCAAAGTGAAGATGAGTTGCTAGACGAAGTAAGACGCCATTCCATTGAAAACCATTTTCCATCATCCCGGTCACATTGGACAAGAGCTATAATGAAGTTAGGAATGTTGAATAAGTAAGGTTATCATACAAAGTAAAATGCAGCCATATCATGCGTGACAATAATCTCTAAACGCTAGCCCCAAAAAAGAGGCCTCTCAGCCGTATAAAATAAATATCAATACACATAATATTCGCTATTAGACACTTACACGGTAATGTCCAAAAATACATGTAAACTTAAATGTAAACCGCGAAAAACTTACAATATCTCGGCACCAAAACTACGCTAACGCATCGTTGCGAGTGCCTTCACATTAATATCTTGACTTCAAAAACTAATTAACAAGCTCGGATACGACGGAACAAGACAAAGGTTGCATTCTCTAAAACATTAACTCATCCAATTCCATGGAATTTCTATGCCATGAATCACGCATACAAAAATACCACATAAATTGTGACAAGTTATTCCTATAAGAATGATATGGACAATTAACATGGGTACTAGCAAAAGCAAGAAGAAGAAAAAGAGACAGCTACGATGGATGTTAAATAAAAACATTGCATGAGTAAATTCAACTAACAGACAGCCTCACAAGCAAAGGCTCGATCATTTCCGTTTAACGGAAAACGTTGAGCAGAAGAATATTATCTTATTCAGCCATTTACTATGGTCACTACCATAATATCTAAAGAACCTTTATTCAATTCTAATAAGAAAAATGTTTCTCAGAGAGTAAGTAAGCATCTATGATTAAAGAGATCGATAGTTTGATGGAAACGTAATCCCCGTTGATCTAATCGCTTCACTTCGCCACGATACATGCCCCCTAAGAACGCACGAAGCAGCAGATAGATTATTGAAACTAACTCGTTAGAAGCAGACGATAAGCGGAAGCAATAAACCATTTGAGCAGGCCAAACGACGTTCCATCACCGAACTGTATTCGAGGAGGATGTGGTGCACCTGCAGCATCAGCGGCACGGATAAAGGAACGGAGGAGGAGAGCGGATGAATGCTGGCACGTGGATTTCGCGCGAGGCCGAACGGGAGGGGGATAGAGAGGAAACGAGAAAGGGGCCGAGAAGAAGAAACACGAGTACTTCTCTAGAGGTTGAAAAATGAAATGAGATGACGTAACGCGGAGAGAGTCCAGCGCGCGCCAATGTGTGGATATCCAGGTCATCTCGCGGAACACATGCGACGGCAAGAACTAACACACACGAGAGAGGACTGGCGACTTCACATATGCATTTCCATCTCTCTCCTTCCTCGACACATATATCATGCGCACACTTCATCCCTTCTCTCGCTCCCTTTTTCTTAATAAAGTGGGGGTTGGGGAAGGAGAGGGGTAGCCCCGGCAAAGACATAATCGAGTACCAATGCGACATTCCCTGCGTCGGAAGTGACATTCGGTGAGATGATTATGCCCACGCATCATGCCATTTCAGAAGCGTTCTCACGTAGGAATGATGGCTGAATAAAAAGAATCACCCGCCTTTCGTTTTAGAATCTACAACTACATGATACCCCGCGAGCCGCCGCTTGGGCGTGAGGCAGGGGGTGTTAGGTCACCAGCCGTGTAAAGGTGTGTTTTGGAGATGAAATGGTAGCATTATAGGAGTGTATTAAGTGGAGCTCAATTTTTATTGTGATCGCTTATTGTTCACGGAAAGAACGAGTTCTTGTACCTATCTGTTCGGCAGCGTATCTCTCTTATTTTATCGCCTATGTCAGACCTGGAGATGCAGTGAGGAGTCATGATAATATTCTCTATGTCGCTCTGAAAGATATCAGTTCTGAATTTATCAAGCAACCTAAGCCTAGCGTGTAGCCTCCGAGTCTCTAGGGGCTTCCACCTTATAATCCCTCTAAAAGTTGTGAGACACTATATGTACGCTCGTAGCAGTTTTTAACGAAGCACGCTGCTTTCCTTTGTATTTTATTAATTTTTTGGTTAAATCTATTTGACCAGGGTCCCAAACGCTCGTGGCGTATTCGAGGTGTGGCCTAACTAGAGCGAAGTAGCATCTCTCTTTGACTCTTGCATCCAAGGACCTTCCTATTATACGTTAGACGAGACCTAGTTTCTTTAATGCAGCGCCACATATGTTCTGTATGTGTAATACCCACTATATATGAAACTACATGGAAATATTCCACGTGTTTAACGAAATGGGAGTAATTCTGGACTCATTATACATCTTTATTTCAAGTGTATTATCTATCCCTCCCTTCCTCCCCCTAACAAAGTTTAATGCTTCATCTAGAACAGTATTCTGCCAACAAAAGGATTGTTCTTAGTTTAGATACATCATTAGAGCATAGTATTCAGTGTGAGCATGCATCAGCTGCTGTCTGGCACCCTCAGTTTATCACACAAATATACAAACACATTTAAACGATGAATTTCAGGGCTCTGTAACTTAACGTTATTAAATCACACAACGAAAAACAATCCCGCAGGAAATTATCTATACTGCCAATAAGCGATTTAAGTCTTCCCACAAACATTTCATTATTAAACTTGCTGGATCACACTATGATATCGCCAAGTCCAATCATTATTTAACAATCGATAAAATTAAGCTTCGTCCATTTTTTTAGGAAAAATATTCTGGTTTCGTCCATTTTTTTAACACAAAAACCTAGAAGCCGTCACCTTAATTATGTTATGGAAATCATCTACAGCCTATTCCCAACACAGTAATTTTACAAGAAGATGGTCACCGGAATTTGTCCATCAAACCACTTCATATACAATTTGGGAACGATTTGATTTTGAAAGCCTATCACCGTTGCTAACAAAACTCAGGGTTGCGAGAAAAACACTCGCTCCGTAATTTCATTACTTCGTTCGTTGATGACATAGAGCGTTTAATATTCACACGCCTGACAGTACTGTTGTCCCCTCTCTATGACCAATTCTCAGATTAACGGGCAAACAATTCCTATCCGATGTTACAACCATTTTAGGAAAGATCAAACCAATATCTGGACGGTATTCAGAATAATGTAGTACATGATGTACAAGGCTAAGTGCTTCGCCGAGGTAAATTCAAATTCAGAGTTCTGTACTGGAGTGCACAGGAAAAAGGTGATCGTGCTCAACATACAAAATAAAAATTACGCCTCATTTCGCGATAACCCAGCCGCCAAATCCTCGAGTTAACTCCCCCTACACTCTTTTTCTCCACTTCCAGGGGTCGTGCGGAGACTTTCCAAAGATAAGGAACAGCAGCCGAGAAGATAAGAAGGATGCCTTCAAGTGAATGGATATCATGGGTAACCACCACCTACCGCCGTGTGCAAGCCGTCTTGAAAGGAAAATTTATCTTCCCTCGAGAGAAAAGGGAGGCAGCCCCTTACCCCGCAATCCATCCAAGGGGGTTACAATAAAAAAGCAAATGCTCTCTTACTTTACGAGCACTCCATTACAAAGAGAAAAATAAGCCGGCACCATGTACTTTCTGACCTGAGCACCTTTAGTACATAGTAATTTCAATCCTCTGGGAAGGAACAAAACCACTAAGTACAACAAACTTTTTTTAGTAATTTTACCAACATCGATTAATTCAATGAATGACACCTACAAATTGATGGTATCAAAAGGACTCGAAAAATAGGAGACTTATAGCATGAAACAGGATAATGGGTAGTATTCTGAATCAAGGATGACAAAAAAATCCAGCACAAAATATGCAAAGATCGAACGTACACACTGTATGATAACAATATATTCAAATCAGCAGTCACTCTCCGTAATAAGCTCCTAAATTCACCTCTTCATAGTGTTTAAATTGATGACAGCTAAAAAATAAATAACTTTAATTCAACTTAATCAACAGAAATTCCGTCGATTTCTCCTTTTCCCAAGAAGTAATTGGCATTGAGGATTTATGATTATACTGCCACCCAGGGTGCCGTTGGAAATACCGCAGTCCTACATTTCAACACGAGATTTACCAGCAATGTTTAACTGCAAACTATAAAAATTAATAATAAATTTAACAGAAAACTATAAAAAACAGCAACAATAAAAATTAATAACAAATATTTTCAAAGAGTGGAGAGCTTCAGATATCTAGGATCCTTATTAACAGCAAAAAACAGATTTCCCTTGAAATTCAATACAGGTTACACATGGGTAACAAATGCTATTATGCACTGCAGCCTATTTTTAGGTCAAGAAATATTTCAAGAATCACAAAAATAGTCATATATAAGACAGTGCTGAGACCTGTTGTACTTTATGCCTCCGAAACATGGACACTAACCATAACACAAGAAGAAATAATCAGAAGATGGGAAAGAAAGATTCTCAGAAGAATATACGGTGCCATAATAGATGCAGGAATATGGAGAATAAGGACAAATGCTGAAGTCTATGAACTGTAAGGAGAACCAAACATCATATCGATTATGAAGCAAGGAAGACTTCGTTGGGCTGGTCATGTACAATGCATGGAGGAAAGCAGGGCAGTCAAAAAGATTTTCATTGGCGCTCCAGGACGGAGGAGAAGCAGAGGAAGACCACGAAAGCGGTGGCTTGATGATGTAGAAGCCGACATGAGAAGACTGGGGGTCGTGAGATGGAGGCGAGCTGCGGAAGATAGAGATGAATGGAAGCAGATCGCTCTGGAGGCCAGAGCCCTACCTACGTGGGCTGCTACAGCCAAGGATGGAGATGATGATGTTTAAGAGCAATTTCTTCAAGATAAATGATGCGAATGACAATAGAGTTTAAATTATTAGATTCTGGATCAAACGCATTAATCATCATTTAATATTACTTCAAATGCAGGAGTACGGGATTAGAAGAATATAAAGCAGTATTTGTTCGGTAACGTCAATTTTTAAACCATCTTAAGCGGTGAACTTGACTCACCACTACAGCGCTAATAAAAGTTTACTTGGCATAATATTTTTATATAAACGATGTACTTGGCCAGAAAATTAAAAATGTAACCATAAATTATTGAGGGTCATAAATAATAGACACGCAAAATGGGTACTTGAAAAAGATTTGAAACCATCATTTGATGAAAAATTTACCGTTCCCTTGGCAATGCAAGGAGAAAACCAGGCATGGAACCAATGTCAAACGTCTACGGTATGACCGTTAGACTGGCAAGTCATTCAATCAATCACAAGAGGAAACATTTTCCACGAGTATCATGAATACCTACACTAGGATATAAAAAAGTCGATTACAATTTGAAAACAATAAGGAAATATTAACTGGATTAAAATAATATGCCATCCAAGTATAGTTCGTAAGTGAAAATTGAATCAAAAAGCGATTCTTAAGGTGCCACTAAGTAAAGGCCTGTTGGAGGCCGTTTCACACGAGGCACTTTATTACACATTCCGACGTGTGCCTGGATTGCATTGAAAATTGCGTCGCGTAAATCGGTGATATGCCAAAATGCAAAAGTATAAATGAGAGACGGGAGAATAGTCCCTCTTCCAATTCCGTGTCCAATGCCTTCCTGCAAAGTCTGAGAATCAACTCAAGCCTCGTGTAAAACGGCTTAAAAAGATTACCTGATTGTTTTCCATTTTATTTCATTGACAACAATAAAGAAAAAGTGTTTAAATCAACGTTGGAGACTGAAAGAATATACAACATCCCTATGCTAGAGCAATGAAAACCGGTAAATGGATTGCAGTTTTCATGGGAGATGACCGAAAACTGCGGCATTTTTTGTCGGTTCGCCGTATCATTGGATGGCGGAGAACGAATGGAGAGAATTCAGCGTAGTCGGCGTAGCACGCAATCAATGAAATGCAACGGGCCCACAGTTCTATGAAACTCCAACGTACACTTCACGACGGACAGAGGAGTGTAGCACTTGAAGGTTCTACATTAAATAGCACCTGGAGGGGATCGGTCTCGCACTTGTTCTCTGCATATCATCCTAGACAAGGGGCCAGGGTTCGAGTCAGTGCCCGCGGGTTCAGAAACCAATCACAAGTCACCTCACCAACTCCAAACTCTCAGACCGGAAATTGAGGGATCCGGGTTCGAGTCCCGGTCAAGGCGGATGATGATGATGGCGGAGGCGGATTTCCCTGTGGAATTTCGCCCAATTGTGCATTGCAGGTGACTCCGTAAAAGTGGAACTCTGTGGCTAGACCCGGATAGCTTAGAATCTGTCAAATAGAGTCAACGCCTCTCTGTGTACATAGTACGATCTTTCCTCGTGGGCAGTGGCGCTCAGCGCACAGTAGCGACTGGTTGTTACATTGTATGTCCGGCAGTCGAGTACATCTGGTCCCGTAAAGGTCACTAAAATCCCCGGTGGAAGAGGACGCCTCGGTAGTTTAACTGGCTAAGCACTCGGCTGGAAATCGAGGGATCCGAGTTCGAATCCCGGTCAAAGCGGATGATGTGGAATTTCGCACAATTGTGCATTGTGGGTGACTCCGTACAAGTGGAACTCCGTGGCTAATCCCGGATAGCTTAAAATCCCTAAACTCTCAGACTATAAAGCAGCGAGAAAATTCGATTCAAAGGTAGAATTGCTGGCAGGCGCATAAGAGAAACAATTACTGTGTTTACTATCCAGATACTTTGGTTTGAATCGTACACAAACATTAGGGGGAAAATTTCCCGGGGAATTAAAAAAAATGGTTCCATTGCTAAGTGCATTGCTTGGCCTCGTTCCTCACTTTCTTTCCTCGGGTCCAGCCCAAGCGATGCCAGAACGAATCCCTGGACTGCTTAAGTCAATAACATGCCGCTTTCAACAGCTAGTGAGTCACGCGCAATGCTACCTTTTAACATTAACTCCACACAGTATTTTCAGTCGAGCACATTTGTTAGCGCAAAAGAGGCGGCGCCTCGCCGGCGAGACGTATCAAACGCCTCATTCGCTTCGCTTCGCAGTCTCCCGTGACCCCATCACTCCGAATGCCTTTCTAAATTGGGCGCTTGAGACACGGAGCGGTCAATTAAGATAAGGTCACCCATTGCGTCAATTAGCCGGAGGGCACATGAACTCCCGGAATTGAGAGAGAATACAAATCAGGAGGCGAAATTTCACTGTGGAGTGCCAAAACAGATATAGACTACGGGAGAGAGGATAGTTTTTGATCGAGGAAACTAATATAAAAACGTACAAATATTGAACAATTGCTCAGCACGATAGTAAAAAAAAAAATAAGTCCACCATGAGAGTCTTAACGTTTTCTGAAAAAGTAACTGGGGTGTTCTAATGCACGAATTAAACCACGTGAGTGTTCTACAAGTAAATTGATTTCATATGGTAATTCAGCATCAATAAAAGCAGCACAAAAGCCACCGAATATATAAACTCCGAATATTCATTTCGCGGATTCGAAGCACGAGGAGAGTGAATTTATTCCTATCCAACTGACAACGGTTAACGACAATCAAATGAGCACATGTGGAGCTACGAGAATTAGAATCGTACAGCTTTCATCGATTTCTACTTAACGGAAATCAATACATACCATATTTCTCACAGTGGCTTCAGTCAAAAACGAAAGGAAAACATTCTTTTTTGCATATTTTATTTGCTGCCACATATTTCCTCAATAACATTGCAGTTGTTTTTCAACTACGACAAAGATAACCGTGTAATTCTATGGCGTAAATTCTAAATAGTAAAATATTTTGACAAATGTGGAAAATACGAGCAATATTTGAAAGTAAAAATAAACATCCCAAACACACAATTTCTTCACATCTACTAAGGCGTTCTCCGACATCATACATTCCCTACTCTTGAAATAAAAGTATAGTTAAAATCTTTGTACAACGGGTTACCAATCTAAAGTTGCTTTAATTTCACGCAGTTGACTTTGTTGATTGACTGGTAGATACGAAAAACACAAGAATGTTGATAGGACCTGATGATTTTCAAACTTAACGATCATCACTACCATACCAACTCATTATCATAAAAATTACGCAAGCACTCGTGTAACATTGTGCTTTTTGTGAACATTTTCTGAAAGACTATCTTCTACGGCTCAACGTCTAGCAACCATGTTTTTTTTCAGAAATATCACAGCTATCGGTTAGGATACAAAGTCGTGAATCTGTTCAGGTCATCCGGAGGTTCTCACTCCGTGGCAGGTATCTCATCTCAAGAGGTAAGTGCCACCGCCTCGGAGATTACGTGAGGCAGTTACTTTCGTAATCTTATCTTCAATCGCTTCACACGAATTTCGATGCAAGGGTGACGCTTAAGAGCCAAAAATTTCCCAAGACCAAATATAATAAAACTCAAACATTTCTGAAACTGCATCCATGCCACACAAAGACTGGTGTAATAATCATAGTTGGCTTGACCAACAGACCTAAATCGCCGACCGAAAATCCGAGTCAAATAATTTTGCCCCCTGGGCCACTAAAGCGCAGAATGAAATCATTCATATATTGGTGGTTCAATACCAAGTTGAAAGCATCCCTTCATCCTTCCATATCTAATACTAGCTTCCTTCCTCCCGGGTAGCTCTACTTATGTAAATCTACTTCTGTTTAAGATCAATGTGTTTATCTCTTGGCCTTCCAATTTTGAATTTAATTCCTTCCTTCTATTACCTGTATTCAACATAATTCTACTTTGCTTCAGGATGTGCCCAAACCATCTGGTTCTCCTTTTCTGCATAGTTTTCCATAGGGTTCTTTCCTCTTCTACTCTTCTTTGCACTTCATCGTTTCTAATTTTATCAGTACATTTGATCTTCAGTCTCCACCTCCAGCGCCAGGCTTTGAAAGTTTCCTCCCTTTTTTGGTCTGCTTTTTCACTGGTCCATGCTTACGATACATAGAGTGACACGCTCCACACGAATAAAACCCTTGTGCAATAAAAAGGAAATCAAGCATTTAAGAATGAGTGGTTCAAATCATCCGGAAAATTTCTCTATCACACTACCTATAAATCAATGAATTTGGTCTCATTTTAAAGAAAAATATCTCACCCATCTAACGACACCAAAAATTCAACCTCTTACAACATTACTTTCGGAGTTATTCGGCGAAAATTAATAATATTGTCACCACAGCAGGTTCTTGGGTATCACAAAAAACCTTATGTTTTGGAGTTTCAAACACACCGCGCGAAAAAAATTAGTCAAGTAAAAGACTTATTTAGATGTTTTCATTAAATTACTTACAATTTCTGTCATATAAAACTATATTATTGCACCATTAATAATGCAATATTTAATTGATGTGTCCTACAGCTGGTGAAATTATAACGTATAATTCGAATATGGTCTCTATTATGATTAGGGAACTATCTCGCTCGGACTACCTTAAAAGCAAGGTCCCTTCGTGACACGTCAACACTTTACACGTGTCTGGCTAGTTCCCCATAAGAAGAATAAGGCGGTTGAAAGCGAAGATGAATGAGAAGGAGGGAGTACCGGATTTTTCAAAACAAAACACGCATGGACGAGGGCCAAGGTCTTGGTCAGCGTGCCTGAGGTCAGGGCGAAGGGAAAAAGGGCGACGAGGTCGGGCGGGGGAAAGTCTTGACGATCGACCTCCGCTGCCAATCCACTTGAGATGGCACGCGGATATTACGTGATTCGCAAACGGCGCTGCAGAAATACGCCACCACTTAAAATGAGGGCCAAGGGGAGGGGGTAGGGGGTCGACACTTACCCGCGGGGAGCCGAGAGGCAGTTGAGAAGAGAGAAATCAGCCACGAATTGAGTGATCAGTTGCGTCATGGGATGGATGCGTAATTATTATCAAGGTATGACATAATGCTTCCCTTCCAATAGCACGTCATAAATTCACACTGCAACCTGCACAAGTTAAGAAAACTTCCATTTCTTTTTCATTTCAGGAACAAAAATGTTAAAAAATCTATTACTCCACGCTCGCGAGGCCCAACCAGCCATTTGCGTAAAAGCAATGGGTGTATGGCCCATTCCTAAATTATTGAGACTAATTAGTTCAAAGGAGCATCTACTTTTCTTTTAACACCCCGCGATCGGATGGTAAGCTACAATCAGGAAAGAAGGGTGGTCATTACAGGCAAAAATACTCAATGTAGAAAGCTGGTCAGGCACTCAACATATCATAACTAAGACTGCTTCGCCCACATTTCAAAATTTCGATCCACGCCAATTGAAGGCCTCTTAATTCCAAGGTGATTAGAGGTGACGGCAGTTGAATCATTGATACAGGAGTGAAAAGGGGACCTGAATTTATTCCTCTCCACTCATACTCCCCTTCCTTGATGTTCTCGTGAAGAGGAGACACAATGGATCGCTCAGTCACTCGGTGCATCGGAAGCCTACACATATTGACGGTTATGTTCATGCAGCCTCGCATCATCATCCACAACAAAAGGAAGCTGTCATTAAGACTTGAACTCACGAGCTGAGAAGGTGTCTGAAGCAGAGTCCCGCTCAACAGAAATGAAACATTTGCCTCGATCCTTTGAAAACCAACGGATATGACAGTGACTCATCAAAAGACCAATCAGGCCGAAAGGAAAACGGCAGGATGAGGAAAAATCAAAGAAAAACCAGCAGCTTTTGCCACATTGCCATACGTGAAAGGGACAACAGAGTGAACATCCCGGAAGTTAAAAAAATCAACACATTGCAACCCACATTGGTGCCGTGAAGAAACTTAAGGAAATACTTCCGTCCTCGATTGACAAACAACGTCCAATCGGAGGGAGTGTTCAAGATACCTTATAGTGATAGTTCAGTCAGGCGGTAGTTGTGTAGGGCAAACCAACCACCCAAATAAAACAGGGATTCACGATCAAAGCATAGACGCGAGAGACAGACAATGGCAAAAATTCAACATTTCCGAACGCTTTATATCGGAATCCGGATATTTAATAGAATTCGAGAGAGTGTCGGCAAAAAAAATTAACAAGCCCCGCTTGATTCGCGAGTCAACAGAGATGGCGAAACGGCCTAAAACTTTCAATCGAGACGATGGTTATCAACTTCCCCGCCCCTGGAAACGCTTCCTGGCCGGAAAACTTGACGAAGCCAACTCCACAGAGACCAATAGAAACAAAGTCAAAGGCAGAATCGGGACGCAAAATAAAAACAACACCAGCAGTGAACACAACCAAATGACAAAATAGTTAAAGATATTAAATCTTCTCAATTTTCCCATACACATGACGACGATGTAACAGCAACAATCACTTCGCTCCTGAAGAGGCTCGCTGCAAATGAGAGTGAAACGCAAGGCTAAAAATGCTCCAAACGCTGCATAACTCGAAAAGCCTCTTCAACATTAGTCAACAGATATGAAAGCCTACAGCCAAGGGTGGCGAACCTTTTGGCGATTGAGTGCCAAAGTTTATGATATAAGAGTATACTCGCTCGACTCGCGTGAGAGTCTCGTGAGATAGAGACACGCGTGCCATAGGTTCGCCACCCCCGGCCTACACCCTGGATTGAACCCACACGAGAACCACATACAAAATGTTACATCGTCCCAAACAAATATTACGCAGGCAGCGAAACTTAATTTCGCACCCATTCTCGGCGGTCATCTCCGTTTGCAACAAAATCGATTCCGAATCGAACGTCGCCGGTCTGGATATGCTTCACAATATTTCCGAATAATAATCATGTTTGCATAATTCACAACTGCGTTGGATCGCCGCCAGCCATGGTTACCTCCGTCCCCATCTGATTTACAAGACGCTTTAAGCGAAAGCCAATTAGTGTAATATTGATAGGGTAAAACGGCTTGAAAAGAATGCGCTGTCCCACCATAAGGGGAAGAGCGGAGACACTGTCGTCCCCGAGGGCCGGTGCCGGCTCAGCCCCCCATTCGACCGTGGGAATCCAACGGCCAGGCTGTCCGCTAGTAAAAGAGAAAAGAGATAGCGCCGACGTGAATGAGGCGGGAGATGGCGACAGCGTGGGAGAGCGACTAGAGTGCACGGAGGCGGTTTCGAGGAGGTCAAAGGTCGAAATGCGAGGTTCGGAGGGGGCCACAGTATTAGCGGAGGGTCACGAGCTCGGATGAATCAACGACGCACTTAGTCGCAGAGCAAACGCTCACACGAGACGCTCGCGTTCTCTATCTTGCCGAGCTGCTGCTGCTGCTGCTTGCGTGCACCCTCCGCATTGCGGACGGTCCTATCAATTCGGCGGCATTCTATCGGCGCCTCGGATGACGACTCCCATTCCTGTGCGTAGAGAGAAAGAAGCAGGCGCCTACAACTCAGCGTATTGCAATGTTCAAGACTGACAAGACTATTTCGAATAATTGCAGCGCATTTTTTCCGTTAAAAAATGATGGGAGCGATTAAGGTAGTCCGAGCGTAAAACCATTTTACTTATAAATCAATGAATTTAGTTTCATTTTAAAGAAAAATATCTCACCTATCCAATGACACCAAAGATTATACCCCTTACCATATACTTTCGGAGATATTTGACGAGGAATACCAGCCCTTTTACATAGGAAATGGTACGTGTATAGACATTATTTACAAAAGACTACAGAGACATTATTTACAAAATGAGGAATTTCTAACACTTGGATCTCGTAAAAAAGTCAACAGTATGTAGTTTGTATGTTTTCTCAACTATTTTTGACAATTAATAATATTGTCACCACAGCAGGTTCTTGGGTATCACAAAAAACCTTCTGTTTTGGAGTTTCAAACACACCGCGCGAAAGAAATGAGTCAAGTAAAAGACTTATTTAGATGTTTTCATTAAATTACTTACAATTTCTGTCATATAAAACTATATTATTGCACCATTAATAAGGCAATATTTAATTGAAGTGTCTTACAGCTGGTGAAATTAAAACGTATAATTCGAATATGGTCTTTATAATGACTAGGGTACTATCTCGCTCGGACTACTTTAAATCGGGAGAAAAAGATAACATAAGAGGACATTAGTGCAAAAATCCATTCCGAGAGGATAAATCACTCGCCTTGACGACCGGGATCCCAGTCGGATTTCTGAGCACTTGCGGGTGACTCCGTTAAGGTAAAACCGGGGCAAGCCCCGGTTTTACCTTAACGGAGTCACCCGCATGGTATACAGATCTCACGAATTCTAGCGTGACACGGAGGGCATTATATCTTAACCCCACACTGGGACTTATAGAAATGAAGAAATGAGAGATATACGCCGTCGAATATGAGAGGAATTAATATTTCTTCTTCCAACGCACCCTTGGTGGCTACAAATAAACATCTCGAAACACACTCGGCAAAAAAAGTAAATTAACTTACTTGCAATTCTCGCAACCAATTTCTTTTCCGTATCCCATTGCTTTTTCTTGGCTGGTGACCTAGCACCTCCTGCCGCACGCCTCTGCGTTTGTTCGTAAAATATTACATATGTACATGTAGATTACGGGATTCAGTAACTGATGTCCGTACTTGGACTCAAACTAAAGCCAAGATAGTGAAATCACAGACATCCAGGTCACTGGTATGTAAAACGGTTGCCACTGAAAAACTAAAAATGCCACTGAAGCGCGCTTCACGACCCACGATTCAAGTGCGCAACACATACGCCACCTACAGTCTGGAATTCCCAACCGATTCTCAGCAGAATAAAACGCACGGGTTCCTCGGCCGTGACACTCGCTGCACACCCCACGGGGCATCACGCTCAGCGCAACGTAAGGAAACGCGTCTCACGTGACGCCGGCTGGAGAGCATGGGGAAAGGGGGGTAAGGCGGGTGGGAGAATTGAGAGAGAGGGGGGGGGCTTCCTTTTTCCCGAACGGCAGACGCCAGGAGGCAACGGCGGATCTAAACTTGGGAAAGGGGATCAATTATGCACGGGCTGAGGGAATAGGGCTCCAGGCGGAAGTGCGAATCTTCCGAGAATTTCCGATGCAAAGAAGATATCGCTTCTTGCCCCAGAGACGTAATCCATGGATTGGATGAACGCTCCCTCGGCTGTAAAAGCTGGGAGCGATTGAAGAGACAATATCCGAAACGTGACTTGGAAACATGGACCGCTTAAGGCTCGGGAAGTAACACGCTGTTCCCAAGTATTAAACCCGCGGGTTTCATAATTTATCCATAACTCGAAGAAAAAAATGTTGGGGAGCCACATTCAGCATAAAAGGCAAAATGAAAGCAGATGAGGCAACGCTTATACTTAAAATCATTTATACCCCGTCGGCGAGGTAGCTCGGTGTGAAGTGCGCTAGGCTACAAATCCAGGGTTCAAAAAGGTCTCTCTAAAAAATGACAGGGGACACGGAGAATAATTGATCGCCATAACGTGGTATTTAAAAATTATGTTCCAAAATCCAAAGTAGACGACGTGCTCCACCCACAGAGATCAAAAGAGTTTTGGTATGAAGACTGGTTTAGACCACAGCAAGGGGTAAATCTAAATGGATCACCATATTCACGGTGATTGCTAGTCGTCCACATTTTGGAGGCCATATTGGAGGTCGAAGAAATACAATGCATAATTCCAAAAACATTTCGTGTAGTGATTTTTCAGTGAAAGACTACAGGGCCTACATATCTACTGTAATCTCTGCCATTATCTACAAAATACACTAAAATATATATATATATATATATATATATATATATATATATATATATCCAACCACCAGTCCTTCATGAGATACAAATACTCCAGCTTAATAAATATTCAATTAGGGCTCCTGCACATGTACTGAGTTTTTATTCGAATTACGGTTAGACGATGGACTCAAACACTTTAAAATATCTTCCAAAGACTGTTCACACGAGTATACACAATCATCTACGAGAAACAATTCCCGTTCGACACAGAAACAGGATCAGTGGTGAACGAAACACAGAGAATTCAACAAGCTAATGAAAATCTGAAATAGCAGAGGTCTAATATGCCCGGCAGTGAGTCAAGAAATACAAATCATGTGTATTGTCGATGCGAGCATGGCATCTATTTCAAAGGAAAACGCCAACAAAAAGACTGCACAAGAACCATATGGAGGTCCGGTTACGACCAGTGGTAGTGTTTCCGACTCTCATTCCGAGGCTCGCAGGTTCTCGACCAAGCGACGGAAAAGATTTTTCCCGGCCGGCCAACCAACTTTGGCACGCTACCCGAATTTGACCCCACCACTCAGAGGCAGCAGTCTCAGAAAAGATATTGGTGGCGCAGATCATGAAGACCGATTGGACCGGTATCAACAGCCACAGCTCCGGACGAGAGTGAAGTTCACGGAATCGGTCGGGGTACTGCAATGTGCAAGGCAACGCAGTACCCCAGGAAACAACCACATTAGTTTCCCTAGAAGATGCATCCTAATTATTCTGTATTCTAATCATATATATATGACGTGATGACACTTCTCTCAGTAAAATATTCCGGAGGTTAAATAGTCCCCCAATATTCGGGAGGGGACTACTGGTAGGGGTACATCAATCAGGAAGTGCAGGATAGGGACATGAAACGTGAGATCTTTAGGGCTGAGCGGGAAGCTGGGGAATGAGAAAATAGAGATGGAGAAGCTATGGGTGGATAAACTAGGAGTCAGCAGGATCAAATGGACGGGGGCAGAGGACTACTGGAGCGACGGATGTCGAGTGATATATTCAGGAGGCAACCAGAGGATTGCAGTTGTAGGTATTGTACTGAAGACAGAATGGGGCAGGAGAGTAAAGTCAGTGTGGCAGAACAGTGAAAGGATTCTGATGGTGAAGCTGAAAGGAGAGCCAACGGACATAGGGATCCTACAGGTCTACTTGCTGACGTCTAGCCATACGGAAGAAGAAATAGAAGAAGTCTAGGGGCAAATTGAAGAAGTCCTAGGGGTACCTAGTGATGGGGGAAGACAGCCTCATCATAAGGGGAGATTGGAACGCAGTGGTTGGAGAGGGAAAAGAAGGAAATAGTGTAGGATATTTCGTAATGGGCAAAAGAAATGCTAAGGGAGAAAGACTGGTAGAGTTCGGCAATGAGAAGAATATGGTAGTAGCCAACACTCTCCTCGAGCACCATCGGCGTAGGAAGTACACATGGAGGATGCCAGGGGATAAAATACAAAAAGACTACATACTTATCAAAGGTAGATGCAAAAACCAAGTAAACCAGTGCATGAGCTATCCCGGTGCGAATACAAACAGTGACCACAACCTAGTAGCCATGGAGAGCCACCTTCGATACCAAAAAATCAAGATGATATAACGCGAGCCAAGGCGGGACACAAAAATACTGGCCGAAGAAGGAAACGGAATAAGATTCGCAGCAGCCGTCGACATGAAACTAGAAAATAATGCAGAAACGGGAATCAAAGAAAAATAGGATAAGTTGAAGAGGAAGATCACAGAAGCAGCAGAGGAGCAACTGATGAGTAAGACGGCCAACGCGAAGAAGCCATGGATAACGACGGAGATTAGGAAACTAATAGAAGAAAGAATAAAATACAAGAACCCTATAAACGAAGGTGAGGTAACCCTCTACAAGATCAAAAGCTGCTGCGAGGAAGTTAACGAAAACATGAAGAAGGGAAACACCGAAACAGCATACAAGCTAGCGAAGAAACACTTCGAAGAAGAATACATGAAGTAACAACATCAGGGATGCGAACGGGAATATATTGATAGAGGATGAAGACATTGGTGATAGAGGGAAGCAATATATCGTAGAACTACTTAGAACTAAGAAGAACTAAGAACTTAGAACTACGTAGAACCAAGGGCCGACGCCGCTGGAAGAAAACCCAATGAATAAGGAAAGCGAGGTTGACGAGGAAGAATGGACCCCAATCATACTGAGGAGTGAAGTCGATTGAGCAGTTAAAAACGTAAAAAAACGAAGCACCTAGAGAAGACGACATCAATAGAGAAATCATCAAAGCGCTCGGAAGTAAAACCAAGGATAACTTGTACGAGATAACCAAAAATAGCTACCAGTGCGGAACACTTCCAGAGGACTTTCAAAGGAGCATAATGATTCCGTTACCGAAGAAGACAAGGATTGAGAGATGTGAGGAGCACCGAAACTTCTCCCAGTCTGAGTCTAGTGTCACAGAGAGCAGTTCACTAGACACCGAGTCTAGTGTCACATGCCTCAAAACTGGCTGCTGGAAAAACTCGGAATAGATTATGACGACAGAAGAATAATCGAATAAATATACAGGAAGCAAGTCGTCACAATGTGGATGAGAGACGGAAGTCAGATAGATGCTAAAATTAACAAAGGAGTACGGCAAGGATGCAACCTCTCACCAGCATATTCAACGTGTACTTGGAGGAGGCCATACGAGAAGCAGAAGAAATTGGACTGAGCGGAGTAAAGATAAACGGAGAAGAAATAAACATGCTCCGTATCGCATATGATATCGCATTCATAGCTGGAAATCACAATGATCTTCAAAAGTCACTAAACGTAATGGACCAAGTTCTCCAAGAATACTATATGAAAATAAATAAGACGAAGACTAAAATCCTAGCATGCGGAAGAGAGGAACTGAACGTAGAAGTCACCCTGAGAGGAGAAAAATTAGAGCGAGTGGATTCCTTCACCTATCTCAGAAGCACCATCACGTGAGACGGAATAAGTACAACGGACCTCAAGCGGAGAATAGCCCAAGCTAAGAAGGCGTTCATGGGAAAAAGACAACTGCTGTGCTCAAAGAAGATAGGACTACAAACCAGGAAACAGTATGCGAAAGCATTCGTGTGGAGCGAGACACACTATGGATCGGAAGCATTAACGATTGGAAAAGCTGACCAGAAAATACTAAAAACATTCGAAACTTGGTGCTGGAGGAGGATGCTGCAGATAAAATGGACGGACAAAATAAGAAATGATGAAGTGCAAAGAAGAGTAGAAGAGGAAAAGGTCACGTGGAACACAATACAGAAAAGAAGAACAAGATGCACTGGGCACACTCTGAGGCACAATGGGTTTGTGAAGAACATTCATTGAAGGCAAAATAGATGGAAAAGTCCCAAGAGGAAGACCCAAGAATAAGTTCATGGACCAAACAAAGAGAAAAATACATAGGAAAAGATACCAGGAGGTAAGGAAACTAGCAATAGATTGGGAAGGGTTGAGGGATGCAGTCAACCAATCTTAGGATTGAACGACCAATGATGAAGAGCCATTGAATCCAAAATTCAACACATGGATAGACGGGAAATAATCCGTGAAGATAGAATATTACTGAGTATCCGTCGCAGGAGTGTGTTTGTAAATAAATGACAGCATATGCTGTGTCCTTCCTCGACCTTCCACCCTTCGACCTCACGACGGCCGGCAATCAATCTTTCACTTTCGTACCTACCTCCCTCCCAGCCGACCACCAGAGTACTTCCCCCTCACCCACTTCACGTACGCCCGCCGTCCCAAGAACGAACATCCTGCCCTAAGTCTGCCTAAGGTCCGCTTACAATACGTCGCTCTACATTCTCACTCCATCACTCCCGAAAGAATTTTGTGTTGCGACACTTCCCATTGGCTCCCCGAATCTTAACCCTCAACGTGTTGGTCTTCTTCAACCAATTTTGATTTCGCCTATCGGCGACAGAATTGACGTTGAACGTCGAAGATTTTAAGAGGATGACGCTTGAGATGGAATACTTGGTAGAGTCTTGAACATTTACCGTTGACCTAACCAAGTACGGTGATTCAGGCTTCACATCCCTAAGGAGCAGGGTACCGAAACAAAAGTAACGTCAGAGCAAAGGAATACGTAAAGTAGCAATACATGAATGTTGGAATATGCACGTCGGTTTTCCATGTCGCTCCAAGTTGACAGCGAACGCTGTTGTGTCGGATGGAAACATGAAGGCTAACACACATAAAGAGAAATAAACACGGAAAGGCTGCCGCTACAACATGCGTTTTCTGCGTTTGAGTATGACGAACAGGCCTGACACATTATTAATTTAAAGGGTGTGCAGTAAAAATCTCCCTTTGATGTAGCCTTAAACATTTAAGGCTACATCTAATGGAGGGCTGAAGAAGTAGTTCAGGATATAGTCGCTTTAACGCTCACTTGCATTGATCCTGGCAGATGCAGTCGCCAGAGAGTGAATCCTAGATCTTGGGTAAACATTAAAGTTTTAAACTAATGGCTAAGCCGAACATTAACTTTCAATTTCATTTGTATCCTCTCATAAGACCAGTTACAAGTTGATCCTTTCAAAAACGACTTTGTCTGAAAATTATGGATTCGGCTGATAGTGTTCACGGGTTTTACACAAAAATAAATGAGCACCATGACTACAACAAACTGAAAAATACACGATTTGTATAATTAACAAAATATCACATTACCTTTTCGTCCTCATTCATAAAGCTTGTTCCACCGCGAAATTTATACGAACGTCTACATTATTACGAAATGAGCCAATCAATATATTCAAAAGTAACATAACTTCGCTATTCTCGGGAACTAATGAAGCAATCCAGATATACTTTTACGCCTGTGAAGTTTTCGTCGAGGCTCATTTAATGAAGAGGACTGGCTATTTTATGAGAACTTTTAACAAGTTCTTATCATCTGCACTGAAAATATACCGATGTTTTAAGAAAAGAAGAAGTCTGAGCCCAAAGTGGCTAAACAATGAAAGAATAACTCTCCAAAATTCTTTTGGTTTATCATTCACAACTTTGAGATACGCAGACTAAAGTTGGACGGAACAAGAAGGATGGAGGGCTCGTGGGATAAGGAGTTGGAGGATGATTAAGAAGTGAAGCCGAGGGGAGTCAATTAGAGGAAAAATGGATCAATGGCGAAACAATGTCACGTAGAAAAATATATTTGCTCGTTTGAGGCATCATAAAATACGTTCTCCGCGCAATATAAGTATTTGATCCTTAGACGATGTAATGAATAACCAATTATAAAATAACTTTGGAGAGAAATTAACGAGTACACCGATTTAACTCGTCAAGGTTTTAAAAAGCAATTAATACTTTTATAACCAATTAGAACTCAATACATTGACCAAAACAAGGAATCAATACTTAAGAATTAAAAATAAATTAAGTCACAGTGGTATCGGAAACGTTTAATTCCATCATCCAAGTGCCTCACATCCAAGATGGCTATTTCTATTTATTTAATGAAATTAGAAGTTAAAATCAATAAAACTTACACAGTTACAGCGAATACCACCACATGCCAAAATTTAGAATGAAAAAATCAATTAATACCGAAACTAAAACGTACGTAAGCCTGCTTCTTCGTATATTTAAAGAGGTACCTCATTATAAATGGATGAAGAATCGCTTCACATACCTCCAAAAGGTGATGGCAACAAGACTTCACCATCAGACGAGGCCAGAAACAACGAGTAATGTGCTAGCCGGAACAGTAGAGTAACCCAATAAACCTATCCCCGTTTGTAAATGAGACGAGAGAGAATTAAACTCGCAAGGGAAACCTCGAGGCGGCACTCACTCATGACCGACAGACAGACACCCACCATGCGAGGCACTCTTGCGGACGTCTCAGGGGGAGGAGTAGTAGGGAAAGGTCAGGAGGGAGGGCATCGGTCTGAGGAGGGCGACCAGACACGGAGAGACAAGAGGAGCCTAAAGTGAAGTCGACAGATGAAGCGACGACAGAGGAGGCATTTCCGGCACCAAACTTAACTCTCCTCTCCTTCCTAAGTCCCGATTTCACGTCCACACAAAGTCCCTCCCTGAAACCCCTCGTCCCGTTTCCCCCATTTCCTCTCAAACTCGTCCCCACGAATCAACTCCCGGGAAACACCTCCACGAATCGAGGGAACGTGCGCTTCCCTCCCCGAATTGGATAGAATGAGGGGAGGGATAGAGAGCGGGTAATTATCCCCACCCCTAAAATATCCAATTAACCTTTAAATCTCGACCTCCACGTTGAAAGTGTTTGAATTAATACCAAAAACCAGTCGTTCTCTATATTCTTGTCGCGGCCTCAGTGAAGTCGACGTAAATACTGAAAAGAAAATTATGATGATTAAAATCGAAAAAAATACGATGCGAAAGAGCACTGAAGGAAAATAAACAACAAACGAGAAGGGAGTGCAATTGTCACATGGTCCCTTGATGGCCCCATCGCAGTAAACCATGTTTTTACCTTAAATTTGTACTGCAAATCACACTTAACTCGATTATTCAAAAGTGTTTTAAAGCGATAGTTAATGAGGCGGCTTCATACCAAAGAATATACCTAATAACACCGGAAAATGGATTAGATTGGACAAAAAACATAACTCCTTAATAATAGTTTCGCTTTTCACGTACCCTTTCCACACACGATTATATTATTCTCCCGTAAACGGTGTAAATAAAAGGAGAAACATACGCCGTAAGTGACGACAGTTTTGTCAAAGCCTGCAGATATGATTCCGCTGGACCTTGAAATAAAAATACGCTAGATTCCGCCAGAAATATCTCCAGAATAAACCAAATTTCTAATTCTACAGTTAATGGATAGGCTATTAAATTTAAAAAATACCATTAACGACATTTATTTAAGGTGAAGACGGACAGTAAATAAAAAGATAGTTACAGAGAATAAAAATTAAAAATATTTAGTAGGGCAGGTTATGCGATACAAAATTTCGTCTGATTCATCACACCCAGAATAAACACCAATTTTTGTTCTATAACTGGAGTACAAGATTAAAAACCATTATTACGGTAACAATTATATGTGATCGCAACCTATGTCGGAATAACTTAAGGCATTAAACATTTTGATCACCAGATGATGCCCCATTTTGTTTTTAATTAAGTTGAGTCGGCTAAAAAATTCTTTCCACTGCAGAACTGGAGATAAGAAGGGTAAGTAAATTTAGTGTCACTTCAGAAAATTCTTTAAATAGACTTTGCTATGATATACATGAATAATAAATTTAAGTATTTCCGAAATTAGTACGATCACCATCGATCTCATGAATCTCTGATATAATTGATTTTATAACAGCATCTGCGGTGAGCTGCATATAGAATATAGCAGATAACGCTACTCATGGAATAAAAAGTTCAGCGGTATAAATTTTGAGAAACTCGTGTTTCACTGAAATCCAGCTAACGTTCCATATATTGATCAGTAATTCTGGTCAAAGCTCTACCAACTGATATTTAGAGAGTTTTACTCCACTTAACAATTTTTTCATCCAAGATCCAACAGAGGGCTAGAGCTCGAGAGGGAAAATTACATATTCTCCATCCCCTGATTTCACCTCGAAGAAATCTCCGAAGCGACGAGCCTAAACTCCAGGAGGAGATGAGCTTCCAGCAGATACGTGGAGCATCATTTCCTCCGGGACGGAATTCGCGATTTTGGCTTCAATTGAAGCCCTCTACTGCCCCATAACTTTGGAGGGCTGAGAAGGAAAGATTTTGGACAATACAGGGATGTGAAGGACACTCTAAATTCACCAGAAGCGTCCATATTATTAGAACGTATAAAAGGCTAACCATCAAAACGGAATGATATCTCAGACATGATGGTACATTTTGTCAATCAATACTTGGGAAAAAATGTAAAAAAGGAAAAAGAACATTGAAATGCACACACCCAAATAAAGCGAAAATCAATTTTGTATATTAAATTCAATATCAGAGGCAAATTCCTCCGATACTTCGACTGTTTACGGGAAGTTATTTCTTTGATTTTTGTAGGCAAGGTATATAACGAACCTTTATTTTCGCGATATAATCAAAGTGACTAACGGCTCATCTTAATGCCACACTGAAGAAACTAAGTTACTCGATATAAGGAGGAGTACAATATTTCAAAAATCTCCAGAGTAGCAATTACAGGGTGAACCACATATATCTCCAACAGTTCATTAGAGTGAGAAGCAAATATATTTAAATGTATTGTCAATAGGTAACGCAGATATGAAGAAAAACGAAAATAAGTTCTAACAATGTCCAAAGCTTCTAACGTCGCAAGTTATGCGAACTCCAATAATGACAACAGGAACTCGAGGTGACAAAAAAAGGTTATATTTCGAGAATGGAATGATGTGTTCATTTGCCGAGTTACATCTAGAGGATAGCAACATCGCACTCATTAGCATCAACGAAAATAATTGGCACAGTGAGAATGATTTTACGAAAGACAAACAAGCCACCACAGCGCACGCAGTTTGGAGGCTGAAGTGAAGTTGCAACAGGGACTGAAGACGATGTTTTCTTCGAAAAATAGGCGAGCTACCACCACAGCAATAAATATATCACGAAATATTCGTGATGTTAAACTACACTACGGAAAGGCATGTCAATAGATAAGAACATTAAAGGTACCCCTAACTTCGTGAATGGCCCTTAACTAAAAATTCCATCCACTAGTACACTTCATCCCACATCTACCTCCGTAATTCTTCGCTTCCCATTCACCTTTCGGAACATTTTACAAGATCCGCATCCAATCAATCCAATCACTTTCTACTCAGCAGGGCTTTGGTTAACATTTTCTCTCCCACCCGTCGTCGAATTCTCTCCGTCAATTTGGCTTCCGTAATTCTTCGATTGCACTTCATTTCCATCGCGTAAACCATGGCTCAGTAGTTATAATTGCCTAAGCCTCATTTTCGTATTACAGCACACTCCAAATGCATCTTTTAACGAAGTACTTTCTCACTTACAACCCTGTAAGAGCTCATCAAGTACACACTAAGCCCCACCGATTCTGAAATACACACGAAGAGGGTTGCTTCTCCGGCGTTGGCATTTTAAACGAGTTTGTTTGATACAGGTCCAGATACGGATAATCACTATTCTTCGAAGGCCCACTTATTCCAAGCTCACATTAAGAGTAAAGACGCCAGCGACATTCCCCGTTCTGACTGTGGTTTCCCAGAAAGATCAGGTTATTAAAAACCAAATATAACTACGGTTAGGCTAGACTACACTGCGGGGGGGGCTTTCAGTCAGCAAACCAAATGCACTAAGCCCTGGACTCCTCCACAACAGCCAACCGACGAGCAAGCAAATAAACATCACGCTTAACTACTTCTGACACAAAGAATAAATTAAAACCATAAAATAAAGGTGAAAAACATATATCAAACTCTGAAAACGCCACACTATATTCTCCATTTCACTGATAAAAATAAAGCCATAAAATAAAGGTGAAAAACATACATCAAACTCTGAAAACGCCAGACTATATTCTCCAGTTCACTGATTTTCCAGAACATAATTTTAACCATTTCCGCAATTTTTCCTCCTCCTTCAAAAAAATTGGCTTCGCTCACGCTCGATCATTCCCAAAGATCCGATTAGTACCGCATTTTCAAGAGACCGCCAAGACAATAATCCCTTTTTTTCCATTTCCGAACTAATTATCTCACAGACAGCTTTCAACTTTCGATTAAAATACCAACCCCGAAAAAAGCAAGCTTCTTCGACACTCGCTCAGAACCGGAATAACAATCTCCTTCCATGGTCCACTTGAGTCTAACTCAAATGTTATTCCAAACCCAATCCATCAACTACATAATTAAACTTATAATGCTTCTCCAGATAGCACACCCATAGCCCATATCCCTCCAATTTGCTCCAATGCTAGCATACTCTCACTTCCGAATAATGTTTCGGAACATTATTTTTAGAACTGTAAACCTTGAGACAAGCATTAAATGATTACAAAAAGCACGCTCCATCAAACAACCTTCGTCCACAATATGACCATCTTTCTAATTTTCCATCTACTCTCTCGCACTTAATAACTTCGAGAGAGACTGGTACACGATAGCTTACACCGATTCAATCATTAGAAATTGTAGCAATTTCACTCTACCAATTCCCCCAGAGATATTTTTAAGAATTTTGAAACAATCACTCAACATCCAATTTTATAATTCAAGTTTTCTAACTGCCCCAAGCAAAATTATTTCACCATAATATCAAATGAAATATATGAATTTCAGGCGTGCTCCTCCATGCCCAATGACACTGTGCTTCTAAATTAAGCTTCGCCCAATAAAACATCGCCCCGCCGAGCAGCACCAACAGAGGATAAACAGTACATCGTGCCGGTAGAACCCGACCCCGAAGTTAAATCCGATCCAGGATTCAAGTTTGCGCAAAAAAATTAGAAACGACAGGAAAAAAATAAATAAATCATCACAGTTAAAGTTCCAATCCGGACGGTACAACTTCCTACACTTGAGTCTACCTCAAAATTCCACATTTTATAACACATGGGACACAGAATACAAGCATATGCCTATAATTTAGCGCCAAAGAAATAATAGCCATTGGAATTTTAAGAAAAGCACCTGGAACCTAAATTATACTCATTGTTTTCCCGGGGCAAAATGCTTAAAAGCACAAAGGAAAAAAGATATACCGTCGTTGATCCATTTTATCATTTGGAATGTCATTTCTAGCCACAACTTACATGTACTCAACGTATTTAAAACCTATACTATATATTTAAAAACTATAGGAAATTGTAAAACCCGTGTTATGCGAAATTTACTAAGCGAGAAATCAACTCCACCAAAAATATTTTTTTAATTACATTCACACGAATTACTCTGCAGGAGGTATTCAAGAAAATATAACATGTACAGTCAACGCACTTATACAATGATTTCGTTTCAAACGCCCAAAACATTTTTAGCTCTCCACACACGTGGCAAGCGGGTGACTTACCACTGTAAAATGCTTCCGTTACAACTGATAAAAGGTTTGGTTTCAGCTTCACTTAATTCATACGTATGACTACTTTCCAGCCAAAAGAATCATTTTGTCACTGAATAAGCTCGCAATATTGACGCCTCCGTCTCATTTATTGACAACAGTGGAGCCAATTTCAACTCATGAGAGATTTCCGTGAAATTTCACAGCACCCTCTTCCTTTACATTAGAAGCAAGCACCACTATAGTCTAGTCTTCCAATCAATACATATGCCCAATCAATTACACTAATCTATGCATCTACCACGTAAAAACGTTAAAGCGGGAATCAATAGTGTCGCGGAATTTCCCCAGGAAAATTCATTGAATGTTAATACTGTCTATTACTGCCTACTACTGCCTATTAGGGTCATCAGCGCGCAAGGCCCATTGCACCGCAAGGTGTGATAAGCACCCTGGGCGCGCTGGTTTTTTTCTGTCACACATTTCTCAACGGACGGACACAAACCGTAGCTGAGCTTGGTAATCTGGGTGAAACGTGGATTCAGATGCACGGGTTTTAGTGTGCTAAGCCATCTCCGGGATCTGTCCGAAGCCATTTTTCTCAAAAAATAGCTCTCTCCGCTTAAATTTACTCACGAATTTTGAAATACTCAGCCGCCTAACTTACTATGCACTTAACGCGGAGAGATTTATCCAAATAAACTGCTTTTTTGTGGTACAAAGCATTTCTTGGAACAAATTCAATCAGCGTATATTCAAAACGGAGCTGTTTATTTCACTGCATTGATTGAAAGTAATCGAAACGTACCAAACCACGTTACAGATGATCTAATTCTTAGGTCTCATGGTAAAACAAGAAAAAAGATGCTCTGCAGGCGTAGGATTTCAAGAATATACACATTAAAATAATAAAGGATGCATAAGGAAAATACTGAAATGGGAAAATACTTACGATAATATTCGTCATTCAAAGGA
Organism: Ceriagrion tenellum; assembly: GCA_963169105.1. Classification (NCBI taxonomy): domain Eukaryota; kingdom Metazoa; phylum Arthropoda; class Insecta; order Odonata; family Coenagrionidae; genus Ceriagrion; species Ceriagrion tenellum. Next base: position 120,190,980 of record OY720643.1, read on the forward strand.
AACTCCTCGAAGCTAACCTTAAGCATTAACTTCCCTTTAATTACAACCTAAGATAATTCGCTGAAGTAAAGTTTGTAATTTTTTCCAATATTACACTGTTTCTCTCAAAGACATATTCATGGGATTGCTTCTGATAATTTTATTCCCATCTGATCCGTTGTGATATTCTCATTTAAATTATGCACAACTGGCATTCGTGTCTTCTAATTTCAAAGGAATCTAATCCCATTATCCTCACTCATCCAAAGTAACTTATGACAGATAGTTTGTGTGCCCAGATAAATCATGCAACACGAAAAGGATATCACCCTTTGAATCTGATCTATTAATATTCCCCTCAGATTCCTATGCTTCAGAAGAAGTGCCCGATGAAATACTTCTGCAAGTTTTCTTAGAAATGCGTTGTATTTTCAATCTAATTCCGTATTTTTAAACGTCCCGATTGTGAGTATTTAAGAACTTAAGTTTACGATATCGCTCAAGATAAATATTTCTTCATTTCAATTAATATGGGCCGTAAGTTTAAATATATTCGTATACAAACGAAGTTGTATTGTTATATTTCACGAAAAAGTTAACTTTAACCCTTCCGGCGAACACTCCAGTAGAAACGACACAATCGAAAGGGAATTAACATTGCGACTATAGTATGCCAGTGACTGGTACCTCCGTCTTGGAATGTATGAGATATTTAGGACTCACGATGGCGAAATTCGAAGATACACATTCCACAATACTGTTTAAGCAGTGCGAAAACTTATACGCATTACTATGAAGGTTTACGCGGCGTTTCAGCATTTGGAGATTAGCTTTCGGGTTTCCTTCCGCGTTCTGTCTTTTTGTGACGACAGTTTCTCCAGCCATCCTGCTGGCGTCTTCAGGTCGCCTGCGACCTGAAGACGCCACAAAAAGACAACACACGGAAGTAAACCCGAAAGCTGATCTCCAAATTATACGCATTACTGTTTACCAATTTCTCTTCGGTAAGGATCGCCTGCATAAGGTGAATGCAGGATTTATTCTTCCCTTGATCATTACAAAGATCCACTCGTCAATATTGCCATTAAATGGGCTTTACAGTTTTAGAGCTACACTTCGTAGGAATTTTAAAATTAGTATTCATAATCGCAGTAAAATACTGGAGCTTCCCTATAGTTATTTCTCGTATGACACGACGCGCTTTGCCGACTCGTGGTGCAAAGGTGCAATCAGGTGCAAAGGGTCAGAGACATTTTTTAAATTTTTTGTAGTTTGATGTCGTTGTTAGGTTAGTGTCGTAGTCGCTATTCAGGTTCGGGTTAGGGTGAGGAAGGCCGGGGTAGGGTAAGGAAGGCAGGGGTTGGTGGAGCCGTGGTCCAGGGGCTTGGGAGCGCGGGGAGGCTTATTGCTTTTCAAAGTTATTTGGTCGCGAAAGATTTGAGAGGGGTGCGGGATTAATCGCTTGTTGCATCAGTTTAGTTACATAGTGTCGAAAGCGCCCAAAGCCCAAAGTAAGTCTTTGAGAAGGATGTGCAAAATTCCAGGGATTAATTGTATTAAAGAGAAATTTGCTATTGATTTAACAATTAGAAATTGAATTAATTGAGTTTCACCCTCCCATCTCCCCTCATACCCAATGTGGATCCCTCCATTTTCACTAGCGCATTATTTAGTTTAACTTTTACTGCTCAGTGTAATTTTATATAGATATCGGAAATATGATCGTCATTTTACTGATACTTACATATCTGATAAAACAGAAAAATAGATACAATAGCAGAAAATTATCGTCCAATGAATCAGACTCGGATTCCAGACACCCTTAGGTGCTTTCGGCCTTTTCCTTCCGAGGCACTAGAAAATCCTGGCCGAAACATAAAGTCAGATTTAGAGAGCAACCGGGCTGAAAAAAAAACAACCTTAACAGGTCTAGCAAGATAAGTATACGAATTCGATTGAATACGTATATTACTTCGATTACCACTAACAATGACATTCCCTCCCGACATAAAGAATGACTAATCCGCTATGGCGAATTATAAGATGTTTTTAAAAGGTGAGGATGGAAGCTATAAAAAATTCATTCCCGACGAGATAGTGAGAACAAATGTGTCTCATCATAATTTGGCCCCGCAAATTACATATACCTACTTGAGAGAACGTTATGGCTGAATTGTAGTAGATAGTTCCCCATTGTAACTGAAGAAATTTTCCCCACGGTTAAAAATCAACTACCAACCCATACACCCTACGAAACGAATTCTTCTCTGGCTTGAACCTGATACACGTAATCATTTTTGGAACTCATTAATGAGAACAAGGTCCCGGGAGACAATCAGCACAAAAAATAAAACGGCTAGCACTGAGTCACACTCTCGCCTCGCGTCACTCCCGTGGAAATATTCGACGTAAGACGGTTGGAGGCTGAAGCCCAAAAAACGCCCAGGTCCACAAGCCACCTCGCGCAAATGAAACACCTCGTCAACCACACGCCTAACGTAAGCAACCAGTGGGAGGGTGCCGGGAGAAGTCTGAATGCGCCCCCCCCCCTTCCCATTGCACGCCCCACACCCAAGGGGGGTCCTTCGCTCACTCGCGAAAAGCGAAGTAGTTCGATGCAAAGAGAGAGATCCCGTCACAATACGCATTCCCATTTTTAAAAAAAACCAACTGGAGCCCGTCTAAGACCGTCACCGCCGCCAGAGTGACACGAGGTGGGAGAGTGCGGATAGACACTTGGGAGCGTTGGATTCGGCAAGGCGGGACGAGAAGACGCAGAGAGACAAAAAGGGCGGAGAAAACGCAAGAAATTACACTTGGAAAGCGGGCGAGGGGAGAGTAGGAAAATGGAGAAGATCAGGGTGTCCAGCAGCTGGACATTTGAAAATTCCCTGAGATTTCCAGGTTTTCCAGACATAATTTTTATTATTCCGCATATTGATTTTTTTCTCGTTAATTACAAGAGAATGTACGGTATGTTTTCTGGGTGATTAAACGTAAGGATTATTTTTAAACGTGCATTTTTAGATGGAAAATAAACACAAAACTTTAAAATAGTTAGAGAGAAAATCACATCACCTACCACATTCCCACCACATTCTTAGATTTAAACATTGTGATGCTGGTGCTCAGGAACAAGATTATATTACAGCCAGACTTTGCTATGAATCTCATTTGATATAAGATGATCAAGAACTTAAAAAACTGAAGGAATTGACTTTTTTCCTTATTTTACTAAATGTCACAACGCAAGGGAAATTTGACTTCGCAACATACCGATAAAGGCACGTTCTTTATGCCACTGATTTACAGACTATGACCAATATGAACACAATGTACCTGTATAGAAAACATTGTACCTACTTTCGGTGATTACAGGAATGCAAAATGCGACAACGCATGAGAAATTTGACTTAGCAACTTGCCGAAAAAGGCACATGGCTTCCGTTGCTGTTTTACATATTGACACCACAGAAAATTCCGAAGTCAATTCGATATTTCCCTGATATGTATTTCCAGTGAAAATTAAATTCCCTGACTATTTCCCCGGTCTTCCAGAGTGCTGGACACCCTGAGGAGGGGCACATTTCCAAGAGCACGAGTCCTCACGGAAATCTTACCACCTCAAATATAAAACGGTCTAAGGCACAAAGCTAGATGAAAAGGGCAGATCTTGGAAATGCCAGGACGGATTTTGATTGGTTGATTACTTAGGGAGGCGACAATTAACAGGCCATTTGCGCCAACAAGGTGGCGGAAGTGGACAGGATTTAAGAGGATAGGATTACTGCGAGGAATGGCGGATGGGCGGAGAGAAGCATTGAGTTGGCGTCAGCAGACTCTCAACTAAAGACGCCTGAGGAGTTCACGCCTCATGCGACCGATGGAGTAAAGTGCTCTTCACTTAGCACTCAAGTAAGGAACGGGGTCCCACCACAAAAATCTTCGCCACTGCCGAGATTCGAACCTGAGCCCTAGGCCAGGGCTCTTAACACCACTTCACAAACTCTCACCCAGTATACACCAATCGGGGGTGGGGGGGGGGGGGTCACAAACGCCGCGCAAGTAGATACTTTGCTTCGAGCGAACACACCCCAGGGGGGGTCATAGGAGAGAGGGTACATTGGGGAAGACACCCGACAATCACCTCCCAACTTCAAACGCCATAAAAATCAGCGTGTAACGAAATTGGCACGAGAGTGAGTGAGCTGGGGCACCAGCTTACGTGTAATCTTGAGCAACACTGAACTCCATCCTCAATGAACAAGAACAAGTGATCTTCCTTAAAATAAAATTAGTGGAGAATTATTTCAAATTTGTGGTGTTATGGTTGAATTGTTCGAGGGACTAAGGAGCATTTTAATCTATCACTGCGAGATGCCCGCAACATTAATGCGTCAGCGTACGTCCAGTCAACGTCAATGAAAAAAAATTAGAACACTTAGTATAACGCCAAACGACAGCTAAGAGCGCTAAATAATGACATGCTATTATAAGAACTCTTAACACATCATCATAATTTTAATAGAAGGCGTTATAAGGTTTCATTCTACGAAAGAATATAGATCGTGATGAATTTCACAGACATTCCACTTGACCGAGTTAAATTCCACTAAGTCTACAAAGTTTACCAAACTAATATGGGAGTTAGTAAGCATGGAAAGAATGAAATTAAAACGTGAGGAAGTCACTTCTTATAGATTTGCTCCTGGAACCCTATATCGAGTTTCTGTAGACCTAATCGACCATAATAGTAGCAAGGGGGCGAAACAACTGCGTCCCTGACTCTGGTGGAGGACTCAAAGTCCCAAGACCCATCTAGTTCGCCTCGTTCCCTTCCGGATGAACCCTTAGCAGCCTCTCCATTAAACACGTTACGGTCGTTTCCTTTCGCATAAAACCTTCCACGACTGTAACCCGTCTTCTTTTAACTTCACCACATTCCAGAACCAACAATTGATCCTCTTGTTCAGCGAATATTTGCGCAGTCTCTTCCAAATGAGTTCTAATGAGGAGCAACACAGCCTGTCCTCTCGTTTTCCCTCCAGACCCCCTTGCACCAACATCAAATTGTCGCAAGGAGGTTTGGCGTGTCCGCATCACGTCCTTCCCCTCGGCCGAATGCGGTCGAAGGAAGAATGAATGAGCGGAGCACAGACCGAACTGGATGGGCGGAGTGGAGGGCGGAGTGGGCGGGCCGAAAAATGGAGAGTTGAAAGAAATTGCAGGGAAACAATTAAAAAAAACAGAAGGGGACGAGGAGACGGTACGTGTTTGGGAGGGGAAGGAGAGAGGATGGCGAAGAGAGGGGAGAAAGGGAAGGGTGAGAGGACAAGAAGAAATGAAGGCGAGTGAAGAGAGAGAGTGGAATTCCCCGCCAAACTCGGCCCCGATTCTCCTCTGCGCTGTTTTTGTACGTACAAGTGGCGCGAAAGGAGGGATCCGAGAGGGGACGATCTGGCAACACCGCACGCCACAGTGGCGGACACAATCGATACGAGAGTGGCGCGAGGAGGAGGGGAGTCGGTTTATGGGGGGAGGAACAGGTAGGGGGGAGGCAGGAGCATGTGAAGGTGTGTTATTCCGCGCGCGTGCTGTGTGTTCACGTCGTGCACGAGGGCGACAGGGTGTGAGACGAGGAGAGGAACACACGAGGAAGGAGGAGGAGGAGAGGGCACAGCGGGGACGGACAAACGGGGCCCAACAAAGGCGCTCAATGCGGAGGTGACAGCGGGAGAGAGAGAGAAGAGGAAGACGAGGAAGGAAAAGAACGCAAAAAGGAAATGCAAATATGTACAGCGAAAAAAAACTTTCCCTCCCTTTCTCCCCGTGATTTCCCAATCTCACTCACAGAACCCCTTTCCCTTCCTCTCTCTCTCTCTCTCTCTCTCTTCCGTCAAATTAGTTTATTTAGCTCTCCCGCGTGCTCCGTCTCCACGGAACCTTACGAATGAAAAGGAGAGGAACAATCACGAAAAAATTATCCTCCTTTTTTTTTAGAGTGGTAGCAAAAATAGCGCCTCAATCAATCGTGAGCACGGGATGCAGGTTTTACTGGATTGCTACAATTCTTTGGCTTAATCTTGCTTTCCATCAAGGCGGATACCATTTCGTCCAACATGAACATCATTTCGTTTTTGATGGATGGGTACGGTTCAATTCTCTAAGAAAATGGAGCCATTAACTTATTATGCTAGATTATATAGGCTCAAAGAAGACTATTTACGAAGCTCGATGAACACACCATTTCTTCAGTAACGAAAGAGATTTATTTATCCAACGATGGCAAGCATTCTAAAATAAGATCAAGCGAAGTGTTTTTTTATGTTACTTAAAAGACATAAAGAGCCACAATAAGGGGGCAGAATCCAGGGTTATTAAATAAATTACATGTCGAATAGTGAACTAACGGCGCAATTTTATGTACGTTGCATTGGCCCTCCGAATTCTTTCGAAACTTGATACATTAATAGGTAGGATTATTTCAATCACATTTCCCCTAAATTTGAGGAAGATAGCACGTGAAATGAATAAAATATTACCAGTTTAAGTTATTTCGCACAATCGGACAGTCGTGTATATGAGGGTCCCATTAATCAATGAAGAAAATAAAATGCAACAAAAATACCCACAAACGAAGAAATGAACAATTTATAATGAAAGACCGGCTTAGAGTGACAGACAAGGAAAACGAGAAACTATATCACCCCACGAATAAGACAGGACTTGAGATTCTCATGAATTTCACTGAGATTCCCCTGATCCGTTTTGTTCAACTCTTTCAAAAATTATATATTTCTGAGATTTACAACATATACGACAATAATTGATAAAGATGGCAATACTCTCGACAAACATGGCACATTATGAACTATGCCAACACCGAATCTAAAGTCTCTCTTTCGGCTTCAAATCCAGGTAAGACATATTCACTCACCCATAAACAAATGTGTAAGAGAATTTTCATTTGTAACCAAATTATAGATTTTTGAACTCAGTCCCCATTGATTTAATTGTTAATTTAAGCTTAACAGAAATTTAAAAATAAAAGAAATTGCAGGCAAATTAAAACTACAAAATCCTGTACTCTGACACACGGCTGGAAAATGCCATGATCTATTGACGAACGAAGTGCAACGCCCTCGCTTAAGGATAACATATTTCAGTGAAATTAGATTTAAAATGCCTCCAATAGATTTAATCCACGTACTGGTCCAAAGGACAACTTCAGAATGGAGGTGATGGAACACGGCTAGTTTTTCACGCAATAAAAGAAGAAAATAATACATTTAAGAGCAAAATGGAAGGCAATACGGGTGTGTACCTTGTAACTGAAGTACACTCTCTTTCTAACTTAAAAAAAGAATCTTTCGCCCTTGATCCCGTGTTTTTCCCTTTGACGGCACAACTATTTGCTTTCAGTTATTCACTCTCCGCCATGTTTTCCAAAAACCGAGACCTTTCCCCTCTCTCGTATGAGAACGGCTTTCTTCTCTCCGTGATGCTCTCTCCAGCCAAAGGCTTCTCGTGAACGGCCGTGCGGTTTCAATCTCGCCCTAATACGATTACCCATTCCATTCTCCCCTCCCGCGTCTTCTTATCTTCCCCAGCAATAACTCTCCCTTCACCCTCCCTCCTTCCTTCCTTCGTTGCCCTCTGCTCCTCCTCCTCTCCCCCCCCCCTTCGGATCATGCCCTCTCCTCCTCCTCGTCCCCCCCACCCCCACATCCCCCCATCACTTTCATTTCTCGGCGAAGGTATCCCAATCGTCGGGAAGGAGATTTGAGCCAATCCCTTTTGGGAATCAGAGGACCCGAGTAATACCGAGAGAAAAACCACTGCTGAGAGTACAGCCTAAAACCAATGGGGAAGACAGAATAATAATCGGAGACAAACAAACACAACTCATGGCAGCTCGAAGAGACAATATGACAGTTCCAATCAGCTGATACGCACTGAACCATATTGAGAGCTTGTTTCTTACAGATTACATAATAGTCCCCACAATGACTTCTGTAGATCAGGAAGGCCGAATATACCCGATGACGCCAATGACACGTATGACTAAACGGAGATGGCAGCTTCCAACTTCCACGAGAGGCCAACTCGGCTGGACTCCTTGAAATAATTCCTCCTAAACGGTAATCGAAAATGCCGGAAAACGAATGATTTACAATGCTAGAATAATTATTGCCGAGATAGATATTTTGACTCATCATTTAGCAGAGGCCATAACACATCTCGTTACCGACATTCTATTTACGTATGCTGTCACCCTGGATACAGGTTGTACTAAATATAATTTTTTTTAAATGTCAAACCTAACTACATAAATAATCTAGTTCAACAATACTGCCAAAAGCGGATTTTCGAGCGGTACCAAAGGCAGGTCATGAGAGACATATAATATGCACATATTTTAACAATTATTTGTAATAACTTCAAAATCAGCGGATAGCCAATTAAAATAAATCATCTCATCGTAAAAACAATCTTACTCGATTAGACCTTCGTGAGTTAGATTAATCTAGGAATTCACACCCTATAACATTCGATGCCAAAATTACATTTTCCAACATTTGAAATGATAACCAAATAAATTATCAGCCAGGCAGAATTAATGATCACAAATAAATTCCACCAACTCCCTGGGCGACATAGTATGGATTAAGGTCAGATAAAGAGGTTAGCGCCGGAAACAAAATTATAAATTAAGTGAATCGAAAAACTAATAACAATTTCTAGTAACACAAAAGGTAAGTATAATGACGCTTGAATATAGTCCGACCATCAGCAACTTCGTCTCTCCATCGCTGCAAGCAGAGCCTCGTCTACCAATTGCCAAGTATAAATTCCAGAACTTCCACTGAAACGTGTTACGATCACAAAGTGAGGGGTTGAAAGTCTCTACAATGCAAAAAAATCGATTCTCGGTTCAGAGGAAAAGAAAAATACAGGCAAGCGTTACCATCGCCATTATATGAGCTAATAACAAGTTTAAAACCACTGCACTTACTACATTGCCACGTTTAAATATTTTTAACGCTGGAAAAAATAAAACATGTCCTTATCATGACTTTCAACATCAGCAGTCTAATATTACTTTCTGCATATGTACTTAATTTATTGATAGTATGAAGTTTCTTCTGAGGAAAGATAACCAAATTTCTAAAAAACAAGAAACATAGAGGAATCTGCAGCACGTAATGACTGCAATGCTAATTCCTTTCTCTTGTAATATTCGAGGAAACTTAAAGACTAAGGTCCGTTATTTCGTTTTTTTAACGCCAGATAACGTTTTAAACGATAGAAACACAGCGTTCAAAGAACGTTGTACCAAATAGAAACACAGCATTTTCAGGACACAATTTGATGACGTCAACGACCATCGAGAACCGTGTCCATCATCTTACCTCTCATACTGATCCCATCAGACTCGCCTATTTGTCGTCCCTCTCCGAAAATCTCCATAAATCAGTTCACTTCCATTCAGAACTGTTCAGCGTAATTTCCCGAAGTACTCATGTCGCGTCTATATCTCAATATTGGAGCTTATGCTTCCCTCCTCAATTTTAATGCTTTTACGAGGGAATATTAAAATGATTGAACAACGGTACATTGGTGCATAAATAATATTGAAGATGTATCCGATTCACACCGGGTGGTTTTATTTGGGGCCCAATCACTCATAGCGCATGAAACTGCAACAAAAAGTGAGTCATAAACGAAATTGCTCTCTTAAGTCAAAATATTGTAAAAATAACGCTGCTTTTATTCAATCCATTAATAGGAGGTTATGCGGCCTTTGAAGTCAATTTGCACAGAGGCACGACGAGGTAATCAAAATTGGACAAATGACCTTAATAGGGAATAGATATTACAGAATGACATGCACATTGGCCAACTATCGCGGGGTCCTCACGCTAAAAATATGACTATAGAACTCAACTGTCATTGAAGAATAACAAAATCCTCCAGAAAACAAAATTATATCACTATTAAGCCCTTCACATACCCAAATAATATGATTTGCCTATGTTGTTAGAATCAAAGTCCCTCACTGGCGTACGGAATTAAAATACAGTATTAATTTTTATTCCTCAGGATAATTTTATTCCACGGACAATCTGATACGCACGTAAAACTGAAACCGAATCAAAGTCGAAGATATTCGCCTCGATGTCTCACGGGGATAATTGTGACCCGCATTCATTACCCTTCCCACCTCACGTTCACCTTCCTCGCCCTCGGCTGTTACTTAGCATACGTCCGTTTCCATTTCGTGGATTCAGGGTCGTTGGGCACACGGAATGGAACCGCGCTGATAAGGAGCTTGAACGGGGTTTTCGACGCGGTGCGTGTGGGCACTCGTGTGTGTTCCTCGGAACACGAAGAGTCTGAGGAAAGGCCGACGGAGGAACTTAAAGGTGGCCAGAGCAATTGCACAGATTCATGCACAGATTTGCGTTATAATTTGCACGTGAGAACTTGTTGGTAATATACATGGTTACGTCAAGTGAAAAAATGGCAAATTACCGATTTGGTTCCTAAGCAATGAAATGCTATTATAATACGTAGGTAGCCTTGTGGCACTTAAATCATATTTCAAAATAATTCGACTACACATCTACACTCCTTTCTCCAAAACTCGAAATAATACGGTTCACATTGCTATAATGGTAACATTTTTCAAGGGTCCATTCCAAGATTAAAACACGAGTATTTATACATGATTTTCGCATAAATTTCGATTTTCGTCCCATAAACTCCAATCATAACAATACCGTAATCAAGGCGAAAATTTTAATATTTCTCCACCTAGTTGAACTTTTTTAAGAGAATCTTGAAAACTAGTAGGGAGACCCAAGACTAGAATTGTTCAAAATCAGAGGAATAACCAAGTGATTTCAGTTTTATCATTAAAAATCAATTCCAAAAAGTAACGTAACCAAACCAAACACGATTGATTTTAATACGAGCTATTAAGATTCTACTAAAATAGATAGCCTACCAGGAGATATTTCAAGATCATTTGCTTCTTATTTTTCGATGGTTAAATAGATAGCCTACCAGGAGATGGTTTCGATCGTGGAAGCCAGTTAAATTGCTAATAGTTATACAGTTAACTAAGTAAAAAGAAAATTTTTCTATGGGAAAGAAACGAGTTTATAATGTTATCATTACGTATGCGTTAACTCATACGCCTTCGCCATTGCCGACGTCACAGTGTGAGATTAATCCGCAGCAGAGGACACGTGACCCGCTAAGCTCACTCAAAGCAACGGTACGCTGGCTCGATGGTCCACGAGGGCGATAGATAAAATCCGGTGGTACGGGCCCAGAGATAACCGCGGAAGAGCCGAGAGGAACGTTTCTGAATTCCAGCAGCACTCGAAACACCCCACACGCCAGAAAGACATTGAATGATAAACATTAGCCCCATCATTACAATAGGCGTTGAATAGGATACCGAAAAACTCCAAAAACATTGTTCTACCCCAGCCCAACACAATAATATACGTGCATTGGTTCCTCTTTCAACTTATTACCAACCTCGGACGCCCTCGTTCCCATCTCCTCCCACTGGTCTACTCGGCTTGCAATAAATTTTCCCGATCACATACGTCCAACTACAACCTGGTTGATCCATTCTTCAAGCAACTTTCACCGCATTCTTCGGGCTTCCTCCGGAACCTTTTCACTCCCCCATCCGTACCTGAGACACTGTTCATTTTGTTTCATCAAAAACCGTCCCACGAAAGCCTCCGATCGAAATGAACGTATTTTATGCAACAACCATAAAAATAAGTAAATGATATGATTTTTATCGCTGAATTTCTCAGGGAAAAAGAGGCAGTCTAACTCTCTTTACCTTCAATTTTTTGTGCATTATTTCATACAACAAAACTTCAAATTCTCCCCAATTCTAGTTTTTACCCTCCCAAACAAACTTTCCTTTTTTTCAAAAATAACTCCCATTTCCCTTTTTATCCGGTTTCCAAGAGCTCAAGGGCCGGTGGCCAGCCAGGGGAGGGAAAAAATAATGCAAAGTACAAGGAGGGGTGACCGGAGGTCAAGTATTTGCAAAGGGAAGAAGAGGGATGAGAAAGGGAAGAGGTGGAGGAGAAGCACACAGATGAGAGAAATGATAGAATTGAAAGCAGTCTCCGAGCGAGAGTCGGGCAGCCCGAAAGGAAGGAAGTGGTGGGAGAGAGGGTGGGAGAGAGGGCGGGGAGGGACGGGGGGTGTGAGAGGGATAGGGGGGGAGAGAGAGATAATTCCTATCACCGTAATTTATACTGCACCAAAGTGAAATATTAAGAATAAAATACATAAAGGTACAAAATATATAATAAGCGTAAAATAAATATCTAATATTTGCACTTGAGAAGACTCCTTGAAGATAATTTGGTATATTACTTACCACTCAATTAATTTCTACGCTACTCTTCGGAACATCGCATCTCCGGCCTCACAAAGATTTACACAGGAAATGAAACTCCATAAGAGCTAATACTGCCGACTAAATGTAAAACGCACTCTATTAGAAGCCAAAATAGAAACATCTGCAGTTGAAGCGGCTGAAGTTTAAGAGACGGAGCCTTTCTTTGAGTTACTTTTACCGAAAATTTTCAAAATGAATGAGAGTGCGCAAAGCAGAATTTCCAGCGGCCTCGGACACCACCAAATGGTTACCGAATCTTCATCCTTAATGGTGGAGGAACCTTGGGATTAAGGTGGACGTCACCAAAGACTGGCATACACATGAAACTAACAGTTTCGCCTCGAGCCTATGAGTACTCGTATAGCCGAGCCATAGAGGCCTTCGCCGTGCCACGCATGGCTGTCGAATTGAAGATGGATTTCGGATACTAGTAGGTTCGCAGGGGCAGTATTGCTAAATGAAAGTTTCACATCATCTAAACTGTCAGCGCAGAATGAGGTAACTTATTTACACATCTTCAAGCATTATTATTGGTTTTACGCGTGCAATAAATTGTTGCGAGCATTAAATGGTCCAAATAATATTTTTAATTGGGTCCAGGACGAGAGATTAATCGAGAGGTGCTCGGTAAACACGACAGACTTTCCCGGAAAACTCGGCGGAAAATAGGATAGACAAGCAACAGAATCAGGTTATATAGGTCGCAAGATAGGTTTAAGCTCTTCGAGAGGAGAGGAAGAAAAAGTCCAGAAAGCGACCGAATCCTTCCTCACTTTCCTTTGTCGACTAAAAACTTAAGGATCTCACTCCTCTCCCTTGCCCGGTCCACGGCACGGATCTCCGGCACGTGTGTATGGCAACACAACAAAAAAAAAAACACAAAATGAGGAGATCCGAAATTTCCATTTCCTTGGCCTCAATTTAGGACAAATCGACGGTATATGGAGTCAAAAGGGGAATCGGGATGAGAGGAAATGATTTCAACAGATTCGGGCGAGATATCGTGGAAGTTCGTCATATTATAACAGAAACAACAATTGCACTTTTTCACAGGATATTTTAATGAGACCGAGGCGTAACAGCTTACAGAGCCATCATCAGGTACATACAAGATCTCTTCATCACAAGGTACAAGAGGTCTTGTGCCTGATTATGGCTCTGTGAGCTGAAACGCATCGTACTCATGAAAATATCCGGTGAAAAAGTGCAATTGTTGTTTCTGTCATAATATGAGAGGATGTGGAGGAGATGCTTCAGCACAGGGTAGAATGGAGGGCAGTCAACCAGTTTTGAGATTGATAGACTTGCGGCGATGAAGAAAGATTACTTCCTACTAGTTTTCGCTTCCAGAAGAGAAAAAATTATGACACGTGAATGAAATGAAAAAATTCCTTCCCCCCAGGTACTCTGAAACATTAGGCTAACTTTAGCAGAAATAGCAAGGATTTTGGAATAAAAATTTGTGTGTATGTATGTATGTATAGGGCCTCTACAAGAATGCAGACATCATAAGTGAGATCAAATGCAGAAGAATGAGATGGGCAGGACATCTGCTAAGAAAAGAAGATGGATGGGTGATCAAGGAGGTTATGAGAGGAATCCCTGAAAGCAGACGACCCCGGGGAAGACCGCGACAAAGATGGTGGAACCAAGTAAAGTTAGATTTGGAGAGGGTTGGAGCTGCAGAGCAGGATGCACTGCGAAAGAGATTGAGGGGATATGTTTGTGCGGCTAAATATCAACTTGGATATAAACGGCCCTGGGAGTAAGAGTAAGTATGTATGTATGTGTATCACGCGGTTACCGATGAAGGCGTACAGTATCCTAAAAAAGACAAGCATAGGTGTCTGAAAATAGTTTTCCTCCGATATAACTTAGCAATTGGGGTGGCACAGGAACTTTGTTAACACTATGATCGCCTGTCCTGAGATTTTCTCCTTCCTCCATCATTCACCATTGAATCTCCACTTTGAGTATACAAGGTTTTTTTCATCCTTCATCCTTTCCTCAGCACATAAATATTTTCTCAAAATTCGACACTGTGTTGCCTTAACTCCTATTCATGAGTCATCTACCCAATTACCATATGCTTCGGTTTCACTTCATCAAGTCCATCCCTGCACCTGTAGAAACAACACCTCTCCATTCATATTTTTCAACCATACTTTCACTTCACTCTTACTTTCTGGACTCCTTTTCGTGCCTGCATCTAAAAAGTCAAGAATACATGCTTGTATCAAATCTAATCCGATATCAAGTTTTGGAACTGCAAAACATAACGTATCTCAAAAGTACGGATACTACCACAATGAGCGCACGCCGCTACTACTTGAACACTTCCCGGCAGCCCCTCGGATCTACTTGTAAAGAATAAAAAACTGAATGGAATAATGACAAGAATCTTTAAGAACTTATACACTAATTACATTCCAAATCAAGAACTTCGCACGAATCAACTGAAATACGATGCCTTCGTGACATATCCAATCCGACAGTGTGCCTACCCCTTTTTCCATTGTATCCCGAGGACGGAACATGGAAACCCGGAGATACTTCCACAAGGATCCTACTACACCGGACGAGCAAGGTGGGCGGGGCTAGAGTCGGAAGAGAGAGAGAGAAGAGTGGAGCGAAAAAGACATCCCTCGTGGTCGTATAATATGCCATTAGGGCCAGAAAGCCTACGTGAATGGGAGAGGAAATGGTTTCGTTTCCGTGCAGGAAATGCTTCGTCCGGTGGAAAAGAAGAAGGGATGGCCTCGAATAACTTTACGGAGAAGGAGCGAGCGCGGTTCCGGACGAGAAAAACATCCACAGACCACCTGGAGAGGATTTTTAAGTCATAACGATTGGTAAAAAAATAATGCTCACCGCCTCCTCTCCATTGCGACGCTTTGATTTCATTCGCTTTGGCTTCGCCGCTCCACGAATTGAGTATATGAGCAAGGTGCAAATGTGACAGAAAAAGTTATCGGGCTCGTATCTTAGAGAATGCTCTCGCACAGAGCGATACACTGAAGTCAAACCACCGAGATAACTCTTGGGGCCACTCATCCACAATATCTCAATAGAAGTTATGTTTGAAACGTATGATTTAAAACTCTTACCTCATTCCGTCACCTCGTCTGAAGCTGAAGAATTAGTACGTAGGTAAAAAAACAGGATACATATTTTCCACCAGTTATTGTGAAAAAGTATCTTCCTCGAACACCTTAAAACCTAACTAATTAGATAGAGTTGTCCGCTCTGATTACATTAAGCCAATAGTTTTACTAATTTAATTTTATAGAGCACAAAACATTAAACAAGATGGCCCGGTACCACTTGCATTAAAATGAGATACCGAGATATAACGTCACAAAGTTGCCAAAATTACGCAGTCACCTTGTAAGTGTTAGTGACATAGGGGTCACGGAAAGAGCTATATCTCCATAAGTATTCTATCAGCGTGCCTTAATATTTCCAAAATTTCGTTTGAAATATGTGGAACAATATACACGCGAAAATCCATCAAAATCCTAGACCGCCGAGCGGGGCACCTTTTTCAGAAACTAGAACACTTGACCTGGAATGACCAAATGGACTAAAAGACAGCGAAAAAGCAGGAAATTATGAACAAAATTTCGATAATTACGTAAATTTATGAAAAATTATTTTATAATGAACTTTAAAGTTTTACCTTAACCAAAAGGGCGAGTTCATCATGTCTCGCCAACGACACCACTATAGGGCTAGTCGTAAAATGATCATAATGCTACATTAATACCCCACAGACATTATTCATTGATAGAAGCATAATGACTCAACGTGTGTGTTGCGACATAAGATGCTTAATCGCTGAAGCAAACCGGATGAAAATCTGGATTGTTAAGTTTAGCACCAACCTAGTGCAATCTAAAGTGCAAAACAGCTGAGAGGCAAGGAACCTTTTTCTCACGAGGAGATTAAAGCAAAGAGTGCGAAAACCATTTGAGGCCCGCTCTTTACTCTTTTACGCAATCAAGTTCTTTTTGGGGCAGCAGCACACCACTGTAAAGGCCGAATGGAAGAAAAATCAAATCACCAAAACGGAGCGTCGCAAATGTGCTGCGAGATTAATGGCCTCGAGAAACAAGAGAATTAATCGAGTTTCGTAGACCCACGCCGTCCTAGCTCACCTCTCGAGTATAACGGGATTTACCTGCAATCAAGGATCTGCGATGCTGCTCCCACTTTCACCTTCACCTTCTGGACGCCCAGGATTACTTTTGCAAACAAATGAGAATCGAAGAGAAATCCAATTCTGAGCTTTTCTTTAAAAAGATGACGAAAGAATTATTGGTAAATATATACTAATTGTTATTAGGCACTGCAAATTGAGTTCTCATTATAAGAGTAAAAAAGTATATCTGCCAAGATGATCTTATTAATAAATACCCTAGCAGTCAATAGTAATTTTTTGTTTCCTGACAAATTACTCTAATATTCACAACAAAAATTCTCTATTTAACCTTTGGAAATTTCACGATAATAAAATACTTGAAAAACCGCTAGTGAATAAAAAGTTTCACGGAAAGAGCTACGCTTGATGTGCGGTAGCATAGTCATTTAAACTTGAGCTCATAAAAAAAGAAGATTGAACTGGCAATTACTTAATACATAAAAGCTGCATTTCACCATGATCGTATCATATTCACTGTCCTTCGTTTTTTAACCCAAAATTCTTCCTGCCTCTCTACTCACATGAAAAATGCCTACCCTTTCTCCGCTTGCTCATCACAAAAGCCATCTTTCTAAAACATCCACTGAAATAAAATAACCAGCTCTCGGCAGACTCCATTCGCCATTTACTCCACCATTTACATTCATCTCCTAAGATGACAGTCATTTTTCCCATCGTCTTCCTCTCATTATTTCCTCCATCCTTCTCCGAATCCACATCATATGCCTCAAACACGCCAATATTTGAGACCTAATGACTACTACCAGAGCTCCTTTCTGTACGAGCAAGGCTCCAGTCTCAAAGTCCAGACCGCCTTCCTTTGGGACGTACCACATAGCACATATAAAATTATTCATCTCGATGCTGACACAGAGTCAACTGGGAAATTATGCTCCCTTATATCGAATATATTGACACGTCAGATGCTCGTAAGGCCACTTAGTGCTACCTAGTGAGCTTAAGGATCGACTACTCGACATTTTTATGGAAGATTAATGCGAGATTTTCATATATCCTACGGCACAATGAGTCGCAATATGCAAGGTAACACAAATACCAGAAGAACATAAATTCTACAAAAATTTCCCCATAACAGTCGATGAGCACCATCAAATATTGCAAGAATAGTGCACATTTTACAGTACTTAGTTATTATTAAACGTGTTACAAAATATTCAGACAAGAACCCTTTGTCATGCGCTCCTGATTTCTCTCAGGAGTAACAGTAGAGCAATAGTCATCAGCAGCCGCACATATGCCATTGCTGCAACAAATGTTTCCATAGGGTCCACCCAGTCCCCCAGTGTCCACTCTGCGTTTTTTTCCCTTTTTTTGACCGGACAGATTCCCCTCAGTCAGTTCTCCTTCCCATGGAAGAGTGCATACTTGCGAATAGCGTGTACTACATAATAACCCTATGGCCGCTCGAGCCGAGAGCTTCGAGCACTCCATCAGCATAGGCCATGTTCTGACTTTACCTTTCTTTCCCGCAGTCCATACTCCCAAAGTTTATTTCCTTTTCCGAACGAAGAAGGACTTTCCTCCCAAGAGCTCTCCTTCCGTCATTCCTCCCCTCACATCTCCTCTTCTCTCGGCACCAGCGCCCTCATCATCTTTCCCCCTCCACCCACGAGCTCTCATACCCCGAAAAACTGTTTCTCCAACCACCCCCTTCACCTCTTCGCCCCACTCTCGCGAGACACTTCCACTTCACCCACTCCCAACTCCCCCTGCCCTTCTGCCACCTGCCCTCCTCCCTCCTTTCCTCCCTCGGAGCGACCCACGCACCCCGCCAAGATATTCGGCAAACAAAAGAAAAGCTATAGACAAGAGCGTCTGTGAGAAGCCGGCCTGGGGCGAAGAAGATGGAGGGGGAACAGTTTCTTTTTTAGTCTTTTGGAGGGTTAAGTCATAAAACGGGATGAAATTTTAAGTACCCCGCACTTGGTTCATGAGATTCCTCCGACCACCCGATGCTTCCCGACTGCAATCAAGATTTAAAATGGGAGCGATCCAAATTCAAAAAACGAGCAGAGTAATGTGTAACTTCCTTTCACTTCAAGAAAAATTTTACCAGTCAGCTTCACGCATGATCCAGGACGCTCACCATAAGCAAATGAATACAAAAACAAATTCGATGTATCTCAAGTAACATTCCAAAAATAATGACACATGCGGGGACATCGCTCCAATGTCCTGGGATTCGAAAGGAGCGACTCATTTTAAATAAATATACCATACACTGATTCATTCATTCAAATAGCCGCACAGCAACAAAAATGCATTTTGTATAAACAAGGGGAGGAAGGAATGGATCGATGAAAGATATTATTATAATTCACCAATTACTAAACAAGTTCTAGAAATCTGTTGGACATCTCTTTGATTGCAAACTAAAAAGAGACGCCCACACTTTTAACATAACCGTAGGGAAAAATAATTACGTAAACTGAAAAGCACAAACAAGCAGGCTTGAAACGAATAGCTCAACAGCAGTAAGTATTAAATTACCTATTGGAGCCAGATTCAATAGAAAATTGTATTGTTATATTCCAAAAACATGCAAACCCCTACCATGTGTAAATGTGAGAAGAAAATTTTCCGTATACAGAAATAAAATCCTAAGTACTGGTACCCTAGTTTTGTCTGATTTAAAAATTTCCGGGATATGAGAATAAAGTAACCGGCAAAAAATATGACATGCGAAAAGCCAAATCCTACTATTACTAAACATTTGAGCAAAAATGGTTGAATAAACAAGGTATCGCGGCAGTAAGGCTCATACACAAAGATTACATAGATTTAAGCCACAGAAGTGAACCAAGAATTTCTAAGCATCGACGAAAATACAGTGTCAAACCTAAATTTCTGTCGTAAAAAGTCTGCTGGGACGAGGGGAATATTTTTCTACGCATAACATAATTCTACTTCCAACGACCTAGAGTTTTATTTAATTAGATAGCTACAGAATAATCTAAAGCTGAAATGCTACATATCAAAACCATGCACTACATAAAGCGAAGGGAAAAATATACGTTACAGCAACTGAAGAAACTCCTCAGGGTAAATCCCTCTTCTAGTGTAAGAGATACAAACCTGAAAAGGAATAAAAAATAATCAGTACAAATACTTTAAACATGAAAGACAAAACAATGCGAACAAGCACTTTTATTTAGAATTTTTTTTTCAAAAAATGTCACTATTCCTTTCCTGCGGTAAATAAACATCAACTGAGTCCGAGTTTACTCACATTTGGTTCACAAATGGATAAACAATACAAATGCCACACCATGCCGATTTTCACAGTTAAGGGCATTGAGAGCCACAATGCCTAGTCTAAAGATGCGAACTAATGGGTTTGCAGATTCAAAATGAAAGGACGAACGTATTCCACTTTATTCCAACATGCGGATAAGTAAGCAAGAAGCCATAAAAACCTAGACGCTGAACACGCATTCGAGCCTTGGAATCGATACGTCCAGTCTCTCTTTCAAAACAACCTGCTGAAAATATAGCAGTGGGGAGAAAAATAAATATTAATGGAGTGGCCCGGACGTCTCAAGAAATACATGCAGTCAATAGCCTCAGAAAGTTTGGCTAGATATTTCTTCTAAGTCGCAAAGGAAGAGGGAGTGCGTTAAGGACATTACACCGCAGAGGCTTTGGAGAAAAAAGCGACAGTCTGGAAGAGTAGAAGTCGGGATATCGGAAGCAAAAGGGGACGAGGAAGATGGGAGGAGAGTAAAAATCCACTTTGCGGAATCACGTGATGATTGGGGCGGATAAGAAATTTCGATCGAGGGGAATAACGGGGAGGAGGAGCTCACGGGAACTTAAATGGTTTGGATACGGGAAACAGCGTTTAAAGTGCAAGCGGAAAAAAGAAACTACAAAATGGTCGATGAGGATAATACACCTGACACAAGAGGATCGATATCTTCCAGAGACACCTCAGGGGATATGGGAGTAGTATACTGGTAAGTTACTTGAGAGGGATGTGCTGTTTCATTTTCCTAATGTGGCAAAAATTTATCACACAAATTTATGACCGCCAGGCACTGAAGCAGCCAGCAGGGCTTTGACCTAACCTTACAATGAAAATATTAGGTTTTCACATCTCATCACATTCAAGTTTTTGAATACCCGCTTTCTGGAACTGTAAGAAACACAACACATGACCAATAACTCGATTGGTTTCGTTACTCCGACGCTAGTGGAAAGGTTAGCTTTCCTTCCTTAGTAATGTATTTTTCACATTTTACTTGAATCAAAAATCTTTAACAAAATAAACAGACAAAACTCATTACTTTTCCAACCATGTGGAATGACAATTTCAAGTACGATACTACACAGAAAAACAATATCCACATCCGTAAGAGTCAAATATAATTCAGAATATTCGGGACCTTGAATTGCGCCGCTTGAATATTAATAAAAATGAGGATAAAAGAGGCTAAAAAGAGCATACATTCGAATAAAACGCGTCATCACCAAGTATCCACGCTTCCGAAAAAATTCAGAAGAAATTACGACCGGAAGCACCCTCTATTTCAGCACTATTTCAACTGCAACCGATGTATTGGCCTCAAGATTGGAGCGGCGATTCGAGAAAATAGGAAGCCAAACGACAACTTTGAAGAATCGATTCACGATGGAAACCTCCAATGCTTCAAATATATACTCGCAAACAGCGAGGCAAAATATGCAAGTGGGAAGTCGAGGACGAAGGAATTAGGAGCGGAGAGAAGCGGTGCGTCGTCGCATTGCTCTGAATGGAGGAGTGATGAGATGAGAAGAAGGAAGGGAAAAGAGGAAACGGATGGCTGCAGGAGTGGAATGAATGAATGTGAAAAAGGAGAGAGAGGATTAGGATGTACAAGGGGAGAGGCTCTCGCGGAGAAGAGGGACAGTTTTTTTCACGGGATGCATCTTAAGGCCATCATCCCCTCGAGGGCCCTTGGCTCCAATCTACACCACGACGGTTGAGATATATCAAGAAACCATTCATATCAAGGCATCGATTCGCCCGTTCCTCTTTCTTTATCTCACTTATTTGAAGAAACGCGTGACGACTCCGAAGACAGCCGAGTGAGACATTCTGACTCACTTCTAATCTCGAGAGAGCACCGTGAGGTCTCAGGATGCGGAGAGGTCGATGTTTTATTGATTCTAAAAACAATGAAACGCATTCGTTTCACGAAAGGAGAGCTTAAACCGTGATACAATGCATCGGTTGCTGACTTCTAATTTCCCATTCACTCAATGAAATAGTCCAATTTCAGGATTCACACTCAAATGGTAACGGAAATGTTTACATAATCAAGGGATTAAATCAGACTCAAAAGTCCGATGCTTGAACATTGAGATCGATTGGCTTACGTCAGATTGGTCCGAAATCAACATGTGGACTATAAAACAAATTTACTCGCCAAATGATATCATTCCTTTAGGAATATGAGAAGGAGAGGGAAATCATCTGCGAGTTAAATGACTCAGTCAATGCATAATACCCATTACTACTGTAGCTCCTTCCTTACGAAAATCCGCATATCAATATGCGTCATGGAACGAAGGTTTAAGTCGACAACATACTTACTAAAACATCTCATCAGTTACTTTCTTCTGAATAACAAGAATCGGAAAACTTGCAACACTGTTTCATTGTTCATGGGTTCACTATCGTCTCTCTTCTCGGAAGGGTAACCCTTCCGGTATTGACAAGAGGTTATGTCACTTGAATTCCAGCACATTCACGACAGTTCTATCATAAAACCAACGAAATTCACTGTTTTAAAATACTCAAGTTTTTTATTATTTGGAAAAATTCATCTTCTCGGGGAAAATAGTACTTAATACCTTTTAAAATTATGGCAGAATATTTCTAGTTGCACTACGCAGTTAATTTCCCAAACACACAACCATATTGTGGTTCTAAACAATTTCAGATATCAATACTACACACTATTTGGAATTCGAATTTTGAACTTTATACTATTTCCATCAATGAAAATCCGATACACGATACTCTAATTTCCTAATCGAAAGGCTTCTGAATGATCTCGATTTCGAAGAGTAAACTTGCATAGTGAAGGAGGCAAGTACCTTATGCCATTACGTGTAAAATTGACACATTCACGGCAAGTACGCCAGTTCACAGCCCTGGATCAGAGGCCAATTTGTGCGAAGATGTCATAACAGAACACCTAATCACGACGATTTTAAGGAACATCCAATGAGACTACACTCCCATTCAATCCCGGTATCCCACACTCCGAAAGCGAAACCATTACCCAATATTGTAGAGCACGCGGCCAGCACACTTTCAGAGCAATTATACGAGAAATTATAGTTATAAATCAACAATTCATAATGAGGTATCGTTTTATAAAACTGTAGAGAAGAAAATAACTCAAGATTCCCTCGCGACAGTTCCGGATTATTCATTTTATCACAAACAGATAGAATAAATAGTCGCATAGAATTCAAACACACCATGTATAGAATATTCAAGTGGAGAAAGATGCCATAACGAAGAGATAAACCCCTTGCAATAATTAAGAATACCAACTCCATTAATTCATGTAACTCCATACCACTCCAAAGTAATTATACATATTCCATTTTCTAATTGGTTTGAATGCGATAAAATGTTGTTCGACTTTCGGATTCTGCATTTATTAGACAAAAATGTTATTGAACTAAAAATTATAATACAATTGTTAGAGAACTACGACGATTTTTCACCGTCATGTCTTAAATAAGCTCATATTTTTAGTCCCCAAGGTTATCAACGCGCACAAGGTCGACGGGCTCGGTTCCATAGAGCCTGCAAACACGCAGACGCATTTGAATTGCACCAGTGTAGCATTGGTTGCGTGTATCCACGGGGCTTTAAAAAAAAGGAATACGAGTGACGTTTGCCTGGGTGTGCGCACGTATCAACGGCTTGTATACAACAGCAATTCGTCTTCACTCCAGTACTTCAAACGACTACGTTTTCTCTTACACACCAAATCCTATTTACTGTTACGGGGCGACATTTTTTTCCATACTTAATATATCATTCATTTTGTTTTAAAGGAAAACCAATCCTCTTTAAAAAATAATCCGCGTCACGCTAGTCCCAAATTTGTTCGAAAAGGTTGATAGCACGTTGATCTGTTGCATCTACGAAGTCCGCACTCCCTAAGGAAATTAGCATTTTTTTTAAGGAAGCACAACGGGAGTAAAAACGCAGGTAAACTAACTGCTCTTCCCATTTCAAGAAAACTCTCCGTTAAACCTGAGTCCCTCGCTCGAAGAACAATATTCGGGAAAAAGAACCACTCAGTAAAAATTTGAGTGACTTATCACGAGTGCCATCAAGGGTAAAAGTTGGGGGGGAAGGGGCGCCTCTCATCCTTCACCGACAGCTTTGGGCAACCTTGGAGTCGAATAGTCCGCTGGGGGGGGGAGACTAATACTGAATCCTCGCAGAGACAAGAAAACGTGTTGAAAAAAAGACAAGGACCGAGAGATGCAGGAGGCGGCAATGACAACGAGACCGGAGGCAGGGAAAGAAGAAAGAAGGGAAACGCCGAAGTGACGGATTCAAGCGTCCACTAGGAAAGGAATTCGCGACGATGGAAGGAGAGGGACTGCGGGGGAAGGGGGCGGGAGGGGGGAGATTAAGCGAAAGCCATCGATCACCATGAGAGGGCTCACTCATGAAGTTCTCCAAGCGCGCCCGGAGCAGAGGCGGAGTCCCGTGACAAGACACGGGAGAGACGAGCTTCCCCGCAGGACACCAGCACTACCGGAAACGAGGTTGTTGAGCAAGCAAGGATCTTCCAATCCTTAAACTGAAATCGTTTGAAACGTACTCCACTACAACGCACGTCAGCATCTCCCGTATACCCCAAAAAGGCTAGGAAAACAGTAGCATGATCCCGAGGAAAATCTATCAGATAATGATTTAGAATACGCCTTTAACCGAGTTTAACTGAGTACACAGTGCTGCACATCAAGCTCCATGCCAGAAAGGTATGCGTTCCAAAAGCCAATTATTCATTTCCCTTAAAAATGTAAGTCCGTACAGAAGTCCCCAAACGTTGCCTTCGAGATAAACTCAATATTCTTTACTTAAGATGAAAGTCATAAGCTAATAAAAGTAATGAACTCCTAAATACAAAAGCACGACTTTTAACGAAATTGCGATTCAACATAAAATACTTGATAGCTAAAAATTGTTTGAAAATAGGTGGTTATATAAAGAATCAAAGTGTAGAAAAATCCAAATTAGAGCAACGAGTACATGGAAAGATAGGAGGTCTTTCATAATCGACTGAAACTTCTGGTTAAAAATAATTCCAATTTCGGGCACAATACAGCGAATTCTACATTTTACCATACTTCATCAGAAGTCCATTCGTCAGTAAAAAAATATACAAGCTATTAGCGCTGCGACTTCCACAATCATCTCGATGCCCAAGTAATCTTACACCAAGGCCTTCAATGGAAGTTTAAAAAAGCGATTAAAACAACTGTTTGGTTCAGGGCAACTTTTAAAAAGACATCGAAGCTGTTGAAGCCTATATTTCAATCCTAAGTTTCACTTTTAATGTAATTACTCATGTAATACACGCAATAGCTATTGGATGTCATGAAATGATAAATTGTTCAGTTGCACACAAAAAAGCGTACTTTTTCCCCGAGTTTCAATGCTGTCAATATCAATTCGGTCAAAGTTTTCAGGTCACGATGAATATGAAGATGAATTAAAATAGAAAACCGAGTCGAAAGAAAAGTTTATATTAATAAAAACTGTACGACTTCTTATATAATGATGAATAAATTTCACTTCAATTCGCATGATTCTTTATAGTTCATGTGTCATGGGAGGCATTTCGCAGGAAGTATGTACAGTGGCGGAAAAAATTAACGCAAAACTCATTGGCGTCTGAATGCGGCGTACACGGGAACTAATTGAAATCGCTTTTCCTTCGACAACTTGACAACAATGAGACAAGATATGGAAACCGGGAAGATTCAAACTCTCTATGATTACATATCGATTTTACGTGTCATGTAAATAGTCATACTAATAAGGTTTACGTTCGCGAGATCGTCTAGGAGTTATAAACGTGATGAGCTTGCTTCGACCCGCACTCAGTCGAGGTTCCAAATTCGTAGTTGATTATGTAGAGATTATTACCATATTTTTTTAGAGCTTTGGACCGTGTAAAAAGATTTTCTTGATTGAAACTTAAGAAGCAATACGATGAAAGCATTATTTGTTGGGACATAAAAATTTTTTATTCTCCTGATCAAATTCACTTACAATAAAACGTATTTCCGCGTGCAGGGAAGAGCTGTGGATGAACGTCGTTTTAATAGGCCTCAAACTACTTCCGAGAAATATGCTGCATTACAATTAACATTTTGGCGTAATATCCTGTGAATTTCAAGTTAAATAATGGGAAATCTGGTTGAATAGAATGGTTTCCATGTGGAGAAAATTTTTCTTTAAAAGTATTCCCAATAACTTAAAACCCTACGTAAGTTTCCGCCCTCGTGCATACAGGTCGTCTCAAACACTTAAATTTCTAAATTCCTCCTAAGGTAATATTATTTAATGTATGAAAACTACTTTCAACTATCCAGAACATTTTATTTGGTCCAGTTTTTAAAGGAAACATTAGAATTCCCTTTTTTCGTTTTGTAGTAAGAACCACTGGACGCGGATTCCTCTTGATCGATGAAGTAGCCTAGAGGGAGAGCGTTCGTCTGCGGCCAAGTATGCCTGGGGTTCAAATCCTGGCGTGGCTTCTTTTAGTGCCTTTATGATTAATCTACGTGATGTGACTTTATTGCAACCAAAACTTCGCAGGAATCCACGGAAGGCCCAGGGAATGGACATTGACCTCAACCATGAGTGTGTAAGTTTTACATATATTCGGGCTTTGCAAAAGAATCAGAGCGGTCTCCTTGGTCGTCGAATGAGATGTTTACTTCCCATTCTCGGGTACTCGGCCCCACTTGATTTCTACGTCCTGTCTGCCGTATGATGCTCATATCCACTCATTCGCCAATTCACCACTCGATGAAAAGCTATTCATGAAGGAGGGAATAGACCGGATCTCTGATTGTGTCAGTTACTCGATTTAGTGAAATTACCTGGTACTACATTCACCTTTAAATTACTTTGGAATGATTTAGTAAAGAGGGCAATTATTTTTATTAGGAATTAGAGTTTGGTTCTATCTGCCGAACTTGTAAATACCGATTACTTATCTGAGTGAGAGACCAAACAAGGGTGGAATTTTCTTCAAAATATCTTTAAAACGGTATTTGTAGCTTTTCCAGCATTGTTTTCTAGGTTTGCTAAGAGCAATACATTAAGCGTATAGTTCAACAGTTCAACTTATAAGATGGAGAATAATACTTAAAGGATAACGTAGATTAATGAATCACTTAAATACCTTTTGACATATTCGCAGTGAAAAATATTTGGCTAAAATTACGGAGTTAAATTTTATGAGGAGCATTTTTTTACCCATGCGTAAGTAATACTACGACAAAAATGCATCGAGTATCTTCCCCAATGAAAGTGATAAAATACTAAAAATCATCTTTTTCATGTGGCAAATAAGCAGTGATTAGATATTTTCCCTATGGTCATTTGTATACTCATAAATCCGCAGAGTAGTCAATGGGGTGCAAATTAGGAATGTGCACCATCAAAGATTATACGATTGCTACGTTCCTAAAGAATCTATTCCTCTTCAAATGCGTCGTAATATTATTGCTTCAATGGAAGTTAAAGTTGTGAGAGCCCCCACATGAAGATATTAACAGACTTTTTACAGGGTCATAAATTTCATCTCTTAGTGGAAAAGTATTTTAACGGATGCTGAAAAGGGACACTATAATGCTTTATTTAGAACGAGTGGGAAAAGGTAAAATGTATGTGTAATTCTCTCAATTTGAGTAATGTGCGCACATGATCACAGCAATTGATCATTGAGAAATATGCTGGTATTTACATAAAGAATGTGGATGTTTATTAGCCTTATAATCGATCCATCCCCCTCCATTCTCGATTTCCTAACCAAGTCTCTGTGACATGGAGTTTTACTTTTAAACACCAAATAAAAGTTCAGTGGGTGAAAGTTGACGGCGCAACACCTCTTCGGGTAATTTTTCGACAGATGTTTTTGCCTTTTACAAACCTATCATCCGATTCCTCCGCCTGGGAGAAAAATGAGGCATACTTAAAGGCTAATAAGATCTTTTTTTCCTCCAAGAATTTTGGGAGAGGCCGCTAAAACTTTGAAAAATATCTCGGCTTGCGCTGTCCGCTCTGCTTGTTCGTCTATCGACGCTCGTCTCAATGAAGTAGTCATCAGTAAACCTTGGCCAAGTTCCGGGTGGTGATGGTCGGGGTGGTTTGTTGTTGTGAATAACGCACAGGTTTCAAATACTTGCTGCACCAGAAAGAAAAGGCTCGTCGCGCTTCGAAAAAATTTGAAGTCCCCGTCGAATACTTTTAATGGCGTAAGAGAAGTCAAATACCACTTCTTTCCTGTGAGTTAAACGCCTGGCGTCCGAAACATTATCTATGGCAGAAAAGGTATTTCCCGCAATGCAAGGGGAAAGTAAGCTCTCATTAAAGGCATACTATTTCCCAAATCAATATAATGCACCCTTCATACATTCCGATATTGAATGGATTAGTATTGGTGGAGCTTTGTATCGACACGGGGAAACCTCTAGGGATCCTCAAGAGTCCTCCAAAATTGCTCGTTGCTTTAACTCAGACTAAAGGTGGCTGGCCTCCAAACCCATGCATAATGGGAACTAATGGCGTTTGATTGGAATGGTCTGGGCTGATGAGGTGAAATCTGAGAACTACTCCTTTCTGTTTGTATTCCCGGGAGAGTAGTATGCTTTTTCCTATCCGTATAGTCATTTTAAACGTTCGTAGACAATACCACCGCTCATTTTAAGAGTAACTTAGTCCACAGTAACACATGCGGACGCAAATTAATTCACCGAAAGGTTACGAATCATCATCTTAAATTTGCCTTGACATAAGAAAGCTCAGTAGTTGTTACTGGGTTGCAAACCTGAATCGCAATTATGGTTCTTCATAATAACATTGTTGGAGTACGCTCATGATTTTGAAAACGTGATCATCATCAAGAAAGATCGGGTACTACATAGCAGTGGAGTGCGCTCCCAGGACCTTGTGCATTGCCCTACCAATGCGGCTTGCCATTTGGATGACAATTATGACCATAAGAAGAAAAAACCGTGATCCCACCCCTGGTCAAGACATTTTTGAGTTTTTCATTCAATTTCTGGTCAATTAAAATTATTTTTATTCGGCATATTTTATCTCTTTTGTATTTAAAAAATTACATATTATCTGCCAGTCATTGCTGCTACACATTACATTCATTCATATTAGCAATATGAGAAAATTTATATAAAAGCTCATTTGCATTCATTAAAAATCGAACACGGACCACTCTTTAGCTAGCCAAATACATCTGACAGCTACAACATTAACTTTACCTATTAATGTATTTCATTAATGATATTCTACTCCAAACTGAAGTCTTTTAAAAGGCTTTTTGTTAATTTCATATGTGCGGTGAATTTATAGCTAAGCATGTAAGATATTATGCAATCATACATATGTTATCCATCACTACACCTAATTTGGGCAAACTTTTCTGAATGTTTATTCGTATATTCTGCATTTACTAGATAAAGCGTAACAGTGGACAGCTCGTCACCAAGCTTCCTGTGATAAGATGAAAGAAATATCGGGAAAATATGCCTAGATTATTCAGTATCGATGCGAGCATACATTTATTTTTATTTCGCGAAATTATATTTTACGTATGTTTTCATAGTTTAATCCCATTCTGACGAACTAAAGACGATATTTATATTGGGTCAAGAACGATTCATTAATAAATATCCGTTTTGAATTTAATGAATATCCGTTAAAGGAACCTCGTCAATCTACAAATGGAAAATCGTGACAAATTACATCACGTAGACTATACTTATTTCAATTAAATCTTTTTTGTTTCGACATTTGGTGCGGATAAATCTCGATTTATATCATTTCGGTGAAAGAGACATATGACGCGTCATTCAAAAAGGTCCTCGGAAAGTCGACTACAATAAATATCCCTTGGTGGTAGAAGATGAAGATTTTAGCATATTGTATACTGAATTGGGTGGGATAGTGAATATGTTTTATAATCAGTCTTTCTGTATAAATGATATCATTCGACGTAATAACCATGCTGAAGCAAACACAGCGATGCACCGTGACTGAATGTGCGAATAATATGAGACGAAAGCTCAAAAATAAGGCAATTGATGACTAAGTTCTAGGCTCCGACAAATGTGAGCTCCATTGCGGATTTCAAATATTTGCGGAAGACGATGTTTTCCTCAGTGTTGCCAGTCTTTGGAGTGTGTACAGCTCCTAGAAGTCCCAAAAAATGCCGCATTCTGGCGCGCGAAAAATTTTGCGTTAATTTTTTCCGCCACTGTACAATAAATACTTAAACGGGAATAAATATTTCCATCGCCACTATGAAATCAGTTCTTTGGCACCACGGCTGACAAGTAAACTCTGTTGGGGACCATATACCCGCCCGCCCCGCCCATTCAGGAGTGAGTCATCACCCAAAGGGGCTCAATGTTGTTATCGTCATCCTCTCACCCTGCAAACTGTTGAGCCAAAGAAGGGCGCAGATGTCGCAAAAAGTTTCACGCCGGCCCTTCTCCCTTCGCCAAAGGCTTCCTTTCTTCACGGATCCTCGCGCAGGTTGACAGGGCATGGATTGGTGGTTAGTTTCCAGACAATTCTCTCTACTGAAAAATATACAAAAGCGGCTGAGGGTAAAATACTAGTCGGACGCGGATAGGAATAGTATCAATTTAACGCCGTCACTGCATAAGCCAAGTTAAAGTACTATTGTTTTTAAGTCCGTAATTAATAGAAAAATATGATTTTTCATCACTGTTTCCTAAATTCAACAGTATTCGGATATACTGGAATCATCATAACCACTGGTACACACACAAATGACGAACGTTTTTCACGACACCGATGTATTGTCACATAATGAACACGGGTTTTATTATATGTTTAGTCAAGTAACACTGGTTTACAAAAGAATCTTTCTTTCTGTCGCACAAAGGAAAATATCTTATCTTTAAGGGAATTTTTACGCTGAATCCAAATATGTGTTTTTTACCCCTCAGCCTCAGTTTTCACGAGACACCCGGAAAAACCCATAACAACCCTGATTATCCATGTATATCAATTGTAATAAAACACGCACTACTCCATTCCTAATTATCGTAGAAAAATGAATCCAAAATACCGATACCGTACATGATTTAGGTTTTGTCTGAGGCGGTGACGCAGACAAGAACTCAAATTTTTCTCTCCGTGCGGGTTTACTAACGGGCTCGGGGCAAAAGAAATTAAAAATCAATTTTTCATTAGAGTTCGTGTCTGCGTTACCACCCCAGAAAATGCAATTAAAAATGTATGCATATGAAACATATCACATATATCACAAAGCTTACAGAGGAATGCTTCCCCGCAAAGTTCTCTTAGATTAGGACGGTGAACTTCCATTTTTTGTATTTCTCTCCAGATTTATCTGCCAGGGAAGACGTTGATTCCACACATATTAAACTCAAAAATCTGTCAGTGCACGAAACAATAAAAGAAATGAATAACGTAAAAATAAGTTCAAGTTTAGAAAATACTCCAAAAAATATTTTCTTCCCGATTTCTTGAGAAACTTTGCCTCAGGAACGTCTCTTCGTAAGGTCCACAGTAGTCGGACAGCATTTCAGCACTCCCATTTCCCTTGACACCGCTTTTACGTTTGTGAGGTATCCTTGTCAAAGCGTTCACCACCCTCGTACCAAAAGGCGCCATTGTAATTTGAGACAAAGTCCAAATGATCGTTGAAGAAATGCAGTTTTAGTGACGTGTTACATCGCATGCGGTGGCATGATCTCAGCAATTCTTGTGTAATATCGCAATAGTTTTCGGCCTTATGATAGCCTTTAAAGTTCTCGTAGATACTCGTAAAAGACAGCCATGCCATGTTTTTCAACATCACTAAATAGTTAACGAAATTATCGTAATCCATTAATTCACTTATACGGAGTCCTACGGTGATTCCTACCTTAATTTTGGCTTGGGGAATTTCTGTTGTAAGTATACATGAATCCAAGCGATGTTTTGCCATGACTTTAACGAAGTTTTTGTAGAGTTCTCATTATATGAGCAGTGGAGGGAGATACACAGTTTGCGGGTCAACAATCTACATCTACATGGGACGGTTCGTCAAATTCTTCTATCCAGGAAGTCGTGCATTGCGAGTAAACAGTTTTTTCTCAGAATAGTGATTTTTCTTGCCTCTGCTGTCCCAACTGCTGACCAAGCAGAATTGCAAGCATGCACTTTGAGGTCTCCTAATATTATCCAGGGCATGCGAGGGGCCCATTTCTGACCTTTGTCACCTACTTCATATCCGACATAATGTTCGTAGCACTTCTTCAAAAGCGGAGTAAGTCACTGTTTTTGCGATTTCCCAGTGAACTCAAGAACCACAAGAATCAGGGCTATGAACACACGCACGAGGCATTTTCTTCTTCTGAATTAGCAAAGCACAAGGCATCATTAATTAAGATGAATAACAACTGCCTCTTCCAAACCCGTCAGAACTCCATACTGCGACGCAAGTCGCAACATTGAGCCTATCTTTTGAAATAAAAACACGTTGAAATTGGACACATAAGCCGTCTATGCTGGTTGGCTCGGGTAGTTCCATCAAGGGAAAGAAAACTGAAGCCATTAGGATTTCCACTGTTTTTATTTCTCATCGAATCACGGCGTTACATCAAACACAACTCCCAGACTCATGCGACACTCAAATACGGACTTCCTTGTCGGCTACCCTCCATATTTGTCCTGACGTAAATCGTTTATATGGAATAAAACACACATACGGGTTGCTTTGTACATATGATAATGGAGAGATTGTTGTGTGGTTTTTAGGAGAGGAATCTGATGACTGTACGAGAGACTGTACGAGACTTTTCTCAGGATCTCCAATTGTAATTAAAAAGAAAAAGTATTGAACTAAAAATAAGTGCGAAGTGTTATGAAATAGTTTAATTCAATCGCTTCGACACGATAGTCCTGCTTGGCGTGTCCTCTCGACCTCTGTCTGCTCCTCTCAGTAGACCCTCATAGCCAGGGTCCTCTGCTCCATGTGGATCACCCACTCATCGCCCATTCTTTTACGAAATTACATATCCTGCGATGAGTTTGAAAGCCCTTCCCCCCTTCGAAGTCCTCCCTTCGCATGAATCACTCAATGTAGGATTTGAGAGAAAAGGTCCCGAGGCTGGTGTCATTCCAAGGGCAAGTCAAGCAGGGCGAGATTCATTGGCAATATTGCCACACGACTCGCAGTTACGAGCTGTGGCGGAGGATAAGTTTATGATATCAAGGACTGATATTAGAATACCATGTACATAGTTTTATTTTCAAGAACGACCTCCACAGAACAAGGGAATCTTTACCTGTAAATTAGGCATTTACCATTTTTGAGAGAAATTTGGAAGAATGCGGTAGCGTAGAATCACAAAAATAGTCCCATATAAAAAAGACGGAATATACTTTCGAATTCAGCACCATCAACCTAGATTTCACCACCTACCACTTTCCTTGTGACAAAAACATTGTTGACCTATGACATCCACCAAGGCATTCTAAACTTTATTTTTCTTCGGCAAGATAGAGAGAGCACATATCGACTCTAATTCTGATTCCAGCGCCTATTTTACATCGTCACAGGGCGGACCAACTCTACAGAGGGTCTTGCTAACCGTAAG
Organism: Ceriagrion tenellum; assembly: GCA_963169105.1. Classification (NCBI taxonomy): domain Eukaryota; kingdom Metazoa; phylum Arthropoda; class Insecta; order Odonata; family Coenagrionidae; genus Ceriagrion; species Ceriagrion tenellum. The sequence goes on from OY720643.1 coordinate 120,224,540, forward strand.
CCAGAGTGACCGACGTTTTTTTTCAGCATATCCTATTTAACTCAGACTGGAGGCGACACAAAACACTGAACGGCTGGCTGCATGGTTACAATTATCATTTTGCAATAAAATTGCAACATGATTCGATTTAAATAACTTTTGTATGAAGCTGATAGCTGTAGAATGATTTAATAAATAATATGACTGGCTTATAAATAATCCACACAGAGATCTTTTAAAACAAATCGATTTTTTCCACGAAAATTATAACTACCAAGGATGAACTAACAAGCAATGAATACTGCCTAAAATGTTCTCTTTCTGGGCATTATTTGCGTTCTACATTTTGAGAATATGATCTGGCTTCAAAGGAGTCACTTCTTTGTAACAAATTTCCTCCTTCGCAGCTTGTTCTTATACTAATTACATTTTGTAATCGACTTGCTACGGTACTTCGGTGACTAACGTTCAGTGAAAGACCGGACATTTTGGCCGGCAAAAAGCAAGATATTTAGTTAGGATTAAGTTAAGTTCAATGATAAGTTACGTCAACATGAAGTCAATATAAGGTCTTCGGCTGCAGCATATTGACTACTTTTATTTTCACAGCAGTTGTGATGAAGGGCTCACAGCTTTGTTGTTTTATTTCATTTTTTTGCGCGTCAGAGTTATAATTCAGTCTCCGAAGCCCTCGAATGCTTAAATTACAAGCCCGCACCAATTCAATGATCTTACTTCTCCGCCGAATACATTTTTATTCCGAGGTATTGAAGTAATGAACGGCTGGATTATTTTCCCATAATTCCACAAGGCGTTAACTGAAAATATTAACTGGCTGATGGCTTGATATGAACACTCGGGATGATATTTCCCAGCTGTCGATTAATACTGATATGATTTTCGAGTTCTGCAGCATTGGGAATATGTTAGACTCTTCACATCTCTTTCTAATTGAGGAAACTTGAGCTCTACGGCCTCTTACAATATATAAAATACAAATAAATAATAAATCTCCAATGGCCATAATATTTGGCATCACTCGTCAAAAGAAAGAAATTAAAGTTTACTGTGTTGGTTTAACGAAAACGTCAGTGACGAACCCCAGTCTCTTAACCAGAATACCCTCCTGTGATGGTTTACGGGAAAGTGACTTCCTCGCCAGTGACCACACTGAACACACAGAAACACACACACCCCCAAAAAAGGGATCCTTCGCAAGGGCTAATGGGACCCCGCTAAGGATGCTTGGGGTTATAACCTGGGATCCTTCGAAGGGCTAATGAGACCCCACTAAGAATGTAAGGTTATTCACACATTCACTCTCACAAACACTCAAAATCACTCACTCATACACACAAATGGGCCCAACTCGATTCAAACTAGACTCAAGATAAAACTAGATTCAAGGAACACTTAACCCACTTTAAATATAACAGACCGGAAAAATCCAGCATCGCTCAACACTTACTCAATACAGGACATCAAACATCAGAAAACAACCTCCGTCTCATCAAACAAACACCTAATTATTTACTTGACGCATACGAAAGTCTCTACATGAACAAATTTAAATCTAACATAGTGAATAACGACAAAGGACCTATTCCATACTCGCCATTCTTTTCAATTTTAGAGTAAAGTCTTACGAACGGTCAAATGTTCAACGGCTCCACCGTCCCCTACTCGTCCCCCCCCCTCCGCCCTAAATACCACCTCTTCAACGGTTACGTCTTCACTTCCATTCACTCCCTTTCCTCCTAACGTGCCCCCTTCCCAACCCCCCCTTCCGCCGCCAATAACTTCAACACACCGTCCCCCACCCTACTGTCATTGGTTCCTTTCCCCTTTCCTATTTATCATTTATCGTATTTATACAACGTCTGTCCTCAGTATGTTACACTTTCAACCTTGTGTTGCTAGTGTTTTTTCCCCTTCAGTTCGCTGAAGAGGGCCACCTTGTGGCCGAAATACGCGGATCCGACACTCACCCTCGTCCGTGTTTGTGTGAGTATTTTGACCACGCTCTTTTTGAGCTAGATTCTCCCAGAAGTGGGGCCCATTTCTGTGTGTGAGTGAGTGATTTTGAGTGTTTGTGAGAGTGAATGTGTGAATAACCATGCATTTATAGTGGGGTCTCATTAGCCTTTCGAAGGATCCCAGGTTATAACCCCAAGCATCCTTACCGGGGTCCCATTAGCCCTTGCGAATGATCCCTTTTTTGGGGATGTGTGTGTGTGTCTGTGGTGATCACTGGCGAGGAAGTCACTTTCCCGTAAACCATCACAGGAGGGTATTCTGGTTGAGAGACTGGGGTTCGTCACTGACGTTTTCGTTAAACCAACACAGTAAACTTTTCTTTCTTTCTTTTGACGAGTGGTGCCAATTATTATGGCCATTGGAGATTTATTCTTTATTTATATGTATTTTGCACATCTCTCTCTCTCTTTCTCCATCGTAACAGCGAGAGAACGTCTAGTCAAATAAAGAGTTCTTACTAAAGTAAATAAAACTCGAAAGCCAAATCAGCACTTAACTGGGTGACATGAAGTCTATCAATCCGTTTGTATGCTCACGTCAACCAACCACAGCTGAAACACGGCTACTAGTTAAGTTTAGTTGCAGAATAAGAAACATTAATAATTCGCTAGTTCTCGCAATTTAAGAGATTACAAACGATTATGAAGTTTTGTGTAAAAGCTTGTTTAGACGTACCCAAACTACTTCCGTAGGCAAATATTATAAGATAATATGCAAACAGCACCTCTAATGAAACACACGAGTAATAAATCGCAATTCTTAAGCACTTCCAGCCAAAATATAAAAGTTATGACACCGATGCCAACAGTTCGCTTTTGCATAACGACGGATATTTAAAATGATGTGGTAAAACAATGAAGACACTCATTATCAACAGATTGTTTAATACATAAAACCAAAAAGTCCGTTTATTTTCGCAAGCACGAATTCGACTTTACATCTCCGCTAACACGGGATGACTATTTATCGAAAGCACTTTCCTTTAACCACTATCATTTCGAGCTTCGCCCGCGAGTCACACAGAAACCTTCAACATTGTATGTAATCGTGTAAATGGCAATACGCTTTACCCGGCCGAGGGTTTTGCCAAAAACTGGAAATATTCCCCCATTCCCGTATTAAATGTTTCCTCATTAAGTCGTAAGGTGACGAATAAATCTCTTCCAAGGGAGAACCAAAACACCAAAAGAACATTTTTGACAAAATCCACCTAATACTAAGCACACATACTTGGGAAATCCTAGTTCCAAACTTGGGAGCATAATTCAAATGTGTCTACGCGCGGCGTTTCACACATTCATTATAGTGACGCTGCCAATTTAAGACACTCAAGAAAGGTCATTGAGAACTTCGGCTTTATTCAAATATGGTAACTCAGGTCGCAAAGATAAAATATGTATCATACTTAAGATTTGTACTCTCGCGTAACTCACAACGGAGTTACACGTGTTTCAGTGATGCGGTTGACGACAGCGTCCCTTTCTAATCACTTTCCAGATGAGAAATTAAAGTGCATCACTTCGTGAAGGGAAGTAGATCCTATCGTTTTTAACTTCAGATGAGTTGGTGCACAAGGACACAGTTTCTCCATAGCCATTATTGAAAAACGTTACCGTTTTTTTTACTAATCCCCGAAACGAAGGAACATCGTGGCAGATTCGTGGGAACGACGGAGTAGCTACGGGAACGGAACGGTAAACATGAGGCATAGAATAAAGTTTCTGCATCACGCGGGAGGAATCCATCGGAAATAAAGTAGGCTGGAAATTAAACATTTCCACATTATTTAACGCATAGAGTTTTCTGTGTCCGAGTCGGTTAACACGCCAATATTTCGAAGGTCATTCTTAATGTTCTTATGCCCTCGAACTTTCATTAGGCGATCGCCCGAAAACGCAGTTGTAGACGGCGTCACATTGCAAGCAGGAGAAAAATGGTCCTTCACGTGAAAAACCTTCGCGTCAATTTCTGATTAATGGTTCGTCGCCCGCTTGCGGTCAATGGTTCTCACACGAGAGAGGAGATCATGGCCACCGAAGTCTGATGGAGAGCTTTTTACGGCACTGAGGCGGGGAAACATCAAAGGGGAGGTGAATGACGCAACGAAGCGACAGACAAACTCATCCATACACAGGCGACACGAGAAAGTCTTGAGAGGCGGAGGAAAACGTAGGACATGCACAACGCGGGAAAAATAAGTTTTCCAAAAGCTAATGAATTGAATATCAATCAATCGACGGACCTAAATTTTAATATGACGGCGTTGGCAGGGATCAAGGTTGCGCTACTTCTAGCATTAAAAATGGCCTGAAATAATTTTTGTGGTAATCTTTGATCGCACAGGGTTTTGCAATTTAAATTGTTCTAATGATGTCAATAAAATAATTCTGAATTACAAAGTAAGATTATAAAGAGTAATATGTAACTTAGGAGCAGAAACAAAATTTGATAAAAAATACGTACCGACTGATTGTTCTGGAAACATGAAGATAATAGCATAACTTCCACGGAGGGATAGCTAAACTAGGTATATAATATTGCAAGACGAAAATAGAAAACAAAACGAAATTTATTCCCGGCAACGACCGAAGAAGTTTTGAGTGACTAAATCGATGAAATAATACCATAAAGAAAGCCATATCAAAAGATGAAATTAGTGGGAATCGGCCATTGAAATTTGTGCTCTTGTCTTGCATCTGAATATTTGAGAGGTCAATTTAAGACTGGATATTAAAAAATAAGTGCTTCACACGAATAAATACACAAAAAAGTAAGAGGTAATCATCAATAATTTCAGAATTTCTGAGGTTTCTGTGCGCGTATGTTGCTTGAAACTGTTGAATATGTTAAGCATAAGCGGATGGAAACCCGAAAATAATGGAATCATCAAATCGTCGCGGACACTTACGAGCTAACATTGTAAGAGATAATCCCTAACAAAAGTTACCAAAACTACCTTTGATCATAATTGACAAAAAGTACCTTTCGAATACGATGCATTTTTTTTAAATCAAATACCATTTTATCGGTAAATGTCTCTTCTATGAACTAAGCATGGGTTTCCAACGAGCAAAAACTATTACACACTAAAAATTTGCACGCACGACTTGTCGAAGCCGGAGTTTCTTTCGAAGGACTCAAAAAAAAGGTTTTTCTAATTATTTCCACAATTATAACTTCAATTCTTATTAAAAGTGGTCACAAATTTCCTGAGAAGCATGCTTTATGAATGTTTCATTTGCTTAAGTTAATTAAAGGAACACTAGGGTATTTTAAGGATTAATCCAAGACACTCAGCATCGCCATGATGAAACATAACTGGAGTTTGGCTCAAAACTTCGAGAATAAATGAACTGTTGATCTCACTAAACTTTCAGAAACTTCGTTACCCACAGTTTCGCAAGACAAAGCTCTTCGTACACGACATTCGAACCGTAGAACACAATCAAAACCTTAAGAAATACTTATGTGAACTGTGGACAATTGAGAATGAACTGAATATTCCCAGAGAATTTTATTTACATTGCATCGTGAATTTAGGACAGATACGTGACTGTACCAGTTCAAGCTAAGGAAAAGTAACCTTTCCGCAGGCGACGACCCGATGACCGATGTGGCGAAGAGTGCAAGAATCCGAGCAGATGGAAATGGGGTAAACAAAGTCAAAATAATTAACCCTCCTCCACCGTGATTGGCCGGGACGGCACACTATTCACCTTCATTTTCAGATATCACGACCAAAGAGACTAATTATGAACAGGTTGAAAATATAGTTTGAATCAGGAAATGTACATTTTTGGTGGCAACTTAGAGAAACTATTAAATGGCGCGGATCTCAGCAGCACCTCCCGTGGCCATCTCGAAAAGCATGTTTATGCAGTATTCATGCGCACAATGAAGCATAACCCAAAAGCCGTTGAGACAGGCTAAGGAGGAGCGCTGAAGCTCTGCCACGTGGCGCACAGCGCGTAGAATGAAAGTCCTTTGGCCCGCGGCTTCTCACAGATCTTGACCGAGGAATAGCAGAGAGTGGTGTAGAGACTTTACACTGGAGCCAAACCACTCTGCTCACTTTACTACAGCATTTGAAGATAAATAATTATAACATTTACAAATGTTGTGATTGAAACGTCACCGGTACGCAGAGGAGACCATCATTTTGCAACACAAGTTACTAAACCTTGACGTCGTGAGTGAATTGACTGCGAATGGTGGGCGGAGACGAGAGAAAAATAACAAGAACCTTAGCTAGTTTTATTACCTACCTTCAAGCAAGAACCTTTATATAACAACAAGTATTACAATTGAAACGAAGCCCGTAGGCTAAATACCGTTAACTTGATCTATAGAAGACGATCACAAGTCACAACTGCAGCACAGAAGGTCCCTTCTCGTCCGCGGTCAGTTTCAAAAGAGGCTGGGCCCAGCGTTGAGACGATGCGGCTGGCGATTGAGGGGGGTCAGCTGACCAACGCAGGAGTTGGGGGTGTAGGGGAAAGCCTTGTCAGGTCGTTGATTGGTGGAGGAAATGGCGCTGGCGTTAAGTCCGTCAGAAAAGGGTGCGCCACTATCACTTTCAGTATAAAAGTGAGTTGATTGTTCCATCGCGAACAGCGAACAGCGAACGCGAGACAGCGAAGCGCGAGGAATAGTCGCGACGGCGTTGCGAGTTTTTGGGGTTCGCGAGTTTTTTGGCGATGAGTGGTTTTTCTGGCAGAGTGCTTTTTGCTGAGTGGGAGGGGGGAGATTTTGGCACAAGTTTACTACCGAAGAAAGATTAGCCGAAATAATAATACCATGAACGGTTTGATTATCGGCCGAGTATCACCAAGAGATTGAGAGTGAGAGAATAAAATAAATATCCCCACCAACTCACTACCGATACATTTACTGTTCCGCTCGCTGTTACGTCTCTTGCCCGAATGAGCGCTCGCCTAGCTCCCCTATGGGCGTCCAATTTCCTCAGGGTACATGAAAACGCAAGAATAAAATGAAGGACAAGATCGTAACCACACCTATGGTGTGAAATCTAAGATAGTAACGCCGCAGGAGGATTTCATTCGCCAAAACCCAACCAAATATTAAACTCTACTAGGGGTGAATGCGTTATCAACGATGAAATTAGTTCACAGCTACATTCATGAAATTTTAAATAATCGCAAAAAGAAAAAATGGGCAAAGACAAACAAGACGACGGTGGATTGAATATTTTTGGTGGAAAAATAGCGCGGGCCCCGAATTATTAAAGGTAAGAGGTCAAGAAAGCGCCCAAGGGAGCCAACCGTGCCACGTGCAGGCACCAAAACAAGGGCCTGAGGTTTGTCGAGAGACAGAAAGGGAGAAAGAGGAACTGTAGGTGTAGAGTGAGGAAGCGCGAGCAAGGATGAGGATCGGTGGAATGAGCGACAGGAGGAGGGGAGGGTTTGTTAACGTGGGATAAGGTGGGGAGCGCGGGGGGGTGGTTTGAGACGAACAATGGAGTCGACGGGAACGGAGAGGAGTGTAGCAGAGGCAAAGGGGTAAGAGAGAGAGAGTTTAAGGTAGTCCGAGCGAGATAGTTCCCCAGTCGTTATAGAGAGCATATTCGAATTATATGCTTTAACTTCACCAGCTGAAGGACACATCAATTATATATTGCATTATTAATGGCGCAATAATATAGTTTTATATGACAGAAATGGCAAGTCATTTAATGAAAATATCAAAATAATTCTTTAACTTGACTCATTTTTTTCGCGCGGTGCGTTTGAAACTCCATCGAAACGGAAGGTTTTTTTGTGATCCCGAAGAACCTACTGTGGTGACAATATGATTAATATTTAAAAAATAGTTGAAAAAACATACAAACTAAACAATGTTAGTTTTTTTACGATATTTAAGTGTTAGAAATTCCTCACTTTGTAAATAACGTCTTTCTGGAGTGCATACACGTACCATTTCCCATTTAAAAGGGCAGGTATTTTTTGGCAAATAACTCCGAAAGTAATGTGGTAACAGGTTGAGTTCTTGGTGTCACTTGAAGGATGAGATATTTTTCTTTAAAATGAAACCAAATTCATTGACTTCTAAGTAAAATGATATTACGCTCAAACTACCTTAAGCATCAAAGCGGTTTTAATTTTACACGTACCCTCCCCCCGCACCTCCCCTAACCCGTTCTTCGCACACCATCTCCGCCCTAGCCTCCTCCTTCCCCCGATCCCAGACGATGCACAAGACTAAAGCATGGGAAAACCCTGCTAAACTACAACTACATATTTACAGAGAGTGAGGGAGGTGACCCGCAAGAAAGTGGCTGACTGGCGTCGACGCGAGCGACAAACGGAAGGGGAAACGCCGAAAATAAAAAAAAGGTAACTAACAGTTGGATCTGGATAATTAAGTGCCTTAAATCGAATGCTAAAGATTACCCAAACAAGAAGGCGGTATCAAATAAGCAACGGTGTTTAGCGACAATAACTCGAGGAGAATTACAAGCACTGACTATTTCACTAAGTTCCAGTGTCAAGATCCTATTATATTCCTCCAAAGCAAAAGCTCAACGATCAGCTGAACCAGTTCCTACCATTCACTCGCTCAAATATCCACGATTATTAATCCAAAATTACACTTTTGACATAAGTATTAGTCATTTATAAATAATAACTGAAGCTACTAATATCGTTCTGAAACGCTTACAGACTTCTTAAGTCTTCTTAAAATTTTACGCTTCTGTAGGGGAGCTGTGACCAAATCTCGAGCTTCATAAGCTCTAGTCGACAAATACAACGTATCAAGGATACTATTGGCACTAGGATTATTAAAATGAAGTTTAAAATACGCCTGTAACGACCATCAAAGTTAAGCAGAGCTAACATTATTTCCAAAGAATTTCTTTTGCAACGATTCTTTAAAAAATTGGAAGGAGTAAATAAATTCACTATTGCAACCAAGGCGACTCGCACTCGGGACCGGGTTAAAAAGCACTTTATGATGGAAGAAAACACGGAGAGGCCTCAATAGGAATTACATTTCACCAGAAATTGAAAAAATCGATATTTTCTTTGGATAAAATAAGGAGTTAAATCAAACTTGCTCGAAACAAAGCCCAATCTCAGGCACAAGTGGCAATGGCTATCTCCTACTGCTACTCGTCAACTTTTCTCACTCTCATTATAACCTGAAATACAATTCGAGAAGTGACGTGACTCACGAAGGGACAAAATGTGATGATTGTTCATTGCGCACAACAATTCAGGCGAAATAAATTCGCCTTCCGCAACGAAGTACCGTGTACATGGACTGAAGAACCGCCAATCAGTGAGCGGGGGTAGTTCAAGTAAATTAAGAGAGCCCGGGAGCAAACCCTACGAGAACAACAGAAGCCGACTCGTCGCCACCGAGTCTGTTTTGAGAATTGGCTCCTTTGTGAGTTATCAGCCGAGGGAAACTATAAGGAATTCGACCGTGCCCGCTCGCTTCTCTTGGGCAAGTAAATTACGGCCGTGGAAATTACGCTACATAGAAACTTCCGCAGCGTAAGTACAATGAAAACCTGAGTGGAATACCCTGGAGAAGCATTACATTTATACGTAATGAGGTACAACAAGTACAATTTCTATTAGACAATCAGCAATTATGACATATTATCATAAAATTAACGTTAAGCCAAAGGGCCAACTTTTCAGCTACTAGCCTGAAGATGCTCTACATGTAATGATTACGTTCATTAACGGTGATGTATGTCACAAATTTTGTCGCTTTGAGAGACACGGAAAAGAGTAAAAACCAATAGTCAAAGCCTAAGCCTCACTAATTGGATTAAAGAATTCACAAAATAATAACAAAAACATATATTCGACTAAACCACTGCCGAATAGAGTAATAGCTTAAGCACGGCTAACTGTACGTCAAAATACATTGGCGTGGCATTTAAAAGCTAACAGGGCTGAATGGAAAATATCTTTAATAGTTGCTGATAACAGAACATCCTATTGACGAGGGCCAGTAAAGAACTCATAGCAAGCAAGTGGTGGAAATACCTTCCGACAGAAAAAACACAACAATTGAGATCCCAGAGACAACGGGAGCACGACAAGGGGGGCGGGGGAAGGAGATTTCTCCCAAACGATGCATCCGTAAGAGAGGAACTACCACAACTTTCTGGTTTTCCTCGCGATGAAGAAATTCTTCCTGAAAGACGACGGAAAAAACAAACCACAAAATATACAATCGCATGACCTCCAGTATGGGTAAGGAAAAAAGAAAGAAACGGCGCAGGCATATTCCGATAACAAAGTGACGGTCATCAAGGAAATGAAGGGTGAAAGAGAAAGCAAAGGTAAGGTGCTCGGGTGCCCGCATTCGTCGAGCGTGTGGCAGTCAAGGTCCTCGGCGGCAAAGTGGAATTGGTTTAAGTGTGCTGAAGGGAGGGGGGGGGGAATAGAATTAAGAATGGGGAGGGATGGAGGGAAGTGGCGCCACAGCTTGTCGAAATGAGGAAAGTAGCCGCGGGAAAGTGAGAGATAAAGGTTGACAACTTGAATGAGGAACATGCTGAGGTCACACAATTTACGAAATGTAAACCGTCATCAGGAGACCAGTACATATACACATTAGCCCCTGAAGTACATGATAAAGGTCACTTCATGGACTAATAATAATAGCCATTGTCTGCGAAGAAAGCAGTCGTAAAAAAATGAGAGTGAATCACCTGGTTTAAAACAATCGCAGCGACGCCTTCATTGTACACCAATTGCAATATGGACTAGATGGTCAATTCTTGTAAAGAAAACTAAGGGAAATCAACTACTTTTTCCTTGTTAGAACCCATTTGTCATACGCTGCCTCTATTTAGGATCCATATAAGGTAGGCTTTAAATAGAGTTATAACGCGTGCAGAGAAGATCAGCAAGATATGTTTAAGACAGTTATGATGACCCCGTTAGTGTTACAGACCACCTGCAACAGCTGGGAAGGGAATCGCTTCCAAACCGTCCATTGAACATTAGACTTCATATTTTATGTAATTCAGAACCAATTTATTTTCTGACTAAGTAATTATTATCGAACGAACTCCAACAAACTACGATAGAACAGATCATGAGAAGACTTAATTAATGAAAGCATTAAGCATCACAGGGCCGTCAAGAAACCCTCCATGACCGAAATCCAGAGAGAAATCAGACTAAATTTTGCCAGCCGGTATACTGAAATGGACCAATCCTTTTGGGACCTAGTTATATTTTCGGAAGAAAAAACATTCCGAAGCAACCACGATGGGAAGGTTGAACTTTGGCGTCCAAGAAATACAAGGTAATAGTTATTGTTACTTTGTGTATGAAGTTATTTGTTGAGTGCCAAATTTTATAAAGAAGTTACACTTAGATAATTTCTTTTATAGATATAGCCCAGAGCATTTAATTAGAACGCAAAATCCTGGTCGCATCAGCCAGTCATCAAGTTTCTGGGGGGCAATTTCTGCAGCAGGACCAGGGCCGTCAGTGAAAACCCCAGCAATAATGAATTCTGAGGACTATGTTCAAATATTAAGGGCTCATTTGCTGCCTTACCTAGATGAAATCGATCCCGAGAGTGAGGAGGTGGTTTTTGTCCAGGACCGTCCGTCCGATCCACAAAGCGAACATCACAAAGACGTTTTTTGAGGATAATTCTCGACTTTGCGTTTTACCCTAGACAACTAACTCCCCGGACCTATCCCCCTATTGAGAATGTGTGGGGTATCATGGTGAATGAGTGGCATTACGACGGAGAAATAACCAAGGAAGCTTTAAAAGCCCACTTGCGGGATGTTTGGAATTCTTTAAGCCGACGTCCCCGTGTAATAGAGCATTTGGTTGGGTCAATGAAATCACGATTACGATCTGTAATTGAAAATATTGGTGATATAACAAAATATTAAAGTTGTCCTCTGATGATTGAGCATTTTATTTAAGATTTCTGTTCCCATAGGTAATATACTGAAAATAACTATCCCAAATTACGTAGTACACTTTTATTCCTGACCTTATGAAATCTTGACTCATTCCCATTGACTTTCACTGCAAAATGAACGCCGGCTATTCGTTGTCGGAGGGAGAAGGTCACGCTAGGGTCTCTTAGCGTATACAAAATACAGTCACGTTGTGCTAGTCGGAGCAGTAAAATTGGCCCCCAAAAGTCATGGAACGCGTATGCAGTGCGCGAAACTCCATTTCAGCAGAACACGGAGATGGTCGCGCTCACCGTGTGGACCGACTTTTGAAAGTGATGGTACGTGAATTCGTATGTCATACATCAATATCAATATTGCTAAGATGGTGCTACCGTTAGGTAAATGTTCTAATTTCCCCATTTTTTAGCATTACCATTATTATTCCGACAAATCTTCTACAAATATTGATTGTTTATGTATAGAAAAATCAGGAATACATGCTTGTCATACACTTGCCACACGTAGTAATACACCACAAACTTGCACATATCCCTCATAAAATCATTTGTACACACTGCAGCTTCACCACATCAAAGTTTAACTGACTCCATCCAATCGCAAACGCATTTTTCAAATAAGTAGATTACGTTTGGACTCTACAGTGGACTCGGTTGTTTTTATAGTTGTAAAAGTTACTTAATACACAATTAAGCCTTCTAGGATATCGACGTGTTTACTCATTGTAGGGTGACTTACGGCTAAAAGATCTAATATTTTATTACCTCTTGTAAGTTCGTTCACTACTCGAGTAAGAGAGTGGTGTGACAGTGTATTAATCAAAGCCTCACTTACATTACGCTTCCTTAAACTTGTTTCAACGCTATTGGATTTCCTATTTATAGCTGGAAGGTTGAAATCTCCACCGATAATTAATACGCTTTTTTTATCTCTCGAGGTAAATGATGATAACTGAGTTTCTAATTAGTACAATACGTCTATTTTGGAATCTGGTGGTCTGTAAAATGAACATATATGTATATTTATATTGTTTTGTTGCTTAATAGTACACCAAACGCTCTCTATTTCATTGTCGTCTAATATGTGTGCGGTACTATTCAAATACGATTTTACTGCTAAAAATACTCCGCCACCAGTCCTATCTGGTCGAACACGTCTGCAGATTCTATATCCTGTCGGAAAAACCTCGCAAGCACTGTGAAAAAATATTATGCCATCAAACTCTGATACACGCAGATTTCTTTATATTCCAATCTCAAATAAAGGTTATTTTCCGTGGTCGACTTCCCGAGAACCTTTTTAAACAACGCGTCCTGTACTCATTCCCCCAATTCAATTATACCCCAAGAATCTAAGACCATACGTCTAACTTCATTCCCCATAAGGAATTGATTCATTGACGCGCGGGTACATAATATTTAGTTTCCGTGCCTCCCGTAAACTCATGAAGATTTTTCAAACAATTTAAAACAGTCTATTCATTTGACTTGGAAATTTAATTCACGAGTGAAATTCATTGCCTACTAAGGGTTGATTTTGTAGCTGTCAGACGAATCTAACCGGTAAGATAGTAGTCTGGATCCAAATTCTATTCAACCCAAAGAAGTATTTAAGTGAACTTTCTCATTTTGGGAAAATACATCAATGTAAGGTGTTATGTAATGACTTACACTGGCCATTGTCTACTCACAAAAGAGATAAAATTCACCATAAACTCAATACAATAAGTTTTATTCCACAGTTTAATATTATTTTTCTACCGATCAGGGGATATTAACTGTCTGACCTAAGTCTAAACTGAAGCCATAAGAAATTCTGTTAGACTGTAGAGCATTCTTCGGAATAGATAAAGGACGCACGCTTTTAATTCGGGACGCAGTCAGAAAGTGATAAAAGCTTATTTTCTCAGCGTGTGTCGGATGCGATGCCTCGTCTTCCAATTTCAAGATTCGGAGAGCCGAGTCGTTCGATGGGATGCGGCGGGCGCCGAGAGAGCAGTCGGGGCTTCGAGACGGTGACGGCGCGCGGGAAAGGAGAAGCGGACAATGGTGTGTGGGGTGTGTGTGTGTGGAGGGGGGTGGTGTTAACAAAGAAGAAGGGAGCAACAACGGGGAAGGGGGAGGAGATGGGAGCCAGCGGGAAAGAATGGTGCGATACTGCGCCATGGGACTATACTGCGCCCGAATGCATCGGAAAGGGGAAGTGGAGGAAGGGGAAGGGGAGCGAAAGGAGGGAGAGAATGGGAGGGAGTAAGTGAAGGGAAGGAGGAGAGAGCAAGAATATAATAGAATATATACTTATTATGCTCTGGGCGTCACCCTTGGAGGAAAAACAATTACAAAAAAGAACTTGGCTCAGCAAAAAAGATCAATACATGAAAACGAACATAGATATAATGGTTATAATACCAAACAAAAAGAGGAAAACAAAGAAATAATTATTAAATGTTTACAATATTCACAATTTGCAGGCTGTAGTTCATTAAGCACACTAAGTTTTATTTTGCTCTGCATGGAGTAGAGTCGTGTATAATACATTTTTAAATGCATGAACGGACCTCCTCTGCTTTAAGTTTTCAGGGAGAGAATTCCAAAATTTAGAGGCAGTAATTAAAAATGACTTTTGATAAGCAGTTGTTCTAGGAATAGGAAAGCGTTAAAGAAGCAAGGGGAATAGGAGACGGAAATCCAAAATGCGAAGTCTGGGACGAAAGGGGGAGAGCGACTGATGAGGTCCACGCACGACGGAGGCCAGAGTGGACGGACACAAACACACAAGGGGGGTTATGGAGTCCTTATCAACGAGAAGGCCTCAGAAAAAAGCCGGGGAAGGCGATAGGACGAGGGGAGAGGACGAGGGGAGAGGACGTGGGTATGGGAAGTGGGGTACAAATTAGATATACAATGATTTCCCCCCTCCCCCCGCGATACTTGTCCCACCCACAATACCCTCCCCCGGAGAAATTAATTCCAAGAGGCAAACTCAAAAAAAGCATAAAATATTCCATTTGCAGTTTTGACGTAATGAATGGCCTCGCTCCTTGCCCTGTTGGCTGGTTTGTTAAAAAGTGAAAAATGGAACCTCCGGATATTTAATTTATTTTTCTTTTTTTTTCGTAAAAATCGATACGGTGGAACATAGCGGTCGAGAAATTATGGAGTCCACAAACGGCACCAAAAAGGTGTGAATTCGATAAAAAGCGGGAGTCCTCGAAGAGAGTGGCGTGGTCGCGAGATTGACACGTTAGCCGACGAAGGAGAGAGATAGTGACTTCGGAGAGGAGTGATACGCTTTGAAAGGAAATGGACCCATTCTCGCCACCCAGGAAAACTAATTCTAGGAAAGATTGCGACGTTTAATGTGTGAAAAAATGGCGCTTTCGCGAAAGATTGTGAAAAAAATCAGCGAACTTTCTGTGAGTGAGGACTAATCAAAAGGGAGATTTATATTTAAGTAAAGCCCTTCCGAATACTTAATAATTCACAGAATCGTTTCCCAATGTTGAATGTGAGTTTCACAACAATGCATTTAGCACACATTATTCGATGATGGCAGGAATGGAACTCCGATTCTCATTTAGGGTCAAGTCGAGGTAAACACAACAAATATGCGATTTTTCCTTTGAGATTTTGTCTTTATAAAGACTGGCTCAAAATAGCGCATAATAAACTAGAGTGCTTCAGCTTTAACTAGGCAGTCTGGCTAAATTATAACCATATCTTTGGAAAACATAACATACTTTTCCAGAGTTATATCAGTAGAAGAGTACGCTGCGTATTTCAATGACACTGATGGCGTTATGGTAACCAAATTGCGCCTTAGATATTAAAAGTCTCAAAAATGATACTACTAGCAGCGGGGTACCGAGATTGGAAGAACTCAGAGAATGCAGAGGAGGGTTTATTGATTGGATCCGGATGAAGTTTAAGTGCCCCTCACATAAGTTATTTCCTGTGTATCAAAATCTTGAGGAGTCTCCACTGAGCGAATTTAAAGAAAACGCAAGGACTAAGGCGAGTGAAGTGGAGTCCACTGATACTACATTAATTGCGGATCCCGGCGAAAGGGTAAGGGGACACCAAAGCGGTAAGACGCGAAATTAGGCAAAAAAATATGCCATTCCGTTAGCAGCATACGGATCGGAAAACTATTTATTCCAAACCCAGTAAAAGAATCGAACTTCCTTCCTAATGCCAAGTTCAACAAATTCTGGGTTATAATTTTGGTGAAGGTTAACTACAAACTGTGCCATGCTAAGTAGGTTTCGCCCCTTCTACGGTAACCTCATTCTTGGCCGCATGGGACAATCCCTTCTGTCCAAACATCCGTCAAAACCCCTTCTGTAGCTCCGCTGCATGGGTGGCGGTTTTCTCCTCTGGCCTCATGTTCCTTTCAATTGAGGCCTTGCCTCGATTGAGGACTAAGAATCGAGGAATCGATGCATCGGGGCGTGTTTATTAAAATCCATGGTAAATGGTTTATTCAACGCCAGATTTTTATGGAAAACCAAAAGCAGCATCAGGAAATGCACTCGCCCTTGCATCTGACTCGCGACTTTCAAACATCCTGTGGCTTAGTTCTTGGTGAGCTCTACCATAACCGATAAAAAGTATCTTAGCGTAGAAGACTGATTTTTATCGGCCATCAAATTAAACACGCTGATCTCCTCTCCACTGACTACTAAACATAATATCCTGAAGACCAAGAAATTGCTTATTTTTAAAAGGTATTCTTTGTGACTTTAACGAATAAAACCTACTCCTCTTTCCCGCTCCATTCAAACAAAATATAACAATGAAATTAATACATGTTCCCTCACGGTTATATCCATCGCTGTGCGCCAAAGAGTATATCAAGGTATATGAATCGTACTCAGATGGTTCTCCGACGTATTTTATAATGCCTGCACTTTTAATTATAAAATTTCAACCACTCCATCTGGGGAGCAGAGAAAAAAGAACAGGAGATCCAACATCAGTCTTTTTTCACTAGCTTCCACAAAACGGGAAGGAAGCCGCCTGCAGACATTGAAAAAAATGTAATATCATTTATGTAGGACCATAATCCGGATTCGACAGGCTTTAAAGACATAGACACAGAGTTGGGGTATTCTCGTGGGCTAATTAAGAAGTGAAAAACAATTCACATAGGTAATGACGGTATCCAGTCTCTAGAACTGGTCTCATTGCTACCGTTATAAAGCCGCAGAAAAAGAAACACAAACAATTAAGACAAATGATAATTAGCCCTCACAATGATATACTCAAAGATGGAACACATTAATTCGTTTCCATTATTAATACTATTAACCAGTCTTTCACTAACTTTTTCTTTTTAGCCCAAGCTAATATTTTCTTTTTAGCCGCACTTTTAAGCCCAGATTACACTTTCCGCCAAAGCTAAGATTACAAATCTTGAAGGGAGAAAAAAGTTTGACCGCTAGGGGAAGTTGAGGGTGAAGGTCCAAGTTACCGCTCTGATTAATTCCACATCAACGCTGATCCGGTGCGCAATACTGAATCTATAAGAAGATTGTCTACGCGAACGCTAAAACATGCCCACAGCAACTTAGCTCCAAGAATGTAGTATTTCAACCCCTCAGTTCAGAAAAAATTTCAAGTTTGTACTATATAAAATAACAAACTCCAAAAAGTGTACTCGAAAGTGCACTAAAATTGATTTCCAGAGTCGTGAAAGTCATTCTGCCATCTGATCGACATGGAGAGCAAAATTGACGGATGCAATTGAGCAATGCGGAGAGAGAAGAGGAATTGATAATCATTTTAAGGGGCCAACGGTAGAAAGTATTAATTCACAACGTCATCAACTTGGGCTTAATATCAGTACGCCACTGCGTAAGGAGGACAGGTGAACTCATCCATCACTTTGGTAATAAAACGACAAAACAAAGCCCAGTGGAGGCTGAGTAAACAAGCGAAAATCAGATCAATTTATTTGCCCCAGATAACGTGACCGCAGGAAAAATAATAGATGTAAATGCATGGTCGACTGTTATATCGGCTGCTTCAGCTGAGCTAATGGGAAATGTATTGCGTGCGACTATATTTAAATACGCCAACACGAGCGGTCCCCGAGAGACATGGAAATCGAACGAAAGACCAAATCATATATTAGTTGCCGAAATGGAAAATCAATTGATCCGATTCAAACTCTAATGACACCACAGAACAATTTAAAGGGAAAATCGCCACGCGCAAATTGCTAACTCTAAACATCTTTTACCGGCTGCCGGGCGTGTCAGACCAATTCATTTTTCGACACCAAACTTTTATATTCATTCGCGCTCCGAGACTTACACGCGAATGCTCAGAGATACGAAACTGACGAGAAAATTCGAGGATCTTCGGGCGCGCGGCATGCTAGCGTGACCGACCGCCAATGTCAGATGGCGTGCTGTCGCCTTCGCAAGGGGAAGCCGTCGAACCGACCGCCACGGACCCACCGTTTATCGCCTTATTATCACTTCTCGCAATCCCGAAGGACGAGCACTTTTCACGGAAAGCAAATTCTGCAGCGAACCCTTTGAGCAGTTCAAAACTTACCAAGCAAAAGAAGTCCCATGACTCCAGGGGCCTCACTTTGGGAAAGCTGCTCGAAATACGAAAGATTTCATCTCACATCAAACGATTAAGACTACAAAAACTTATCGCAGAAGAAAATTAATCGGGGCCCACTTTAGTACGGCTTATGAAAGTAAAACAGTTTAACGGATACTACAACTAATTCATCAACGAACAGAGATCGTAACGAGCTGTAACGGATAAGTAGGTGCTCCAATTTATTAATCTAAGCTATGAACGTACTGAAACAAAGATCACCATAAACGCGAAGTGAATTACATATAAGCGAGCCGTAAAGAATATCTTTTCTCTTGGGCCACCAAGTATGATTCCAAAATGGCTTGTACATCCTTTGGTTCCTTCCATTTTTAAAACGAGGTGACGACCAGGCGAACTGTCTTCTATTCATAAGGTATGACAAAGATGTCAATACAAGGAAAAAGAAAGATATATTCCTAGATCTGAAACTATATATAGAATTGTCGCACGAGCTGTAATGTATTCACACCCATGAATGATTATAATGGGATTCAGCAGAAAATAGATGAAAATCGTACCTTTACCCAGAATTTACTTTTAAGTAATATAAGCAGAAAATAACACCATTCGCGCTGAGCACGCCAAGGGAAGACTTCCGTAAAATCAATGAGTCAAATTCAATTGATCAGTTGATTCCTTTAAATAAGTTTCCACTTCGATCAAAATTACAAACTTTCCATTAAAACTAAGCTACGCATCACAAAAATAAACGGCAACGAACAAGTATTTTGGTACACCAAGTTTAAATCGTTTCAGCATGGGTTTGAAGGAAATATTCATTGCTTTACACACGAACACATCCGACATTGACGAGAAGTGCACGGCGGAACCTTCAACCATTTCCAGGAACTGCCGCGTGAATGAGTTGGAAGAAATGAGAACCGTGTGAATCCAACCGCTTTAGTTACATCGATTCGCTGAGGATCACCCGGGACGTGAAGATTTCAAAATTCAACCGTCAATGCGCTCTCCAGAACGATAACTTCTAACGCCCCCTCCACACTGCCCACAATCCTCAAGTATCAATTATAGCACCGCTCAAACGGCCGCATAAAGCAAAGCCGTTAAGACACTGGGAATTTACCGTTGTGCAACAACATTCGTGCTCCAAGCTGCTTCCCTTCAAAAGCAACGCTACGCTCAATATCACAACTGCCTCAAGGTCGATATGCAAAGATCGATATCTTCCAGTTGAAGCGAAATACTACCATTCAAGCTACATTTTAAAAATCAAACTATTGCAACCCGAAAATGTTACCGATAGTATTATGCTCTCGATTTTAAAGTTATTCCATTCCTAAACAACAAATTCCTGCTCCAACTTACTGCAGATCTCTTCACAAGTGGGCTAAAAACGGTGTATTCGATTCTTGAAGCCAATGGCAAACCCAAGTGCCACGTACCATGATTAAAACATTGCGTAAGGAATACTTTGCTTTTAAAAAACAAAGGTGTAAGGAAAAATGAATTTTAAGGGCCCCTATTGTTTCGTAAGTCGATAGAGATTGCTAAAAGGACTGGGACTTTTAACCGCGAAGATGGCTAACAGATTTCCCTCTCCTGGAAACGCCTCCTGGCCGGAATATCAGACTCTTCGATCTACGCCGTGACCAACTGTGACCAGTCGGCATAAAATATGACAAAAGGAGATCGAACCTCGCAGAACTCCGATAAATAAGACGATGAAGTCACAGCAACAATCGCTTCGCTCCTTAAGACACTTGCTCCAATGAAGGAGAAGTGTTGGGCTCAAAATGCTTCATACGCAGCCAAAATCGACAACATCACTATCAACCAACTGATGCGAAAGCCTACAATCTAGACTATCCTAGAATCGGGTGTTCATAAAAGAAACGGGACAAATGACAGCGATATTTATGCAAAACAGATCATTCATTTATAATCGTGCGTCTTTTTAGGCCCCAACGGTTCCAATTAGAAAACCTTAATAGCGAGATTTGCTCCAAATTACTGGAGATCTCATCATAACTGGGCTAATTACGGTGGATTTGATCTTCGGTGCCAGAGAAAAACTCAATTGCCAGGTGCCTTAAATAATGCTTTAACCTGGGAGCTCGAGTTGTTTCCCACGGTGATTTGATGACTTCCTGGAATATCTTGGCAAACCTTCGACTAGGAAATCGAGAACATCGCCAGATCGAATAAGTACATGCATTCAGACCAAATCATGAATCCACAACCGAAATCAGGTCCGTTTCGCAATGCTCTTGCAAGCACTATTCCATCTCGAACACAAACCCAAACCAATCCGTGGTCCTTGGTTACCTTTCCCCTCTCCCTCAAGAGAAGAGATGAAACACACTGTTGAGGCATCCGTCTGGGAAATGTCTCCTCCCTTTCGAGAGGGATGAAATGAGTGAGTGGTAAAGGAGTGAAGGCGGAGAGAGCAGGGCGGGGGGGGGAGAGAGGATCGACGAGAAGCACTAGTCCTCCGGGAGACGGCGGCAGGGAGGGGACGGGGGGGGGGAGAAGGGGCACAAAGGCGAAGCCAATAAGCGGAAGTGGAGCGGGAGAGGAGAGGAGGGGAGGAAGAGGAGGAGACGGAACAGATGGAGAGGGAGGATGGAAGGGGATGCGAGAGAGAGAAAAGCGATGGTGAAGGTCGGAGGTCAATGTTGTGGCGAGTCCATTGTACTTCCACGCACGAGGGGAAGGTGAAGTAGGGCCCACTGGAGGGGTGGAAAGAATTAGAAAGGATCAAAACCAAAAAAAATGAAGGCTCAAAATAAACGGATGGAGGCGCGCCGTAACATTCCTCCAGGGTTGGACGGGAGCGCTGACTGTGACGTGATTAAGCACTTCGAGAATCTTAGTGCACAGCTTGGATGGATTGGGCAGAATACGCGACAGGAATAGTTTCCCGTCGTTGTTTGCTAGAACTACACGTAACACTTCACTCCTCACGAGTCCATTTCTCATCCTTTTCCATGTAAAATAGGTGAGATCGGCTGAATAATCGATTCGATGATCTAAAAGTTCGGCAAGAATCTTCCAGTCACCGATTTCCGCAGCGTTGACGTAAATTTACCTCCTTTCCGGATCCTCACCTAATTGCTCCTCTTTTTTCCGGAGACACCAGCTTCGGCCAGAAGACGCCTGTTGGAATGCCTAGGGGCGAAACTGCGGTCCATAAAAAAAACACCGACGCGGAGAACATCCGAGATCGCAAGAACGTTCAGGAATAATTCTTCAGGCTGACATTATAGCAATTTACATAGGTATCAATAGCAGTCCATCGCACACGCTGTCTCGTAAGATATACACTTCTGAGCTTCACAAATGGATACCCCACGCATCAGTGATTTCGTCAAATTCGGAGGTTTGAGCGACCATTTCTTAACTTTGTCTTTTCCCCAACAGGAAAAGACAACAACCACTAAGAAAACAGACGCAGTATATTCATAGACAGATAAAATACTTTCGTACGACACTTATCCATGGACAATAGCAACTAATCGTTGAAAGTAACGAGAGCAACTCCATAATCCAGTTTTTTTCAGAGGTCAAGAGAAATCAAAATTATCCAACTATTTATACCCGTGAGCGTAAAAATAGCTAACACGAAAGGGTAAAACGTGAAGTTTCTTTGTATCTGAGAAGGAAGTCTAGGTGACATATGGCATTTTAGCCACTAATATGTGTGAGTGGAGACCAATATTCTTCCGTCTTGCCTACGCCAAAACATCTGAGGTTATCATTATGATTATCCCGAATCGGTAGCGTCTCAAAGCACTAGCCGCGTCGACGTAGGCCAAGCTGCCGCCGCGGCGGCGCCGGTGGCGGGCGAAGACGCATGATAGAAAGTTCGCTCTCATTTTCAGCGACGTACACAGAAACTAAAGTTTTCTTTGGATTCACTGACTAAAATATTCTTAGAGTATCAAGAGCGAACAACAGAGCGCACATCGGTTAGGAAATTATTTCACAGCTTAAAGGAAAAAATTAAATATGTCTGTCAATTTGATACAGAACGAACACCAATATCTCTCGAAGCATACTAGAGATGCATTACCTTCAGGCAATATCCCAATTCATAGTGGAAAACATACTTCTGATCCATAAATTTACTGCAAGTCTCCTATAGTGGGTTTAATCTGGAGATTTTCAGGGAAAACCGGAGGCGGACATTTACTGCTAAATGAGTCACCTTTGAGGTCAAGTAAGTTGTTATTGCGTAAGAACTCAAACAAATTATTAGCGCCGCCTCATGCATCGATCCAAGCGGAGTGATCACGCGAAGTTACAACTTTCATTTAGAAAATAAAGCAATTTTTGTACTTCGGCCAGGTCGACCGATTTCAGCCCACTTCGCACTAGGTTCCCATTCCTCAAATCTAAAAAAAGACCCATACCGGAACTTTTAACGTATTTTTTATGGTACAAATCATCTCACCAATTGTTGGCCTTCATAAATACATACCACACGAAATACTTCACTTTTGTATGTCACGAGTCCTACATCCTTTCTTAAAATCTTACACAGGATGGCATTTTGTTTTGACAACCACGTGCAGGACAGTGGCTATCTCCAAATGGGAGCGAGCACGGTATAACCAAGAGATATGGCGCATTTAAATCCATCCCTCCTCCGAGCGCAGAGTGCTCCCCGTGTCGAGTAACCAGACGTTTACCGTGCCAAATTCCACATGGCTTGCTAGAATAAAATAAAGTTCATGGGAAAAGAGAGCGTCCAAAGATGAAAATTGCGGGCACGGTGGACCGGCTAATTCAGCAAAAGAAACGACCTGACGCAAAGAGGCCTCATCGGATCGCAAGAGAAAATATGAAGGAAAGGGAGTTAGTGACAGGGGACCAAGATGGATTCAAAAACGAGAGGGGAAAAAAAACGAAAATCTGGAACGCTGGATGGCGCAAGTACTAAACCCTGAACTCGGTCAGGGAACCCCTCCGCCACAATAGGGAATAAATTAAGGTTGAATGAGAGATCCTGAGGGGATAAGGGAACCCAAGAAGAAAAGGGGTAAGTTCCGGGGGGGATGCCAAATAAGCTTTTCCACTCCAAATCGACTCCCGCGTCCAGTGACTGCGGAGAGCTCCGCAGCGAAGGAATGGAAATGAGGCGAAGGCGGGGAAGGAAGGGCAACAAACACGGCCACGTTGGGGGGGGGGGGGGAACAACGGCGTTGCATCCTCCGAGACTTTTGGCCGCCGCTGGGAGCAGTCACTGGCTGTAAACGGGCTCGTCGCAATCATTTCAGTTAAGGAGGGAGGTTTTTCCACTAGGGAACTCCACCTTTCCCTCGAAAACCAATGAATGGCATGCCTGAGACGAGTACACCAATACATCGTCTCTCTTCTATTGATACTCGCTAATGATTCGAGCCTGTTTTTTCACTTAATTGAGAAAAGTCAAGAGGGAGTAACCTTCCAAAGCTATAATAAAAAATTCCCAAGTTTTCAAAGGCATGCGGATGAGAACCTTCAACATTCCACGCTTACTTCGCGGGCCTATCGAAAGTAACTTCTTTTCATTCGCAGCGCAGACACAGGTCCATTGCCTAAGCAAGTTATCCACTTCAGCGAGAGAGAAATAGAGAAAACAAAACAATAATATTGCACAGAAAAACTGCAATAAGGTAAATCCATACCGAGTGGCCCAACTCGGTAGCTCGAACATTTTACATAAAAATAAAATCTTCAGCTGTAAAAGCTGTAGTTTGTGAGATTTATGGTAGTTGATAAGTAATTGAAAATTGACTAAAAACTTAATGGCAGGTACACAATTTTTTGAGTCATCACTCCGCGACGCTTACTGGTACTCAACCATACTTGATTCGCCAAGTCCGGACAGGCTAGAAAGAGGTAATGCTTCAGATCAGTAAGGTTCCGTGTTTCCCCCCGCACGGGTTTTTCTCAAATGGTGCTCTCCGACTAGAACGTAGACGATGGTGCGGTCATTCTAAAGGGACAAGCAGAGGAGGAGCTCTTGAAGACATCCTCAGACCACGGGGGAGAAACCGACGCAGCAAGGATCCAGTTCGGAGATAGAACTATGCTCTCGGACAAATGAACTTAACGTTTCATCAGCCAATTAATTCCCTTCTATCTAAGGAATTAGCAGAGCGAGCAGACGGCGCATATTCTGCAACGGGAACGATGCGGACACATCGAGGGATTCAAGAAACACTTCCTCGGCGGGGCGAAACAAATCCAAACTGATGATGGGATACGAGCGATTTCCGAAAAAATAAAGGGTCGGATGAAGTCTTCCACGAGGGTGAGGCCACTTCAGATTCATGCGAGGGCATGTGTCAGCGACAGAGAGAACAGCCGCATCCATCCGGAGATTAACGTTCCGACGAACTGAAACGAAAAAGAGCTTTCTCCCTCACAATGACGAATTGGGTTTCATGTGACGATCCAATAAAAGAAAAACAACACATCACCCAAAAATAGGTCTCCGATTATTGTTGGGCGACCCGTCGCAAAAAAATAACCCTGCTTCGAGACGAGAGACTCCATCTGAGATTGACAGCAAAAAACGCGACGACCTCAACGAGAGGAATGTCACCGAAAGGAATTCCTCTCTCTACTGAGGAATCAAAATTTTTTTAAAAATCGAGACCAAGAAAACTTCGATTGAATTTTTACGTCATGTAATAACCAATTCCTTACATTTCAGACAGTCCCAGAAAGTAGCGAGATGGATATCAGCTCACTCAAGTCAGGGAAATGATCTATAAATACTGTACACTTGATAAAACTACACACTTATGGAGTGAGTGAGTCATGCGAATATGTTGGGCAAACAGGTTCTTTCACCACAGCGACCCATTAAAACAGCGAAGCGGATTTTTTGATGAATGGGGAAATAGCAGAAAAGGCCAGATGTGGCGTCATTTCTTTCTAAGGGTTAACTATTAAAAAATACTAATTTTCTATCCAACTCGGCTTCCGCCAATTGAGCCTTACATTACATTAGGTAAACACACAACCATTTCGTGAGGGTGACAAAAATCACCCAGCCTAGATTTGCACCCACAATCTTCGGGTAAGCAGAGGAGGACATAACTTCGTCGCCACCGAGTCTGAGGATCAACGCTAGTCACACATGCTCCACCACAATATATGCTTTTAAGCTGTGTTTCATCATCAATCTCATCGGGAAGGAGTCGGATATACTCTGAATACATAAAGCAATACATGAGTGACATTAAGGTAGAAAATTATAACATTTTGCTCTTTTTCGTTTACTACTTAAAAAACAATGCAAGATTAAACTAATGCACCATGGAGAGTAAAGTGAATAATGTCTAGGAGATCATTCATTTGCAACGATGATAAAATCCCTACGGGTTATCGTATAGTTAAAAATTTTCTGCACTGACGACATAATTTCCAACTTTCTAGATTAGACAGCACACGAGTTTTGAATGGATACGAGGATCCACACTGAGCGGTGATCACCCATGCGTTAGGAGCCCAGTCACAGTTATTCATTCGGGGGATCACATAACTAATTTTGTCTTCTGGAATAGTGAAAACGAAAAGATATTTCGTGGTTCACACACTCAGTACTCTAATGAACTCCACTTCTACATCTACATAATACCCTGCGAGCCGCCGCATGGGCGTGTGGCAGGGGGTGTTAGGTCACCAGCAGTGTAAAGATGTAAGTTGTTGGGAGATGAAATGGTGGCGTGTATTATAGGAGTGTACAGGGTGTCCCTTTCAAACTTCCCACCTTTCAAAGGCCTAGGGAGAAAAACTACAGTAGATATGATAATGAAATTGAATCATATGCTAGGACATCTCCAAGAATTTATATTTCTGCATCAGACGTGCCAACTATTGTCGCCAGAGTGCAGCATGGTCGCATGAAGTGAAAATGGCGACTCCACAGCAGCGCGCGCAAGCAGTAGTGTGGTTTCCTTTTCAAACCTCCCACATTTCAAAGGTCCAGGGAAAAAAAACTACAGTAGATATGATAATGACATTGAACCATATGATAGAGCTTCTAAAAAAATTATTAATGATCATTAGAATACCTCTACATGTAAACCCTTTGTAACACGAAGAATATCGAGTCAGTATTCAATTTCTTGCCATGTTCTTCGTAACATGTCCTCTGTCACTGCTGCAATCGCATCAGTGATACGACGTCTTAACATAGGAATATCGTCCACTTCGCTCGCATATACGCGGTCCTTCACGAATCCCCACAAAAAGAAATCCAGCGGAGTCAAGTCGGGGGAACGTGGTGGCCAGGAAATGGGTCCCCCACGTCCGATCCAGTGATTGGGAAATTTCATATCCAGGAACTTGCAAACAGCCGTTGACCAAGGCGGCGGAGCTCCATCTTGTTGAAAGATGATGTTGGATTGCAAGTCTTGTATCTAAGGGTATACAAACTGCTCCAACATGTACTGATACACGGACCCATTCACCGTGTTTTCTGCAAAGAAAAAGGATCCAACAATCCTGTCGTGCATTAGCCCACACCAGACGTTCAGTTTAGGGCTATCACGTACATGTTCAATGATAGCGTGCGGATGTTGGGAGCCCCAAATCCGAACATTATGCCGATTAACCGTTCCTGATACATGAAAGGTTGCCACATCTGAGAATAAACATCTTTCCAGGAAGCTGGCATTCATGTCAATACGCTGCAGCATATCCTCAGCAAATTGCTGTCGGAATAATCTGTTGTTCCGCATCGGATGATGCAGAATTTGCACTTTGTAAGCATACAAGGAAAGACGCTGGTTTACTGCACGATGCAATGTTGCTCGGGGTACATTAAGTTGCCTACATGCCTGTCGAATTGACTTACGTGGACTTCTGAGGAAAGCTTGTCTGATGTCCTCCACTGTCTCTGCCGAAACACTACAACGTGCACCGCCAGAATGTTTCAGAACACTTCCAGTTGCCAGAAACTTACGATATCACTCCTTAATTGTTTTCACATCAGGTGAATCACGTCCTTACAACCTACGATAATTTCTTTGCAAAGTAGTCGGCGATTTTGTTTCTCCAAACCGCACTACTGCTTGCGCGCGCTGCTGTGGAGTCGCCATTTTCACTTCATGCAATCATGCTGCACTCTGGAGATAATAGTTGCCACGTCTGACGCGGGAATATAAATTCTTTAAGACGCTCTAGCATATGGTTCAATTTCATTATCATATCTACTGTAGTTTTTTTTTCCTAGGCCTTTGAAATGCGGGAGATGTGAAAAGGACACCCTGTATTTAGTGGAGCTCAATTTTTATTGTGGTCGCTAATTGTACGCGGAAAAAAAGAGTTTTTGCACCTATATGTTCGGCAGTGTATCTCTCTTATTTTGTCGCATCTGTCAGAGCTAGAGATGTAGTGAGGCATCATGATAATATTCCTGGTGTCGCTCTGAAACATTGCTCTCCTATTACATGAGGAAATATAGCATTATTACATCAGAGAAAATCATACCGTTTATTGCATAACATCGTACAATATCGCATGATATTGTAAAGGGTTACAAATACGATCTCGTAAGAATGAATACCGTATAATACAACGAAACATATCGTACAGTGAAATATCCTTCAGTTACGTAAACTGTGATGGAATATTCGAAAAACACAATCGAATATTTTTTTCAACTTTTGAACGGAAGAAATATGGAAATTTTGATAAAATATTGTCACTATTACTTTTCCTGAAGAAATAAAGCTTTGATAGGAGCCATGGATTCTTGCTCTGCAACAACTAGAAGCAGAAAATTAAAGAAAAATACGATAAAACGCACAGACTGATGAAGAATTTGAGAAAATTTTCAATTATGCAAAAACCACAATTTTTCTCAAAGCGATTCTAGAATATCTCATTTGAGCGGATGCGGTAATTACTTTTGAGCGAAAGCTGAGATCCTTAGAGGACAAAGTTTGGTGCACTGAGTTGGAATGACCATTTCATTCTAGAATTAGGTACTAAAAATGTATCTATGTGATAGAGTAGACCAAAAAATAACCATTGGCCATAGAGTTTATCTGTAGGAATGCTTCTCATATCTTTAGGGTATCTTTTCCGGACTTCTACTCCTTTGTCTTTGCTAAGCTCATTCCCGAGACCGGACCCTTTTTCCTAACCACCGAAACGCCATCGTGTGTCCCACACATCCCAGGATTTTTACCAACTCCATTTTTCTTGGTATTCCTCGGCCAAATAGTTTTAATTGGATTTCCAGGAAAGTTATCGACATATTCTCTCCAAGAAAAATATTAAAGAAATATAAAATGAAATCTAAATTAACTATTCAAATCGTCTATTGCAACAGAAAGCAGCCATAGAGAATGACGAAGAGAATTGAAAGGGAGAGTCGAGAAATAGAAGAATACATAACAATATTGAAACGGGGCCCTCACCTCAGGGCCAAGACATTTTTTACTTCTAAAATCGACCAAGTTTCAGCAACGACCGGCGAATGACTGAGAAGATATTTGTCTCCGAGAAATACGCAATTACTCCTTTCGAGTCAAAAACCTTCAAGGATCCTCAAATTAACTGATCACTCACTAAGAAACATCAACATTACCCATATCATTTCAGCTTCACGGTCTTACTACCTTCCATCATTTCGAACACATGTCTATTATTTTCCCTTCCTGCACTCAATCAATTCCTATGGCTGATATCTGTTCCAATACGCGGATTGAATAGTTAGTTAAGAAAGAATTATACATTTTCTGAATATATTTTCTAGCGGCAATAATTTAGAAAACCATCCTGAATTCAAACTTATTAGACCAAGGAAAGCAAGCGAAATGGAGTTAGTAAAAATCCAAGGTTGTGTGGGTCTCACGATAGCGTTCGGAGGAAAGGAAAAAAAAGACCGACCTCGGGAATAAGCTTAGCAAAGACAAAGGAGTAGAAGTCCGGAAAATATACCCTAAAGATATGAGAACCAAGCATCCCCACAGATGAACTCTATGACCAATGGTTATTTGTAGCCCTATTCTCTTCCATGCATCTCCCTCTCTTGATGCCACCACATTCCTACGCCAGTCCCTCTTTTAACAGCTTCATGCTTTCCTGCCACGCTGAGCATTAACTTCCTCTCTACTACTTTTCTATTCAGTATGATTGGCCGAGTTCTTGCGACAGTTCAAAAACCTTTTCTAAACTTGGGAGAAAACTTACTCCTCCTGAGCAAAAAGTCTTTGAGTACCTTACGCTCAGACTAGCCAGCCACGCAAACATTTCTCTTAGCCCACTGAATAAAGCACCCAAAAACGCGGAAAAATAGCCGTACTTCTGGTACTGGATTCTCAAAAAATTTGGGAACACCCATTCGCAGCCCGCAGTATGAAAACTGCGGGAGTTCCAGGCGGATTAAGCGCTCACAGATATCGTACTGAAATTTCAAAAATCGATCAACGACATTCCAAAGGATCTTCAGATAGCGGCCGGGACGGATTTCCACACATCGCCTCGATAACCAAAACATTGACCAACGCGGCGGAAGAAAGCGTGGCGGGGGTGGGAATGGAGGGGGGGAAAGGGGATATATGTATATGAAATCACGAGGACGGCGAAGGCCCCGGGAAGAAACCCCGACCCGTTTGCCCGACCCGGCGGCAGCATCGCCCAACGCCGCCCGCAAAACGCCGGAAGCCCTAATTCTCGCCGCGCCACCGACGACGCGAAAAATCGATGTCTCTCCTCCACTCTTCCCCTCAAACACAAGCACACTCTCTCTCTCCATCTTTCTACTCCCTCTCTACTCCACCCCCCCCCCCACATCCCGATGGGATCTCCCCCCCCGCAATCATGCGCCGCTTGTCCGCGCGCGCGGGCGAAAGAGGGTCGAGAGAAGGAACTGCGCAGATGCGCATGAGCGCGGGAAGGTCGCGGTCGCGGGGCGGACGAGTGTGCCGTTCGTTACGAGAGCGCCTCGCGAAATCACCCCCTCATCCCTCCCACAGCCCACCCACCCCTCCTGCCTCACCCCCCCCCCCCACCCTCGGTTAAGGTTTAATCACACGGGTGAGGCGACGTCCTTAAATTACGTCACGGCGAGAGGAAGGGAGAGCAGAGACGGGGGTGAGAGGAAGAAATGTTTCCGCCATTGGAGTCGTCAACGGAGGTGCGACTAAACAATGCCGCAACGTCTCGAGCCGACGGAGTCTGCTTACATCTACATCTACACACTACCCCGCGAGCCGCCGCATGGGCGTGTGGCAGAGGGTGTTAGGTCACCAGCCGTGTAAAGGTGTAAGTTATTTTTGGAGATGAAATGGTGACATGTATTATAAGAGTGTATTTAGTGGACCTTAATTTTTATTGTGGTCGCTTATTGTTCGCGGAAAGAACGAGTTCTTGAACCTATCTGCTCGGCAGTGAATCTCTCTTATTTTATCGCATCTGTCAGACCTAGACATGTAGCGAGGAGTCATGATAATATTATCTAAGTCGCTCTGAAAAATATCAGTTCTGAATTTATCAAGCAACCTAAGCCTAGCGTGTAGCCTCCGAGTCTCTAGGGGCTCCCACCTTAATCCCTCTAAAAGTTGTAAAACACAATATGTACGCTCATAGCAGTTTTTAACGAAGCGCGCTGCTTTCCTTTGTACTTTATTAATTTTTTTGGTAAAATCTATTTGACCAGCGACCAAAATGCTAGCGCGAAAGAACGAGTTTTTGTACCTATGTGTTCGGCAGAGTATCTCTCTTATTTTATCACATCTGTCAGACCTAGAGATGTAGTGAGGCGTCATGAAAATATTCTCTATATCAATTACAAGCTTACGATTCCACGCGAGCTGCCGCTAGGAGTGGGTGTTAGGACACCCCCAGTCAAACCACATTTAAGTTTGGGAACTGGGTTGAGGAAGGGGGAGAGGGACAATGAGAACTGTATATTAATCAGACACGTATGCGAGTACAACAAGCAAGCCGTGATCAGGTGAATGAGTCCGTTAACCATGTCATAGTGCGCTATTGTCAGCGTATATAATATTAGTAGAAATTGGAGGAAAGGATTTCGCATGTTCGTTTGTCAGACCAAAATTCAGAGTTCAAAAATAAGAGCGTGGTGCAACGACTGATATTCCATGAATGGAACTTATGCCACTTTAATGTTGTTTTAGTCAATTAATTAAAATAATGCCAAAAAGAGCCACATACTTATTGGATGCTTCGATATCCCTTTTGATAAAATACGGAACGAACAAATGCCTGGCCAAGTGACCTACGAGGAGCCTACGAGGCTCAGTCTATGCGACGGCAGGAAGGCTCGTAAGACTTCAAGCTCATGCCAATTCAGGCAACACGTGACGTCATTTGATAAGGGACCCGTCCCACTGCAAAAGAGGGTGACTATGTGGACGCAAAGGGGTAGAAAAGAGAGAGAGAGGAATAAAGACGCCGAGTAATTCGTGGCCGCATTGCCAGCTTGGGGTATCCTCGGAAGAGACCTTTGCGAGCAAGTTCAAAAAGGGCTCGTGATAAGATTTTGTAGCAGCACGCAGGCTTATTCTCGAATGATCGCATAATTCGTTGCAAGACGTGCGAATAGGAAAGGTTGATTATAATGTGTGACATTTAAGTCAAGAATTCCCTCGCAATTTGATCTTATAGTGCACACTTAACTCAGATTAGCAAGAGAGCATTGGGGATTCGATTATTACTAAGGGTGGCTACTGATATCCAATTTTCAAATTCCCTGACCTTTCCCTGACTTTTCCTTGATGGATTTACCAATTTCCCTGACCGATCGCCAAAAGGTCACCTATTACCGGAATATTTTTTTTCTGCTGAATTAAATTTTCTACGGCAGCTTTAAATTTTCTAATCACCGCATCGCATTTTTAGAACGGCAAGCATGTACTTACTACGAGCTTGTGTGCTTCAGTTACTTCTCGAGCTATTTCGGAAGTTAAAAAATACGCGAGGTAAAATTTTCCGAACAACATAGCCTCGGATTCCTTATGATGAGCGTAATACATTGTGATCATGGTTTTTAACAAAACTAGGCAAATATCGCAATGAGAATACACAAAAGGGATACATTGTACGTCTGATTCACAACTAAATAAATAAGATTGCATAACTAATAAAAATTCATAACTGAATACTCCACGAATTGATGGTGCTTATTCCATGCACGTCAGCAGCGGACGTTAGTTTCAGTTGGTGAAATAAAGGGCGGGAAATACTGGCCTATAAACGCAATGGTAGAAAAATAATCAGGATTCCTATTCCAGCTTCTCCCTGACTGTTACGAGAATTCCCTGACTTTTCCTTGACTTTTCCAGAAATTCAAATTTCCCCCACAAATTCCCGGTTTTCCCTGACGATCGCCACCCTGGTACACCTTATTGAAAAAATGGTTACCATTAAATTTCAAATTCTTTTTATCTTTCCCATTAGGGACAACACTTAGTTCGCCAGGATAAACCACAGGATTTTCACCTTCGTGGCATAATCATTCACCTCCACAGTTACTCGTCCTCCAACTGAATCATTTATGAAAACAAAACATCAACAGGAAAAATCAATGCAGCCATTAATATTAGATGCGTCAGAAGCGATGGACCAATTAAAACAACTCATTAGTCGATGAATTAAGGCGATACTTCAAAATCAGATAATGAACACCATTATGTGTCAACCAAAAAGGTTAAATGGAAACTTATCGTTAACTTTCATAAATGGGCCGTTATTCAAATTGACACATAGAATATCAATCTCTTCTTTAATTTCAACTTTTAAAGGAAATTATTTTAGCGGCGGTTAAATCGGGAGCTGATGACATTATAGATTGGATTGCTTCACACCACTCCACGCCCTTCGGCGTGCGAATGTTCACTAGTCAAGCAACGGAGGACGCAAACCCATAAGCCCTCACACGATTGTTTCAATTCGAAGTTGACTTAGGAGAAATTATTATCCAGGTCTGCTTTACATTGAGTAACAAAAGTGGGTCTTGGCTATCATCATAAGTTAAGATACTTCTATTGACCTCATCACCGCCAATGTTACCATTTGCATTAAATCGTGAATATGGCGAACGTACGAAACGACAGAAAACATTTTCGGTAACAATAAAATTTCATTTAAAATACACAACTGTACCATCACGTAGTCTGACCAAAGAGATGAGTAGGAAAAATATACGGTTAACGAAAAACGATTAACAGGTGCTAGCTTCTTTGAACACTGCATGAACAGGGGCAAACAGAATTCACTGTTTCGCAGAGTCACCGAGTAATGACACAATAACGAGGCTTTCACCACCATGAATGTGATGTACATTTTTTTTAAATGCACAGCGATTTCAATGTATAACTATGAAGGAAGTTAACTTCTTAAGGTAGTTAGAGCGAAAAGTCATTTTACTTAGAAATTAATGAATTTGGTCTCGTTTTAAATAAAAATATCTCACCTATCCAATGACATCAAAAATTCTACCCCTTACCACATTACTTTCGGAGATATTTCCCAAAAAATACCAGCCCTTTTGCATGGGAAATGGTACGTTTATGAACTCCAGACAGACATTATTTACAAAATGAGTTATTTCTAACCTTTAGATGTCGTCAAAAAACTAACAGCGTGTACTTTGTATGTTTTCTCAATTAATTTTGAAAATGAATCATATTGTCACCGCAATAGGTTCTTGGGTATCTCAAAAACCCTTCCGTTTTGAAGGAGTTTCAAACGCACCGCGCGAAAAAAATGAGTCAAGTTAAAGACTTATTTAGATATTTTCATTTAATTCCTTACCATTTCTGTCATATAAAACTATATTATTGCACCATTAATAATGCAATATTTAACTGATGTGATACCTAACTACAGCTGGGGAAATTAAAACGAAAAATTCGAACATGGTCTTTATTATGACAATGGGATCTATGTCGCTCGGACTAACTTAAATGCCTGAATTTCAACCCAGACAGTTCCTTACATTGTTTGAATGGATACGTAGTGACAAAAGATCAACCGAATAGCAGCGGAAGACTTTTTTTCATTTAAACGTGGGTGGCTCAATGCCATTTTCTATAAGCGGTTTTCCAAAGTAGTACATTATGTTATTCGGAAACAAATATTACAAATTTCAATCACAAAGATAATACTTTGGGCGAATAAATGTTAAGTCACAATATGGACTATTCTATGACCGAGATTTCCATGACTTTCGATAAACAATTATATTTGACATACCAGAGAGAAAAATTTAATGAACTCTATCCATTAACTGCCTGTTATTACTTAAAAAAGGGAGGGATTAAATTCTTATTATTGGGGAAATTATTTCATCGAAGCTCGGCATTCACCGCATGAAATCGCAATCACCTAGATTACAATCGGGATCAGTTAAAAAAGAGTATCATTAAATCAAATGATGCAATTATCCAAAATAATGTAATTATTATCCTCCATATTTCACGGAGACGACACGTTCAAATACCTAATTGCCAAAACATTACTCGCTGGAAAGCTTGGGAGGAATAAAAACAAGACCGCGCCTTCCTTGCGAGCTGGAGTTCACACTTAGAAATCAAAGGCATTTCAATTTCTGATATCAATTTAACAAGGAACCAAACCCCGAAGCATGCACCACAATAGTTGTTCGAAAATTTGATACAAGGAAATTTCAATTCGATATCAACGATCGTTTAACATCGTTATGCAGAAAAATTTCTTACCAACATTCTCCTTCATCCCTAGTCCATAGTCTGAGGATTTATTCAGCCCAAAAACTATTCGCAACATTTTATCAAGGGTCAGCACTCAATACCAATGGTTTCACATTCCATTATGTAATAATATAGAGTACCAATAAATAGAGACTACATTCACCATGGTACTCTTGAGGGCCAATTATATAAACTTTTGTTAAATATTTTCTCGGTAAGAACGCCTCAGTAATTTCAATCAAAACAATGACGTCAACAGACAGTCTGATGCATTATACAAAACTCAAACTCTCAGTTAATATCGAGTCAACGCCAAGGCTGCGTCTTCTGTTAGTTAGCGTTTAACAGTTACATTGATACATTAGTGACGAAAAAATATATTGCAGTTTTCCCCTTTGTGAGATTAATTCAATGCTATTAAGATGATTTGCATTCTATTGCATAAGTTCTTTACACAAAAACTAAGTGAAGCATCGAAAAGGAGCGTGAAATAAATCAGCATCGAGTAAAAGAGATAAGCATCCAATATTTTTCCGGATAGCAAAGCGTAGACCCAAACATCGCCTCAAATCCATACAATATGTATCCGAGATGCTAGGGTGTATCGGCCATGCTCGCTGAGTAGTCTTTCACATCGCAGTTTCGGTTTTTTACAGCACCCATTAGAAGAGCCCTGATCTACTCGTCCCGAACAGAATGTCACCCGTTAGTCAGATGAAGAGCTTTCCAGCAAGAATGTGGTCCACGGAAGATTCGCCTGTAAGCCCCTAGATGATTTCAGTTTTTGAGAAAATATTACGGCCATCTCCCGAGGTGATTATTTTCAGCAGGCCGATGGCCCAAGAGAAGGCTCAACGTGATCATCTCGCCTCCAACGTGAATATTCAATGTTTACATGTGGACGTGAGGGCTGAGAACACCTTGTACGGCAACCACCTTTTACGGGGTACCTAAACACGGAGAACAAGCGTCGGTGAGCACAGAACACGGGGCCAATTTACCTCCTCCTCCACCGCTCCTCAAAGGGTCACCCCCCCCCTGTCTTGCCAGTCTAACGATGCACTCGATATTGCGGTTGACTACCCTTCCCATCCCTTGCACGGCGCGCCGGTTTCAGGGCGAGTCAGCAGATGACGCGAGTAACCTTGACACAGTTCCCTAGGGCGCGGCAGTTTCGCCGGGAGGGCGAGATGCATATGTTATAAGTATGATCGAGCGACGTGCAACCACTACGGCGGCGGTGAGCAAGCGGCGGCGCCGATTGCGAGAGCGTTTGCCCGGACGCGGCCCAATCCGAATTGGAATCGCGGCCATCGTGCACTCGCCACTTATTTGAGAAATTCATGGAGGAGAATGAGATATCCAAAATCGACGCACTAATCAATTTCCGGAGGACGTACTTTCTGAGGAAAGGTATCGTCGTGCGGCCGCGGCTGCTAGGGGAGGGAATGCTGGGAAAGCATTGGATGGATACCGATGTTGACCTTTGACGGTAAAGATTATAGACCCCTCAAAAACATTTCACTCCTCAGATATTATGAATAGACCCGTGCCTTTGGAGGTATGTGTTTGAGGCGTTCGAGATTATTCCGATCGCGCAACTAAGGAGTCATGCGAAACAACAGCGAACGATTCAAGATTTTAGTGAATTTCACTCACTTGAATGAATAACAAAAGTATTTGATATATAGTCAATTGCGACTCTGATCGCCAAAATCAATTCCATGGGCAATATTTCCGCAAGAGAAACACGATTTGGAAGGCTACGTGAGACTTTCACGAGTGGATTGATCAAAACAAAATCTCGAACAGTTTTATGTTGTATCACGTGACTCCTTAGTTGCATGATCGGAATAACTTCGAACGTTCCAAACGCCTCCTGGATGGTCAAAAAAAATCACGCACTTAGAACTGGGCTCCACAACCCTCCAAGGGTCAGCAGAGGAGGACTACCCTACGGCGTCACCGAGGTCGGCAAAGAGAGGAAGAAGACTGGGAATTTTCAAGAGTGAGGAGGAAATTTCCCTGGAGATGTACATCTACATACTACCCCGCGAGCCGCCGCGTGAGCGTATGGCAGGGGTAGAGATGGGCGCCGTGGCGTGATATACCGGAATGGTCCTTATTTTTCGGAAACCTGAATTTCTTTCGGAACACACCCTGATTGGTGCCATTGGGTTAGGAAATATCATATGTAAAATATTGCCATTGGAGAAGGAGAAGACGTGCCGCATCGCTCCTAAAGTCATTAAATTGCACCACATTTTCCTGTTTTCCGGTCATTCCTGATAGATTAAGGACCCCTTTAATGTGTTTTTAATTCCTTTTCCGTAATTACAAACGTTTCATTATATATTTGATATGATCCACATCGAATATTTTCAATTCCTGCGGAATAGTTTCCGAGACACGACACCGTGAGAGCGCATGCCACCCAAGTTGCCTGGTGCGCCTAGGAACTGGAATCCTTACGCACAAGTCGATTTTAGACTTCGACATTGGACGCTCCGACCTTGAATGTCGACTGGACGACACACTAGTCGACTTGAGCTGAACTCGGAAAAAGTCGACATTTTCTGACTTCAGCTTCCAAAGTTCCAAATACAAAGCCAACACGCTTCTACATATATAGTAAAAGAAACGGAAACTATGTTATTTTATGAATTTGATTAAAGTTGATCAAGCTGCGATTGTTTCGTGACTGCGATTGTTTCAAAATAGTGATGGCCAATGTAAACGGCACAAAAATTGTACGTGGAATGATAGTTTTATTCTAAAAAACAATTCATAGGAAATTGAGAAATACTGCAAATATTCTGAAGGATAATTGTGGAGATGAAGAACCTGTTCGACATGAAAATGATAATAAGAAGAGCATCTTCGGGGAAGAACGAGCATGAGCAAGCCGAAGAATGAAGGACTGTGAAAAGAAAAAACTTGAGAATGAAAGGATAGTTGTGTAATCTTAGCCCATGGATGGCTGAAACGAAACAATTATTAATTATGAGAGAAAATTGAGGCACTTGTGGATCTGGATCATTTCCTTTCTCTTGGTCTGCTTGAAAGGGTGCCTCGCTGCTCGGACTAGTTCACTTTTGCCATTGACGGTGTTCATAGTCTCAAGCACAGTCTTAGACTCAGTCCTCGATAAAGCGATGCGAGTTGTAGCGCTCCAGTTGTACTAAATCCTCAATTACAAACCGTGCATTTCACTTTGCCGACATTCAATTTTCAGTGAAATACTCCCACATAGAACTCTTGCGCACCATTTTCGATATCAGATATCACACGATGGGACAGAAAACTAAGTACAGACGTCGAAACACAAGCACAAGTCTCAACTTGCCACCGGTATAAATTCTCGCGCTAGACATAAATAGTGAAAAGCCAACATACGTGTCATAGCTGTTAAGACTGAAAAGGCTAGCGCAATGCCTTCGTCCACTCATCGTTCTACTCGCATTCTCCTGTACTCTGAATCCCAAGCTCTGTATACAAAGAAAATAAAATCATCAGGACGATTCCCATGATCAGCACATTAGCTACTGTCTTTCATTCGCGATATAACCAACCTATGCATCGAGTTGGTGCCCATATGCAAAATTTAAGGCCAAAATGGCTTGACGAAGCTATGGGCAACTGTTTTTTCCATCTAAGGGGAGATAAAAGTTTATAGATCTTCAAATAGTTTGATTGAGGTTTTAACAACTCAAATTTTTCCTACCATGTACTGATACAAGACAAGGAACTTAAAAAGAAGGGACATGTGTTTTAATTTTAACGTCGCTTTCTAATGAAGGCACCAAGTCTGATGAACTACAAAGCTAATCATATTAACCAGCCTTCTTTAAAATTATTCTTTGACTGGGATAATTGTATGCCTTCCTGAGAAATAGCCCTTCTAAAAGTGTAAAATGGTGCCTCTTTCCTTTCTCCTAGCCATGTTGATGCCTTTAGAAAATAATCTGTGTTTTCAGGCTCGTAAATATGTTTTTACAACAAATTCTATTAGCGAAAAATGATTATTTAATTATTCGAAAAATCGAATTGGTAGTCGTACAAAATTCGAAAGTTTATGACATAAGTCGACTTAAATTCAACTTTGAAAATTTAGAGTCGATTTCCAAAAAGTTGACTTTCGGAGTAGAAAGTCGACTTCGACTTTCCAATATCTAGGCGCGCCCTCTCGCAAATACGCTGGAATCTATTAAGCCAGCTGCCACATATCACGTTTAGCGACATAGTATTTGCTTAAGAAATTGTACGTTTCATTTTTTCGAAAGATTATTTAACGTATATACTTGTTTACTTCCCATATATAGAGCAACAATTAAAAAAAAACAATTAAGAAGTACTCGGGTTATTTTGTACCAGAGGCACATCAGTTTAATCACACAATTACTGATTAGTACTTCAAGTGTACATTACTCTGCAAAATCGCCGCAGTGGAAAGAGCGAGTTAATATTTCACAGTGGTTATAAACATGATGATCAAAACATAAGAGACTCTAGCATTAACTTTATTTATTCTAAAGGGAAAGCCAGGAAAAATGGTTCTCCTCTAGAAGGATGAGCTGCTTAAGAGATGATAGAACTCTTGACATTCCTCTCTATGTGGATCGTTTTGCTGCTGTTCGAGAGCGTAGGCAGATGTTTTGTCATAAAAATAAACTCATAAATACATTACACAAGAGCATCAGAAACCTGTTCAACGTGAACTACTAAATTTCGCTGGCGGTACGCACCTGAGAGACTTATCTCCGCGATCAACTCAGCGACTTAAAGGGGGAGTTCGTCACACCCTACGCTAACGTTAAGGTTGCGGCTGCTGAAACCGAATCACTATCTTCCTCTAGCGCCAAAACTGTGCAACACCTTCATGAACTCATCAAGAAGCACTCGATAGTCGAGCGAACGAAGAAGCTGTTGAGAGGGAGTGCCCTCTGTACCTATCTAGTTCCAGAGGACGTCGCCGACGACTTGCTGCGGCATTCGGCGCCTTCAGTATCCGTGGCTGGTAACGGCGGGTTGGAAATATTTGGGCATAGGCTTGTTCGATGGGCAATCATCGATGATCGTCGCAGTCGATGGTCGTCGATTATCGATGGTCGACGATAATCTTCGATTATTGTCAATTGTCGTTGAACCGTGCGAGGCATCGTCCGTGCACCAGGCCGCGGTTGACGGCAGATATGCGTCAATTTTCCGATTTACCGGCCAAATACCATCGACTCGACAACCTCTACAAGACTAGGTCACATCCCATCGACTGACCTTCGACAATCGATTATTGATTGACCATTGGCAATCAAAAGATCGACAATCGATTGGCCATCGAAATTTGATTGACCGTCGTTAATCGATCGATCATTGGTAGTATATTGACCAACAGCAATCGATCGGAGTGTCAATCAATTACCATGGAAAATCGATTGACAATCGTATTATGGTGTTCGATGCCCACCATCGACAACCAAAGTCGACACACATGACAATTGTGATTCATCGAACCACGAAACAGACCTGTCTGTGAGTGGCGGGCATCAGCAAGCGTAATCGACGTATATTCATTGTTGCTGGACTTTTTCAAAGAGCTAAAACTGCAAGACTCATCTCTGAGTTGGATCAAGATATTATTCATCAGAATGACGATGTACGTAGGTTTCGTGAACTTGCAGTAGGCGGTAGCCATAATAATAATTTAGTCATGTACGCTGCGCGCCAAAGAACATTTTTTGTTCACACTGAGTTTGGTAGTATAGTTGGGATTAAAAGCTACTGCAATTTTTCATATTTGACCGTTTACACACAAATACTTACATTTATTAATTACTTCATGCTCATTAAGAACTATAAAGCATAATTACGAACTTTATAACTTTTTATATGTGCATAGATACGACTGATCGTAAGTTTACGCCTTCGGCACCGCCGCCGCGGCCCGTTTTGCCGCCCAACGCCGCCGCGGAATTAAACCTTCGCGGCGCCCATCTCTAGGCATGGGCGTGTGGCAGGGGGTAGTAGGCCACCAGCCGTAGAAAGATGTTACATTTTTGGACGTGAAATGATGACATGTATTATGGGAGTGTATTTAGAGGAGCTCAGTTTTTATTGTGATCGCTTATTGTGCGCGGAAAGAACGAGTTTTGGTATCTATCTGTTCGGCAGAGTATCTCTCTTATTTTATCGCATCTATCAGACCTAGAAATGTAGTGAGGCGTCATGATAATATTCTCTGTTTCGCTCTGAAAAATATCAGTTCTGAATATCTCAAGCAGCCTAAGCCTAGTGTGCAGCCACCGAGTCTCTAGGGGCTCCCACCTTAATCCCTCTAACAGTTGTGTAACACTATATGATCGGTCGTAGCAGTTTTTAACGAAACGTGCTGCTTTTCTTTGTATTTTGTTAATTTGTTTGGTTAAATCTTTATGACCAGGGTCCCAAATGCTCGCGGAGTATTCTGTGTGTGGCCTAACCAGAGCGAAGCAGCATCTCTCTTTTACTTTTTTATCCGAGGACCTTCCTATTATCCACTTAAAAATTGGAGAGGATATTTGGGGAGGCGACCGAAAGCTAAGGTCATTTGCGCCATAGGTGATAGGTAAGGGAGGAAGGGTGGATGGAAACCCGGCGTCGGCATTAGCCTGCTCTTAACGAAAGGAGCCAAGGGGACCACGGTTTAACGTCTCATCCGACAGACAGACTGTACTTGAAGTGCCCTCCACAAGATACTCAAGTAGGGATCGGGTTTCCTCTGAAAAACATCCTCCTCTGCAGGAATTTGAACCCTGGCTTCCCGTGTGGTTAGCCAGTACTCTAGCCACCACACCTTCCGATCTCCTTCGCACAGAAGGTAGAGTGAGAAAAACCTGTGGCACTAACTCAAAAGAATGCCCCACTCCGAAGGCCAGCGTTGCAATGACACCAGGCAGAAGACAAGACTTGGTGATTAATAGCAGTTTCATCGTGATCCATTCAGCAATGACAGAACAACTAAAAAGAGTAGTCTCAGTGGACACCCTCATTGGCCGGCAGTCTGCACTCATCATTTAGGTATCTACTAATTTAAAAATATGTAAATGTTTCACTTATTTATCGCAAACACCCATTGTGGTGGAAAACTTAATGTCGCCATCAAATTCCCAGGCAAAAGTGAGCAAACGAAAATATCACGTCTGATAAACTGACTGTCTCCGCCAAGCACAGGCAGCATCCTAAAGCTACGTTTTCATGGACGCGTCAGACGCGCACGCGCGCGACGAGACGCGTCATTACTTCGCGTGAACCGTTCGCATGCAATCGACCCTACGCGTAGGCGAACCTACGAGTAGGAGGTATCTACGCGCCATCTACAGCAGAGAAAAATGGTTAAAAAAAAGAAACGAGCCGACCGTGTGTGCTTATCGCTCTAAAACCTCTTGTTGATAATTTTGTGTTGATAGTTATCTAGCTCCATCCAAGTGCAATAGCTATTGTTCTTCGATTACTTCTACAACTTAATTCCTCTCATCCGCACGCCAACTTGCTGAGAGCTAATTAACGTGCAGTTTATTAAAGAAAGAAATGGATGCAGTGGCACCATTGAATCCCTTTTCCCTCCACGCCTTCTCCTATAGATTTCTATCCCTGTATCGATAGTCCTTATCATTGTACAGGAACGTGTACATCTCTCGAATTACGGAGATGATTATTTCATCCATAGAACCTACACTTCGCTGGTCAGCCATGTTTGTGATTCTACGCGTTCCACGCGTCGAAAGTTGAAAATATTTCAACTCGGGCGACGCGACTCTACACGAACATACGCGAACTCAAGCGAAGAAATCCGGGCTTCTGATTGGCTCAAGATCTCGCTTTCGCGTCTCTTCGTCTGAAACGCGTTCATGAAAACGTACCTTAATTCCTTCCTATATTACTCCAATGCAGCAACCCAATATGTCCAGCGATGCAGTGGAAAACTAAACGCATAGTCCCTACGTATTACACTACACCCAATACAATTTCTCTCGCTGCTCTTGGTTACTACTTATAATCAATCCACTGAAGCTAGTGTTTCACATCTCGTAGTTACCTAAAACATTTATAAAGTACCTAGCAGGACATCCTAAGCTACATACATATGAAGTAAATGTTTGAATGAGTACCAAAGTATTTGGCTCTACAATAGAAGGTAATCCGAGCTTTCCAATCGGCGAAAATGTTTACGTCCCCTAACAACTTTGCTTCACCTATTAAGGATGAGAAGAGCATCTTTCGTCGAGAAGGACACAAAAAGACGGAATGGCCATAAAGAATATGCTTACTCACTCAGCAAAGTTCTGTCTTCGCTCTTCCTAAATTGACAAACGGGGTATACTAGGTAATAATGTCACGTGAGAGGTTTTTCACGATAATTCATGTTCACCATTCCAAATGGATTCTACAATGAATTTTGGGCGCGGATGCGTACAGACGGAAAGAAAATGATACAACAATCACATGTAATAAATGGGTATAACGGACGATCAGAATCGTTAAATTTTGCTGTCACAAAATTATTTTTAGGCTGGAGATGTGTAAATATTTGAAATTAATTATATTAGATTAATTATATTACATTAATATACAATAGATTAATTGTTATGAATGGGTAATTTCATTGGATTTATTTTTATAAATAAGTATATAAAATGCCACATATAGAAGGAACAAAATATGAAGAACTGTATCACGGATAGAAGGATTACCTTTGCAATTCCACATTGTAAAAGATTTAAATACGACCGGTTTCGCCGCAGAGCAGCATCATCACGTGCACTGCGGCGAAACCGGTCGTAAATAAATCTTTTACAATGTGGAATTGCAAAGTTAATCCTTCTATCC
This sequence comes from Ceriagrion tenellum, assembly GCA_963169105.1. NCBI lineage: Eukaryota > Metazoa > Arthropoda > Insecta > Odonata > Coenagrionidae > Ceriagrion > Ceriagrion tenellum. Next base: position 120,268,633 of record OY720643.1, read on the forward strand.
CTGATATCAAGGAATTCCACCGAGTGAGGTCTGAAACCATCGTTTACATGAAGAACTGTAGTAAAAAACATTATAAGTCTTAGATGATAGGTACGTGGCTGAAAAATTATAAAATAATGTGGCAGCACTTGTTTATCCATTAATTTCAATAAGCAGACAACCAAAAAACGCAAATACACACTCTTAATGAAAATCAACGCGAGAGCGCATACTATGAGAGGCTTTCGCAACGTATCCGCAATAATAAAATCGCAATTCATTTTTTATCATTTATACGCATGAAACACAGCACGATCTGTGATTACAATTCGGCAAAAATATTCGTATACAACTTAATGCATGCCATCTTCGAGAAGCTTCGAAAAATGACCGTGAGAGCAAGGGCCTCGAAGACGTGGGAGGCCGTCAAAACATTTCGGCGAGCGAAAATAGCCATTCCGCCAAAAATACCATGCTACCAACACAGCGCTCTCTCGGAAAGAGCAAATCAAGAGCGAAAACGAAAATGTGTCAGGAAAATTTCGTTAAGAGGGGAGAAGGTTCCCCTTCGTTCGACTGCTGATTATTGGATTACGTCAATCGCAAGGGGAACTCCCCGAGGGAGGGGATAACGTGATACACACGCCAAGCGGAAATTATGCGTGAACCAGGCAATTATAGCTCAGCTCAGCAAATGGAAAATTATGCCTCGACAAGAAAAACGAGAAAACCGAAGTCATCAATCGGGCGAACATTTTCAAAAGAAAAATTACGAATGAATATTATCCATTACTATAAAAGTAAGTCGAACCGAACAGCACTGGGTCAAATAAACCTGCATTTCCCTGTCTAGTATGACAAACTATTGTCCCGAAGAAATTGCCATGAAAAGACGTGCTTTTTATTCCTCACGGCAATTTGTACGTGTTTCATCACCGTACTTGCTGCAGAAATGTGGAACTTCCTCACTGATGTCCCGCCAGAGAAAATTGGCTAGACGGAAAAAAGAAATCCAGACAGGCTAATTTAATGCGTCGATATGCTCCAATACTTCTTTAAGTATGATTTCTTGCCATTTTAAAGAAATTGATTCACATCAAATGGCAATGTGACCATAATCAATCCACCATCAACTGAACAGCAAGTACCAACCTCATTCCTAAACCTTCCTAAATCCAGCCCTCACGGTCTTCCTTCTACCCGGTAACACACCTATTTTTCCCAGTTTTCAACCCTCCAATTATCTTCTCCGCTCTCAAACATTATGATTGAAACAATAATACATCGAGGCAGACTACTAGCATTAAGATTCTCGCAGCTTCTATTCTCTATAAAAAATTATTTTTTTCTCGAAGACGCTCATAGTAAGAGGAGCGAGACTTTGAAACTAATCATTATTTTTAAGCAAGTATTTTTTTGACGATAATTTCAAATCCCGTCTTCCGTCATCGCACGGCAATCAGAATAAGCTATAAACAGCAAGTACTGCCTTTGGATGTTTTGATACATCCTGGGAAGTTGAAGATTTTCTTCTGAAAGATTAAATTTCAAAATATTGACATTCATCACCTTCATTTTCAAAGTTGCAATATCCTAAAATCGGATGACTGTAGCCCTCCATTCTTCCCCATAATTCTACTTCCCTTAATCCCAGGTAGCTCTTCTTATGTACAGTCCTTTTTGTTCGATTTATGTATTTATATCTGGGTCTTCATCTGGGGACTCTTCCCTCTGTTTTTCATTCAATTACATTCTCCACAGGGTGCTTTCCTCGTCTAACCTTCCGCATACTTCATAATTTCTCATCTTATCCGTCCATTTGGTCTTCTGAACCCTCCTCCAACACCAAGTCTCGAAAGCACATAGGCTTTTCTAGTCCGCTATTCCCATGGTCCGTGCTTCTGATCCACTGTGCCACACCCCACACGATTGTTATCACATGCTGTTTACTCGCTCGTTGTCCCATCTGATTTGAACACGGCAGCTGCCTTTTCACCAGGAACGCTTTCTCAGGTTGGGCTATTCTTCGCTTGATATTCATTATACTTCTTCCGTCCCACTTAAGGTAGTCCGAGCGAGATAGTTCCCTAGTCACAATAGAGACCATACGTTCGAACTATACGTTTTGATTTTACCAGTTGTGATATACACGAATTAAATACTGCATTATTAATGGTGCAATAAAATAGTTTTATATAACATAAATTGTAAGTAATTAAATGAAAATATCTAAATAAGTCTTTAACTTGACTCATTTTTTTCACGCGTTGCGTTTGAAAATCCTTCAAAACGGAAGGTTTTTTGAGATACCCAAGAACCTATTGCGGTGACAATATGATTAATTTACAAAAATATTTGAGAAAACATACAAACTACACGCTGTTAGTTTTTTTACGACATCTAAGTGTTAGAAATACCTCATTTTGTAAGTAACGTCTCTCTGGAGTGCATACACGCACCATTTCCCATGTAAATGGGCTCGTATTTTTTGGCAAATATCTCCGAAAGTAATGTGGTAAGGGGTTGAATTTTTGGTGTCGCTGGATAAGCGAGATATTTTCTTTAAAACGAGCCCAAATTCATTGATTTCTATTTATAATGATTTTTCCCTACGACCTTAATGATACTTTCGACATAGGAAAAGGAGTCCACATGATCAGACGTGACATCAGAAGGTGAACATTGATCAGTGGGAGGGTCTCTCTGTACGAGTGGTGGCTATAATCTTGGCTTCTCACTCCGGAAAATTTCGGAAGAATCCTTTCTGTAAGAGGACGCCGCCAACGAATGCCAGCTCTGCACCCACGTCTTCCCCAATTCTCCAACAATGCATCCCAGTCACCACTTGTCGCGGATCTCAAACGGAAAAACCCGTCTTACTACACAACCGTCGCTATCCCTCAAATAATCAACCAAGCACAAAGCAATGCACAGCAAGCACATGAAGATCGATGCTCGTGCTGATTTGCAACGAATGACCGTCGCGACGTCCATTCTAACGACTCTATTACATTGCAGCAGATACTCTTTAACAAACAATAGAACTCCGCTCAGTTTACAAGGTACAGCACCAAGTTTAGCTCGGAAGAATGTCAAAACGTGGCACCTAATGGTGCGACGACCAAAACGCTCCCGGCTCAAGTGACAGCGGCTTGAGTGGAAGTGAGGTGCGATTGATTGCCTACGGTTTTTTTACGAGGCGACACCAACACTCGTGAGAGACTGAACGACGTCCACAAGAGGGAGATTTTGACTCCTTGGTCACTGACTGCCACCGAGACAGCGGGATGCCGGAGAAAATGGACACGGCGATGGAGATACAAGGGCTACAAGGTGTGGATTAAATATTTCGGCGGCGACTTGAGAGAGCTGCTAGGAATATACACGAAGATGGCCTAACCAACACGGAATTCGAACTTAACTGTATCGTCTCTAAGATATCCTTAACAGTAAAAGCCGAGCACAGAGAGGAAAAATACCTCCATTTGCATAATTCGATAATTAACATTTGCATTTTTACTAATTCTCCCAAATCGCTGAGTCGTAAGGGTGCTGTAATGAAAGAACTAGTTTCAGCAAGACCTTCTAAGTATTGAATCGTTGGACTCGGCACCAATTTGATAAAATAATCGTCCTTTTTTGTGCGAGCCCGCGGGCGGACGTGACATACGCTTAAAAGCTGTTGAACACTCGCTTGTAATTCGTTGTGACTATCTCTACCAAAGCACTCCCGTGCTGAAATGAAATCTTTTATCGCCACAAAGATCATGAGTTAGTATCGACGGGCAAGACAGGAAACGGCAGCAATGAAATGGAATATTTTATCTCCACATAGATAATGAGTTAATATCTACGGGCAAGGAAAGCCATCACAATGATGAGGTGAGCTCTTACGGCTAGACAATTAAAATAAAACAAGGAAAGTCCCCAAAAGCCGTAAACAATTGGCACCCTTCGTTAGAAAGCACCAAACTTACTGTGTTGGTATGCTGGGAAACCACAGCAGCGACCAACCACAGCCTCTCTACCAAGAATACCTCCCTGTGATTGCAGTTTACGCTCACGTGACTAAATTACCAATTCAGAGGTAAAAAAAGCCTAAGGTACGGGACTGCCAGAGTGAGACTCAATTTTCTCAAGCAGGAAATAATAAAAGCAGAAATATTAATAGCTCATCCGTCACGGCATCTTCCAAATTTTAACCAACCAAGGTCACGCTATCTATATTCTTCGGCGTGTTCTTCGACGTCCTGTGGAGATTTTTTGATGGAAAACATTCTAATGGGAAAGTCACAATGATGCCAGAGACATTTATTTCGAGTGTTTTTTCGCGATAAATTGGAAAAAAAACTTCCGTACAGCTGTAAATCATGTGAAACGGTTTGTATATGGGCTCCCATAAACGACAGAATTTTACAACCTTCTTTGGAAGTTATCGCCACAAAGAGCATCGCTGACTAACATACAATTTCTCAAAAATGGAAGAATTCAAGTATTTCCAAAACTATAAATATGGCGAAATAGCAATTTTTACTAAAAAAACTCAAACATAAATTGTTCACGAGTCACACTTATTCAAGACTAAGGCAAAATAAAAATAATTAAGTCCAACTAACCCTTAATTCGCCAATTAATTAGGGCACCTTAGTTCAAGTGATAAAAAACATTTACACACTTAATATGCACTAGGTACATTGTTCTTGCGTCCTTATCTCTATGCCGTCTCGAGAAATCCTTCATCAAGCAAATTTTGGCTGAGTATTTGTACGAATAAATGACTATGATGTACCCCAAGAAGTATCACGAAGTCATAAAAAAATATAAAAACACCTAACGCCCAAGAATTAGTTAACAAATTATTATAGTGTCCTCTTATTAAAAAAATAATGTCACATCTTTAGAGCCAATATTTCCCTTTTTTTGGGTCTCCAATGAAGAAAAAATTGTCTTGTCGACAGAATATATCCCGGTGCTGTCAATACACCGAAGAATTCAGGCGCAGAAAATGGCGTTTACTCGGACAAAAATTAATCTGAAAACACTATCCAGAAATTCCCTCAAAATAAATTCTTCGGGATTCATGCGACTGTCAAGATTATCAAAACAATAAAATGTTTCTGGCTTAGCTTTCTGGATACGAATAACATGGAATGATTAACCATTTGGTTAATTCTACATTTCGCCGACTATAGTTTCGACACCCACCTCAATTACGTCATACCAAAGGTGCCCTGATCATGACATCATAGATGTCGACACAACGGTCGGTGAAAATCAAAAAGTGAGGAATTTACAAAGTGAGAAATCATTCCACAATATTAGCGGCAGCATTCACCGCGAAAATGAGGACGGGGAGGGAACAAAGAAAGGAAAGAAACACCGTGGGAGACAAGGGAGAGGATACACAAAGAAGAGTTAACGGGATATCAAAATGAAAAACTTGGACGGAATCGAGAGATTAGTTGAACAGGGAAGAGATAGGAGAGCTGGAGGAAACGAACGGACCATCGGATGGACGGCAATTGAGAATTATCATTAGCCTCATTGCCATTGACACATCAGCAAAATTACAAAACTCCCGTCGAAGCATAATAAACCATAAAAACTTCGCATCAAAACAATAATGATGGCGTATCATAAACTCACTTGGTCACCAGCTGAGCACCTTGCCAACGGTTTGAAACGCAAAAAAAACATAATCAGGAGGAGTAATTTATAAAACAGCAGTTTCCCCAAACCAGGTAAGACGTGACTCAATGTAACAGCGGACATCCGTCCCATATCCCAACGCTGACGAGAAACGATCATCTAAGGAAATTGCAAACTCCACGACAGCGCAGAGAAAAATTACGAAAGGCATTTCGCGGGGCAAGGCTACGTCTCACAAGGATCACCAAAAATAGAGCGACTACTCTCCACCTTGAGCGGATATATGCGACGGAAGGCGAAAGTGAGACGAGGCGAAGTCGAGGGTTCGCGTCTGACCTAAATTCGACCCGGGCGGCCGGCGGTGGGGGAGGGGGATGGAGAGATGGGGTAGGGGGGTGGAGGAGAGAGGGGCGGGAAGAGAGGAAAAGGGGGACCCTCGTCTGATCCAGTGGCGGCGCTCAAGAGTGGAGCGCGTTCAAAGCAAGGGGGTGGAAAGAAGGAAAGGGGGCTCCACCACATTAGAACACACACGATGAGGAAATGACCGGAAAGGAAGAGAGAAAGGTGAGATCTCGCGGACGGAAGCGCGCAAGACACCCAACCACTGAGAATAGGCACCCACACGTGTGCCGATGACGGGGTTGAGGTGAGATACGCCAACCACCAATTCTTTTCTCCGCGAGATCATTGGGATAACATCGGAAGACATTGAAAATAATATTAAAATTTCCACTGAGTCAACATTAAACCATTACTTTAAGGGGCTTAAGGTAGTCCGAGCGAGATAGTTCCCTAGTCATAATAGAGACCATATTCGAATTTTTCGTGTTTATTTCACCAGCTGTAGGATACATCAGTTAAATATTGCATTATTAATGGTGCAATAATATAGTTTTTTATGACAGAAATTGTTAGTAATTAATGAAAATATCTAAGTAAGTCTTTAACTTGACTCATTTTTTTCGCGCGGTGCGTTTGAAACTCCTTCAAAACGGAAGGTTTTTTTTAATACCCAAGAACCGACTGCGGTGACAATATGATTTATTTTTCAAAATAATTGAGAGAACATACAAACTACACACTTGACTATTTGACGAGATCTAAGTGTAGAGAATGCCTCATTTTTAGCATAACGTCTCACTGGAGTGCATACCCTGTACCATTTTCAATACAATAGGGCTGGTATTTCCTGGCAAATATCTCGGAAAGTAATGTGGTAAGGGATTGAATTTTTATGTCAATGGAAGGGTGGTATATATTTCATTGAAATGTGACCAAATTCATTGATTTCTGCGTAAAATTATATTGCGCTCAAACTACCTTAAGGAGACTATATACCACGGGGGCCGAAAACGCGGACGCCCACGTGCTTTGACGACACTCTCCTATGCTACTTATAATGAAATTTTTAAGCGCAGGCCTCAGGAATAAGGACCAATATTTAGCATAAGAGTCGTAACGTTCCGCTTGTCGCTTTTGTAAATCAATGTTCCAAGCGCAGAGAAACGCAAATTAGTCGTAAATCAGGAGATCGATGTAACGCTTACGGAGTTAATTCTTGAAACTCTTCGCATTTATTAACACTGGAATCCTTCATCTCCACACAAGACCATCATATTGCTGCATAATGCGTAAAGTAACGTCACAGTGAGCATCCTCGTGGACCCATGCGACGCATTTGCCGCTGTGCCACCAGAGGCGCTGATGCCCGGGCCACGGAATGGACGGGAGGGCGAAGATCTCGCGAGTGCGGCGACAGAAGCCAGAACTAAAAAGTCGTTTTCAAGTACACTTCCCCCTTTAGCTCAATTTCGAGTATACTTGGGATTTAAAAAAATTCTCAACGATTCAACTAATGTATGCAGTCCAACTTTTCAAAAAATTAACAAGAAACGTGATTCGTCTCCACCATTAAATGTCATGGATATTTACTGTCCCTGGCCACCCGGCCAGTAGGGAATTATGCAGACGTAGATAATACAAATTAAATATAGAGTGCAGGAAGCGGTTTTGTTTTGTTTGCCGTTTGCAAGGAAAGCAGTCAGTAAACAGTGGCTTTTAGAGGGAAAAACATTCGCCGAGGCAAGGTTGCGTGCCCAGATCTCTTGATGGAGTAACGGATGATTAAGCTAATCTATCGAGGCTCGGCGGGAAAGTTTTTCAAGAATTTACTCAAAGTGGATTGGAGTAAGAGAAATTAAAACTCTACCACGTTAGCAAGCTCATACAGAGAACAAAAAATGTCATTTTGATATAATGATAATAGAATCAGTTATTATGTGTAGAGTAGTTATCCTTGATACTTTTTCGTTCAATTTTACTTTTTAATAGAGGTCACATCCATACAAACACCTTCCCCAACCCGGAAGGTTGAAAATTAGATGCCTTCCTTAACAAACGAGAGACTAAACCGACGACTCAATGTTGGAGCTCTTCTGACTTTTTCTAACAGTATACTACAAAAAAATATATTTAAAGAGAATCCAAAAAAAGCGAAGGGCGGACATGCACCGAAGTTAACTAGCTCCACCACAGAAAGGAGGGTCAGCAAAGCAAATCTCGTCGATGCCTTCAGGCAGAAAAGACTAATCTGTTTGGCTTTGATAATTATTTACGATTCCCGTTAAACCGATGTTGGTTCTGACTGCACAGCACAGACGATGAACGCTTCCCAGATAATTTACCCAATTAATAATATTGATAACTTCTCTCTTATCTCTTCTCTCGTCTCTTCTTCTTCTCTCTTATCTCTCGTCTCTCTTTAAAGTTATTTGATGAGCAAATGTATACCATATACAAGAGAAAACATCCCTATAATAAAATAATTAGACTCAGATAAAACTACGGGATAAATAAGACACTGAAGGCCCTCAAAACGTTTAGATAAAATTTTCATTTAAACACGATAAAAATACTGTTTTTTTGATGACTAAGTTGTGACACGGACCGTCATTACGTCAAATATCGGCCCACGGGGTAACCTAACGCCTGGAAAAATAAAAACAAAAGCTAACACCCGTTAGCAAAACTTTTATTATCATTTCTGATCAATGAGTAGCCATATCTGCCCAACCGAATGCCAGGATGGTTAACTTCTCACTTTCACATCCCCTCAAACGTAGGTGATGACTATCGGCGCCTCCTAGCATGTACCTCCCCACATAGCTAGGACACAATGAAATCGACGGACGACGCAGCCGCCTGGTAGCAAAAAGAAATTTCCGACGCACAGCCACGTCGCGCAAATGGACCCCCATGAAAAAACAAAACCCTAGGGGTGGCAAGAGGAGCAGAAGGAGAAGGAATGGTTAAGAGAGGCGGAGAAGCCCAGGAAGGGGGAGAAATTGAGTCATGGGGAGGGAGACAATTTGTCTCCTCCTGTCCCATCCCGAAGGGCGTGGGGGGGGGGGGGGTGCGATGAGAAAAGAGGGCTCCTCTGGAGTGGGGGGGGAGGAGCAGGAATAGAATAAAATGGAGGGGAGGGTACGGAGCCAACTGGCGCGGATTGCCCCCCCCCCACCACCCCCTGACATCAATGGCCCACTTCTCTCCCACAATCCTCGTGACTCTTCCACACTCCCTCCCCCACCCCTTCCCTTCCCGACCGATCGATCCGAGCCTTCTTTCCCCTCACGACGTACGCCCACCCCCCCCCCTCCAAAGCCTCGCTCCATTCCCGCCTAGATACACCCATCCCTCGACCCATGAAGCGTTCCCACCCGCGACAACAATGTTCGCAAAAGCATGTCACCGGGAAGGGGAGAGCTGCGACGCTCTGCATCGGGCCTCGATGCGATAAAGGCATGCTGAATTGCCATCAACTCATTTGATGAACAATATTATGTATTTTTACGTTCCATGAATGGTCTCACATTATCAACAGACGCAGTTTTGATTTTACAACAGCCAAAAAATTGACTGATCCTACTTCACACTAAATACCTGGTTAGCTTATGCATTTATTTTTCCAAATATCACTTACGAGTGGTTAGGCGACGCTTCGACTTCGCCGCGAGGATTTTGGACTTTGGACAGAGATTAACAAAAAAATAAAATTCAAAGGAAAGCTGCACGCTTTGTTAAAAACATCTATGAGCGAAAGAGGAAAAATTTTAAAATAAACATAACATTCCACAATTTTGCTGTAAAAATGTCTCTGAAAATTACATTAAATGCCAGTTTTCAATCGCAGTTTCGTAATTATTGTACCAAAACCCTGAAGAGGCCAAAATATTTAGAGACACTTTAGCGAAGAAAAATTATATAATTTGACCACAATTGAATAAAGCTATACTTTTACACATGTTAGTCAAGATAATTCCTCAATTTTAAGTAATAAATAATTATCCTCAATATTCAGTTCATTTTTTATAGGGCTCATAGGCAATGAAGATTCATCGTCTCGTTCGCAGGTATATCGGGTATCGTGACACAATATTAGATCAGATAGGGGGATCGGGTCGGTGTGGTGGCTAGAGTACTGGATAACCATACGGACGGCCAGGGTTCAAATCCCTGCAGAGGAAGATATTTTCCAGAGGAAACCCAATCCCTACTTGACTATCTTGTGGAGGGCCCTTCAAGTACAGTACTCCGTCTGTCGGATGAGACGTTAAACCGTGGTCCCCTTGGCGCCTTTCGTTAAGAGCAGGCTAATGCCGACGCCGGGTTTCTATCCACCCTTCATCCCTTACCTATCCGCTATGGCGCAAATGACCTTGGCTGTCGATCGACTCCCCAAAAATCCAATCCAAGAATATAATAATGATTAAGACGTCTCCGTTTGGAATAAAATTGGAAAAATAATATCTTCCATCAGAGTCAAATCCGACAACTCTCGTGCCCAGAGGGTTAAAAGAAAAATCCTGTCGGGGCCCGAACCCGCGACACCACACTCCGGAAGAGTAGGTGAATGGAGCAGGTCAGCACAGGACTAGGAATGCCGCAATGGAGAAGCAAATGCTGGGAATGCGTGCAAGACGACTAAAGAGCGAATGTAATTCCAGATGGGGAGAAGCGCACGTTACAACTATCATGCATCGATGGGCATGAATCGATTCCAAAAACACTACAGCCTAGGGAGGTGAAAAAATCCATTAGACACGCATCCACGACCCCACAAGGTTTATTTGGAAAACACCCCGACGCCTAAATGATTAGATCCTCTGTTCCACCGCCGCACAGTGGTCCCAAATCGAGAAAAGCTGGCCAAAAGTCATTTTTTCGACTTTCGACGAGAAAGTTTTGAATTGTGGGCTCGGATTCTACAGAATATGGTCTACAATGTACGCAACTACGTTGGTATTTACGTTGATCAGGGTAGTCTATGGGACCCGTCAAACATGGAACATTCAGGGTGAGAATGACAGTCGCGTAAAATTAGTCGATTTCGGAGAAGTTCACCATCATAAAGTATAAACTTAAGATAATATATTCACACAACAAACGCTATTATATAAAAATATGAACCGTTTTGTAGCATTTCAGTCTAGTTTTGTTCGATTTATGTTTTATTTACTATTTTTAGTATTTTTTTAAACTTTTAGCGTTTTTTACCTTAATTTTCGAATAAAAAGTGCAATATCGTTTTTAGCGCCTCTTTGCGCCCCGGTATTTTTTTTGTGAATTAAAAGACTATAGTATGTGCAATATAGTAGTTAAGAGAAATCTTGCTAATAGTTGCTAATTCGACCATAAGATTGATTTAAGTAAAACGATGCAGTGCGTTAACGCGGGCGGCGCGGCGTGGCGGCCGGGCTGGCGCGTAGCATAGCTCAATGGGAGTCACTTTTTTGAGTCTATTTTTCTTAGATGTTGCTCATGTTTCTTGCTCTACCACATTTTTCTCTCATAAATGATCCACTCTTCACCTCGATTACCCATCTCGTATATCCACGTTGTGCAGTTAGGCTCAAATATTATCTGATATTAGGCTCTGAGTCCCGATGCTCTCCTATAAATAGAGTGGGAGCTCCAACGAAAGGAAATGCACGTAGTTGGGGAACAAGTCATTTACAAACAACTTGAAAGCATCTAGAATTTTAGCATTCCTTAAAAAGCTACTCCATCCCCTAGACAATGTTCTGGGAGGCGGATTATTCTTCGTTCTCTCGCGGCACACTGTTCCTTAATACCGCTGTCGCCTCCGTGCCGCTTGCAGGGTAAACGGCAACTGAAAAGGACAGAGCTACGCCGTACTTTTATTGCTCCCCAACGGGAAAACCCAACCAACGCTCTGTGTGTGGAAGAAATGAATTGCACTTCGACCACCGGGGGTGAATGGGGCGAGCCGTGTCCCCCTGCACGTGTGAGAAGTTTTTCTTGGGAAAAGGCGTGATAGGATCACGGTCCTCATCCTGCGGAAATCTCTGTGCAAGTTACTTTTAAAGCATGGCTTCTCTGAAATTTTCTCACCATAATTCAGTTTTGCCTAGTACCTTGCCAGAGAAAGACGTGAGTTGTGAGTTCTTTTCAAGTGTGGAAGCAGTTGGATCTTCTTTGCGTTCGGACAACAAGACGCGGCAAGATTGAAGAGGAGTGCCCGTAGTGTTTTGATGCTGTGCATTATAAGTTTCAATATTCTTTTGAAGATTTGTGGCTATATAAGAGGTTCATTAAGTGTTTTAGATTTTACTATTTTTACCTTGAAAAAAGACTGCTAAGGTTCTAATGGATCCGAGAAATGTCACGCATCTTGAGATGCATGAAAAATTTATGGAGAGTGGAAAAGAATCCACATCATATAAGAAACAGTACGTGCTGGACTACCTAAGCAACAAATTACATTTAAATGAGGACGTTAATGCCAAAGATATTTTAGCACGTTTTATTCAAAAGTGTTTTTTCTCAAAGTATCATCGAAAGTGGGAGCAAAGTGCAAGAAATGACCGTTTTTTCAGAAGAAAGTTCGGCAGTTGGCTACAACTAAAGTTGAAATTTCCTCCAGCTTTATTAAAATATCTTCCCAGTACATCCGGTGAGTACTATTTACTGAGTGAATTGTTATGAGTTGCCAGTGGTATCCATATTCTCTGCTTCAATTTTTAATTAAAATCATTACTTTTTGAAGGTTCGACAGAGTTTTATGAAATTGGCCGACCGAAAAAATTGTTTGAAGAATCCAGTGAAAGGGCAAAGAGAAGAAAAACAGCGAATCTTAGGGCTAGTGCATCACCAGCTGAATTAGCGTTTGCCACGTCAATGAGCTACAGAAGCAAAGGTGATGAGTCCGTCGCAAAAATAATTAAAGAAGTGACAACAACCACTCCCTCAAGAGCGCGGCGCGTGTTATCTAAATGGAGAACAGAGGCGGTCAAGCAAAGTGAGCTATCTCCGGCGGAAGCTCTTTCAATGATTGTATCTGGCCATTTTACCAAAAATCAGTACTTACTTATTCGAAGGACATCCAAAATACATGGCCATTCCACATATCCTAGCTACAAGTCTGTGTTAGCAGCTAAAAATGCAGCTTACCCTGAGGACATTACAATCACAGAGGAGAAATGCGAGGTGAGTCTGCAAAGTCTCCTGACCCACACGGCATCAAGAATTATATCTTGCATATCTTCGGAGATTGGAGATGAGGTTCAATGTATCCTCATTTGTAAATATGATTTTGTTGGGAGTTCCGGGCACTCTCAGTACAAACAGAAATGGAAACAGGGAGACGGGGTAGATGGAAGTCTATTCGCGAGTTTCCTGGTTCCTCTGCGATTGACTGAAAATGGCACTGGTGAGTAATGAGAAATTATTTGTATTTCAATCATCAATTATCTTAAATTTCTGAAAAAATCCTCCAATGGTTATTTTTGTTCGCAGGAAACATTTTGTGGGCAAATAACCGGCCATCATCCACCCGCTTCTGCCGGCCCATACGTTTCCGGTGGGTGCAAGAGACAAAACATATTTCCCAAGAGGAAGAAAAATATATTTCTGAACAAATTGACACCTTGCAAGAGGCTTTTATTGGGAAAATCACAGTAACTTTTCATTTGATGCTCACTATGATAAACGGAAAGGTAAGCTCTTAGATTTAGGTCCAATTCAATGCTGCAATCAGTAGGTAAATTAACTAACGTATCATTTTTCATTTGTTATGTTTTACAGGTGTGCGGAGCTCTCACGGAAACAAGCTCGATGAAATGCTACATTTGCGGGGCCAGTATATCCGAAATGAACAACTTGGATCTAATGACAAAAAGACCAGTGGATGAATCTAAATATTCATTTGGTTTATCCATTCTTCATTGCTATATTAGATGCTTTGAATGCCTTTTGCATGTATCATATCGCTTGAAAATCAAGCAATGGAAGGCAAGTGAACATAAAATGTTAAACAAAAACCTTTCTCGATAAAATGTTATACGTGAGAGAAGTAAACCGTTAAATCCTTCTTTAGGCTAGGTCCAGCGATGGGAGCAAGCAGGCTATGGAAATAAGAAAAAAAGAAATCCAACGCTTATTTAAAACGAGGATGGGGCTTAATGTGGACTTCCCAAAACAGGGCTATGGGACGTCTAATGATGGAAACACAGCCAGACGTTTTTTTGCGGATGCGAAGTTGTCTGCTGAAATCACTGGTAGGTATTCCCGTAAGATCATTACGTTGCTCGTGCTGGCATTTAATGAGTGTATTTGATGCTGGTAACTTTTAATTAATTTTTAGAACTTAGTGCCTCAGCCAATTTCAACCAAATTTTAGCCTTTAATAAATGGAATTCAATCCATCTGACGCCACAATCTTTTTCTTTAAGGAATCGACAAGAGCCTAATTCGTCGGTTTGCAGTCATTTTGAAGGCGTTGGCATGCGGCCACGAGATAAATGAAGCTGCATTTACAGAATACTGTTATTCAACAGCAGATTTGTATGTGAAACTTTATTCGTGGTATTATATGCCACTGTCATCCACATCCACAAGCTGCTAATTCATGGATCAGCCATCGCCAAGGAAGCTATTCTCCCTATTGGTCATTTGTCCGAAGAAGCGATGGAGGCTAGGAATAAGGATATAAGACGATTCCGGGAACACCACACAAGAAAATTTTCCAGGATCGCCACAAGTGAAGATCTCTTTCGACGGTTACTTCTGACATCAGATCCTATGATATCAACAATTTCAGGAGTTCAGAGAAGAAAAACTGTTCAATTATCTGCTGAGGTAAGGAGTCTACTGACTCTAGAGGAATCAAGTGAACCGAGTGATGATGAGACTGATGAAGAATTATCAGACGATGAATTTGAGTGTGTTTAACATTTTTTCTTGATAATGTATGTTGAGGATATACAAAAAGAGTGAATTTATTACTCTGATATTTCTATGATCCAACAAAATAGTACATCTGATTAAACTTTTAGTGCCGAATTCTGTGTTTGGTGATTGATTTTACTAATCTCCCATTACCAAATGAACTAACTGCTATCGGAGCAGTAACATTGGCATAAACTCCGATTGAGATAGGAATTATATGACATTTTGTCGCGCTATTTCTAAGTGTAAAATTTTAAAAATATTACATTCATTGAAAGTTATAATTGCAATGATACGCTAAAAAAACTTTCAAATCCATTAGCAGGTCAAAATAATTGAAAAAAATGACTGCATGTATTTAATTTGAATTAGTTATTATAAATTGTTTAAACAATTAATGAATTAGAGTAATAATAGGCAGAGATAAATAATACTAACTTCCGAATTAGTTTCCCTAGTTTTAAAATATATTGAAACACTTTCGAAACTACAAAATTTCATTTTGTTCATTTACAATTGTTTAAACAATTGATCAAACAAACCGTATTAATTACTAGATTTATTTATGAAAACATCAAATTCATATTTATCGGATATAAAATTTGTATATACAATTGCGGAAATAACCTTAAATTTCATTTGAATTTTTTAATTCTTTGTTTAAACAAATGCTGCAATAAGAACAAAAATATCGCTGATACAGAAAAAATAATTTCAAATTCGGAATTACCGTATCGAAAACCTTATAAATCAACCGTTACATCACGTAAATAAGCAATAATAGCAGCGGTATTAATTTTGGCCAGCTTTTTTCGATTTGGGACCACTGTGCGCCGTTCCCCGACCGTTCCTAAGAACGACAATCATTGGGTGAACCCGCGCTCAATTCCAGTTGCTAAGCTTGAGCATTCACACTCATAGCTTACCGTAGCATCGGCAATCGACACGAAAAAGCACACGGGTAAGTACGACTTTGACGGTAACTTGAAAGATATATGGAAAATAAATGGCGGAAACTGAAGCCTTTGCGACAAGGAATACGCGGTGCAATATTGTCGTTCCAGCGGAAAACAGCGACGCATCATGAAATTCTTTAAGTTCGAAAGAAACAGAATCATCATTATTCACCAATGCGGCAATTTCACTTCACCGACAAATACTGTGTTCACGGGCTAGGGTACCGCCCGGTTGTGTTTGGACTATCGTATTTGACAACTATTTGACCATTCTGGAGAATGGTGTTCGTGTAATTTGCTATGAGCTAATTGTAAGATAGAACTCAGTAGTCCTACATTCGCTCAAATAAAGATGAAATTTAATCATTCTTGTTTTCCAACCATGTGATGATTTACAACATCATGCGCCGGAAATTTATTTCTAAAGCCAAAAAATGATAAAGCCGGCAAGCAAAATCCTGGAAAGATCTACATCTACATACTACCCCGCGAGCCGCCGCATGGGCGTGCGGCAGGGGTTGGTAGGTCAGGTGGTAGGTAGGTAGGCCATGTAAAGATGTAAATGGTTTTGGAGGTGAAATGGTGACATATCCTATGAGAGTGTATCTGGAGGAGCTAAGTTTTTATTGTGGTCGCTTTATGTGCGCGGAAATAACGAGTTTTTGTACCTATCTGTTCGACAGAGTATCTCTCTTATTTTATCGTATCTCTCAGACCTAGAAATGTAGTGAGGCGTCATGATAATATTCTCAGTGTCGCTCTGAAGCACACCAGTTCTGAATATCTCAAGCAGCCTCCGAGTCTCTAGGGGCTCCCACTTTAATGGGGCCCCATCTGGAGTGAAATAAGGACCACATTATCCTTTCTTATAATTAACACCAACACACTTAACGACACGCAAGTAAAATATGGAATCCGTAGCAAGGATCACCACGAGGCAACCAGGGCCGGAAAATACGAGAAAAGAAACAGGCAGGAATAACTGAGGAAATGCGTAGGCGTAGCCCTAATAAAAACACAGAAGACTAGGCATGAATGTTTTCCACTGTATCGTATTTGGAGATTAGATGCGCTCATCCAACATCAAATTCACTGAGTACGTTATCCGGCCGTAGAACCCGAGGAGAGTGCTAATCGATAATTCCTTAAGGGTACTACTAAAACAACCTACGCCGTGGATCAATTAGATTTTGCGCCACGTAAATCGGAGATTGATACATCGTTAAAACACGTAGGTGCGTGTGGTTCAGAGAGGAAAACCACTCTTATCGAGACGTTTCACTCATCTCGAGGAAGTGCGCGCGCAATGAATGTCCACCGCAATAAGAGTCCACGCACAGACCAATGAACGGATAGATAGGTACATACATCCCCCCTCTCCCACGACGGCCATCCGCCAACCACAGCACACAGCTCCTCTCCCAATTCGACACTCAAGACTGCTTCAACTCAAAATCGTTAATTTAAAAATTCCATCATTCAGTTTGATCGATAGGTTCATGTACATGGATGAAAAATGTGATTATGTTTAAAAATTAACACAATGATTGGACATTAGAAATGAAATGGCGTATGGTGCATAAAAAAGCAATTCTCGGCCCTTTCCAATATCTTGGAATTACCTTAACTTCTGATATATCGTGGGGATTACACGTACAAACCCATGTGGCAAGCATTAAAGAAACTAGGTTTTTTTAAACGTATAATAGGAAGGTCCTCGGATGAAAAAGTCAAAGAGAGATAATAAAATAAAACTTGAACGATGTATGAAAGAGAGATGCTACTTCGCTCTGGTTAGGCCACACCTCGAATACGTCGCGAGCATTTGGGACCCTGGTCATATAGATTTAACCAAAACACATTAATAAAATACAAAGTAAAGCAGCACGCTTCGTTAAAAACTGCAATACGAGTGAACATATAGTGTTGCACAACTTTTAGAGGGATTCAGGTGGGAGCCCCTAGAGACTCGGAGACTAAACGCTAGGCTTAGGTTGCTTGATACATTCAGAACTGATATTTTTCAGAGCGACATAGAGAATATAATCATGACGCCTCACTACATTTCTAGCTCTGACAGATGCGATAAAATAAGAGAGATACTCTGCCGAACAGATAGGTACAAGAACTGGTTCCTTCCGCGCACAATATGCGACCATAATAGAAAATGAAGGTCATTAAATACACTCGTATAATAAATGTCACTATTCCATCTCCAAAAAACGTACAACTTTACACGGCTGGCCACCTAACACCCCCTGCCACTAACCCATGCGGCGGCTCGCAGGGTATTATGTAGATGTAGATGTAAAAGTGCATTTGTCGGCCCACCGACTGCAAACGTGATCTACGGGTACTCCGCACAGCTCGATATTCGAGTTTTTTTGTTCTCATTCTTACCACTGGTCGTGATAAAGTGAGTTAATTTGAAAAACATAATAAAACCTTTTCAAGTTTTGGATTTGCTCGTTTCAGACAAAGAACATCCGAGCCTGCTAAAGGAGTATTTCTGAGCCCATGTGACAAACTGCTCGAAAGAATGATGTGCACGTCTGGAATCCAATCACGGGTCTCTTGACAACGTCACAAACTGAAAGCTGCGTGATAATCTAGGCTTCGATCAGTGCTAGTCCAGCATCCCAACAACCAAAGGGTTGAGCCAAGAGCATACACTGTCGTCAAGCAGTGTGACTTAATAGGACGATCTGATGCATTGGGTTACAAATGCAGAAAATTCCATGAAATGAGACCATAGCAACATTTTTCACACTTCTTTTCACAACCCCAGCCATCCTAAGGAGAACGCATTTTTTGACAACAAGAAGTCATAAAGTTATCATCAAGGTGGCCATAATTACACTTTAATCCCGGGTATAAATGCCATTTTTTTCCATAGACCATGACTCTACCACAGCAAGCAAAAAGTGGTCAAGAGCTGAGCATTAGATTAAAAAAATACGCCAGGTCATGACGACCCAATCCATTGGATAAGCCAGAGACCATTACGACGTCTCGATCCCTGCCCAAAATACTATCAAGTCTAAGGTAAATTCCACTTATTTTTTCTCGGCAGCATCCTATAACAAATATACGATACTGAAACCTTTGGTTATTAACTATTAAGCATTGGAATCCGAGTGCTGAGGATCAAAAAGGAATATTCATGACAGTTCTTTCATGGGTGGAGTGAGCAACCCACGCTCTGATACAGACAGGAGTGATTAATTAAACAAATATTAAACACGAGCGAAAAATTGACCAAATTAAAACCGAAATAAAATCCACTTAACAGAAATCGATGAACAAATCCCACATACCATCACCATAGTCACAAACATAACAAGATTTACAGCCCTTGTGGAAAATCGGTTCATCAGTCAATACTGTCATCACAGGAAAGTTGGAATAATTTTTATACAGCAACAACATTAATTTTTCAACACAGGACGCAACTCTCCCAATTTGCCAGTCACCTGTTTTTTTATATTTTTTTGGACATAAAATAATTTCCTATCTTCATGACGAAAGCATTTCATAAAACGGTTAAATCAATAAAAATAAAAAACAAATGCCATCTTCCTCACCAAATAAACTGAAACCGAATACTTTTCAAGAAACCTGATCTTCTGAGAGAATTTTACCACACAACACTAATAGATCGGCGAACCTTTTCTCCGAATCTTCCCCACCTTATTGCCAGAAGCAGTAAACGCAATTTTTGTCTGGCTTGACTTTGCATGGTATAGTCATAAAGTGCACGTATTAAATGATGATTCAGCCCTAATTTTATGATGAGATGATTAAAGTTTCACTGCGCGGCGAAATTTTTATCGGTCTTTCCACATGACAACAATTTGCACGACATTACTTTTAGAGGCCTTTTAGAGGCCTTTCAGGTTGGTCGCTTAGATCAGGTATAAAAGCCACTTTAAACGGTACACTTTATTGTACAGACGAATGTATGAACTCTTGAATGAAGAAACTCTTGTACTGTGTATCTAAAGGGGCAAATTGTGCGATTGTCAGAAGGACTTAGCGGGAAAAAGAACCTGCTCTATTTCCATTCAGTTTCTTGTACATTCTATGGTACAATAGTTTGCACAATAATATGTATCGTGTAAAGCGCCCTTAAGGCACTCGCGTTCACCACGTGAGCCTGGCTTCTGGCGCCGTCCACCACATCCTACTGTCGGTGCAAAAGTTATGTAGACTCTAGTTTGAACAATGATTAAAAATGAACCGCGGTACGCACAGGAATGCGAGTCACACCAAACTTTAGCTTGTTTTATTTTGCGTTTAACCATGGCTGTCGATTATTTTGACGATACACTTTTGATTTTTTATTGCGGGGAGAACAAAAAAAAGTGCCGGGTTTTTGGCGTTTTCGAACGGAACGCTCTCTTTGACATCTAATAGTGAAGAAACTTGAGATTAAATCTAAATGAATCTGTTGTATTGCGTGGAAAAGAAACTATTAAATGTATCTTTAAACGTTCATTTCTTTATAATTTGCCATTAAAAAGTTATTAACAAGTTTACGAAACAACTTTTTCTTGGTAATGCCACGGTTAAACGCAAAATAAAACAAGCTAAAGAGTGGTGTAACTCGCATTCCTGTGGGTACCGCGGCTCATTTTTAATCATTGTTCAAACTCGAGTCTACATAATTTTTGCACCGGTTGATCGCAAAACGACCGTGGTTGGTCGTTAGGCCGTTAATCACGCCAACCAGTGCAGTGGTAAAGGCGCGAATAAGCGGCGATTCGAATTAAACGCGCTCAAGTATTGGACTTAGGTCCTCCGGAGTAAAACAACTTTCACGCTAAATTGGTAAAGTATACGGGAAAATTGTAGCCAGATAAAGCTTATTTAACATTAGCGGTTGTAGTTTTGATACTGACCGCACGTAGTAATATATCACGTCCAGAGGTTACAGCTCGAGGTACATGAAGGTTAACTTGAAACCGTCCCATGGACTTCGTCAGAGTAAAATCAGAATGCCAATTTTAGAACTAGAGAAAAAAATTTGCGAATTCTCCTACCTTAGGATATGCGGGGCTCAAAGACGGGGACGAGTCACTTCAGACGACGCCGCCTGAAAGTAGAAAGCAAAAACAGTGGTAAACGAAGGGGCCATTTCAATGAGGCATGCATTCCATTGAAGTTAACAAAAACATAACACAGCAGAATATGATAATCACCTATATTAGGTGACGCAAAATACAAATAACAAGTCTCAATCTGTCATCACGACAATACTGAACCCTCGGAATTCGTTTCTCTCTATTATAGTAATGAGGGCAGCATTCCTGGGTCCGAGATCGTGATCATTCGAGCAACTCTCTCCTCCTGCAACTCAAAATTTTAATAAGATCACAATCGTGAAGATTTAAAAAAATCAGGGTGGCTACTGGTATCCAATTTTCAAATTCCCTGACCTTTCCCTGATAGATTTACCAATTTCCCTGACCGATCGCCGATGGGTCACCCATTATTGGAATATTAATCTCTGCCGACTTAAATTTGCTCCGGCAGCTTTAAATTTTCTAATCAATGTCTCGTACTTTTAGAACTGCAAGCATGTATTTACTTTAAGTTAAAAATAATTTAATACTTTAAGTTATTGTGTTCTAGCTACTTCTCGACTTGAGTTAAGAAAGTTAAAAAAAACAAGATGTAAAATTTTCCGAACAACATAGCCTCGGATTCCTTGTGACGAGCGTAAAACATTTTGATCATGATTTTTAACACAACTAGGCAAATATCGCAATAAGGATACACAAAAGGGATAAATTGTACGCCTGATTCACAACTAAATAACGAAGTCTCACAACTGAATACTCCACGAATTGATAGTGCTTATTCCCGACTTTTCCAGAAATTCAAAATTCCCTGACAATTCCAGGTTTTCCCGGTTTTCCCTGACGATCGCCACCTTGAAAAATGCTTCGAAACTACGATGAACTTTTGAAAAACAGGCTACAGGTAAACAGGGCTGAAAAGTAGCGCGCCACTAGTTGCACGCTATGGTAGCAGTTGCTATTAACAGTGGCACTAACGCCATTAATTTTTTTGGAAGTGGCTGTCATAGTAGCAGCCACATAAAAATGGCTCATAGGTGTCGTGAGGAGCTACTTTCCCTAATCGCTCGGTAAACTAGTGGGCATAACATCGTCACACCGTAAGGACTGCCAAACAGAAAAAGTATTCGTCCCATCCTCAATTGCAGTCTCTCTTCCCATATGCTGCGTATAAAATCCCGTCCCGTCACTGGTCTCCTTCGAGCATCTTTCCTCTTTTCCAGAGGTTTCAATGACTTCGACGAAATCTGTTTCCGTCGGAAAAACCTCCGTTCACAGCGTCCTCGCGTTTTCTCGCCACTTGTTCCCTCCCTCCCAAATGTCCTCGGTCTTCCCCGGAGGGACACAGTGGTCATTTCCCCATGATGGGGTGGTGGGAAGTAGAATCGACAATCGCATGCTGAGAGCCTCCACTTTCCGAGGAAACCTTAACCCAGCTCGGATTACGTGTTATTGCCCACGTCTGAGATCGTTCACATACGTGTTAAGTAAGGATGAATCGAATCCAAATGTCGATCCTCGATTCCACCGATTCTCAGGATTAAGAATCGGTATCGAGAATCGATCGCCTAAAGTCGATTCCGATTCCATCGATTCCAGAGAGATAAATATTCAAATCAAATTTCATTTTCACACCAGATTTGTCTCAGTAAATTTGGGTGTAGGCTATCAATTTATATTTTTTATCTACCTCAGTAAGCTGAGGATATATTTACTACTTGTTGATAAATATACTTTTTGAGCGATTTAATTGTCTTTGTTATTTTATTTCAGCCAATACTTGAATTTAAGTAATAGTCGTAAGCTACTGGTATATCAATATCCCACCTGTATATTAGGAATAAGAATCGATGGAATTGGAATCGAGAATCGATTTGAAAGAATCGGAGTCGGAAAAAAGTGGAATCGACTCAACCCTAGTATTAAGTAATACGGGTAAAATCATTCACTCCGACCTCCTTCCCCTTCCTCACATCGGGCTTCCCGACTGGCCAATGGGCGCAACTCAAATATTCTCCCTTTCCCAACGGCGGAAAAGAAAACAAGTACCGGGAAGAAAGGGCGATCATCGGGACGAGCGGAATCGACTTCCCAATGCCGAGGGTTCGCGCAATCGCCCGACATTGGCCGACTCGCGACCTCATTAAGGCGGTCGGAGTGACTTTTGATTATGAACACATTTGCGTGAAGCTTCAAAGCCGTGTTCTCATATGTGATACCTACGGACGAAAGGGGAAAAATATTTGTTTGCAATGTTTTTTTTTTGGCAATTCAATGCTATTTTAACGAGAACACAAAAATACATTTATTTCGTAACAATTCGATTACACATGAATAGATTTTCTTCTAAACGCGATACAATATATTCCTTGATACAATAACCGTAGCTAACAAGCACTAATAGTACTAAAAGCACTGGTACTTGCTGGTAGTGGTATTAGACTCAAGGGATTGGTATAAGTCTAGCCTGATATCTGGAAGTGTTAAATACTATAGTGGAATTCTTGAAAAACCCACAAAGTACACCTCAGAAACTTCTGCATAGTGGTCTTGTGGCCCTGGTTCATCAGTGAAATAAGTCTTAAAACTGGAGTTTAAAAACAACATTAAAACATGGGTAAACTTAATTCCCATAGTCGCACACAATGACATTCCTAGGGTAACCTATGTAAGTATTCCAGCACCTAAATAGACACTTAGGATGGGCCAAGTCCTAAATGCCCTCCTGAAAAGTCTTTTCCTGGCTCACGTACAGCTGTCAGAGTTTGTTAAAGAGAGGTACGTGGATCCTGGACGAATACACAAAAAGTCCATGGTTGAGTTTTGACCACACCAAAGCTCAGCATAAAATCTGTCTCTATTGATCTTCACTCAAATTGGAATGGCTAAAAAGCTGTAAAATATATATTACTTTCAAACTTTTGCTTCTCACATAATACTGTCAGTTAAGCCAATGGTCAATGTCCCCCAAATACTGACTACTTTAGAGGATACCACGACCAAACTGATTTTTTTCTCCGTGGAATTTGGCACTGACTGACCAAGGTTTATGCACACAATGACATTATCACGGAGCCTTGTATTTCATCTTGATAACATTTAAATATGCATAACTTTAGTCAGTGTGGAAATATACAACAAGTGTTTTTATTTCTTACAACAGGACTCCTGTGTGTTAGCTACTGTATATTCACAATATTCCTCTACATGTAGAGAAACAAGACAAAGATGCTCCAAAAAGTTTCTTTACAGTTATTGTGATAATATATTAATGTGATAATATATTATCACAATAACTGTAAAAAAAAACTTTTTGGAGCATCTTTGTTAAGAATGAAGATATATCTTCATTGTTAAAAGGGATAATACTTTCAACTTCCTACTTCCAGCAAAAAATCAAGATCAAAGAACATCAGCATTGGCAGCATTGTAAGCAGTACCAGATGCGAAATACCTCAAATCAAAATGTGAATAGGGCTCAGTCATATGATAGCTCAATTATGAAATTAATGAATGTGTGGGTGCAACATTAATGATAAATAACAATGACAAAACCAGGAACAAGGCTAATGAGTACTGCATACCTCATAGACTGCATTGGAAGACAAATAAATGATGCCACATTTACCTTAAAATGCATATTAAGGAAGTCTAAAGGGAGGAAATCCCTAGTGTTTCTATGGTCAACTGTCAGTATATATGATCAGAAAAAAACTTTCTTTCTGAGTCTTTCTTTGCTACGGATGTGCATATGCACTTGCCACCTGACACACCCTCAAGGCAGTTCCTGCTTCATTTCCAGGACTGCCCAACAGATAGCACGTATAACAGCAAAACAAAAAAACTGGCAAAATATAACCACATGAAATAAAACCTTAAAAATTTCAAACCTTTTTGAAAACTAAAATAAATTTACACCTAACTCCACAAGAATTTATCAAAACTACAAGTTTCAAACAATTATCAATAAATCAATGCCAAAACCTTAAAAATGGCATACCAGAGAATTCAACACTGAAGGGTAATAAAACCCAATGGAATGCAAAGCACTGGAAGGAAATTGCAAACTTACTGCAAAGAAATGATTAAAACAGTTGACATTCTGCAATGCTGGCCTTGTCATCAAGACCTGAGAACAACATTAGTGCAGCAATTGAGGGCAACAATTTCTCCTAATAAATATCAACTTTTTATAGATCACTAGAAAAAATAGAATGAAATTGCTCTAAATCAGAGACCACCTAACTCCTTTTATAACTACAGAATTGTTGACAGTATAATATTCCATCATCAATCCTCCAATGCTCCAACACATTAATATAGTACTTTAGGAAATAACTGCAGCAAAAATGATTCCTGATGATAATAATGTTCATGGACATGTCCCAGGTGACAGAAAGCATAAGGTCACCCATTTATTACCTTGACGATATTAGGCGTCATATTATAAAAGAATTTTATCCTAGTATCCATATCGCAAAGAATACTTTTCAACAATTATTTAATTTGTACATCACATTTCAAAGCTTTATTGTATCGTCCAGTAATATTGTATTGACCTAACAATTGTGTCTAAAAATGCAGTAAATTAAATATTTGTAGAAAATACTATGTATTCTTTGCAATATGGATGCTTACCCATTTATATGACATGGATCACCTGAAATCAATGCATCTAACACAAAAGACCTTCACTCTGTCCTAGACAGCATAAGGGAATACAGTGAGTCATGGAGTCAGAAAGGACAAGTGTGCAATCACACACTGCAACTCAATGATGGGAGCCTCATTCATCACACTGAGGATAAGGACAGCTACAAAAACCTTTGAGTCCCCCTACACCAAATACAGGAGGTTGCAGTAGAGAAGGAAAAACTCAGAGCCAAATACAGACCAACTAAATCTGGAGTTCTGAGTTGTCCAGCAAGAACAGCGCTCTTGCCAGAAACCTGTTCATGGCTCCTACACTGCTGTCTATCTTTGGATGCATAAAATGGAACATCAAAGAGTTGCAGACCCTCTACAGGGGAAGAAGGAAAATGATAAAAGTTCAATCTAATATCTTCCATCATCAGAATTTCTCTCTCTCTCTCAGAATATAGGTGGGAGAGTTCTGTTGAGCCAGAAGAGTCGCCAAAACAGAGTAGTCCTGGGTACAGCATGTTGAGTGCTTAAAAAAGCAGACTCCTTGCTCAGTCTGATGAGAGAGCACAAGAGTGTAGGAGCAGTGGCATTTCTCCTCTAGGCAGCAAAGGGGGCAGAAGATGACGCCAGCCTGGACTGGACCTGTCATCTCGCAGTAGCGAAAACAACACATTCAACTCATTGCTATTGGCAGATGTCCACAAACTTGAAACAAATCAAGCCAATCAGAATGCCTTGCTCAAGGCTAATACCGACAAGCTCATGCATGCTTTGTTTGGAAAATCATTGGCTATTGATGGAGCTGATGCATGCCTTCTAACACTCCACCGGTCTAAAGTCTGAAACTGAGAGTTTCATCCTCGAGTAACAAAATGGTGTCATACACATGTACTGCCACCTTATATTCCAGGCAGAGGTTGTGGATACAAGATGTAGGGCATGCAGAGCCCAGCTAGAGCCTTTAAGTCACCTTTACTTCAGCTGTAGTTATTATGCCAAGTGGTTGAATATAGCTCAGAAAAATGTGGCTCTGAAGGTGTAAAACTTTCACCTTAGACACCATTTTGACATGAATGAGACACCTGTGCTCCCCTGGGCACCATGAGATATTGAATCTGTCACAGAGAATGATAAATCCACAATTTGGTTTTAATGTTTCTCCTTTTGATTTTGCAGAGCACTTAAATTTCCTTAATTATGCATTTGCACTTGGTGTCAGTCAGGAATGTTAACTTCAACATCTGGGAAAACCTCACCACCCACCGAAAACCTCAACATGCCAAACATGTAATAGGAAGTTGGGACCAGACTTTCAACCACTGCTCTAAATGGTCAGAACATCCTTGTTTTATGAGCCTCCAATCTAGCTGCAGAGTTTAACTAACTTTTGATAAAGTACAAACTCTCAAAATGAATATTATCTAACAGTCACAGTATAGCACTTGATGGACAACAATGGTCATCTATGACTCCAATGTGTTAAGACAATCTTTTCAAGTACAGGAAAAAGCAGCATGAGAAGCATTTTAATTTTGTCATGATCAATGTTCCCACATGAGCCCTCTGTACTTTCCAAGTTCCAGTTCATACCATGCAGCCCTTGTCATTTCAGATATTCGTAACTACAGCATCTTGAATTTCTCACCCACCTCACCTTAACGTGGAAGAAGAGATAAAGCATCTTAAAAGGGAAATACTCAATGTTTTTACCATGACTATATATATTATGGATTTAAGTGTTTGGAATCGTTGCCTAGGTAATGTGTTGCCTCAATTTCCCCATTTGATTCACTCAGTCCTTGGCGCCACTTAGAAAAAAGTCTTCTCAGTTGAATCGTAAATAGCCGTTGCTAATTGTTGTTAACATGAGACTGTGGTGAATATTCAATAGCGATTGATGAGAGTATGAACTACTTCATGCTGTGAATTATAGCTGGCTTTTTGAAACCTAACAGTTACTTCGTAAATGCTAGAGAGGAAATATCTACTACAGTAAGTGTGTAAGAGGCATACGAAACTTCCATCGTGAGTCTTTTCTCTGCTGTATGGATCTTTTACTGTTAATTTACAGCTACATTTTTTTGGTTTATTACCTGTTGAGAGCCTTAGGAATCAGAAGGTATGATCTAGATAGATTGATGTGGATGTTAATTTGTAACCTACTATTCATGTTTGGCCTTGGAGTAGGTTCAACAATCTCTCCTTTATTTATTATTAAAATGATAGTTATTGGGGTAATTGCTTATCCATAGATTATATTGACGGATCTTGTTTTCGACATCCTTAAAGTACTTGCATCCGTCTTCTAATTCATTCCCCTTTTTTCACCTCTTATTATTATTAAATTAGCATAGAGTGATATTCACGAAGTGCTAATTAAGTTAATTGTGCATTTGTGTAATTAAATTCGGAGAGGAATTAAATATATCTGTAGACCGGACAATATTAACAAAGTGTGTATTTACGCCATGCATGTAGTACTACATTTTTTTATCCACAGCATTATGATCACTGCAGTAAAGATAGGGCCCAAGGAAATGGGTTTTAGGCTACATAATAATTTGCCCAAAAGCATTAAAGATATTATGGGAAATATTGACTTTAAAAATAAATTAAAAAGATATCTCCTAAATAACATGTTCTATTCCATAGATGAATATCTAAATGTTACTTCCACTGGCTGAGTCCATTTCTATTTACTTTTGTGTACAATTATTGTATTGTGTTACTATTGTGTACAATTTCTGTGTTTTTTCTTAAATTGACGTGCTTATACTATGTATTCCAAGACAATCATGGTCCTTGGGCAAATAAAAATATTATTATTTATTATTTTTTATATCTGTAACTTTCCCATTCCGAGTCCTCGGTAAGCATTGGGTTTCATTGCCGTCATAATGGCCGAGAACTCGAGAGGGGCGGAGCAGAGTTCGTAGCCGCTTCCGATTAACCCATCGGATCAGTGGCTACGCTGCCTTCGGGTCGTGCGCACGAAGCAGACGGAGCGACCCCAAGAGGATGGCCTTCTGCATGCGGGCTGCAAGTGATTCCGCCTGTGCCACGCAAGCAGGAATACACTTGGTGCTCTGTATCAGAGAGCCCTTGATTCCACCTAGTACACCTATGACTAGGACTACTACTTTTACAGAGTTATTATTATTATTGTAAGTATATTGTTAGTATGATAAGGAAGGCACGAGAGAAGAGAGACCATCTGGGCATGGGAACGATGCTGAGCGGTGCACTTTCTGGACCGAGGAAGAGAGGAGCCATTCAGTTTGTGCACTATCTCGCCTCCCATTGCCCAAACAGGAAGAGAGGAGCAAATTAGGCCATGCACTATCTCATCTCCCATAAAGGACCGAGGAAGAGAAGAATATTAAGATTGTCACAAATGGGTAAGAGGAATGGCGTCAGCACTTGGTGGCCAATGAGTTGGAAGGGGTGTGGTCCCGTGGTGATGCCCTCTGAGGGAGCGCGGGTGTGGGAGTAGCGCGCCTCGAGGAGTTTCGCGGGGACCTTGGTGCAGTGCAGATGCAGAAGGTGGAATAAAGTCTGTGTCAAACAAGCTACCGACTAGCTCCCTGATTCATTTCCCCCAAACCCACAATCATCGCGGCGGATATACTTACATTATTATTATTATTAATACTGGCAAGTAAAACTGGTAAGACGTGATTATTTATGATCTGTATACTGTATTTACATTTGAACTGCCATCTTTAATCACTAGACATCGACTCAATCAAAAAAGTTGTTTGCACACAGAATTCTAGGCAACAGTTTTTGGTGATGAGCTGAGAATCCATAATGCATAGTCATGGTTTTTACAATGACTGTTCCAACATGAATATACTTGCACCAAAAAGAACAATTAAGTGCATCACAATACCTCCAACCACAAGATTGTAGGGACAGTGGAGGGCATCTGGAGTCACTCTACAGTTCCAACACTAATGATTCATATTCTACAGGAAGACGACCGACAACCGTGGTGACCGCTGAGCTCTGAGACAGAGTGAATGATTTATTGTATACTTTTAATTTATCTTTTCATTCTAGGTGAATACATTTAAATAGAGCTTTTTGGGTAGCTTCATAACATTGGGGATCTTTTGATGCAAAATTCAGGTTATTCCTGAGCAGAACACTAAACCAAGATGCTCCGGAGAAATTTTTTTTCGCAACTTCGTTCAATATGGCAATGGAGAAAAGAATACTTTGAATGTATAGGAGATAAAGAAGGAGGACAGAAAATTTAGAAGACATGCAGCAACGCAAAGAGAGTAAGCAGAAACTTACAGAGACTTTATAGAGAGCAAGTGATGAGTAAAGAATAGAAAAGTTGATCCCAGAAATGGAAAGTTTACACAGCAATTTGGAAATGGGAATTTTACACCATCAACCTACCAATCACCTGATACCCAGTAGGTAATGAGAAATAATAATAGATAACCATCAACCTAAACTTTAGGACAGTCAATCCAAGTGTTCTTTAAGTATAAGGAAACTTAAGGTAAGATTCTTTACAGTTCTTTTTCACAGTAAATATAGAAGATTATCGCAGGGAAAGAAATCCTCCACACCATACCCCATATCCTGCTCGTCTATATTCCAGTTTTCATACTTTTCTTGGCCAGCATACCTACAATGTAAACTAACGCTTCTGCTTCTAGAATTTTCTTCCACAAGCAAAAATATGTTTGCAACCACAATCTGACTTCCTACCCAATCCTTCCCTCTCCTTAACCTTTAAACACCAAAAGTGCCAATGTTGGCACACCATATCTACATCTACATAATACCCTGCGAGCCGCCGCATGGGCATGTGGCAGGGGGGAATTAGGTCACCAGCCATGTAAAAATGTAAGTTTTCGGGAGCAGGTACAAGAGGTGAAATGGTGACGTGTATTTAGTGGAGCTCAGGATTTAATTACATTAAGCCAGCAAGACATAAATTATACATCATAAACTTAAGATTGCCTTTTTTGCAACTTTGGCTAATATGAGTACTTCAGTATATTTCAATCATGGCATATTTCAGAGAGTTACTGGTGACGTCTAGTGTAAAATTATGGGTTATCATTAGGCACATTAGGCCACTGGTAAGATTCAATGATTTATCATGATTATGGTCAGTTTGTAGAAAATTCTGTGATTATTAAATTTTATTCCGTTGAACCAGATTATTCAGCATGCCAAGAGATTGATGCTGCCCACATACAGCCAGAAGAGGACCCTATTGAAGAGGGATATGTTGATAAGAATAAGGTATGAGATGTAAATGTTGGAACTGCAATTGCTGGGAATTCCCAAATCCACTCGGGGAAGTGTGGAGACCGACCCATTTCATAGGTGGTATTTTAGTCTTTCACTAATTCTAAAGGGAAAAATGTGACGATAGTGGAATGGATATCATCTAAAAATGTCAGAGCAAAGGAAATTGTACAGTGTTTTGATTCCTACACCACCACCATCTTCCCCAACAAGATATGTAGCAGACAAAAGATAGAGGCATGTAGAAGGAATTCAATGAACTGACTTAGAATATATTTATAGAAAAAAAGAAAAATCCCCATTTTTTAGGTAACTAGTGGAAAATATATATACATATTAACAATTTTGGGGCCCCTGTTTGATGAATTCAATGATAAATTTTGCAGCTTGGTTTATTTACCTATAGCTTAGCCATTGATAATAAAACTGTACCTTAATTTGGGTGTCCTGCTGCAAAAAAATTTATAAAAGACAAACCTAATAGATTTTGGTTCATATTATGGTGCTTATGTTAATCCGAAGGATATCTAATCAATATTTTACAGTGTGATGGGGCAAAGGAAATGTCTACAATGCAAAGTTTGGCTTACATGCAAGTAACAATTTGGAGTTACCCAAGGATGTCTCTTTAACTTTCTAATCATCATACACTTTCTTACTTTTTTATCTGTAAAGACTATTCAGTATTTTGAGTGAAAATACATTGTGTACCACAGGCATGATCTAATTAAAGTAGGGTTATCCTGGGATAGTGGGATGATTACCAAATCATCACAGAGCACACCCATGAACATTCAGAATTTCCACTGGGTACAGCAAGACGTTTCAGTGGCAAAGAGAAAAGAAATATCTATTACACAACCAAGTGAGATTGGAGAATAAAATATATGCATGGCAGTCTTTGACCTGCATGACATGGTACTGCT
This sequence comes from Ceriagrion tenellum, assembly GCA_963169105.1. Taxonomy (NCBI): domain Eukaryota; kingdom Metazoa; phylum Arthropoda; class Insecta; order Odonata; family Coenagrionidae; genus Ceriagrion; species Ceriagrion tenellum. Next base: position 120,300,394 of record OY720643.1, read on the forward strand.
GACCTGTATTTTTCTGAAAAAAGTAGCAGTAGCCATTCTGTATCAGTTTATTTGACAGTTTATGGAGTAACTCAAGGAAATTGTTGAAATTAGTCAGCAAAATTGGACATCATTGGTAGATTTGAAACCATACCTGGCTATTGTGCTTCTCAAGGGTGATGAACACAGATTGAGAAATTATCAAGATCGATCCACAATGAGCTTGAAATTGAGATTAAAATATTAATTTGCTGGATTATTTCCATAAATAGATCACCCATTTAAGTATGAGAGTTTCAACTAACATAAAGTCATAAAATATAGCAAAATAAATTAATAAACTAATAATTAAAAAACATTATTAATTAGAAAAATAAAACAGCTATTTGCAATGACAACATTGGTAAATTCAATTTGCATAACCACCCATAGGATATTGAATGAAGTTGTGAAAGTGCAACATAATCTTTTTTACTACATCTGAATTTTTCTAAGCTCCCATCTTTGCACAATTTCTTGTTCAGTAAGTAAATAAGAAACAGAAATGGAGAAAATAGCAACTGTTCTTTGTATCTAACACCTCAACTGGTAATGGGTTAATGAGCTCCTCAGAATTAAACCCTAGAATGACATTATACACTCGTTACAATAGATTTTGTGTTTAAAATTATGAGGGAACACTAGATTTCTTTGCTGGTTATGTGAGGCCAATAATTCAAAAGTGGTTCTGATGCTGTGTAAAAGAAATTTATACGCCAACTAAAAAATTTTTAATGGTAATTGCAGAGAGTAAGTTAGAAGTAAGTACCTTTATTTTGTAGCTTAGCAGAATTGTAGTCTCCATTAATGAAAATAATTTTTTTTGTGCTGCTTATTAACCCACGTACTTTCATAATAATGAGCTACAAATTAAAATTTATTTACCCACATACTATCACAGTGCACGACATACACCTCTGAGCAGTGGGTCGTGAGCAACAGTACAAATGGTTCTAAAGGTAGTCCTTCAAGAGGGGTTGCCAGCTTGAGTAGAAAGGTGAAAGTCGGCTTTGCCCTCTTACTTAGAATTAAATAAATCCTTACATAAGGTTCACTTGAAAGTACAGTGAAATCCCCCATTCACTCTATTGAGGACAACAAAAGAAACAAGGGAAAATTGCACGAAAATGTAAATCATGGGAAACATTAACAGGGTGGCCGCTCAAGTATCAAGCTGAAATTCCCTGAAATTTCCAGATTTTCCAGACTACTTTCACAATTTTCCAGACTGTTTGATAATATGTATTTTACAGAATATTAACACATTTATTCATGATAAAAATATGATTAAAAGCTGTTAAAGATTAACCCCAAAATAAAATTAAGTAAAATTATGATATAAAATGTATTTTAACAGTTATGGAGCAACATTTGAATGACATTACATTCAACATACTTGCAAATATTTGATGAATTTTATGATAAGCATATAACTTCAGGAATAAACACCAATTTCAAAATGGATAGTTAATTGTTTTATTTAATAAGCCCCCATTAGTTTCTTCGCACCACTACTGGATCGACGGCAATGACAAAAAAGTTGCATTGGTAAAATCCACCCAGCGTGTAACAGGCCATATGCACCTCTTCGGCTGAGGGGAGCATTTCCTGTAAATGCATGGTTGTTCAACTTGGATTGAGATTGGACTAGTTCTAAGTTAACTCAACGATTGTGTGTATCGAAATGGCTATCAGCAAAGTGCGGGATGTTCAAATATCAAAGATATACCTATGCATAAGAGGATGAAGAAAAATCACCATTTGAAATTTGCAACAAAGATGATTTTTCCAGATTTATTTTTCATTTTCACTGACATTCCATGACTTTCCAGAAAAAATGAAATTCTCTGATTTTCCCTGACTTTCCAGGTTTTCCAGAAGTGTGGCCACCCTGATTAACTATCAGGAAAATAAATCAAAATCAAGACTAAATTATTCACCATTTAATTCAATTTGAATGGATTATACCAAAAATCTAGTGGCTACAGCTAACTGGTGCAATTGGCATGAAAAAATAATCATTTGTTTTTTTTCTTAATTTCACATCAACTGGATGTGCAGGGCACTGACTCAATTACTAAAGGGTTTTTCTGCTTCGGCCAATACTCTTTCCATCAAGGATGAGCATTTCTCCTTCAATTATACTATAAATCCTCCATGCCTTAGAGTTGGCTGCATAGGTTGTAGGCAATACATTTCTAACGTTTCTTTTTTAATATATGGATATCCAGATTTTCCTAAAACAAAGGGCTTCAGTCTCTCTTCAAAATGGAAATAATCAGATCAATACATTGGTCTTGGGAGTGTGAATGAGGCATAGGTGAGTTACAAAGGAATTATAGTAGAATGTGTAGAAAATGTATTTGAAAAAGGAAGGAGTGGTAGGGAAAATGAAAGGTGATGCATGGCAGAATGAAGGAGAGAAAATTGTTGTGAGTGAAAAGAAGAAGGCAAATAGAGGAGAGCAAAATCTGGGCAAAAGAAGGCAAGGACGAATAGGGAGAGAAAAACATGGGAAGAAAAGTCACAGTGAAATTGAGCAAGGAAAGAATGCGAGGGAATGAGGCTAGTAAACTGCAAAGTGCTTTTGAAGGCAATAAGAAGTTATCTTAGAAATTGGAAAAGAGGGAAAAGCAAGGAGATGGCGGGGGAATGGATACAAAAAAGAACAAAAATGGCAAGATCCTATGGGATGAAAGCAATGCCACACACTTTTGGAGGCAATATTATGCAGAATTATATAATAATGGAGCAGGGAATGAGGATGGTGAATTAGTATGCAAGAATTTCAGTCATATGGAGAAGAAAATAAGTTCCATGATGTGATAATGGCACTGAGAACATTGACATTGGGAAGGCTGCAGGCTTTGATGGGATATCCGGAGTAATCCTGAGACGTGCATGTGCTTGTGTGAAGTGTATCATTTTTGTTTAAAAGCTTGTGTTGTTCCAATGGATGGGAAGAATGCAATGATAGTTACACCAAGGAAGTGTGGGAAGACCAAATGTAAAAATTATAGAGCATTTAGTTTACTGAGAATTCTGGGAGAAGTATTGTGCGAGATAATGATCAAAGGAATGAGGAAATCACTATTGGCAGAATCCCGTGTGTATAGTGTGGGTTTATACTAGGGAGGGGATGCAAAAAGTTATCATCTGTTCACACCTCAAACCCGGAATCCCATTCCAGAGCCCTTGAAGTCACGACATTCAGCCCTGAAGACGATGAACAACTTGGCAACATCAGTAACAATAAAACCTCTTGCCCAGAGGACTTCCCAAGTAGAACTACTTAATATGACATGCTGAAAAGCCTAAGATATAAAAAAAATATGTTCTGCAAGAACATTCCACATAAAAACACTTATATGTTAATTATGCACACTAACCCATTGAAGTAATGCCACCATCCACAGAGAATAGGCATAAGGGATTGAAAATTGTGAGTCCTGACTGTAAAACACAAGACTCTAGTATTAACATACGGGAAGGATGAAACTTATCAGACCTCAATCTATGGACATCTTAGGCCAAAATTCATGACAAAGAGATTACTACTGTGCCCAAAGGCACCGCTGTAGATAGAATTAAACAATATACATCAACCTTTACATGGAGTTTTGATCTCCATTTGTGAGAATCCTGAGCCATTAGAAAAGAATAGAAGCTTCTCTAGCATGAGTGTTGGAGGATGCTTAAGATCAAATGGACAGAAGAAATGGAAAACTGAGATATAAACAGAAGAATGGAAGAGGAAATATCCCTTTAGAATGCTAAATAACAATTTTCTAATGAATGTTTCCCATTCACCTTTAGTGAAGGACCAAGTAGATTGAACGTAATGTAAGCAGTAGTTGTATAAGTAAACTCCTTTGCAATAATGCATGGATGGAAGGCCATCTGGATCCTTGCCACTTCTTGTTTGAATTATCAGATTACAGCCCCCTCAGAACTATTAATGAAAATGGCATATCAATATTTGCACTCTATGTAATCTCATAGAGCACAGCCTTGAATCCTTAGACCAAAAGGCTATGACAAGTGCCATGGTACACTGATTCGAAAACTCTGTCACCACATTCATTCTTCATTTTCTTGCAGACCTAAGGCAAGATTATGGTAATAGGTGCCAAAATGCCTACCGAACAATAAAGCTGTGTTCAGTGACTTTTCAAAACACTCAGTAGCTCGTAATACGAAGTAGTATGGCAAAGATAAATCAAGAATTGTGTACATCATTGACTGTAAAAATCTATGAGTCTTCTTCAAATTACATCAACATCACTCCGAACTGAAGGTGAACTAAAAGCATTAGAACTAAAAGAAGATAAGCACAGTTTCAATTGGAACCATTCCACACTTAAAAACATTCACAAAAATAATAATTCATTCCACACATCTATCACAACCAAATATTCTTTGACTGATAAAAAAAGTAGTAGCAAAACATAATTGAATACTTGTGCTGGACACATACTAGTGGAACGTTGAATCAAACGAATTTTGTCGAAGCCACTGTAAGCCACAAGGCTTGGAGAAAGCCTTCCACAAAGTTCAGTGGAATAAGGTGGAATCACCTTATGATGGCAGATGGAAATACTAGGAATGCATTACAACGACAAAAAATAATTACCAACTTTGTAAGAAGCAAGTGGTCACCAAGCAAATAGAAGCTACAATTAACAAGAGAGTAAGACAAGGATGCAACCTCCCATAAGCACTGTTCAACATGTACTTGAAGGAGGCAATAATAGAAGTGCAAGAAATCTAATCATATGGAATTAAGATTAGTAGAGAAGAAATAAACATGCTCCACTTCGTAGATGATATCACACTCAAAGCAGGACATTACAATGATCTTCATAAGTCACTAAAGACAATCCACCAAGGTATCCAAGAAAACAACATGAAAATCAATAAGACAATTACTGAAATCCTAGCACTTGGAAGATAGAAGCTATATGCAGAAGTAACTTTGAGAGGAGAGAAACAAGAGTAAGTAGATTCCATCACCTACATTGAAAGTACCATCATATGGGACAGAAGAAGAACAATGGATAACAAGCAGAGAATGGCCAACACTGAAAAGTATTCAAGGTAAAAAGACAACTGCCGTGTTCAAAGAAGATATAACAACTAACAAGGAAACAGTATGTGAAAACATTAGTACGGAGCATGGCACTCAATGGATGGGAAGTATTGACCATTGGAAAAGTTAACCCGAGAAGACTAGGACAGGGTTGATACGCATTGCCAGTTTTGATTTTCCCTGACTTTCCAGACCAAAACACAGATTTTTCCGACTTTTAAAAATCACCTCATTTCAAGAAAAGTAAAGAAATAATGAGCATTATGGTGTAAGAAAGCTTCTTTTATTACCATATTTCACTGCTTAAACGTCGCACCCGACTTCTTCAGTTCAAAAATTGGTTCACAACATTTCATCGCATAATCGTCGTATGTTAATTCTGTTCATCACAACACTTGTTTTTGTTTGTCTAATTTTGCACTCTACCTGACATACATTTCTACCTGCCATTCACAAATACAGAGTTGGGGAGACCGGGGCTACTAGGTTACACTTTTGTCTTATGAATCTTCTATTTCTATCTATTAACATTTTCAATGAAATAACTATGCTAGCGCATTGAAACAAAGGCAGCAGGCGCAATAAAGGCACTTAAGTATGTAATAAATGATCTATGTAAAACTAATACCGGCGCAATTTTATTTTTTTCATTTCCCCTCTTAATGGTCGCACCCTACTTTTTAGCGAAAAAAATTGGCATAAAATCTGCGACGATTATGCAGTGACATATTAGCTCCATTGTTAACTTGTATTGTGGTTAAGTTTACTAAAATCTTACAAATAGGATGGCATGAAAACAATGTGACCAGTGTCGAGTCAATGCTTGAGATCATACGTCATCCGAAACCTATGCTAACAGTAGATAACTGTCCGCACATCTCAGCAAACACAACCTTCAACTTATAAAATAAACCTTGTCTATAGTGTGTATTAAAAAATAAATGTTAAATGCAGTTTTGAAAGAAAACAACACTTACTTTCTTTTTGGTTTTTGTTCATTAGAATTAATGATTATATATATTAAACTTTATGATCACATTTTTCATCATTCTATTAATAACTGGAAGAATTATTAGAATATGTAAAATTAACAATAAATAGGGTCAGTCACGCACCGGCCAGCTAACCCGAAGACGGCTGGTTCTCACTATGGTAGAAGGTGTTTCAAATCTTTGAACAGTGATATTTCATTGCATACTTAAGGGAGCTCCCTACCTCACCAAAAAAAGCCGCTGCACACCATCTCTAATTCCCGAGCTTACACAGTGATATTTTTTAATTTTGATTTGAACAAAAGTTCAATCTTTGCTTTACTCAGGGCATTTTTTTCAACGAAATTCCCAAGTTAAAAGAATTCTCATCAAAATTGATGAATTTTGGCTTCAACGTGTATTGCCACGGCACAAAATCTTATTTGGAAAATTTATCCAAACAAAGACTAAAAGAATCCTTCATCTACAAACGGAGATTTTTACATTATGCACATATCCTACAACTAGGCAACAATTTGGGTAATCCTGAGCCCTAACACACAGTTTCACGAGGTTCGCTTGCGCCAAAGCATTCGAAATCAGCGACAACGCCTTCCCTCCAGTGCCTCACCTCAGGCGACTCGACATTTCATGAAGCATACACGAAATGAGTGGATCAGTTTCACTGTTGTCGATGGGGGAATTTTCGAATATGAGGTCGGCGAAGCACTCTGGTGTTTTAGAAACAACTGCTGAGTCCAGAGCTTTGGGGATCTTTCAGATATGTTCTATGACGCAAGGAGAGGGTCGCGTGTTTCAAGCTTCCAATCCCAGGATAAATCTTTCTTACTTTGAAATTATCTTTCTCTGTTGATATTCCACATTTTTGGTCTTTTTGACGCTGTATCCCATCCCCTTTCTCAGTTATTCGGCGCAAGGCTCACGCCTCAGCACAATGAAGTATGGGATCTGTAGTGCAGATGAACAAGTCACATGCCAAATTGAATTTGACTGTGGGTAATTTTTTCCTGACCAACAATAAAATTCCCTGACTTCCAGACCAATTTTTCAGTTCCCTGACTTTCAAGATGCATACCAACCCTGTAGGAGCTTTTGAAACCTGGTGTTGGAAGACATTGCTGAAGATAAAATGGATGGATGAAATAAGAAATGAAGGAGTACGTAGAAGAGTAGAGGAGAAAAGAACCCTATGGAACACGAACCAGAAAAGAAGTACATACCAGATTGACTGGGAACACCCTGTAGAACAATGGGTTCGTGAAGAACATAACTGAAGGAAAAATAGAGGGAAAGGTCCCGAGAGGCAGGCACAGGAATAAAAATATAGGCCAAATAGAGAGGCAAGTACATAAGAGGACCTACCAAGAAGCAAGAGAAATAGAAACAGATAGGGAAGGATGGAGGATTGCAGTCAACTAATCTTAGAATTGGATGACTAATGATGATGATGTTGGACTCACAAACTATGTTTGATTAAGATCAATTGGCAATACTGGAAATGACCTAGGTTACAGCAGCACTGCCAATCTGGAAGCCAAATGTGGTCATGGTTCAGCTCTTGACTTGAACATTTTTAATTTTCCTCAAGATTCTTCATCCTTCTATTAGATGTTACCATGTAGTCATTGTTGCTAAACAGTTAAATCCAAAATTCAATGATGATAGATGTCAACACAATATGGAAAATTGAGCTGAAGTCTTTCGTGGTACTTTTTTGGAAAATCTGCCCTAGATTGGATAGTTTTTTTTAAGAACAGTCACTAACAGAGTGATGAATGCAGGAAAGTAACACTTTCCAATAAAATAATTGTACAAGGTAATGCACATTACATGTTAAAATGGGACAAAGTTCACTCCTTTGCAATTGTAATCAAAAGAGTATGTCAACAGAAATAAACCTAGAATACCATCATAACATTTTCACAGGTAAAATTCAGGAAATCATTAGGCAGAATATGATGGAAGAAGTTTACCCAGTTATTGCTGAACTTGGGGAGGACACAACCAAAAATACTGATAGACAAGGATTACATTTGCACATGCACAGCTGTTGATTGTGTTTCTCCCCTCCTTAAAATATATACTAATGTAATCACTTTCTTGTTGGCTGGTGTCTTCATTTGACATGCATTCTATTTGGCCATAAATATGAATCTGGATATTTGAAAAAATGTTTTCCTTAAAACATCAGATACAATACTTTTTGTGGAATAAACAATGGTTAGGAGAAGGGAAATAAAGTGAGGCTGCCAATCCGGGGCAAATTAAGGCAGGTTTTTGAGGGTGGCGAAGAGGTGGGTGTGGATATCACCCTAAGGGGGCCTGAGGGATGTGAATTGCTTCATGATTGCAATTTTTACTCTCACAGAAATAATGGGGGTGGTTGCATCCCTCCCTTCCTTATGCACCTCACCTCTCCTACCCCTGGAACCAAGAGATGTGAACAAATGTGAAAGAAGGAACTTGAGAGAACAGAGAAAAGGATATTAAAATAACAGTGAAAGCAGGAGAATATCAGTGGAAAGCTGTCAAGTGTACAACTTATGTGGACTGATTAATCAGTCAGCTGAGGGTTTGAAGTTATTACCATGGTGATATGTCACAGACCCTGAGCAAGATGAAGAGGATGACAATAAATAATAGTCAAATTTGCATAATTGATTTTATAGATAAAATAATTCACAATAAAACTTAAAAATAGCAGAACTTGAAAAGAAGGAATTCCATTGGAACCCTAACTTTAAACAACATTAACATCCCTTAAGTTTGACAGCTCTTAGAAAGGCAACAGGTGCAGTTCTGTAGGGGTGTGGAGGAGCATCAGATTAAAAAACAGATATTATCTAACATTGAGACAACTGATTATGGGAAACCTAAGCAAGAAAAATGATAAAAAGTTTGAATGACAGCATTGTAACAGAATGGAAGTGAATGCAGGTGAGGGATAAGAGGAAAGGATGGTAACAGATCGAAGAAATCGGATATGTGGCTGTGAAGAAGGAGATTTCAAGCTCTTTGGATATAAATAATACAAAATAAAAGAAATTCACGAAAAGACAGGTCATACCTGGGAAATAAGTAGGAGCAGAGCAGGTGAGCAACTGATTTGTGGGAGGCCATGCTGATGGTGGTTACTACAATACTTTAATCCTAATCAAGGACAGACGAGGAAGGATATTGAAAGATACAAAAAGAAGTATATGATATCTTGGGCTGAGCCGAAGAAATAACAAGAAGAGAGGAGACTTTTTGGGATGGAAAAGTAAAAACGGATACTCAAAAGCTTTTCCTAGAGTAGAAAACTGCAATTATTGTTATTTTGTAACATATAAGAAAAGTTAGCGTCTGGCTTCGACTCCATAAATTGATACATCTTAACATATGCCACGGTAAATTAAAGAATATTTAAAATTAGGGCAGAAACAACATTTACACCGGTTTTCCTTTCAAGAAAATGATAATTTCCACTAAGTGCCAAAGCATACCACCTGACTTCTATAATTTATTGAACAAACTAGGAATTCAATCTAAATAATTCATAGAATTGTAGCCATGACTAAATAAATACAGTGTCCAATCCGATAAGTATCATTGTAAAATCTCAAGTTTCACCAAATACACAAGGTCCATTATAGCCTCATTTCCAAATTAATTGCAGAGAATGACGTCTCAGAATTTCTGTCGCAATAACGACCACACGGTGGTAGAGAATACGTAAAACGAGGTAAGTCATTCGCATCACATATTAATTACCAAAAGCGATAGGTACCGTATTAGGAAGTACAAAAGAGGCGAGCGAAAATGCCAACAACTATGTTAAAACAAATATGCTTAAACCGGTACCTGTAAAACAATCCTTCCAATCCAGTACGGGAAAAAAAGGACAGCGAAACACGGATGAAATTTTTATATTCAATTTCCTCAGAGTAGATAATAAAATGAATACTAGCCTAATGGTTATGACGGCGCGGCTAAGACGATGCATTTCCTTATTACAGAAATATGTAGTATATTTTTGGTGAGTAGGCTATGTAAATGAGTAACTAGATAAAGATCGTAATGATTCAAAATAGTGGTGACATCACCTGAAAAACAGGATATCTTTTAATTTACCAAGTCTGACTTTCCACGAATGACTCCTCGGATGTAAGTATCGGCCAGGTAAGATCGAACTGTAGTCCTTCGAATGACACAGCAGAGTAATTACCCAGTAGGCAGAAAGTCCACCGACAGCAGAAAACTGACCTTACTGAAGTAAACAGCAGAAATCCACTGCAGAACACGGATTCTCTAACGATATATCGTTTCCATGAATATCGTTTCGTAGCCGAGATCGATTGGTACTCGTTATCCTCGATAGCATAGAGGTAAGTAGAGTGCTATTGGTGCTATTAACGTCATCAAAAGCGAACCCAAAACCACCAAGAATTCTCCCTCCTATTACGTATTCAGCATTCTCACATAACGAGTGGGGCAAATTCTGTAATACTCAATGACGATTCAGACAGTTATGTATAATAAGAATTAATCCCTGATTAGAAGTCCAACCATGGAAGAAGGAGGGGAGAGTTGTTGTGCCCTCCATCTTCCATGGTCAACTCAATTAGCTTCGAGGGTTACCCGCCAAGATCGTCATGCTCACACGATTAGTAAAGCATTTTTGAAAGAAAGAAAAGAATTCCGTTATAGAATTATAACTCGGGAAGCTCTAATGGTCGCCATTTGAGATCATCAATTTTAAATGACGGGTTAGGCAAATGTGCACGGCTAAAAATATTTATCCAGATATAAATCGAAGACAGGCAGCTTCAAGGGTTACCCTCCGCAATCGCCATACGCAGATGATAACTGAGACAGTTTTGCGTAATAAAAATGAAATTTTATGTGAACTTCTTACCAGATAATTACATTTGCTATCCCTTTTGCACTTTAATGCTCGAATGTGAGAGGTTTGAATAATAACAATGAATGAAATATGTCAATTCGGACACGGGAGAATTAATTACTTAAAAAGAAAAAATTGAAGCAGTCTGGAGTATTACAGTCCCAGTACACATAGTTACATTGGTTACATGTTTTACGTTCATTTTTTATTCACGTCTTTACAGTGATCGTTTTAATGTATACCTGTTGGTACCATTGGCAACATTCGTCATCCTTTTCTTCTTTTCCTCAATGAATCGCCGTCGTTTAAGTTCCCACTGTCGAAGCCCCAAGCATTGAAAATACCGGTTTGTACGCTTCAAGTCAAAGCTGTAAGTGGACTGAATCACTTGACTACCATTTTAACTAACCTGCGTTAAAAAACGATGGTAACCAGCACTAACCCTAGTAAAGGCCGTATCACACAATCGGTTGCCGATTACCATTGCCGGTTGGTGCGATCCTTGGCTATCACACTTGCGGTTGCCATTGGTCGTTGCGCTTTAGGGTAGGCAATCGTTTCCTTGGCCAACTCGTGTTCGTTTACATTTTCAGTGAAGGCGATAAAATACTTGTATCTCAGGCGCTAACTCGTAGAGACGGCGTAAAGGTTTTGCTGTCACTGAGGGAAAATTGCGAGCGAAAATTGTTCAAAATCAAGATGGCGCCTTTCAAATGTAAACCAGAGTATCACGTGATGACGGGGCCAGCCGCTATTGGCTACGGTTGCCAACGGCCGGTTGAAAAGTAGAAGCTGGCAGAAGCGACAACTTTAACCGAGAGCCGGATGGCGCATTTGGTCGGTTAAAAAAATTGACTATAGTCAGCGCCAACCTGCGTAGGCTCCTTGATCATTATTACTGGAGGAAAAACTACCTCATCCACTGCACCATTCATAAAAATATGGGCTGGTGTTTTACCAAATAACTGAGGATCAAAGAACCACTTTGTTTGATCTTTACACATTGGATGGCGCATTCACTCAAACTCTCTTCACTTGCGTTTTTCCTGCTCTCTTCCTTCAAGTTTGTCTGAAAAACTCTGGTATACAAAAGTTGCCCCACGTTCACTCAAACTCCTCGAGATACAGCAACTCTCAGAACCTCTTCCAACTCTTCTTACTCTTTTGTGGTGATAGCTTCGACATCTCAACTGCGAAATGAAATGACTTAATGTATGGCAAAAGTGAAGCCTTTCTGAGGAATCTATCGGCTGTAATGTCGGGGATGTGGATATGAGACTCCCGAAGCTTTAGCAACAAATTAGGTGGTGGCATAAGGCAGAGGTGTGTCATATTTGAGAAATAACTAGAGGAGGTAGATGGTTGTACCGTGGGGACTGGATAATGGGTTGGGTTCCATGGGTGATTGTAGTAAGGGTGAGGAAGGTGGGTTCCTGGTGGCAGTCTTCGTTATTTGTTTTTCTCTGAGTGCCATAGGGACTTTGAGGAGCAGGAAGGCAAGGGCCTAGCCTCACTGAAACACCAGTTACCGTAAGATCACTGAAGTTAAGCAATGTTGGGCCTGGATGAGGGTTGGATGGGTGATCATTCATACCTTCACCGTGGCACTCTTGTCCCCCGTCTGCATTTGGCAGGCAGGTTAAAAATGGGTTGGCACAATTGACCACTCAAGGACTAGGTGCCCGAGCTCCTGTCGAAGGCTCCCCCAACTAACAATCTAATCTAGAGGAGCAGGGAGTGGTTCTAAAAAAGGATTGAGCATACCAGGTGTCAATCTTCAAACCTCATAATCTCTAATTCTTCCCAAAATTCCACTGTCCTCCCCTTCTCTATGTAGAGTAAAATTCTAGGATTGAGATCACCACTGTGGTTTTACTCCCACGTGTTTGTCTCTGCCTCACTCTCAGGGAAAGTCAAGAAAAGAAACAGTCAAGACCTCGGAGCCTACCCTACTCAGCCTTATGGTAGTCATATGTGGAAATACTGAAACCCATTATCCATCATCCAAAACCACTACTCACCTTAACCACCCTTCTCACCCCCTTTCTTTGTAAAGAAACAATTTCTCAAACTTACATTAAATCCTTGCCCAAGGTATGGAATTCCTTACGGGATACAGAGGTGTTTACCAGCAAACAGCTCTGTCAAGCAGTGCAGCAAAATTTGAAAACATTACCTAATTTCAATATATAATTGTTTCTTATACAGAATATTTTGCAGTTATTAATAGCAATTATTTCTCAAAAGTGATGTTGATACCTGATATCATCTAGAGCAATGTATATTTCTCCAAAATATATTCAACAATGCTTCATTCATATGGAATTGAGCATTCAGTATAAACCTATCCATTAAATAACAAAAATAGTAATATCTTAATAAAATAAATAGTTTGTATGAAATCGTTTCAGGCTTAACTTGGTGGAAATGCGATATATCCATGATAAAATATAACACAATAATATACAACAATAGTGATATTCACACTTTAAAGTGTGGATATTACTATTGTTGTGTTATATTTTATCATGGATAAATAGTTTGTGGCAAAAATAATTGAACAAATGTTGGAAGTCATTTAAATATGATTCATTTAGTAGTTTAAAGCACCAAGAAGTATGTAAAACACCTTTAGATGTTCCAGTGCCATGGTGTCACCAAGTATCAGTTGGCATAATTTCTTTCAAGAAAACTAAATAACATTAATAATAATCAAGAAGCAGAATTTAATTTTACCAGTATACAGACTATAACAAAAAAATAGACTACCTACTGATGGTTTCATAACCTCATCTTAAAGCATAATCTATTAAAGCAAATTCAAAGACTCAAGGTGCCGCGGTGGTGCCAGGAATCTGTATGAGGGTTAAAACGAGACATTCCATTCTACCATTTTACCTTGTGGGGATTGAGCTTGTACAGCAGATCCTTGTCTGGCTGTTACTAACATAGGTTCAGGATTGTAGGTTGAAGACAACTTGTTTTGCTTAGGTTTTATTGTTGTAACTTCATCTCCTGAGTTAATATCACTTTTGACAGCATGCCTTTTCTGATCTGCATACTCCTGCCTCCTTCTTTTGCCTGTACAATCCATCGTTATCTCTTATTGCTTCATCCTGTCTATGGCTATATTTCTTGTCCATCTCAATATCAGGTAATTTAAATCTTAAGGACCTGTTGAAAATCACATTACCAGGAGGAACACCAGTGACTGTATGCAGTGCTGCCCTATTATGAAATATTAGCATTTTTAACACCTCCTTCCAATCACCATTTTGCAATTGAGAAATTCTGAGGCATTTCAACAAGGTCTTATTTTGTCTTTCTATTTCTCCATTAGCCTGAGGCCAGAAAGCAGCTGTGATTAGTCTATGTTCAAAATTCAAATCAAATAAGTACGACTGAAAATCCGCTGCATTGAAACAACTGACATTGTCAGACCCTACGAATAGAGGTAAACCAGCTCTAAAAAATGCTTCATCTACAATATTAATGATAGTCTCCACAGTACAAAGCTTGGTTACAAATACTTACATAGTATATCTGTTATAATAATCTACCAGGCAAAATAAAAATGTCCTGATGGGTAGGGTCCCAAAATATTTATAGCTGTTGCTTGCATTTTTTATAAAATTTATAGCATGATCTGGTAAAGGAGTAGGTGACAGAGGTTCAGGTTTGGGTGGACTGGGCACTTATCGGCAGCTTTGGCACTGATTTACATATAGTTCAACATCTTTATCCATATTACTTACTCCACCAAACCTTTTATCTTAACCTAACTGCATTCCAGACATTCCAATATGTCCCTTGTGTGCTAACCCTAATGCTTTTGGATGTAAACTCTTAGGTAATATTATGCAAACTTCTCTCAGAATAAAGTCATCTATTACTGCTAATTCAGGCAAAATTATCTGATAGAATTTTGACCAGTTGTTATTTTCCAAGCTACATCTTAATTGTTGAAACTCCACATCTACTGACACCACCTTTCTAATTTCAGACATGGCCATGGCCGTAGCTATTCCTTTGTCTACTAACTGTCTGACTTGCCATTCACCACAATCAAATATACTATCCTTAGTACGGGAGGTGATGTCTAGCAATCTGGATAAAGGGTCGGCTATGCTAGTTTTGTTAGGTTATTACAAAATCTTAGAGGAGACTTTCTGCAGTTGGAGAAGCCACCAAACATTCACAAACCCAGTGCATATTCCAAATGTGCCCTGGGTTTAGAGCTGGCTCCAGAAATGACTAATGGTTTATGGTCAGTGATCAAAATGAATTCTTTATTGTATAGGAAGAATGCAAACTTTTCGCATCCCCATGCAATAGCTTAAGCCCCTTTTTCAGTCTGGTCATACCTTCTCTCCACATCAGGTTAAAGCTTTGGCTGCATATTGTATCACTCTGGGGCCTGATTCTTGCCTTTGTACTAGTACAGCTACTAGTTCCACTAGAGACGCATTGCAGAATAATATAGTCTCTGCATCCTCGTCATGATACCCTGACACAGGTGCACTGGATATTGCGAGTTTCAAAGACTCAAAAGATTCTTCTTGTTCTTTTTCCCATTTGCAGCATAAGGGTTCTGCTAATGTTGCAAAATGAGGTATAAATCTGGCAGAGAAATTACTAGTCCCCTAGAAACTCCTGACCTCTTCTACATTTTGAGACTTCCTGAAACCTAAAATAACACCTCTATCAGCAGTGGATGGATTTATACCCTTTTCAGCCAGTAAATAACCAATAACTTCCATTTCCTTCATACCAAATATACTTTTTTCTTTGTCGAGGGTTAGGCCTCATTGCTGTGCTCTTTTAATGAACTGCTCCAATGGGTTATCATGCTCAGAGCTATCTCTACCGTGTATAATTCCATCATCATGGATTAGTGCAAAACCTTCCAGATTCCGGATATTAAAGAAAATACATCGTGACACAATTCAGATGCACACTTAGCTCCCATTAACATAACATTGTATCTGTAATTCCAAAGGGGGTACTGAATGTAGTGATAACCTTGGATTCCTCAGTGATTTTTATTTGCCAGAACATTGATCTAAAATCAAATTTATTACAAACAGTGCTACCATTTACATCACACAACAACTCATCATGATTAGGAGTACATAAATGTTTTCACAGGTTTTACAGCCATCCTTATACCCACGCACAATCTCCAACTATCATCCTTCTTAGGTACTAGATGAGAAGGTGATAGCCATGGTGTGTGCCCTATGACTCTCTCTATGATACCTATCATTAACAAATCATGTAGTATACGTTTCAATTTAGGCAGCAAATTGTGCTGTATGCACCTTAACGGCTGAATAATTGGTTTTACATTAGCATCTCTTTGTCTTTTTAGTTTGAATCCTTTTAACTGTCCTACACCACTAAAGACATCAAAAAATTTGCTTAGTCGTGAAGTACCCTATTCAGTATTTACATGAGGGGTTGGATGAGGTTCTCCTTTTTACTCACAGGTATCCCTATTTTAACCCTTTGAGTGCGGCACGATGTGATAGCACGTTTATTTGCCTAATTACATGGCCTAATTGCAGAATTGCCTAACTACACGGCTGTGGCCTTACCTAAAAGTGGAACATCATCCCCCTCAAATGATGTAAACTTGACAATATATACCTACATTTTTAATTGGATCAGAACAGACCTTGGCAGTGAATTCACCAATAATTAGCAGTGGCTAGTCACGACCATACAGTCATAATTCTCCTGATTTAATAGCTTGCGTAATACACTGTACCTGTTTATTTTTCATGAATTTGAATACACTGCTTGGTATAACATTTCTCCTGGAACCAGAATCTATCAGCATATTAATGGTAACATTACTCACATTCACAGGTATTACTTCCTCTCCATCATTTCCCTTACTTTAAAAACACAGAATTCACCCTCGCTACTTATGTCCTTCACTTCTTGTTCATCAAACACACCTCTCACTTTGGTCTTAAATTAGCTTTTACTCTTTGCTCACCTTTGTCCTTCTTGGCGTGAAATACAATTGTAAAATGTCCCTTTGAATTAAATATTTCACACCAAAGCTTTCCTACCCGGACATTTTGGATCATTTCACCAGTGTCCTATTTTACCACAGCGGTAACATAACCCTTCTGTTTTGCGATTATCATCAAGTTTACCTTGTCCTTTTCTATGTTCACCTGATTTAACTTGCAACCTCTTTATGCTATCAGCAACAGTGGTGGTCACACTTTGACCTATCTCCTTTGTGAGTCTTTCGTGATTGTGAGCCAGTTCCAATGTCCTGGTTAATGTTAGTGGTGGAATGGTGACAGCTTTCTTCAAACAGAAAAGGAACTCCCTTTGCTGGCTTTTAAATAAGTGCCCAGGAAGGGCATTATACAATTTAATACATATTACTCTGGGACCAGAAAAAGAGACTTAAGTTTTGTTGTACCACATGTGAATGTTTTGTTTGTCTAGTATAATGGTGATGGTAACTGTCATTTTTACAGACAAAGCCATAATTTCCCTGGCAAAAACCTGTGTACAATAATATAAATCCCTGGTACAGTAAGCAAGCATAAATTTTATACACAGTGGTCAGCAATGACTCCTGCACTAGGAATTACACATTGATCTAACAATCTATTTTTGGATTTTAAAAATATTGATTAGTAGGGTGGAAGTAAAAGTACACTACTCTAAACGATTAACATAAATGTCATTGAAAATACCGACAGATCCAATTACCCACATTTTAAATGTTACAGAAAATTTTAATATGCAATGAATCCACAAAAGTTATTGTTTCTTTTTACTGCCGTGACCAGCAATACATACTATGCACAGCGCTGCAGTGTAGGGGCGACCAGAGCAAAAGTATATCGTTGTGTCCTTCGACGTTTGCTTTTAGACTTCTTGCACTGCCTACACAAGTTTTCCCCTTTTCATTTGTAGGGAATGATTTTGGGAAGTGATCAGAAATATTTGTCAATTGAGAGTTTTAAATTTCGTTACTTAATTTAAATAAATCACTAACGATTATTAAACGGAATGTGTACAAGTCCATCTTTGATTTTTCAGAAAACATACTATAAAAACGAAATGAGTGCAGAAGAATCATTTGAAAAACATGGACCCCCAACTTCTTGTATCAATGTAGATATTTTCTTTTGCATGGATAGTATGCCATCATTTGGTCATGCTTATCAATGCCACTCATGAATTTGTTGTACTTTTCCATAAGAGTAGGCTTTCCACAAGAGAGTACTCCTCTTCTGTTACTCACCTCTACCACCTTCCCGTAAAATTCTGAGGAAATCGTTAGTACACCTCTCTTATCTACGTACGAGGACGTTATCTACGTAGCGAGAAAGTGCAATGAGAAGAGAGCTGAAGTAAACAAGAGCCGAGGAGAAAATGAGAGGCGTGATGTGACTACAAACAGGTGCAAAGCGTGCATATTGAGGATTCCTACGTCCAACTACGGCAAAATCCTCGTGGGTTGTGGACTCTGGGGCTTCAGATTATGTACATGACGCCAGACCGTGAACTTTTCAGCACCTTCAAGGAACTCCGTGGGTCTGTAGCTCTGGGCAAGGGGAGAGCGGATGTTAAAGGAGTTGGGACTGTTAACACAGAATTGACAGAAGCGAGCGGAGGCTGGACATTAGGATTGAGTAGAGTGCCTTATGTACCCGAACTAGAGTGCAACCTGATCTCTGTGAAGCGCCTGGCAGATAATGGTATTAAAGTTACATTTGATAAAAATTGCGCTATCGGCTCTGATGATGGCGAAAGTCTACTTACTGCACATGAGTCAGGTGGCCCGTATTTGGTAGACACCAACGAGGGATCAAGAGTTGCAGTAGCAGTAAGTGAGAGCGAGACCACATCAGAAGACCCTGAGGAGGACGTACAAGCTGTTGCATTGAGGACTGCCAAAATATGGCACCAAAGTCTTGGGCATCTCCATGAGGCTGCAATTAATAAGATACCCGGTCTGGAAGAGGTGAGGGAAAACGAAAATGAGAGATGCACTGTATGCATACGAGGAAAGATGACAAGAAAAGGATTCCCGAAACGAAGTGATAGAAAGTCAGAACATCCCACAGACATGGTACATAGTGATCTCATGGGTAAAATCAGTCCTACTTCAAATGGCGGTGCGCAGTATATATTGACTTTCACAGATGAATTCTCAAGATATTTGAGAGTGTATTTTCTTTCCAAGAAGAGTGAGACTTTTGACAAATTTATGCAGTACAAAGCTGAAGCAGAGAATCTTCAAGGGACCAAGCTGAAGGCTATTCAGACGGATGGCGGAGGAGAATATTGTAGTAACAGATTTGAGAGTTTCTGGCAGCAAAATAGCATCGCACATAGGAAAACTGTTCCTTATTGCCCTCAGCAAAATGGAATATCCGAGAGGCAGAATAGGACACTGGCAGACATGATTCGCTGCATGATCATTCAGTCAGGAGTACCTACCAATTTGTGGGCAGAGGCTGCAAATACTGCTTGTTATGCCTGTAACCTGTGTCCGTGTAGAGCAATAGAAGACCAAATCCCCCTTGAACTGTGGACTGGTGAAAAACTGAAAGAGGATGGTTTACATCGATTGAGAGTGTAGAGCTTGAGGGTGTAGAGCTTGGCTAGCTGTGGAAAGTAAAGGAAAGTTTGGATCGAGAGCTGAGGAATGTGTTTTCTTAGGCTACGAGCAGCACG
Organism: Ceriagrion tenellum; assembly: GCA_963169105.1. NCBI lineage: Eukaryota > Metazoa > Arthropoda > Insecta > Odonata > Coenagrionidae > Ceriagrion > Ceriagrion tenellum. Next base: position 120,320,096 of record OY720643.1, read on the forward strand.
TGAAGGGTTATAGGCTGTGGCATAGGGCTACACGGATGTCTATTGTAATATTTCATTGTCATATTGTGATCATTCAAAAATGGTTCGGCTGCGGAGTCATCAAAGTCCAAATGCTAACAGAGCATGGTATTGCCTCCAATATTTTTCTTTCGTCGCGTAATATTACTGCTCTCCACCTGAATAGTACCTGTCTAATTGCCTAATATTACTACGCTGGTTTCTATTATTTCTGAAATTTGGGCATTTCACAGTAGGCTCATTGCGCATGTGTTCAAGAGTAACAAGTGAGAAATATGCTATACATCTGACAATAGAGTAACGTTCGACGGTCTGATGTGCGATCGCCCATATAAAATAGCTCGAAACACTTCACTCGAATTTAGTGAGCCCGATCGAAGTTGAACGGATCCCTAACGTTCGGACGTAAGCCAAGTTATAAAATCGGCCCCCAGGATTGACCTCACCACGTCATGAGTCAGGATTATCAATAGTCGGTCCTACCTACATTGCCTACTGGATATACAAACTTGAGAAGATATATTATTTCGTTCCAATTACTAATTGCTTGATGACAAATTGAGTGTGACCCGGACATTTTCTATATCAGTTTACGGCTCTAAATGGTGAATTTTTTGGACTGATGGAATATTAATGTGGAGGTCGTGGAGAATGATACCAAAGAAAATATAACCTCAGATCACGGTTCAAGGAACAAGCTGCCGCCCAGGAAATGCCTTCACTTGCAATGACGGCGCTTCACTAATCCAATACTTAGCAATGTTTCTAACACCTATGCAGTTAATATGGTAGCTGACCAGACCATGCTTCCAATCACCCTTTCTTTGTTGCTCAATAATAGGTAAAAAGAACAAAGGACCCAGTCCATTTAAAAAAATCCTGGGGTCATTATTTGTGGTTTCTTCCACATTGCCTGCTGGATATACAAACTTGGGAAGAAATATTTCCTTCCAAGCGAAAGTTTCACCACCCATTGAAATTCGAGTAAGAAACATTAAATCATGACCAAGTCCCTTTTCACTATGATGATTCATGTTTAAAGGTCTCTTCTGCAAAACATTAATCCAGTAAATAAATTAAGAGATTATTTTTTTATCCTTCTATCCATAATATCTTTGCATCGTGCATGTAGTGTGTATAAGTGGGTTTCATGCGTGGTTGAATAAACAAAATTAGACCATATGGGTAAAATTTCCAATTTGAGAATATATATAAATCCGCAATAATTACTGACATTTGTTGCGGAGGATTTTCTGGAAATTAATTGCACACACTATAATAAGGTAATCCAACATGCTTCATAGGAAAAATATTTGCTTGTATATGTACTTTATAGCGCCAAATAGTAAAATATTTTGAGGAGCCAAGCGATCAATACAATGCTACACATCGGAATCCCAGTTGTTTTCAGGTTTTTCTTTTAGGCCGTCACTTTCATTATCATTATTTCAACTGGTGCATTACATATTATATCTCCATTAATCCTGTGAATAAATTATATCGCTATTACAAGCCTCAAATAAACCTATTTCAGACAAATCTAAATGCGTTGTCAATTTGTTACGGTGTCTCTCAAGCAAACTGACTGATTACCCTGGGTACCGACAGCTTTTACGTGCCGGTACGATCTCCCGACGGAAGCTCCTCGGCACACCGATCGGTTTCATACAGAACACCACGGTTGTCGGTGTGGCGTGCCACACGACGAAAAGGCTCCCATGCCGATCGGTTCGGAGTTACAGAATGACCCCCCTGGTCGAATAGATCTAACCCAAAAAAATAAATAAAATACAAAGGAAAGCAGCGCGCTTCGTTAAAAACTGCAATACGAGCGAACGCATAGTGTCTCACAACTTTAAGAGGGGTTAAGGTGGGAATCCCTAGAGACTCGGAGGCTGCACGCTAGGCTTAGGTTGCTTGATAAATTCAGAACTGACATTTTTCATAGCGACAGAGAATATTAATATGACTCCTCACTACATCTCTAGGTCTGACAAATGCGATAAAATAAGAGAGATACATTACCATTAACAGATAAGCACAAGAACTCGTTCTTTCCGCGCACAATAAGCGACCACGTTAAAAACTGAGCTCCACTAAATACACTCCCATAATACACGTCACCATTTCACCTTCAAAAACCAAATCCCGAACATGTTCACACGGCTGGTAGATGCATGTAGATGAATAATACAAACGGTTGTCCCTCAGGATGTCACATTTCACACAAACTTGCTGTTCGGAAAGCATTTTACCTCAAACGTAATAATCTGAAATGTTCTATGAAATGATTTTAGCGTGATTATTGACCATTTAAATTTTTTACAGTTCTGCCCAAATAGAGCGATTCAGGAATAGTTTTTTGGTCATATGACTACTTCTATTTATCGAAGAGCAAACAATATATATACAGCGATAGCCAAACCTTTCCTGATGATTCTAAGGTAGCAGGAGCAATTACTACACGTTCCGCTTTTTTTTGTTTTTGACCCATAATAATGATGTTATGAAGTGATATAATTTGTGTAAACCTTTAATTATTTAGAAATACTTCCCTCCATGTGCGTTAAATGAACTATGATTCCTACGCTGCAATTACAGCGCTCATAAATCGCGCTTCTTTTCTTATACACGAAAATCTTACGAAGATATACGTTATTTTCAAGTAAAAATCCATTAAGGAATTTCGAGCTTAGGAATCAATGAATTTGGTCTAATTTTAAATAAAAACATCTCACCTATCCAATTACACCCAAAGTTCTACCCCTTACAACGATACTATCCTAGATATTTGCCAGTGAATACCAGCCATTTTTCATGGGAAATGGTACGTACATGCACTCCAGAGAGACATTATCTACAAAATGAGGTATTCCTAACACTTAGTTGTCGTAAAAAAACTAACTGTGAAGTGTATATGTATTCTCAACTACTTTTGAAAATCAATCATATTGACACCGCTGTAAATTCTTCGGGATCACAAAACACCTTCCGTGTTCAAAGGAGTTTCAAACGCACCGCGCGAAAAAAAATGAGTCCAGTTAAAGACTAATTTAGATGTTTCCATTTAATTACTTACAATTTCTGTCATATATTACTATTATGCCACCATTAATAATGCAATATTTAATTGTTGTTTCCTACAGCTGGTGAAATTAAAACGTATAATTCGAATATGGTTTCTATTATGATTAGGGAACTATCTCGGTCGGACTAACTTAACAAAATGCCTTTGGTCTCGGTCCGTCTAGTATTAGGTTCATCTACGATCGAAATTTAGGGAGTTTTCATTTAATGATCAAATTCTTTTTTCGAAGACGTATCCTGAATCCACGATATCCCGTTAACCATGCTGGAAACGCTAGAACTTTTTTATTAAGCATCCGCAGGGATATTTTCGGCAGCCTTAGGGTATAGTTACCGATTCCATTGATAACAAAAGTGCTCTGCACAACTCACTGCAAAATATATAAAATTTATTAGCGAATAACTGGAGAGTAAAAATATTTGGAAAAGAAGCACGAGTACGATCGAAATATCATAACCCCTTCATTTTGTATTTAACATTGACAATTAAAAATTTCAGTAAATGCCGATAATTACACCGTTATTGCATTCATTTCCTCAAATTACCATCAAGAGATGGTAAATGCTTATTTATACATGCATTCAACTCTAAGGATAAGGATGGGAGTCCCTAGAAACTCTGAAGCCACAGGCAAAAATAAGATTAATTTATGGCAGAGATAAATTCAATATAGTTTATAATTTACGTTATTTTCATGTTAAATTTTTGAAAGAAAAGATTCGGTACCTACTACTACGAAATTAGCCGCGATATGATTGGCTTCCTGGGCAATAATTCGTTTTCTTTTCTTGGTATTAATTATTCCGGAATCCTACGTAATATCTGTGTTCGGAAGGCGCGAACAAAGACCTCGGGGTCACTTTACCGGGTGTCGCGACTGACTTTGGCGTTCAAAGGCCAGTAATTAGTGTGCCTATAACTCCCCCCTCCCATCCCGCGTGTACCTATTGGACCGCTTTCCCGCAGGAGAGCGGAGAACAGCCCTCTCTGCCCCAGCGTGTGAGAACCAAGGTCTCAGTTAGCTTGGCCACGCCACTGTTTGCGTTGGGCGATGTTCTGATTTTTGGTCCCCAGCCTGCCTAAGAGTGCAAAGGCAGTGCAATGGCTGGGGGTGTAAAATGGGGCCCTTAGCCAGGCCAACGAGTGCGTCGGGGGCGGCTAAGGGGTTCTTTCGTGTACCAGCCGTAGTCTTCTCGACTCTCGGTCTCCAAGACCGGAAGCCATTCTCTCCGGGCCGGAACCTCGGGCCTTAGATCCCCAGGCGGGGAGGCCCCTTCGGAAAGTGGTTACGTAAGATCGGTTACCGTTGGTCGGGCCTCTCAAACGTTCCAAATCCCTGTCCCTATCACGTCGCTGATGAACCTGTGAAAGGACGTCACGGGGATGATATTCCATTCAACACGGCCCACGGGCTGTCTTCGCTGGCTGGTACTCCTTCGGGGATCGTCCTTTCATCAAGGACACCGACTCGTCGCAATGGCAATCGGAATCTTGCAGAAGATCCCATTCTCAAGCTCTCTCCTTTGTTATCCTTGGGTGGTCGACCTTCTTCTTTGTCTGGTGGTGATCACACGATGTTGTCCTGGCTGGAACGTGAAGATTGTAGCAATGATGCCAGTCTTTTATAGAGGATTTCGATTCCGCCCTTCGTCGTGATTGGCCGATGACTCTTTGTTGATGATTCGGCCAATCCGAAATCAGCACGGTATGAATCCAAATCGGCATTCGTGCATAAAAACCAATCCGATAATACAACTGAATCCATTCTTTTTTTTCCCCACAACAAAAGTTGATTCGCAAAACTCCTTTCATCGCGGAGGAAAGCGAATGAAAGATGATCAATGGAGACAGATACATTTGTGATTATCCTATCAGTTGTTGCCCAATACAAAGTTCTTACTGTTATTATATTATTTCAAATTTCTTTCAGTAATCTCATACTCTCCAGACTCACGTAAAATCTTGTATTAACCATCAATTTTTTTATAATGGCAAATAAAGTGGATATCTTTTCTCATGTAATCGTTAGGGAAAAGAAGACATAACAGGGCCTTTTCAATGCTATCTAATATTTTTCATTCTCCTTTTATTTCATTCTCCTATTTTTCTCATAACTCCTTTCATCGCGAACCATTGCGTCTGTGAGATGATCGTAGCAATGTAGACAAATGCGTTTGTGATTACTCCATCAGTTACGAAGTAATTACTTGAATATTATTATTTCATGTATCTTGTAGTAGTCTCGATACCTCCTAGGTCACGGAAAATATCGTAATATCCACCCATTTATTTATCGAGGCAGATGAAGTGTATCATTTCTGTTAGAAAACTTAGGAAAACGAAGAAATAACACGTCAGTGTCGATGCCATCTAGTCATTTCCATCGGTTTGACCTGGTAACAATAAACACTACCTTCAGCATCTCTCGTTGCGGTTCGCAAGCTATGAAGAGGGCATAGTCACATATTTACTCCTTTGTCAAAATTCACTGTTGTCCATTCGTTTGCACATAGATACTTAACCGTCGCGACAGCTTAATTCTCCGGAGCCAACGCCTGGGTGGCCAACTTACTCAATTGAATGGGGAGTGGACAAGAGCAGTATATTCAGTCCGCAAGAATTTTCATGACCAGAGAATCAGATTAAATCTGTGAGACCCTCACCATTGTTACCCGTCGACCGCGTGACCAAGAAGCGTAAGTAATATTTCGACTGGAGGTCACTTAGCACTGTCCAATATAGAGCAGTACTCATTAGTAGCACCTACTCGAAAGGCGGCATATTCAATACACTGTTAACCCAGAATGATTGACAAAAGTTGATTTTTAAAACTTCCTTCATCGCAGAGGATAACGAATGAAAGATGCTCAATGGAGAGAGATACATTTGTGATTATCCTATCAGTTTTTGCGCAATACAAAGTTAATACTGTTATAATATTATTTCAAATTTCTTTCAGTAATCTCATACTCTCTTGGCTCACGTAAAATCTTGTGTTAACCATCAATTTTTTTATAATGGCAAATAAAGTGGATATCTTTTCTCATGTAATCGTTAGGGAAAAGAAGACATAACAGGGCCTTTTCAATGCTATGTAATATACATTTCGAGCAGGTGCTACTAATGAGTACTGCTCTATATTGGACAGTGCTAAGTGACCTCCAGTCGAAATATTACTTACGCTTCTTGGTCACGCGGTCGACGGGTAACAATGGTGAGGGTCTCACAGATTTAATCTGATTCTCTGGTCATGAAAATTCTTGCGGACTGAATATACTGCTCTTGTCCACTCCCCATTCAATTGAGTAAGTTGGCCACCCAGGCGTTGGCTCCGGAGAATTAAGCTGTCGCGACGGTTAAGTATCTATGTGCAAACGAATGGACAACAGTGAATTTTGACAAAGGAGTAAATATGTGACTATGCCCTCTTCATAGCTTGCGAACCGCAACGAGAGATGCTGAAGGTAGTGTTTATTGTTACCAGGTCAAACCGATGAAAATGACTAGATGGCATCGACACTGACGTGTTATTTCTTCGTTTTCCTAAGTTTTCTAACAGAAATGATACACTTCATCTGCCTCGATAAATAAATGGGTGGATATTACGATATTTTCCGTGACCTAGGAGGTATCGAGACTACTACAAGATACATGAAATAATATTATTCAAGTAATTACTTCGTAACTGATGGAGTAATCACAAACGCATTTGTCTACATTGCTACGATCATCTCACAGACGCAATGGTTCGCGATGAAAGGAGTTTTGAGAATCAACTTTTGTTGTGGGGAAAAAAAAGAATGGATTCAGTTGTATTATCGGATTGGTTTTTATGCACGAATGCCGATTTGGATTCATACCGTGCTGATTTCGGATTGGCCGAATCATCAACAAAGAGTCATCGGCCAATCACGACGAAGGGCGGAATCGAAATCCTCTATAAAAGACTGGCATCATTGCTACAATCTTCACGTTCCAGCCAGGACAACATCGTGTGATCACCACCAGACAAAGAAGAAGGTCGACCACCCAAGGATAACAAAGGAGAGAGCTTGAGAATGGGATCTTCTGCAAGATTCCGATTGCCATTGCGACGAGTCGGTGTCCTTGATGAAAGGACGATCCCCGAAGGAGTACCAGCCAGCGAAGACAGCCCGTGGGCCGTGTTGAATGGAATATCATCCCCGTGACGTCCTTTCACAGGTTCATCAGCGACGTGATAGGGACAGGGATTTGGAACGTTTGAGAGGCCCGACCAACGGTAACCGATCTTACGTAACCACTTTCCGAAGGGGCCTCCCCGCCTGGGGATCTAAGGCCCGAGGTTCCGGCCCGGAGAGAATGGCTTCCGGTCTTGGAGACCGAGAGTCGAGAAGACTACGGCTGGTACACGAAAGAACCCCTTAGCCGCCCCCGACGCACTCGTTGGCCTGGCTAAGGGCCCCATTTTACACCCCCAGCCATTGCACTGCCTTTGCACTCTTAGGCAGGCTGGGGACCAAAAATCAGAACATCGCCCAACGCAAACAGTGGCGTGGCCAAGCTAACTGAGACCTTGGTTCTCACACGCTGGGGCAGAGAGGGCTGTTCTCCGCTCTCCTGCGGGAAAGCGGTCCAATAGGTACACGCGGGATGGGAGGGGGGAGTTATAGGCACACTAATTACTGGCCTTTGAACGCCAAAGTCAGTCGCGACACCCGGTAAAGTGACCCCGAGGTCTTTGTTCGCGCCTTCCGAACACAGATATTACGTAGGATTCCGGAATAATTAATACCAAGAAAAGAAAACGAATTATTGCCCAGGAAGCCAATCATATCGCGGCTAATTTCGTAGTAGTAGGTACCGAATCTTTTCTTTCAAAAATTTAACATGAAAATAACGTAAATTATAAACTATATTGAATTTATCTCTGCCATAAATTAATCTTATTTTTGCCTGTGGCTTCTGAGTTTCTAGGGACTTTCAGCCTTTTTAATACTTATACTTTAGCGTATGTTTGAAATAATCAACATACAATCATTGCTTTTTGAGAAATGGAATACAATAACGGCGTAACTAGGTTTATTTAGGGAAATGTTAATGCAAAATTTTTATATTTGTCAAAGTGGCATAAAAAACCGAGGGGAGATTTAAGACCAACTGCTTTGATAGTTTGCGAATATCTTTTCAAAATATTTACGATCCAAGTATTTGCACATTAATCCAAATTTAATATATAATGTAGTGTATTTCAGAGCATTTATGTAATCATTGTAATTGCTAGGCACGTTATAATGCTCACGTACTGTCCCGGCGAAGGCGTAGTACCAAGAGGTCTCGTGTTTCCAGCTACGGTAAGGTAACACCTGGGCTTCAGAATAGATCTCTGAAGACCATGGCAAACAATGGCATTGATACGTCACGACTATCAAAGGACGATATTGAAATACGCGTTTGTGCATTTAACCACCGTTGCCAGCACGCAAGCCCTTAATTTTTAATTATAACCGTCCAGTTTCCATGGTACGATATTTATTCCAAGGATTACAAAAGTCCAAACATAAAAATAGGTAGGACGCCTTTTATGAGCGACTGCATTTTAACCTGAAAGCATTTGATTCACGCTGTCCCCATTTGAGGATGAGGAAGTAAAAAGAGCTCTTTAATCTGCGTATGAAAGGAAACTGGATCCTCGACTCAATATTCAGTCAGTCGATCCCTTACTCATCTTTTCGATTAGTATTTTTCTCGCTCGTCCATCTCGATTGAGGATTTTTATTCGACGGCTCGCACTTCCAACGGTAATACAATTTTATTCGATTTTATTTCATATTATTATTAACCTTACCTAGAATAAAAGCATAAATGCGCTCGTGAAAAAGTTTTTATGCGTTCGTATTTAATCTCACGCTTACCTCCGAGGGCTGCACCTAACACCTCTGACCTAAGACTATATTCATATTAACTCTGGAAATTCACCGATGAATTGTAATGGAGTACAAAAAGCCAATAATAACAGTGGGTTTTTTTAAAAATATCAAATGAATATAAATAAGATTATAAAACATTGGCGCATGCTTCAAATTTTCACAGCGGAAGATTGAGTTATATATAAGGAATCAGGTTTTAACTGCTTACCATTTCAACTTGTATGACGTGATATTATCGGTAAAATTTAATTTTGAATACCCCGACTTATTTTCTTGCTAATAAATACATTATGTATGCAATCTTGACAAAAGAAAAGCATGATCGTGGCGCTTTTGTTTAGATTGTCACATCCACTTCATGTCGCTAACAATCCATTATCCAAACTGGTATTATCGGAGTCCAACTCTTATTATGTCTACCATTTTCACAGCTTCTCGCATCCTTATTACAATCCTCTCCTGGAACAAATTCCTTAGAAATCCGCACATAATTTAAATTTATATGTTTTTTATTCGTCTCCCGCCTAACTCCGTGAGCTCCGGCATGCAGACATTGACTCTGGCAATTCACCGCTGAAGTGCAATGGAGCACAAAAAGCCAATAATACCATAGGGTTTTTAAACATCAAATGAATATAAATAAAAGTATGAAACACTGGCACGTGCTTCAAATTTTCACAGCGGAAGGGAGCGTAACGTCAACAATGAAAGCTCACGAAAACGTCCATCAATAGGATAGATCTTATCATGAATATATATTACGGATTCGGATTTTTGGCATTGTTGCCTAGGCTACGCTTTGTCTAAATTTCCACATTTAGATCACCCAGTCCTTGGCGCCACTTCGATTAGTCTTTTCTGTTGTTATTGTAAATAGACGTAGTTAATTGCTGTTAACGTGAGACCGTGGTGAATATTCAGTAACGATCGAGGAGACATGAATTACTTGATGCTTTGAATAACATATTGCAATTTTTGTGATCTAAAATTTACTTTGTAAATGCTAGAAAGGAATTATCTATTACTGGAATTGCGTAAGAGGTTTATGAAACGTCCATCGTGTGCCGACGACGATGTTTGCCAGACTCTGATTCTAAATTGAATGCATTAAGCCCGTTAGGCTAATATAAAGAATTTAGAATTCCTTGTTTAAACAGAACTTGCTTCGTACCAGGCTACAAAACAGGGCATGAGTCTACGAGGACCCAAAATAGGACATTTGGATTGAAAAATAAGAATCTGTTCTAGGTGGCGGTAAGTGCATTCCTTTTTACCTACACTGCAATGATGGCCATTGGGAATACTCATGAATTCACCCTGCATTATTATTAAATTTCCGTACAGCGATATTCACGAAGTGCTAAGAAGTTAATTGTGCATTTGTGTAATTGAATTTGGAGAGGAATTAAATATATCTGTAGAGCGGACGATATTAACAAAGTGTATAATTACGTCCCGCGTGTAGTACTACATTTTTTATCCACAGCATTATGATTAATTGTAAGTATAACCCATGCATATTCATTGTAATATGGTTACGGAATTCTAGAAAACAGTTTTTGGCGACGAGATCACAATCCATAATATATATTCATGGATCTTATTAACTAATTTTGAGCTAACCATTAATTGGTGTAGTGTTCCCACATTTTTTACTGTCGAAACGCAAGTAAATAAAAACTAAGGGTAATAATGTGTTTTATTGTTGCCTCATATTAACGGAATGAGGAAACTTGAGCACAAAACCCATTAATACCAGAGGGTTTTTAAATGTCAAATGAATATAAATGAAAGTATCAAGCAGCAGACATGAAATACGAAATGAACTTCTAATTGCGAACATTACTTATAAAGTTAAACGAATGCTACCTTCCATATCAAACTGAAGACTTGTCCTAAGACACAATTGTAACAACTCTGGCAACTCATCACTGAAGTGTAATGGAACTGAGGAAAGCCAATAATACTCGTGGGTTTTTTAAAATATTGAACAAAATTACAATGATAGTTGAAAATATTTTATGTGTTTTGCAACTTTGACGAGGGAAGGTGGAGTTAGACGTTAAAACCCTTATCATTTTACCTTTTATGGCGTAATATTCAGAGGAAAATTCATTATGGAACACCCCGATTTTGTCGAAAGCAAATTAATACATAATACATGTAATGATTGTCATGATAAAACTTGATCGGTGCCCCTTGGTTGGGAAAGTCACTTCTCCTTCATGTCGATAACGCTCCATTAGATGTACCGGCATTATCGACAATAAACTCTCATTTCGTCTGCTATTTGAACTGATTGTCGCATCCTTATTGAGAGTGCTTAAGACAGAACGCCTTCTTCTTTGAATTACCGTTTTCCTAATAAGAATATAATTCACTATGAAAAGTAAATTTAGGCTTAGTTGATGCACTGCATGAGTTTTCAATTTAATTTTCACACTCTTTTGGAATAAAAATCCTCCATCGAGATGGAAGCGCGAGAAAAATACTATTCTTATCAAAGTATAAGAGTTCGATTGTATAGTAAACTTTCAGGCTTCACTTGGTGGGACAACATTGCGATGATTTTGAATGAATGTAATATTCCACATGGTATTTAGACTTAAATATAGGTTTCGACTGAAGACCTTGATAATGACTTAAGTCGAAACCTAGGTCGGAGTTGGCTGAATATGGGGTAGAGGAGCCGGTTTCCTATCTTACACGGATAAAATACTTTTTAGTCGAACGAACTATATATTGTATAGCAACGGTCAAGTCCTTCCCGTGCGAAAGTCATTTATTTTTTTACTTTTATTGAGCGTTTAAAAATAGTAAGGTTCTTTCACTTTACACTTTAGTGCTGACTCCATGATAAAATAATTTTTTTCCCGTTAATCTCCCATTTAAATTGATTTCCTCTGAAGTTAAACGAATATATGTCTCCATATTTTGTGCTTGTAATGGAGCGATTCAACCTATTATTTCTACGTTATTAAGAGCTTTTACTTTTCCAAGCGCCCATTTGTCGTTCTGTTGATAATTATTAAAAGTACTACGACTACACATGAATATAGCAACCCATTTTCAGGATATTAAATCTTAAATCGGCAAAAGTGATTGGTAAATCTTATCACTGATTAATGGAGAACAACCAAAATTAAGTATTTTATCATTTTGGACGTATTTTTGTAATCCTTGGAATATATTATGTACCGTGGAAACTCAACGGTTATAATTTCAAAATTAATCACTTCCGGGCTGGCAAAGGTGTTTAAATACATGGACTCGTATTCTCTACTAATTCGTTTTACTGTCGTAACTTTTCCATGCTATGGTTTGCAAGGGTTTTCGGCGATCTATTCTAAAACACAGGTATCTCCCTCACCCACCTGAAAATACAAGAAAACTTCGTACTACACCTTTGCCGGGACATTATCGTGAGAATTAAGGCGTACATAGTATTTGAATTGATAGCATAAGTACTCTGAAACGCACTACATAATAATATATGAGGACCCCAAGGAAGTCAATTTCTGCTAAGTAACAAAATTCAGTAAAAAGTAATTCAGCTAAGTAACAAAATCGTTGTTTTGAGAAAACTTTAGTCAAAGTTGAAAATGTTTGGTACAACCCACTAAGTAGCCTACTACAAGTACAACCTAGTACAACCCTAGATAGCATCATCTGTGAATAAAATCACTTGGATAGCTTTACCATCTAGAAGATTTACATTTTCACATCCCATTCCTGTACCTAACTTATTTCTTTTTAACGTCACTTAGGCCCCTTGATTTCCGGGGTCCACATATAAAATAATGCAAATACTTGGAGCGTGAAAATTTTGTAAAGATGGACGTGAACTATTGAAGCAAATGAATTGGTCTTTATTCTCCCCTCAGTTATTTATGCTACTTTTACAAATATAAAAATTTTGTCGTGAGATTTCTACAAATAAACCAAGTTACGCCGATATTTCATTCGATTCCTCAACTCATTAATGATTATATGCTAGTTATTTCAAACATGCATTCGACTCTAATTATTAATAAGGCTGGGAGTACTTAGAAACTCTGAGGCAACACGCTGAAATATGATTAATTTTTTCCCGGGACGACATCAAAATAGATTTCATTACATAAGTTTCAGGTAAAATTTATGAAGAAAACATGCAGGATCAGTTACTACGAGATTAGCTTTCGATATGATTACCTTGGTGTCCCATGGTTCAATTACCTTTCCTAGCATTATTTATTCCCAAGCGTGCTGACATCGGTGTTCATCAAATGCACCGACGCGTATTTCCAATATCGTCATTCGATAGTCGCGACGTTTCAATGCCATTGTGTTCGGAGTTATATATTGAGGCCCGTGGTATCTATAACCTCAATCTGGCTGGAAACCTTATGACACTCCGTTCTATGCATTCGCAGGGACATTTTGGTGATATTAGGGCGCATTTAAAAATGTGAATCGACAGCATACGTGGTCTGCGCTACACCACAACATCCTTACAATTATCGATTAATATGAATTAATTTTAGAGTGAAGATTTTGAAAAATTGTCCGTGAACTATCAAATAAATCGATCTAGTATTTGACTCCCCTTCAAATTTTTAAAATGAAACTTTGTTAAAAAAGGTATCTATTATTATTAAAATTCTCTAAATAAATCTACTTACGCCGTTTTAGCATTAATTCCTCAGCTCAACAGTAGGCCAGAATGTTGATTTTTTCAAAGATTCCTTCGACTCTAACTAAGGATAAGGCTGGGAGTCCTTAGAAACTCTTGAGGCAACACGATTAACTAAGATTAATATATGGCAGGATACGAAATCAATTCAGCTTTTCATACACACAAATTTCAGGTAAAAGTTTTGAAAGAAAATATGCGGAACATAAAAGTACGAAATTAGCCATAGATATGATTAGCTCGCTTTAGATTCCGATAGCGGCGCGACATTTTTTCGTTTGGGTCCACAACACACGACCAGATTTTACGAATTACAGGGGACTGTATTTTTAACAGAAATATTTTTTCATGATATAACTTTTAACAATGTATTATATATAAGCGTACCAGTGTCTCCTTCATTGAATAGAGTTTGTCATGGAAAATATATCGTTTAAGTTGGGCTTCAATGGAAGTAGCTATTTGAAGCCATAGTTAAGTGGTCCTGATTGAACGAGCTTACACTACAAAAAATTCAGTATTTGTAACATCAAAATATTAATAATTACCCAAAACTACAAAACTGAAGGTAGTTACAAGCAAGAGTGCCAACTAGAAACTATCGGATAGTGTAAATAATCTTGATAAATAAGCTTGATTTAGCAACATTCCCTTCAGACAGCCAAAGCCTACTACTGAAGTCATAATTAATGGCAAATACCACAAGACATAACATCAATCTAATTTATCAACTATGAATAAATGTATACTTATTTATAAAGAGTTTAACACAATGGAAATCAATAAAACATCCATTTACTTAAATTTATGAAAATAATATTCCAATTGATTCGTGCAGTATATCCGCATTTGGAACTTGACCACGCATTATTACGCTAACGCTTAATTTTACATTCACTCGTTGGAAATGAAGTACCCACGCGGTATTTCTCCAAGATGGCGCGAGCTTTGAATTTAAAATGTCAAATCTCTTATCCATATAGTTTTTAGGCGGGCCTAGAATATAACTCTTTGGTAGTACAAGTTTTGGTTTCCGCATTTCGTTGTTTTGAAACAACAGTAGAATGTTTCACTGAACTGAACAAGGTTATGCTAGAAAAATTCCACTAAAATAGGCGAAGTTATGCAGTAATGGGAACACGAATTAATTTCGGGCCTTCAGCCCAAGGCGATCCACTCCATGCCCAGGGTGTCCAGCAGCTGGGCTTTTGGAAATTCCTTTGAGAGTTCCAGGTCTTCCAGACACAATTTTTAATTTTCCAGAGGAAATATTGATTTTTTTCTCGTTAATTATAATAGAATGTTCGGTATGTTTTTTAAGGGGTGATAAAACGTAAAGATTCTTTTTAAACTTGCATATTTGGAGGAAAATAAACACAAAACTTTTAAATAAGTTGAGAGAAATTCTTAGATTTAAACATTGTCAGGAAAATCAATCATCATCAAGGTCATTGCTGGTGCTCAAGGAAAAAGGTTATTATTACAGCCGGACTTCGCTATGCATGGCATTAATATAAAATGATCAGCAACTTAAGAAAACTGAAGGAATTGACTTTTTTCCTTATTTTGCTAAATGCGGGAAATTTGAATTCGCAACTTGCCGACAAAGGCACGTTCTTTACGCCACTGATTTACAGACTATGGCCAATAAGAACACAATCTATGTACCTATATAGAAAACATTGTACCTACATTCGGTGATAACAGGAATGCAAAATGCGACAACGCAAGGGAAGTTTGACTTTTGTTCTTGCTGAAAAAGGCGCATGGCTTCCGTTGCTGTTTTATATATTGACACCACAGATATTTAATTTATAGTATGTAAAACATTCCAAACGACGATAGCTATTCAAATAACAATCAATTAAGAAACAAAAACAAACCCACCTTCGAACGCTAATGGCCGCTTCGAAAGATATTTTGTTGTGTATTGTAAGCCGAGGATGCGAGCGTGAGGCAAAATACGTTCGAACTTTGGTTACAAAATAGGCACCGGCAATTGTTTTCGAAGTATTACCCACAATTCAGCGGGAATGATTCTAACACTCGAAGGTTAAGTTATCAAATCGGCCCTCTGATTTCATGTCATACGTTCAATGTCGTTATTCTCGTTGACAACCGATATTGCTTCAATTTAACACATAAATAGCAACGCAAGGGAAGGAATATGAGAGGACATTTCGTCCACGGTGATATCGCGTGAGGAGTCGAATGCACCGTAATATTTTTCATAGCCCGAGCATCGAGTGTTAGAACCACGGAGTAGGACTACTCCGAGGTTAGAACATAGACTGGCGGAGCTGGCGTGCTTATCGCGGAGTTGAACTATCGTAGTGAAAGTTTCGTATCGTAGTGAAAGAAAAGCTCGATTCGTGACACGACTTTTGAAAGATATAGTACCTATGAAATTGTGAAGAAACCTGAACGTAAGAATGTTCTTGGTTGTAAATGAGTGTTGAAGGTGAAACGAAAACCGGACGTAAGTGTCGAGCGATATAGAGCTTGGTTAGTGGCACAAGGTTTCTCTGAAATACCTGGTATAGACTTCAATGAAACATATTCCCCTGTGATTAAACGCAAAAGTATTAGATTGTTAATGGCTTTAGCAATAGAAAATGGATGGGTTCAAGAACATGTGGATGTCCTCTCAGCATATTTGAACAGTCCATTGCATGAGGAAGTCTACATGAGACAACCCAAATATTTCGAGGAAGGAAGTCAGAATTGTGTGTGTAAACCGAATAACAGTATTTATGGTCTGAAACAAAGTGGAAGAGAGTGGTATGAACATATTGATGAGATACTTTGCAATCTAAAGCTTCAAAGACTGATCAGTGATCCATGTGTATATTGTGATGACAAGAAGGGACTCATACTATGTATGTGGACGATTTGGCACCATGGGGAAAGAAATGTAAAGTTGAGTGGGCCAAACAGCAATTAGGTAATGTATTGGAAGTCAGAGCACTGGGTTGTATGCACCAGATATTATCCATGAACATTATGAGACCCAATGACAATGAAATCATTACTGATCAACATCATTATATAAAGCAAATTCTGTGTGAGTAAGGTATGTCAGTTTCCAAGGGTCGCTTGTCACCGCTCGAGGTAAGTGGAGAGGGAGATTCAGAAGGTGAGAAATATGACCAATATTTATATCGTACGACAGTTGGTAATTTGTTGTATCTATCTGGATCTAGCAGACCTGATGTGTGTTATGCAGTTTGTAAAATCAGTCAAAAGTGCAATGACTCAACTAAAATGGACTGGAATAATGTAAAGCATGTACTGAGATACCTTAAGCATACCTGTAATATAAAGTTGAACTATGATAGGAGAAATGCGTCCATAGAGATTTATTGTGACTCAGATTGGGCAAATGACAAACATAGTAGAAAATCTATCAGTAGATGTATTTTATTGCTTACTGGAGCTGCAATTTGTTGTCAGACTCGTAAACCAAGTATGGTTGCATTATCTACTGTAGAAGCAGAATACATTGCAATGTGTGAGGGAACAAAGGAGGCATTATGGTTAACAGCAATCCTTGATGAGTTGGGACCGTCCACATTTGCTGGAATTCCTTGTAAAATGTATGCTGATAATCAGGGAGCTATTTGTTTTAGCAAAAATAGAATTTTATCAGAGAAATTAAAGCATTTAGCGGTCAAGTACAATTTTGTAAGTGATTGTGTGGAAAAAGGAAAGGTGATTTTTGAGTATGTACAAAGTAATAATAGCTTGGCCGACTTGTTTACTAAATATTTAAGTGGTATTAAAACGTATTAGTTTTGCGTCCAAGTTGGGATTCAAATAATTATCTTTTATAGGGAGCAAAGGATGTTATGTGAGATATGTATTCATTTGAGGAGTTGCATTTTTTGTTTGATATATGGCATCTAGTAATGTGTATTTGGTGCCTGATACTCGACAAGGGGAAGTGTTGGGGTGTAATATTGTGTGTCAGCTATCAGGCCGGTTGGGCATATTGAAGCTCGTATGTCTATGAGTATTTTGTTGTTCAATTGCTTTTCTTGGCGCGAGTCGCGCGAGCTGTGTAATGGTTGAGTATATAAAGTTGTTCACTCCCGCTTGTCGATCAGTTATTGAACCTACAACAGCAACCCTCCAGTGAAATTAACCAACACTTCAATTGTGTTATGTAATTTCTTATATATGTAACTGAGTTTGTAGCTCTTATTGTTATGCAACGGTAGTGGTAATTGTTATTAAATACTGCTGTAAAGAGCTTCAAAACAAGACCAAGATCTTGCTTTCACTACTTTTCATAACCAAGAAAAAGTTGTTTCATAAACTTGTTACTAACTCTTTGAAGAGTTAGTAACAATAAAGTTATGGCACAATAGAAAGAACTGAACGTTTAAAAATACATTTTAATATATTTTTCCCACACAACACTACAGGTTCACTACGATTAAACGTCAAGTTTCTTCACAATTAAATGTCAAAGAGAGCGCTCCTTTCGAAAACGGCAAAAAACCGACACTTTTTTGTTCTCGCCGGAAAAAAATCGAGAGTGTAATGTACAAATAATCAGCATCCACAGTTAAACGTAAAATAAAACAAGCTAAAATTTTGTGTAACTCGCATTCCTGTGGGTACCGCGGCTCATTTTTAATCAGTGTCCAAACTAGAGTCTACATAATTTTTGCACCGACAATAGTTGATGGATGTTTAAATTGCAGTCACAGTATAATGCTGTACCATAATGTTTTGTTACTTATATAAGAGTGATCCCATTTTCACAGGAATGCAAACGAAAATAAATATTTAATTCTCAAACTTGATCACAGGAGATCCACTCACGACCACTTCGCTGAATGGAAGTCAGTGAAATGTACATTCCCATAGCAACGGCGGCCTTTTGGTTCGATGACCATTGTTAAGGTGCAACCATCAATGAGTATGGTTCTTCCGAAGGGTCAGTGACTACTTGAATATGCCTACGTCTCATCATACAATCTCAAAACTGCAAAGGCATACATAATTATATCACGTATGACGTTTTTAAATGTCTGCAGACTAGTATATTTAAACTATGGACCCAAATTCAGCCGGCAAAAGAGTCCGCTGCTTTATTTCGTCAGAATCGTGGAATCTATTTCCCTCCTGACGTCTTTTTCGGTCATATTTGTATGGCTCTATATCATTACATAAAAAGAGTCCATTTTTTTATTTAAAATGTCAAATTTTCATTTTTGTTTTAATTGGGCATTATTATCTATCATGATACTACATGATTTGCACGTTATTTTGTCAAGATATTCAATACAAACTTCGTTTTTTCGGCAATGCCTCGCACAGATATTTATACCAATTAAATAGGAAAGAGTATACTATTGTCAAAGAAATTATATTCTCTCCCAGACTGGCCTCCCCATCCACAACAGGCTGATTAAGTATGTTAAGGATCGTCCGCCGTCCGCCTTGTAGCTGAGAAGTGGATATTTCAGATTCTGTTGTAGTTTACGTGAATTACTGAAAAGTAAGCGCTTATTTTCATGCAATGAGTAAGTTTCAGGTATGATAATAAGAAATCTCCATTCCAAATTTGTCTTATACCCTCTTCACGATCATACTCCAGGGCGATTTCAAAAGAAATCTTAAAACGCACGCCGGGTCGGCGGTTGCAAGTCACATAGTGCGGGAGTCAACAACTCGAGATGAAATTTTACTTATCTCCTTACTCATAGGAAACCCGCGTTTGCAGTTATTTTTACATATATTCTTTCTTTGAGAAAGGCGTGGGTATTTTTACTATTAGATCCTTTGAAATTAAGGGAATGAACTGGGGCGCACGCGGTCACACTTGACCGATCGTGATAATCCTCATTGAGACCGTTACAGCGGTTACAGCCTTGACATTTGCCACAAGTGAGATTTCCCTCGAGAGCCTCAAGGGTTTTCTTCCTCCAACGACTGAACAGAGTTCCATGTGATTTCTGGCATTTTTTGGTTCATTTAAACCGATTCCGCGTATTTCTTCCCTACCATATCTGGTTAAAAT
This sequence comes from Ceriagrion tenellum, assembly GCA_963169105.1. Lineage (NCBI taxonomy): Eukaryota > Metazoa > Arthropoda > Insecta > Odonata > Coenagrionidae > Ceriagrion > Ceriagrion tenellum. Next base: position 120,339,817 of record OY720643.1, read on the forward strand.
CGGTTTATCTAACGAGGACACGTGTATGCACGAAATGCACTACATAGCATAAGCGGGTGTTTCCTGAAATGAAAGTTTCTCATTGGTTTATATCTTTCTATTCTTACCGATGCCGTTTACTACGTAAATGATGAATTTTAGGGCGAATGTAATTGATATTTTTGCTTACTCCTGCATTTAATGTGTGCCTCAGGAAAGCAGGACTTCATCAAAAACGAGAGTCGTGAACGTGGATTATCCGTTGTGGGTCGAAATATCCTCCGTCCGCTGCTGATCGTTTCGAAATTAATTTTTCGCGGAAAAGCTACCACTCACGGTATCCAGCAATGCATGTTCACCGTAGGCGTCGAATTGTCTTGCGTTCATTATTTTCACCGAGGTGACATTTTGAACTTTTTGTTCTGACGGATCTTCCGTTCAACTAAATTTGTCTCTTTTAACGAATAGTATATTCCGAGTAAGGGAAATGGCTTAAGTAACTTAAACTAGGCCTAAAGCGATAGAGAAATCACAGAAATTTTAGCCTAAAATCACTATTATTGATCCGACAGGATGTTCAGGAATAGTTCTTATAGAAACCCCTGAATCCAAACTATTGTGCTCGAATCGATTCAACATCTGCTCGAGAAATCCTAAATGGCGCTTTCACTGACGCCGATCCTAATTCCCCTGCGAAGAACCATCTCTTATTATCATCTCAGCTTCGATCTTCCGCTCCAATATTCCCTCAGTCTCGTACAGGGCAACAATGGTTGGTCACCAATCGCACCTGGAAGGCCCTTCGCTTGGCCGAATTCTCGAAATTCCATGTCCTCTCTCTGATTACGTCCAGCGGCCATCCCCGCTCAACCCGAATTACTACACATGACGATCATTGCCTCCCTTTTTGGCTTCCCATTCACCCAACAAAGAGCAGTGGTAAACTCCGAAATGGTGGCCAAAGACGCCATTGGAACAAAATGAGTACACTCCTCAATGAAATGGATGGGATGTAACTGAGATATTTCATCACAGTCACTGCTGTGACAGCTCCGATCAAGTCACTTGGCCATTTACTGGTAATGATTTACATATATATTGTAGTTACGATGTAATCTACGATGTGGTGTGGAATATTAAACGCTGTGTAAAACATAACATGTACATCTTAATTTCGAAAAATTCCGTATTATCATGTTTACACTTTGGAAACTATAATAATTTACAAAATCAGTACTTTTACATTCAGATAATTTTGATTATTCTGATGCACCCCAATAAGAGATGTGGATAAGTATAGTTTTTCGGTCTAAAACTTAAATGTTAAGTAGAGATGGGCGCCGCGCCGGTTACGCCTCGCCGCCGGCCATGCAAGGCACGCCGCCGACGACGAGGTCAAAACTACGGCGCGGCGCGACTTGGATTTTCATATCAATTCCTACAGTCGAAAAAGTAGTGACAGATTTTACGAGTAGATGCATTTAAGATAGATTTCCGCTGCCACGCTAGTTCGTCTCGTCAACCTTTCCTCTCCCTTCCCACTGCCAGCCTCGTATGTCCCCTCAGCTGCCTGGCTGAGCGTGGTTTTGATAGGTTTCATTTTGCGCCAGAGTTTGCCCCAACAATAAAAGTACGTAGGTGATAGTAAGTAGGCATAGTGGAAAGTGACAGATTAAGCAGGAAGAAATAGGTGCGAACTCAAAAAAGTGGACGGATATATTTCCGTTTAAATTGAAATTTGCTCGATATCTTGGGAATAGAGCGGTATTATGTCTACTGACGTGCGTTCGATCCTCAGGATAACATGTTTCCCTCAGGTTGATAAAAACTGAGGGAAAATTAGAAAGTATTAACAAACAAAATTTGTATTCAAGCTAAAAATGTAAAATTAGGACGGTAGCATTCGTTTATTGTTTGCCAAAATGAAATATAATCATTCATAAGTCTTTAAACCTTAATAAGTCGAGAGGGCTACTGGCATTACAGTGGTTGCCCTCGGTCTAAATAACCGTATTGACGACAATTTGAAAAATAGTTATTTTTTAAATATTTTATGTGATATTTAACAATGCCTCCGCATAAATGATCATTAATAATACATTTTTACTTTTTGTTACATTGTTTTTATGCATATAACTGGAATGTATATATTTGCTTGACGGTGAAGTTGAGGTAGAATTATATTGTAATGCACTCCATGTTATATAGTTGAAAATCAAAATTAGAAAGTTCAAGTTTTTCATAATGTAGAACGCATTAAGCCGGTGTCCCACGGTGATCTTTTTGGTAAATGTATTCATGAATTTCATATTCATGAATCGAGTTTCGTGAACTGTTGGACCCCATGTCACTCGAGCAGGAAAAATTCATGCATTGGGTGCTGATCGGTGGACGGCCGAGAAGAGAACTTTTTGTGCTGCCCTTAATAGTGTAATAATCTGTGTGAAAAGAGCAAGCAAAGAAGATATTTTTCGGGACCAAAGAAGATATTTTTGCGGGACCTAAGAGCCATGATATGCAATGGCACACGCATTACTGGAGTTACCTTTAAATCACTTTAGCCATACATATGAACTGAAGGAATAGCAAGAACAAGCATGCTTGCTCACGATGGAACATGTCAGAATCCCTATGTAGCATTTCCCCAGCCCAGAGCCGCTGAAACTATCTTCACCGTAGAAACTAACTAGAGATAGAAATAACGATCTGATAAGACAATCCATCACTGTGTAAGAAAATATTACACTTACTGAGTTTTTATAAAATGTTATGTTTAAAAAACATTCGTTCACCAAGTAGTTCTCCAATAGATAATCGAAACCACGATCCTTCACACGCAAGGCGAGCGCACTCCTCACCAGACTACCGCTCATGAAGAGAAATTTGGCGAAACATGGCGTGAGGTTCCCTACTTATGGTATGACCTACTGATATTTCCCTAGATGGTAGTTATCTTTACGGGTAGTATTCTTTATATTACTCCTAATGGTCTAATTCATACGCGAAAACTATTATAATTTACTTGTATCCGTTCGAGTTTCATATTTTTGGAGGTAGTTCGTACAGATGTCGTCAATTATAAAGAAATCAGGTGTAATCCTCTCGCTCTGAAAGACTGAGTGAAGCAACGAATGTATTGAGAGAACAATTGACGCTTGATAAACATCAAGCATGGTACCGATTAAATATAGTAATACATAAATCATCGATCTATATCACGTTTAAAAAAATGTATTCTACCGGTAGAGGTAGGTTTGTTGAATGTCAGAAAATCTCCTCACGATTTTCTACACATTCAGGGGCCTTCCTCCCTTTAGCACATCTTATTTCGCCTCTGCTTACGACCTACCCCTCTTCATCCCGTCCATGAAACCAATTCTCCTTCTTCCCCTACTTCGCTTGCCCAACATCCTTCCCTCTATCACACACTTCAGCAACCCATCACCCTTTATTACATCCTTCAGCCATCTACCCTGCCTTTCCCGGATTTCATTCAGAAGTTTCCTATCCTCGCCCACCATCTCCAGCACTTCCTCGTTAGTCTTCCTTCCCGTCCACCTAACCTTCTCCATCCTCTACACCCACATCTCAAATGCCTTCAGCCTATTCTCGTCCTCCTTTCACAGGGTCCACGTTTCTGCCCCATACAACGCTACGCTCCACATCAAGCTCTTCACCAGTCTCTTCACATCCTTACCCAATGTCCCCGTCATCAGCTCCTTTCTATTGCTAAACGTCTCCATAGCTAGCGCTATTCTCTCCCGTCTGTATTTGCTACTATGCCCGTTTCTCTCTATCGCACTACCTAAGTAATTAAATTTTTCTACTTGCTCCAGTTTGTGTCCTCCAGCTTTTATCAAAGGTCTCGCTTTCTTTGTCCTAGAATGTCTCATTAGTTTTGTTTTCTTATGATCTATCTTCATTCCGAATATCTCGCACTGCATTTCTAAAGCATCTACCAAAGGTTGCAGTCCCTTCGAAGATCCCCAAACTAATGCCTGATCATCCGGGAATTTAAAAAAAGAAAAATCGTCCGATTTTATCAAATATCACTGATTCCAACCTCAAGTTCTTCCTATGCATATCTTACTATTTCCTCAGCATATATAAAATTCGGCGTAAGTGGAAGTAGAAAACGAATCAACAATGGCTATGCAGACTTCATACTAATTCTGCAAAGACGAGGCATTTGGAGGTATTAAATGTTGGGAGACGAAGTCGATGTTAGGAGACAACTGGTCAAATCAGTGATGACGAAAGATCTTTGTACAAATAGCCAAAGCATGAGTTGCTCGCTTTGGAAACAATTGAATAGAATGTTGCCTACAGGAAAGGATGAGGACTGAAAGAGCGATGGGAATGATAGAGCCTCGTGAGTTCTCTCGGAGAATACTTTTCATTCTTTAATCCGTTAAGTTATTCTTCAGATCTCGTTGGTTGATGAACAAGAAATGAAATGTTTATTCTTCGACCTACAATTCAGCAGGAAATAATAATAATATTCCTTATGTATTTGAAAAATATTTGTAAATTAGGACTTGGCCGTCACATATGCATATTATACGGACAAAAAAATGGGAGGTGGCGTTTTCTTCGGTAAACGACCAAAACACGTCAGAGCCTCTATGCAACGCGGATAGTTATTTTTATTAAGAGGAAGTGGGACCATGTCTTTACATGGTATGTCAAAAGCATGTCTCTGTCCTGGAAATAGTGTGCCCTATCAATTTCTACCGGGAAACAAAAATTGAATGAAGGCAGATTCCAATGGTTGAGATGAATGAAGTAAAATTGCTTCCAAGGAGGAGTTGTCAAGCTTTTAGTGAATAAAAAAACATTAAAATTCAATGACGCATAGGCGCAATGTTCTAAATGTGTTCTTGGAACGAGTTTACTAAATGAGAGAAAAACTTTCGGTTAAACATTGCGGCGATTTCAGCCTTTTCACCATCCATGGGATGGTCGCATTTATTCGTCCTCCGTAAAACCAGTGGAGGGTACCCATTGAAATTCAGCAAGGGATGGGGGTGAAGTGTTGGCCATAATTTACAAACAACATCCTCTCAATTTCCTGTTCAAAGCGTTTAAGCAGGCGTAAAAAATTCAGTTGACTCGGCAAGAATAAAATTAATTGCCGATTAGGACGCGAATGATAAATAATGTGACTTCATAATTGTGCCTAATTTAAGCTTAAATATTTTATTCGACAATGAATTTTATCCCATACAACAAAGGAAAATCTTTATGCCATCAAAATGTAACACTTAAGGGCAACATTGCGTGGCTTACACATTTTATTGCCTCAGACTATAAGTATGTGTCAGATATAGTATAATAGACAGAATATAAGTATGTGTCACATTAAATTGACAAGTCGTTGAAATAAACATATCTAATTAGACAGTGACTTTTATATTACCAAAGAATAATCATTTTTTAGGAAAGGACTCATTGGTATTAAAACTAAGTGGAATTGAATGATTTTAATATTCAATTCAACGTAATTTAACTCCTCTGAGCGCGCAAATCTGCGATATATTCCTGGTAAATGGATCACTCATTTGTTGGGCGAGGGCTTGTTGTTTCCTAAAATTTATAAGTAAAAGAACAATTTTTATATTTAATACGATATGATCCGACCTTTTTTTTGCGACGAAATAGCCTCTATGCGACCTGATAGAGGGAAGACCAGACACTTACAGCGAAGATTTCCTGTACGCCGATGGAGACATGAAATTGATATTTGAGTCCTACTTAAATTCTTTTTAAGTTCCGGAAACAAGGACGATTTTGCCATTCGCATTTCCACTGTTCGTCGTTCGCCGACCGACCTTTCTTACCTCCATGCTTCTCCACCCATAAGCGTGCGGTTAGTGAGAGGATCGGGCAGACACATTTGACCAAACCAAACCCCATCTCCTCAGAAACAATGCTCTCGCAGGTCAAAATTTTTCGTCAAAGGGTGTTCCCTCTCGTCAAGTGAGTTCCGAAGAATGTTCCTTTTCCCTCCTGCGTGTTTATATCTTTCTCGCGTGGTTCGGCGTCGTCACATCGACGCCAACTCGGGACTTGAAAATGTTTCGTCTCCGAGGTGTTGAGTTCTTTGGATAGGAGATTTAATGATCGAATAATTATCTTTTCACGCTTGTTTCATCATTCTGATCACAAAGTACCTTCCTCCCTAATCCATTGTTAACCCCGAGGACTCTAGCAAAGTAGAAGAATCGTCGGCATTTTAAAAACAAGACTGGGAACTCACAAGGAGGATAATTTCTGTGCTAATAATATTTCTGCATTGAGGTAGATTGAGAGGGCGCATGCTAATGTGACTAACGCTAGAAGCTGTGACGTTCCCGGGGCATGTCTCCCATCTTTGTTAACACCGATTTTCCTTTCGTGCATACGGGCTGTGGCACTCATTTTGAACTTTTATGGCATTTTCCATCGGTAAGTAACTATAAATCGGCATGCCTTAATTCATCATTTAATATGAATACCCCTTAAATATATCTCATTCATTTCAAATGAAAATAATCAGAAATCTCTGTTAAAGCTGTGCTGAAATTTCATTTCTATTTTATCTTCATTACCCCGATTCCATCGAATTTGGCCAATTTACGTCGGGTGACTAGCAATGACAACAGACGAACACGAACACCTATGCCCTGATTGGTGATAATACCGCCCAGACGAGACACGAACCCGCGACCCTCTGTTAGGCAGGACTCTACAACGCCGCCACTGGGGCCGGCAAATCGAATATAATATTTAGTACCGAGTAGCCAATGTTAGTTTCACGAGGTACTTACTTTAAATTGCCTACAGATTGTTTATATTCTTGCTTTAAATCCACTTATTAGTCCATTCTGTCTTACTACCAATGGGAAAGCAAGGAAAGGGCAGGAATAACCAACATGGTTGTTGTTTCGGTTTCCAGGCTACCGTTTTATGACTTAACGCCCTCCATCTCAATGTATTTCAGTAACCAAGGAAGCGTGCGTCAAAAAATCATAGTTTCAGACAAGGACGAGACGATGTTGCCTCATTTCACGCCTAAAAGGTTTCGTGATGATCGTTTCGGGATATAATCCAATCTGTCCCTCAAACCGCCAACGCGTGAACGTGAAGCCACGAAAAAAATGTTGATTGTGTTGTTGTCTCCGCCATCCGCCTAAGAATTTAACACAGAATCATGGCACCTCGCTGCGAGTTTGACGCCATTCCGCCCAGTCCATCGAACTCCTCAAGGTCATTTCTATCCCCGTGCCTTGCTTTAACATACCCCGCCACAACAAGCACGTCATAACTCCCACATCCACCGCCTCTGAAAAAAAATATCGACACTAACTCGCAAAATAAAAATAAAATCGCTGCCTCGTACCTTTCGGAAGCTCTCAATATCTTTTACAGCATTACCCCCTCTTGAAACAATTAAAGCTGTAACGTACGAAACTGAGCGTTCGACTTTCAAAAAATCTTTAATAGCAGAATATATTTATAGAATTGGCAAAACTTTTGAAAAATTGTGATCATTATCTGGTGCACTTTGGGTCCGTCAAAAATCTTTGATTGTGGGCGAAAAATTAAGCTATTCGTACTGATGGTACTGGTTATTCTTTATTTAGTTTTCAAAATTTTAATTTTTTCTCTCCTACGAGGACAAAGGGGCCAAACTTAATCAAATAGCTTGTTTTTATGTTAAATAAGAGGTTTAAAACTCCAGAAATCCAACAAGCTACCGGACGAATGCCTTTCATTGCTGTAATTTTCCGGAAATATTCTTGGCTAACATTTATTGTAAACTAAGTATTGAAAATGAAATTAGCGACACTATTCAGAGATAAGCTACCAATTTTCATAGGGAAAAAAACTTTTTTGAACTAATTATAGGAAGTACAGTTACGGTTGGAAAATTCTTAAAGTATATAGATTAGTTAGAAATTCTATGATACTATGATATTCTATTAGAACATTCTATGATACGCATGTTACTTCATCAAAATTGGTCGACTCAATTTCAAGATAATCGTCCAAAACTATGGACAACACTTTTCACGAGCAGATCAAATAACCCTTACATGCTTCAGTTATACGAGCGATAACTTATCGGCTATTGTAGGGAATTTACGACAATATCGTTACTGTAATACTGTGATATTGCGGAGTTCAAACTACTACTAGAAATTCCATAAGCAACTACGATTGTGGTCATTTTAGACTTTACTTCGTAAGATGACTGCCCTTGGGTCTCATTGGCGGCGCGGCGGAGCGTAAGTCCTGCTGACTTTGAGGTGACGGGTTCAAGGTTTTCCCCACCCCTAGGGCATGGGTGAAGAGTTTCTAGAGACGTTAAGGCGATAAAAGATAATAATATAAGTTTAGGATTCTATTACGACACGTGGGATATTGTATAAAACCCGCCCTTACTCTCCACAACTTAGCATTACAACCTTGATGATGACAAACTTAAAACCCAATCCTGTGTGGTGCTGTAAAATGTCTTCGGAAATTGAACGAAGTATCATCTTGCGATCAAGTTATCTGTGGTACTATTTACATAAGATATTGCCTGATACGTTAAAATTCATTCCCTACAACTGACACTATGAAAAAAAGAATTCCGTACCGACAGGTAAAAACATTCTTTCCACGCTGTATTAATGATCGTGAAAACGGCAGCTCTAATATAAGACATGGTTAAGATAAAAATCACACATTCCTCTCCTTTTCTCTATCACCCTTTTACACGGCTGATGTCGCGAAACACGGCCCTTTCACCAGAAGTAGATCCAGAAGTCGGGATAAATTAGAATATAGAATTTGAGATTATTTGTTTTAAGTCAACGACTATTTTAAATCATTAAATGCGCGTTGCTGCACCGATATCTGAGCGTTTGCTACTGCCACAGGAAGTATCAAACTCTGGTGTGCTAGACAGTCCTAATGCCGACAAAAAAATTAACACCCGCGTGTTTGACTAATTTTAAGCATCACTCGACTCGCATCAAGACTATATATAATTCATTACATTTTTTCACGTGGCATGATAAGTTTTACAACATCTGATATTATACGAGAGGTCCCATGGGAATTCTCTGCATAAGGCTGCACCTAAGCCTGAACAAAATTCTAGCGAGTACAGATATTACCCCGCGAAAATCCAATGCGACAAATTTCCTCTAACTCGTTAATTAACTATTTAAATATTTAAGATTTGCTGCTATCAATATGTTTATGTTCACTATTAAAGAATGGCGCGTCAGAAATATCAATATAATCAAATCAATTGGATCTAATTTAAATTTAACTGCAACTTTTAAAAATTAAAACATATCGGCTAAAGATTCCATCTCCGTTTACAACATGTGCCACAATTTAATAATACCGTTAAAATTGATGCCTTTACCAACCCTCACTCGCACCTTTTAATATTATCCGACTCAGTATCGCACGGCTTGACAATGGAAAGTTGCATAGTCTTGAAGGTAAATTTCCTCCACGTGGATGTAAAATTTGGCCTCAAGTAAATGAAGCGTGAGAAATCATATTCCTTTCTCTTCAGTTGCTCTTAGTACGCATTTAATTGTGTAGTGAACTTATTTCTGTTCTGTTCAACTTTCAACAATTACTGATAACATGAGTGAGAGTCAAATTTCAGGAACATTGGCACTTCTCCGGTTTAGATTGTGCAAACCATACTTTGTATCAAGTGAATGTCCAGCGAGTCCTTCGGCTCACGAAATTGAGTTACCTCAATTAATTTATAACTTTAACCAAGCCGATAAAATAGCTTATTAGGTTAGATTTCGCGTTCCTCAAATCATACGTAAACTATTACGTCTTTATGGAAAATTGCCTATCATCAGCAATTAAAACTAAACTTCACTAAGTTTCACTCAATGGCCATGAAAGCGGAATATCAATATCTAACATATATTACTAATTCCACGCCACAATACCAAAACCACTACATACCCAACTTATCGTGTGAAGCTCTATGTACATGTAGTTAAGACTCAGATCGCTCAACTTAGAGATGTCCTTATTCTTTCAGCAAGCACAGGTCTAAGTTCTAATAAGAAGAAATTTAATTATATTAGCGTGCTGGCTAAGATAAATCCAGGATTATTAGAGGACCAAACGGTGCATGCATTTTTTCCTCGAGTCTCGTTCGTTTACTTTTGATTGCAAGTTTTGGCAACAACTCAATTGACGCATTGAAAGAGCCGAATCCGACGTATTGAAAGACCCTTAAATTCTTCAAAACGATGTCAAACCTACCACTACCCCCGATCTGTTAATTTTCTCGGATCAAAGTGTCCTACGGTTCGGAGTTGGGTAAAAAGATTTCAGAAATATTGAACGAATTGGAATTACGCTGATGCGCCCATTACTGCTAAGTGTGTAATCAGATAGTGTAGTGCGCAACTGGCTTAGAATGCAAAGTGACTTCTTTAATCCGAAATTAAGAGAGTATAATCGCCTTTCTCAAAACAAAATTACATTGATGTCACATTTCTCTCCCCGTGTTGGTTAGTAGCATCTAGTTTCGCCAAAGGTTCCGTAGCCTTCTTATTCCAATTAAATCAAATGCTAACAAAATAGCCCATTCTAGGGGACCTAGTCGAAAAAGTGCCCGAGAAATCGTCCAGAAAATGCAGCGGGAGGAAATAACGAGCGACTGATGAAGGCCGAAGTTACCATCACATGAAAACTGGACTGGAAGAACTTTCACTAGTATTGAAGTAAAAAACCCGTCAAGGCACACATCAAAACGAATTCAAAATGTTTTTTGTACGTGATGGCTACCGCGGGAGATTTCGAGTGTGATTATAGAGCAGTTCTCGGAGATTAAAACTGACACGTCCTGATCCAATTCTTTTTAAACGAACCTGACGAGGAACGGTTCCCAACTGACAGGTATGTCTTAGAGAGGTTACACAATACTTACCACATATTCAAATGAAGTAGCTATCGGAAGAGTCGTCCTTGTCCAGGAATGTGTCCTCACCTGCCAACAAATAAACTTGAATGAAAGGACGACAAGGTAATAGTGAGAAAAACATTGGAACGATTGAAAGAGAAGAGAAAGAGTGCATGAGTTTCCTGGTGCCACCCAATGAGGTATCATGCCAGCTCGTTGGAGCCCACTTCTCGGCATTCGTCATAGAAACGAGACGAAGGCCGATGGCCGGTCCGTCACGCCGCTCCTGAGTATCCATACGAATAAACAGGGGACGTCCTACTGTGCCATGTTACAGCGACGCCTTCAAAACAGGCGACCGCTGCCTTCAGGAAGAAAATACCGTTGATAGGTCTTGCACAAGGGCATTTTTTATTTAACAACAATTGACATGCTGACATTTTACACCACTGAAAATTTGAAAACAAATATGACACGTCATTGATGCAAACAGCAGTTACAACTTTAACAATTACATATTACAATTCCCTCTACAAAGAAAATTACATTTTAATTTTACATTCATTTCATTACAATTGATTTGTTACACATACGGGCACACTTTTCACTTTCTAAAATTAATTTGAGGTATGCAATGCATCAGATAATGCGAAGAGGCTTTAAAACCTAACCGTGTTTTTTCCACGTTGTTTAACAAGTTAAGGTTTTAGTTAAAGGGGTAAAAAGTAATTTCTGTCCCTTAAGATCCTATTTACTTTCAATTTCCTACCTAATTTGTTCATCTAAGTCACCTTAATTTCCCTTGCCCCCCCAGTTCTTTAAGTGCTATTGTCCCTTAAGAGAGTTTTAGTCCCTTAAGCCCCTTCGTGGGGCCCTGACGCGACAAGGATACCATTTCTCATTAAGTGTCACGAGTATCCCTTCACACTACCTCCTGACCCTGCAAGAGGAGTCGTTCCCTTACCTTTAAATCAACTGCAAGGTCCAAACGGCGGAGGAACTCTGCTTTCCATCGACGATCCCTCGCTGAACACTTATCACTGACACTTTTTAACACACAACTGACCATGCACTTGGTGTAATCACAGACACTTTCACTTCACTAGCTTGCCGAATGCTCTCCGTTGACGGCGCTGTCTTGAAGCAAAGGGTAGTTATGGAATTCCCCACACACAAGCTTCCCTGCACGACCGATCCTGGGAGTGCTTCGATGGCTTGATCAGGGAAGGGGGAAGTTGAACTGATGAGTAGGGCAGAGGGTCGAAGAGAATTCGCCAAAGCAAGAAGTTGAAAGAATGAAGATTCATTGAGATGCAGCCAGGCAGAGTTACGTTGCAGTTGGACTAGTTAATTAATGGGAACAACTAAAATATGTGCCGTTGAGAAATATCCATAAAGATATAAGATGTATGCATACTAACTACTGAATTCTGAATCTTTAGCGTTACGGAAACCGACACGAAAGAAAAGGCTCAGTGATTAGGAATAAAAGATTGCGCATTGCGCGAATCAAGTCAAGAGATCCTGCGTCCGTACGCATTTTCTGCGAAATGAAGTCTCTCATTGTAATCCAACGAAAGACGTAAAGAATACTACATGAAAAATGAGACTTGGTCAAGAAAGTGAAAATTTTTAAAAGATTCATCGGCTGGAGAGCATAAACCAACCATTTATCCGCCGGGAAGATTGGACTTTAATGAATGAAAAAACCAGGAATTATTTGAGAAAAACCAGTACTGCGTGGGGAGAGGCCCCTGGATTAATAAACTGTATGACCCTCAAACGACTGAAGTAGGAAGATGGTAGGCTGGTTCCTTCACAACCCATCAGCCTCTGCATAACTTAAATTAAAGAAGAGCAGAGAGAGACATTGCTAGATAGAATAGAAGCTACTCGAATGCTATCGGGAATAAAACTTACGGAAACCGGCCCACGTCGCGAGATATTATTTCCAAATATCACTCAAAGAGAAGAAATGAAGTGAATGCAATCGAAACAGGGTCGACACCCATTGTTGAAAGAAATCAATTAGTTACTTCCAGTTAAAAATGTAGTTACTTCTAGATAAAAAACTTCTCAACCGGCAGAATGGAATAGAGTCGAAAAATTCCGTTGAAATTGAGATGAAATTGAATAATTGAAGTAAAAAATAGGATTTAATAAGACTTGAGACGCTTATCACGATTGGCCAGGTTTCCAACACTGAAATGAAGAATAAAATTTCCTTAAAATAAAGAAAAGAATTTCTGATTTGAATAAGTTCAACCTAATTTCAGCTCCAGCTGTACTTATGTTTAACCAAGCAAACCAGCTTAGTTTCTAAGTTATCACAACACCTCTCAAACTTGCTCAGGGTCATCAGATAATGTATAGGCACTGCAATAAGCTACCCACGAGAAGGTTCAAATGCACAATATTATGAATTAGTTCGTACGACGCGGATAAATAAATTCTAACCAAAATTTAAGTTAAAAGACTCACTCATATTCTTCCTCGCCATCTCTTCAACCTCCGACAGGCCAGAGTTTCTCCAACTACCGCACCATCACGGCACCGCTACGGATTACGAATACTCGGAATGACTCGGTTTCACTGCTTCTTATATATCACAAAACTGGAAGGAGGGTGAAGAGGCCATTGGGATGGGCAATTGGGGGTGGGCTATGGGTAGGGGATGGGGGTTGGTTGGGTCAATCCGGCTAGTGACGATGGAGGGCCAAACGCCGGTTGCCAGGGTTGAGTCAGTTCCGATCGGGCAGTCTAATGGCGGTTGCTCGGTGCGAAGAGTGGTAGTCTGTGAAGGAAAGAGATAAGGGTGTGAGGGGATGGAAAAGGGACGGGAGAGAAGGCGATGGTGTGAGTAAAGGGCTTAAGGCAAGGAGTTCGAGTCACCCCGGCTACGTTCTCGCATATGGTTTTCTATTTTATGTAGATTCCCATATTCCTATTATCTACTTCTGCAAATTCCAACGTACCAGTATTATTACATCAATTCTAAAAAATAACGTGACGAAGAGACCGGAAATGTATCTCTTTCCGCGGATACCAATGGATCGAACGAACACTCATTAAAAAAGCTGCATGCAATGTTCTCCGTAGATTAATTTTAATTTGTAGCATATCAACACTTAAATTTTCTTATCATGCGACTAACGACTAAATAATCGCAGCTTATCCTGCATGCTTGACACACAGTGAAACATTTTGAATTCCGTAATCCGGATGATATTTATATTCACTTTTTAATACACGTTTATTAACGCATAGCTACTCAGCAGATATGTCGTTTAATTAAGGTATTGGTAAGGATCCATGCTATTTTACTCACACACTTGGTGATTCGCAGGTCCATTTCATTGAGGGCATTCAGTTTAAGAGTTTAACGGTTTTCACGCTTTAAAATGCGATGAGCAGTTTGTTGAAGGTCGAATCGCGAGCCCTAACTCAGACTGGTGTGTTTGACTCTGCGGCATGGGCATGGCCGAATTCCAGAACCACCCCTTCCTCCCCCCGACCACAGCACAGCTGAGCAGGGAGTTCACCTCCACAACACCAGACGTCAGAGAAAATATCGTGTGGAACAATTGAGCGAGTTTTTTTGGGTCAATTCTCGAACCCTTGAGTCAAATTAGTACATAACTCGGCCATTTAGGAAAACTTGTGTATTTAACTGAGTATAGCATGAGTGCCTGATCACAATTTCCCCGTGTCAAAGTGGGTCAACGTCTGGTACGAACATTACAGTCGACGATCGGATGAGTATCCCATCGATCGTAGCCGCACAGGGAACTCCATTAAACGTAGAGAAACTTTACAATTGCGATAGCGCAGGGTAGTATTTCTGTAGGCCAAATGGGCAATCATCCGCATCGCTGTGGACGACTGTTCGCTGTGGCGGGCCAAGGTAGGTATCGCGGGCTGGCCCGGCAACGCGGAAATTGTGGTTCTCCTCCGGCATGGGCATTGAATTCGCGTGAGGATTTTGGTTTGTGAGCTAAGCGATGTGATTTAAACTTACGAGGCCATTCAAGAGGTGCGTAAGCAATTTTTATGAGGAGCAGTCTGGACTCTTCTAGCATGGTTTTACGTTGGGAGGTGTGCGGGCCAGAGTTCATCATACGTGCGGTTATATTCACTCGTTTGATAGTATTTGCACCACTTTTTCACATCTTTCTGAAGATAAAAACGTATTTCTTAGTTCTGCAAACAGCGCGTAGTTTCCCCAAAGGCTACGTTTATGAAAGCATAAGTACATATTAATTTAAAGTACCGAAAATTAACAGCAGTTTTCGCGGGGAACGGTTCAACTATGCCATAAATACTGGCATGCAGTAGGGGGATTTAACGTGTTTAATCCCATATGAAAAAGGACGAAATGAATGCTTTCTTGAATCATGCGAGGTGAAACTCACGATATCCCATACTATCACGCGGAATATTCTCACTATCAACCGATTATCATTCAATAGCAGTCGTCAGCAAAAAATCGTCTACCGAAAAGTTTGTTCATGTTTATCCATTCAAAAATCTGTTTTATCTTTCGTAATATTGGGAAGGGAGGAAAGAGTTCATGAAATGTAACGTTTTCTTACATTGGGGGGGACAAGAAAGTCAAAATACGCTGAAAATCGTCTTACGAAATGGTTGAACGGTCCATCAAGAGCAAACAATTGTTGTGAGAAAAGTATCCATGACGGTGGGTCACACCTTAATCCTTCTGACCAGTGCTGCCGATGTTTCTCAAATAATCCTCCCTTCCTGCGCAACTTGCATCCTCCCTCCCCTGCCGCCACACAAGTTCTTAACGACGCAAATTACCTCACTCTCGGTCGCCGCCTCATGCAACCTTGATTGTTTCAAACAAAGTCTGGGGTACGGCAATACATTTATAAAAAAAGAGTAAATAGCGTCTCGGTATGTGAAAAGGAATTCTGTTTATTACGAACAAAATTGAAACTACTAATGTGGATATGGAGCGTAACTTGACCATAAATTTTATCGGTAATGCAGCAAGTTCACATTAATGAGAAGAAGTGGTTTCATTTAAGCAAGCTTCCACCATAGCTTTCATCACTTTTTCGGAAATCATTTCCACGGTACATTTTTCTTGATGAATCATTACGGGACCACGACAATTCCGCCAATGATGCGAATGTTTTCTGCTCGTCGACAGCTTAACTTATTCGTGAAATATATTGCCGATTGTGCAATTTTAATGGCATCACTGTTCCCCTGAACTGTCGCGTGGCACATGCGTTCCATCTCTTCACCTTTTCAATGAAGGCGATGAGAGAGGAAGGAGCGTAGTTATGCATATGAAGGAGAGGGTGGGGTCGAGGGAGGTTTGGCGTAGTGGGATGAGAAGGTGGAAAGGAATGAGGAAAGATAAGACGAAGGAGCTGTTTGTTTGTAGCTGGGGGGGAGGGAGGATAGGAGTATAGTGCGGGGAAGTGATTCGGGAAGCCAGAGTCAAACCGGAAAGGATCGCGAGGAGAGTGAATCCTGCAGGCGGACAGCGCTCTAGTTGATGATATCCGTCCCTCATAAGTACCTCCCTTTCAACTCCGCGGCCGGCCGAGTTCTGCAAGTTCGCTCGACGAATGAGTTTCTCCGACGAATCACCCCCAACTCCACGAGCTGGGGCCCGCAAGAGTTCGTTCTGTTATTCGAAATGGCTATCGTTTGAAGCGCATCACGCTTTTCAGCCGTCTTCTGTCTTCATCCAATGCTGCAATTTTACTCCTCTGATATTATTTGCACCGCTTTTTCACAACATTCTGACGATAAAAACGTATTTATCGGTCGCCACCCACGTTTCTTCCCACAACTTCACCTTTAATATTATTTTTAAGGTTGGTATTCTCGCCTCCCTTCCTCCTCCCCACTCCAACTCAAAGATCTTGAGTCCTCTTGAATTTATTTTTTTCGTGCCTTCTCTCCGCCAGGACTCAATAAATCCCACTAACTTCTTCTATCACCTCTGCTCATACTATTTCTTCCTTTCATATTCCTTCCACTTCCCGCCCCCACCTTTCCTCTCCCGCCCCCCCTTCCCCTGTCCCTCCCCCCTCCCTTCCTTCCACCTCAGTCCTCCCTTCCCTCTCAGTCTTCTACGTTCTTGCGACCTAGGTGCTAGTGGCACCGAAATATCAAGAAACTCTGTGTGTTCATTTTTTTGTTTCTCTGTGTTTTTCGATTGCCTTCCTGTGGCAAACCGTTTATATATTCGTCACTCGAGTGATCCTAAGTGTAGTTATATATATATATATATATATATATATATATATATATATATATATTGTGACGGTACGCGGCGAAGCCGACTGAGTGGTCGCGTTCGAGCCCCACGTTGGGCGCCAATTATCTTAATGGTGCGCGGTGAGGCCGACTCAAGTTTGACTCGTCGCTTCCAATGCGCCGTCCAGAACTTACGGCCGGGATCTAACCCCCCACTTCCCTCCCCGCGGCTATCCTGGCGATCTGCCAAACATACAGAGGCGAGGGAGAAGTGACGCACTACAACGGAGAGAGTGACCGGGGTGCCTCGCAAAACCGCGGCCGAGCTACCAGTAGGTAGACAAACGAGAAGGTATCTCTTAAGGGGGGCCTTCCCGAAATCGTGTTCGCGGCGATGGTTTCACAAGAGAATAAGAATAAAAATCAAGAGGGTCACGCGTTGGGAAGAGACGACTCAGAAATCCAATTGACCATGTTGGTCATTTATTCACAACTAGTAAAATATTCGTTCACACACACACAATATCCATGAAAATTACCCTCTTACTCACTAATGACGGATGAATGGTTTGATGAATCGTGAAACATCAATGAGTTAGCAAAGACAGCACGGAAGGACAACCTTCCTACAAAAGGAGGAACAATGATCAATTACTTCTGTATGTACAAAAATATACATGCTCCACGTCTTACAAGTGAAATGAAGGCTCATTGCTATTGACAGGAGATTTGCTATACGACCGGGAGTCTATGCTCCGCACAACAAATGATAAATGAGCAAACTTTCTATGCTAAGGGTAGTGGATTCGATTGTGGAGGGATTTGACCAGTGAATTTTCGTATGGAGAAGTTGATGCACATCGCCCTGCTCGACACCAGGTGACGATTTTCGTAATCACTATGAATCAAAAATCACTACACCATTCTGATGGAGACAATTGGACGAATCCAGCGGGTGGGAGAGGTGACTGATGACAACACTCAATGTCTATTGAGATGCTGATGGGAGTGGGCACGTGCCCGTGAATACTTAAACTTAGGATCAGCAGCGTATCTGGAACGGCCCGATGTCGCTTCCACGAGTGGGTCGTACTGTAGGTCGACACCCGGCAGGGATACTCGTTTGCTCTGGTTGGTGCCGACGTACGCCTCAGCAGGGCTTCCTCGACGTTTTTTCGGACGGCTCCGTCTTGATCGCGCCCTCCTTCTTCACGTCTCGTAGCGCTCCGACTCGAGGTTCAGTCACCCCCTCTCTCCACCAATCTGCCCTTAAGGCAGTTCTCCACACTCACAGGTCCCCACAAAAGATGGACCCACAAAAGACTGACCCCAGCAAGAATGCTTCCAGAAAGAATGCCCCCAGAAAGAATGCCTCCAGAAAGAATGCTCCCAGAAAGAATGCTCCAGCACACATCTCGTGCGCGGTATTTATGTGGTTTAATGCCGACCACCAACGCCACCTTTTCTTCATACACAAAAGAAACATCTGCTCCTCAAAAATACATCAGCGGTAAATTCAAACACATGGCGTGAGCCGTCTCTCCACAAACTCGCGCCAAAACGTAAAGGGGAACATAAACTAAAAAATGACATACAACCGGTATGTCACTATATATATATATATATATATGTTACGCAGCGCGATTTGCCGAGTACCCGGGGAAGTGGTTCCCTCTAGTAAAGCCGGGAGGAACCACGTCAAGGGGACCTCCGGAGTTACGACGCGCCGACAGGCACGGCTGGAGGGAACAAACAGTCAACGGGCGACCGCGAGAGAGTTCGGTAGAGAGTGTTCGTGAGTGATTTGTCCGCGAGAAGGACATCAAGACAATTAGCGTGGCCGAGAGAACGGTCAGACCTGGGAGGTTTTGTAATTGTCAAAGTTAATAAAAGGGTGTTAAAAGGTGAGAGGGTTTATTATTCTTAAATCCTCGCTACTGCCGACTTCCCGAAGAAGAAGACGGGTCCGAGAGAGAGGACAGCAGCCTGATCCAGAAGGTAACAGAGGTTCGCCAAAGAGAGCCGAAGAGACGCGGCGCTCGTTCGTAACAGAGCAGCGGTGGGATAACTGCAGAAAAACCAGTGGTCGCAGCGGGAGCTCTACGAGACTACAAAACCAGCCCGTGAGCAGACTGGTGAGGAATGCTGTTTGCAGTAGCGGTAAGAGAACATCAGTGCAAAAACCCAGTGCTAACAGTAGGCGTGTATTCCCCTATCCCTGAGTTACGAGTGTTAGGGTTATTAGAGGGAACAGTTGGTTCGAGAAGTAGGGAACGTGCTCAAAACTGTGCCAAAAGTGAGACATGGCGAGTGGAGAAACGGGAGCTGTAAAGAGGGAATTAGTAGATAGCGCGCCCTTTCTTGCTATGGTAACGCCGTCAACCATGCGTCCGTGGCGGGAAAACGAAAGTAGCGTTGTAAATGACACGGACGGGGGTCGGTGCGAGGCTAGTTCGCTACGGGGTATAAGCAAAGGCTGGGGCGAGCATAGAGCGCTAAGGGATCAAAACGGGGGTCGGAGCGAGGCTAGACCGCTAAGAGATATAAACGAGGGGTGGAACGAGGCTAGAATGTTAGAGGAAGTGAATGTGGACTGGAGAGAGGCTAACGTGTCGGCGAGCGACGTGGCTAGGGAGCACGAATTCCTACGAAGGGAAAAGTATATCTTGGACCGGGAAAGGAAGCTTCTGGAACGTGAGAGGGAAATAATGGCGGGAAGATCGGCGTCAGCGGGAAACCATTCTATTGGGCAGCGTGAAATGGCGGAAAGACTATTACCTGAGTTCGACCCATCACTGCCAACAGGGTTTACAGCTGAGCAGTGGATTAGACGAGTTCAGAGTGTCGCGGTAGCATACGCGTGGGAGGATTCGTTGTTATTAACGCAAGCCGTGCACAAATTACGAGGCGCCGCGGCGACGTGGTTGAATAGCGTTGCAGAAGAAGTGCACTCGTGGGAAACTTTTAAAAGGAAGCTATTATACAGCTTTGCTTCATCAGCAGACCAGGCGGAAGTGCATATGAGACTAAACAAAAAGAAGAAACAGCGGAATGAAACGTACGAGACGTTGTATACTCAATGAAGGCATTAGCGAGTCGCGGTGACATTGACAATACATCCCTGATAAGATATATTCTGAATGGAATTGGCGATAAGGAGTTAGTGAAATTGTTGGCCATGTGTGACTTCCAGGACGTTGAGGGACTGTTGGGTAAAATTAAACGATACGAGAGCGTTGTGGAACATCCGCGGATTGAAGAAAAGCCACTAGTTCGGAATTTAAATCAAATGGCAAATGAAAAGTCAGAAAAACGGCCTTGGGAAATGAAAGAGGAAAGGAAATCCAGTCAGATGAAGTGTTTTAACTGTGCCAAGCTTGGTCATATGGCCAGGGACTGTGTAGAACCAACTCGTGATAAACTTTGTTTTATTTGCAATAAAAGTGGGCACATATCTAAGGCGTGCCCGCAGGCAAATCAAAGAAATGTACAGGCTCCTGAGAGGGGGAGAAACGTCAAGTTAATCAGCTGTGCAAATGAGGAAGTAAAGGACGAATATCATAAATGGGTGGAGATTAACAATGAACGTATCATTGGGTTTATCGACCTGGGCAGCGAAGTAGTGACCATGAGGAAAGATGTAGCAGAGAAGATCGGATTGAAGTACGAGAAAAGTCTGAAACGCTTAACCGGATTTGGATGTGGAGGTTGCCAGGTCGTCGGTTCAAAGCAAACGACCCTTAAAGTGGACAACGTGAAGTTCAACGTTGAGGTGTTAATTGTTCTGGACTATTCACAAGATGATGCCATTATTATCGGACGGAGTGCTCTAGACCAGAGGGATGTCCGAGTTGAAAAGGAATACAGAAAGCTTCGGATTACGAGACTTTCTAATGAAAAAAATGAAGAGCAAAAACTAAAGGTTTTGTCGGTGAAAGAAGAGGAACAGATTAAAAGGACCGAGATCAACATCAACGACAACTTACCGGAAGAGGAGAAAGAATCAGTATGTGTGCTGGTGAACAAATTCAGAGAATGCTTTGCTACAAAGATGAGCGAATTGGGTACGGCAAAGGTGGACAGCTTCGAGATAGAGGTAAATGATGGACAACCAGTGAATCTGCGACCGTATCGTCTACCTTATGCTCAACGAGCGGAGATGCAGAAGGAAGTCGACCAGTTGTTGGAATTGGGCATCATAGAGGAATCAACGTCAGAGTACGCAAGTCCAGCTTTGCTAGTTAAGAAAGCCAGTGGTGAGAACCGGCTCTGCGTTGACTACAGGGAATTGAACCGGAAGACGAAGAAGGTCAAGTTTCCGATGCCCGCTCTAGATGAACAGCTGGACAGACTTGCGGGAAACAGGTATTACACCACTCTTGATCTTGCATCAGGTTACTACCAAATTCCCGTAGCTGCTGAGTCGAGATCGATGACCGCTTTTGTAACAACCGAGGGACTGTATCAGTTCACAAAGGTCCCCTTTGGCCTTGTAAATGCACCCGCGGCATTTAACCAAATGATGAATCAAGTGATTAGGAAGACAAAACCCGGAGATGTTCTAGTTTATATGGACGACGTATTGATTCCGAGCAAGATTGTGGGAGAAGGCATGGAAAAACTAGCCAGATTACTCGAGGTGCTGAAACAGGTGGGACTAACGTTGAAGCCATCTAAGTGCGAATTCTTCAAGGACAAGGTGGACTATTTGGGCTTCGAGATCAGTAGAAAAGGGATAAAACCGGGAGAGAGAAAAATCCGGGCAGTCAGAGATTTTCGTAGGCCCGCTAATGTTCACGAAGTCAGACAGTTTGTAGGGCTGACTAGTTTTTTTAGAAGATTCGTGCCAGGTTTCGCGATTCTTAGTAGACCTCTGACGCGACTAACAAGGAAGGATGTAGCCTTTGAGTGGGGAAAAGAGCAGCAGAGTGCATTTCAAGAATTAAAGAAAAGATTGGTGGAACGCCCGACATTAGCGTTGTATGACGCGCAGGCAGTACACGAAGTGCACACCGACGCCAGCAAGAGTGGCTTAGCCGGAATCCTGCTACAGAGTCGAGATGGTGAAACGCAAAAACCTATTGCTTATTATAGTCGACAGACCACAGAGGCGGAGAGAATGTATCACAGTTACGAGCTTGAGGCGTTGGCCGTGGTGGAAGCTATTGACTAGTTTCGGATGTATCTTTTGAACAGGGAGTTCAAGGTGATGACCGATTGCAATGCATTGAAAACCACGATGATGAAGAAGGAGATGCTTCCCCGCATCGCAAGGTGGTGGTTGCGATTACAGGAATACGATTTCACCGTGGAGTACAGGTCAGGAAAGAGTATGAGTCATGTTGATGCCCTCAGCCGGAATCCAGTCGACGAAGCGAGAGAACCGGAGACGGCTGACCTAAAAATATTCACCTTGTGGATTGATGAGTCGGATTGGCTTCTGACAATGCAGCTGCAAGACACCGAGATAAAAAGAATACATGAAATACTGAGAAAACCCGCAGAAAGAAATGACGAACGTCAGATACTAAATGATTACATAATAAGGGACAATCGGGTGTGCCGCAAGACAGACGAAGGAGCCAAGTGGGTAGTCCCGAAGGAGACGATCTGGCGAATTATAAAAAGCAGCCACGACGACATGGGGCACTATGCGGAGGAGAAGACTCTTGAGCATATAAGAAGAAAATTTTGGTTTCCAAAAATGAGGAAAAGAGTGAAAAAATACATAGCGGCCTGCATCGAATGCGCATATCACAAGAGGGCAGGAGGGATGAGGAGGGTACACTGCACACATTTGAGTGGGTGACCACTCCGTTCCATACAGTTCATGTGGACCATCTGGGACCATTTCCACGAAGCAAGAAGGGACACGAGTACGTTCTAGCTTATCAAGATAATTTCACAAAATTCGTTGTACTGAGAGCCGTGAAGGACACAAAGACGAAACTGGTCTGCGAGGCACTCAAGGATTTTGTCAGCTTGTTTGGGTGTCCCGAACGGTTGGTATCAGACAGAGGAACTGCCTTCACCGCGAAAGAATTTGAAGAATTCTGTGGCAGAAACCAAATAAAACACAAAGAATGCAACAGCCACGCCAAGAGAAAATGGGCAGGTGGAGAGGTCAAACGCCGTAATTTCTAGAGCCATTTCCACACAATATTCAGCAGAGGATGGGAGTGACTGGGACGCTAATTTGAGAAAGATCCAGTTTGCAATGAATTCTATGGTGAATAAAACGACAGGGAAAAGTGCGCATGAACTATTGTTTGCCTATCGTCCACGCGATGCACTTGTAAACCGAGTCGTGTTGTCATTACAAGACAGTGAAGGTATGGAGGGAATAGAATCTCTTGATTTAGTTAGAAAGGAGGCTCTAGACAAAATAACTATAGTTCAAGGGAAACAAAAAGAGAGGTATAATGCGTGTCACAGAACACCGCGAAAATATGAACAGGGGGATCTGGTGTTAGTAGAAAGGGAAGTTCAGGCGACCGGGACGTCGCGAAAGTTAGCACCAAAGTTTAAGTATCAGATAGATAAAGTATTACCTAGGGACAGGTACATCCTATGTGATATTCCAGGGGCAAAACGCACTCAACGTGCCTTCAATTCAGTGTTTAGTTCAGACCGTATGAAACCCTGGTGTTGCCCCCCCCTGAATGTCGAAGATGACGTCGAGGAAGAAAACAGCCCGGCAGCAGAAGCAGATGACGTCGAGGAAGAAAACAGCCCGGCAGCAAAAGCAGATGACGTCGAGGAAGAAAATAGCCCGGCAGCAGAAGCAGATGACGTCGAGGAAGAAAACAGCCCGGCAGCAGAAGCGGATGACGTCGAGGAAGAAAACAGCCCTGCCGCAGAAGCATACGACTGCGACAGCCCGTCCATCCCAAATGGCAAAGACAACAGGCAGAGGACCGGGGACGGTCCTATTGTCAGGAAGGGCCGACTGTTACGCAGCGCGATTTGCCGAGTACCCGGGGAAGTGGTTCCCTCTAGTAAAGCCGGGAGGAACCACGTCAAGGGGACCTCCGGAGTTACGACGCGCCGACAGGCACGGCTGGCGGGAACAAACAGTCAACGGGCGACCGCGAGAGAGTTCGGTAGAGAGTGTTCGTGAGTGATTTGTCCGCGAGAAGGACATCAAGACAATTAGCGTGGCCGAGAGAACGGTCAGACCTGGGAGGTTTTGTAATTGTCAAAGTTAATAAAAGGGTGTTAAAAGGTGAGAGGGTTTATTATTCTTAAATCCTCGCTACTGCCGAGTTCCCGAAGAAGAAGACGGGTCCGAGAGAGAGAGAGGACAGCAGCCTGATCCAGAAGGTAACAGAGGTTCGCCAAAGAGAGCCGAAGAGGCGCGGCGCTCGTTCGTAACATATATATATATATATATATATATATATATATATATATATATATATATATACACACATATATCCAATCCACCCGACGAAAAACACGTGTAGTGCACAAATATTGTAAAAAAGTCACAGACGTAACTGGCAGTATAGAAAACACAAAAAAGAAAAACTCACAGATATTTTTATATATATTCGGCTGAAACAACCGCCTTCGTCAGAAATAAGTAGGTACTGACGGGTAAAGGATAGAAGGGAGGGAGAGGTGGGGGGAGGAGGAAGGGGAAGGGAAGGAGAGGGGGATTAGTGAGAGACATTGATGCCGGGGGGGAAAAACGCGTGATAGAGCCAAATTAGTGAGAGCTCTACAGAATTGAGATCAACAGTGGAAGCAGATGGTGGAAGGGAGTACAGAACTGAAACATTGTCAACAGTTGTCAGAGTTTTTTCATTTCAGAACTGAAACATTGTCAACAAACAGTTGTCGAAGGATTTCTTGTGATGAGAGGCGTGGATCGCCACGGGAAGGGAAGCAGACTGAGATCGGTTTTTACAATTGGCTCGGTGATTATTGATCCGTATATTAAGGGGGGTGGAACTTTTTCCCACATAGAAGCTTGGGCATAGCCTACATTGTAGGTGGTAAACGACATTGCTGGTGACGCAAGAGGAGGAAAGAGGGTTGGGGAAGAAGGCGATGGAGGGGTTGGGAGGAGGGGAGGAACTGAAGATTGGACGTAATATGCATCTGGGACGATTACAAGGGGAGGAGGTGGGTTTTGATGCAGCAGGGATTTTGGAAAGAGGCTTCGTGGATTTTAATATATCGGACAAGTTAGGAGGACGCTTGTATGTGATTGAGGGTGGCTGGGAGAAAATTTTTGAAGTGGAGGAGTGGTTTTTCAGAATGGGAAAGAGATCTTTAAGGATACAATTGATAGACTGAACACCCGGGAAATACGTAGTGCAAATAGGAAGGATGCGGGAGTCTTTAGTGGGAGGAGGTTTGGTGGAGGGGCAATTTTTCCTGATTTTTTTAACGAGAAGGGATTCTGGGTAGCCACGCTTGAGGAGCGAGTGGTGAAGGTTGGTGAGGAAGGTATTGAGGGAATCAGGCCAGCTCCTCCTTTTTAAATTCCCTTAATCCAAAATCTAACCTCTCGCAACCTGAATCCTTGGCGCTCAAAAAGTTAATCCGCAACCCGGATATAGTCATCACCTCAGCTGACAAAGGTGCCACTGTCGTTGTCCTGGACACGTCCCACTACATTTCAGAAGCTAATCGGCAGCTCTCAGATACGTCCTCCTATTCCGTAGTCCCCAATGACCCCAATCCCGGTTTTCAAGTTGAAATTATCTCCTTCCTCCAAGAAAATGGGCCTTCGGAGGGTCTATCTTCTGCGGACATATCCTTGATCTCACCCGCTTATCCGAAAACTCCTCATTTTTATATTCTCCCCAAAATCCACAAACCAAACGTATTCTGTTTTCATCCAATGCTGCCGCAGCCAGCAGAACAGAGCATGTGTGTAACGCAAAACACATCGGAAATACGACGCAAAAACGCTGCAATAAAGCGTAACTTAACTCCATCCATGAAGCGATGTTCTCGATATCTGTCTACCGCCAGCTTTACAAGGGCTGTAATACATAATTCGGTGCGCAAGAATGAAGTAAAACACGTTAGAAAGGATCGCTGGCCAATCTTTATGTCGCTTTCCATGATCTGTTACATTTATTTTAGGTGATAAGACACCCTAACAACGGTATTAATTAATTAATTTACATATTAATTATAGGTTTATTTAACTGCGTTGCCTCTTTCTCTCTCTGTTTCACCTCTGTCTTATCTGCAGTCCCTCCTAATAAATTTCAATAAAGCTCTATATCCGCCCTGGAGCGGTTGTTAAACGCCGGATCTCCCTGCTGTTTGCCCGTGGGTTTTTACTCCTGGTGGGAGATACGAGAGAAAAAAGGCATCTCCTTCGCAAGGGAAAGTGCCAAACTTTGTGCAGCAAGGAATTAAAACTGACTGAAACAAAGACCGAATCGGGATATAGGCATGACCGGTGAATCGTTATACCTTCCGTGCCTTCTCTCCCACGGTCAATGGAGGGAATACAAGGACGGTTGATAATCGGTGTATTATTGTTCAAGATTAAATAATAAAATGGTCTTACGAGAGATAAAATGAATCCATTTATAGCCAGACAGCATTCCAACCCGCGTATTTCAATGGCTGAAAGGAAATTACATATCATTTTTAATGTTAGTTGCTATTCCGGAGATTATTTTACCACTGGTTCCGCGAAGCTTACGACGCGTTTTTACGCCGATGCGACATCAGATCATGGACTATTCCGTAATACCAGCGCCACCAATTGATGGAAGCATATTTTTAATGAAAAATATGAATATTCTGAACTTACATGAGTTTGAATACTCACACAATTCTATCATGTTCACATTCTCATTAAATTCTATCTCAGATAAAATCAGCGAGTATTTATTTTTAGCAAAGCTTGATTCTATCCAAATTTTTATCCACTTACTTATTTTATGTGAATGTACTTATTTTGTATGACTGTGGGAAAATAAAAAAATGAAACAATTTGTGCAGAGAGGATTGTACGAATATTCGGACTAAGCCAGACCCCGACAAAGTTTCGGCTGTAGAAAAATTGCCGCAGCCCGAAACGGTCGCAGAAATACGTCGATTCCTTGGAATCGGGCATTATCATCAAAAGTTTCTCCCTCACTTAGCGGACGTTACCCAACCCTTGAGAGAGCTGATGAGGGAAAAGAAACCTTTGCCATGGACTGTAACACACACCAAAGCTTTTCAAGAAATCAAGCGAAAGTTAACTTGTGCCCCATCATTAGCCATGTACAAAACAAATAGTCCGACAAGCGTATTAGTCGACTCATCGTCATATGGATTGGGAGCTACACTAGAGCAGCAGCAGTCAGGTGGTGAATGGAGAGCGGTATGTTTTGCGTCACGGACTTTGACAGATACTGAACGACGCTACGCCCAATTGGAAAAGGAAGTATTGGCCCTCACCTGGGCTTGTGAGAAATTAGCAAATTATTTAGTAGGCAAGAAATGTCTTCTATATACGGATCATAAACCACTCGTGGCACTATTGGGAACGAAACCTCTTAGCGAATTGTCCGCCCGAGTGCAGCGTTTCCATATGCGCCTCATGCGTTTTGAATATGAGGTAATTTATGGTCCGGGAAAGAAATTGAATACGCCGGATGCACTCTCACGATCTCCAATCTCCAAAACTCCTAAAGAAGGCGATATTCTCACCGATGAAGAAGTGAAATTGTACTTGGAAGCAGTGAAAGCGGAATCACCAATGAGTGACAAATTGTTGAAGGAAGGATGGGAAGCGCAACGAGGAGATGAAAGAACTCGACGAATAATTAAATATGTGAAAGAGGGGTGGCCACGGAAAGAGAAAACGCTGTTGGAAGATACCAGCTTCTACCATGAACGAGCAAATCTTTCCCTTCTTGACGGTCTACTAGTCAGGGGGACAAGGGTTTACATCCCGGAATCATGGAGGAAAGAAATGTTGGACCGACTCCATGCAGGACATCTAGGTATTTCTAAGTGCAGGAGACGGATGCAGCAGTCAGTGTGGTGGCCAGGAGCATCGAATCAAATGCAGGAAGTGGTAAGCAAGTGCCCGGAATGTCTTGAACGTCGCCCATCGCGAGTAGAGCCATTGAGACCGACGGGGACACCGGCGCGGCCCTGGCAGATGGTGGGAATGGACATTTTCCACAGCCGAGGGCGTGAATACTTAGTCATCGTCGATTACTTTTCAAAATACCCGAAGGTCGCGTATTTGGAAAATACGCGGGCCCCGAACGTGATTGGGAAAATAAAATCCATATTCGCGCGTCAAAGAATCCCACAAATCGTCCGAGTGGACAATGGGCCGCCATTCGGAGGAAGATAGTTCCGAGAATTTGCGCATGAATACGGATTTGATCTCGAAACTATCAGCCCATACTACCCAAAGAGTAATGGACTAGCGGAAGCAGCGGTGAAAACGGTAAAAAACATACTCGCGAAAGAAAGAGACCCATGGTTGGGACTCCTTGCATACCGTGCTTCACCCTTAGAGTCTGGGTATTCCCTGGCGGAACTGCTAATGGGACGTAAGCTGAGAACAACCTTGCCATTTTGTCCCAGGAAGTTGAATCCCAAATGGCCCGGCCGTACGGGATAAGAATAAGGTCATCATGGAGAGTCGGAAGAGGGACCACGACCGACGACACCGGACAAAAGAACTACCCCTATTGATTGTGGGAGTTCCGGCTTGGGTGAGAGATCGTCGGGAGTATGGAACGGTTGTCGGCAAGTCGGGCCATCCCCGGTCCTATCTGATTGAGACAGGTAGCGGAGTCATCAGGAGGAATCGGGTGGCGCTGACCTTAGCAGAACGGCTGCCGAGTACATCGGAAGATTACGAGTCAATGTTCCCAGACATCGAGACCACATCGGAGAGCGACAGTCCACCGGAGACGGGATTAGTCAGGACGAGATACGGACGACTTGTGCGTCCCCCACAGAGATATTCCCCTTAGTTTTGTTTTCCCGTCCCTGGTTTTGTTTGGCATTTTTTCAGGAGGAGAGATGTGGCGGGTACGCGTGGAGGCCCAGTTAACTGGCACGCCGGAAAGGCAGCGGCGCCAAGGACGCAGAGCAGGCGAGGAGTGACTCCGAGGCATCTATAAAAGGCCATGTCATTATGCATGTGGGAGAAGTTTTACTGTGAACACCCAATTGTATAGTCGCTCGGCCTCGTCACTAATAAAGAGGCTAAACCTAAATTAGTTGGTGCCAATTATTTCGCGGCAACAACACAAAGGGGAAAGAAGGGGATAGGTATTCCGATAGAAATAAGAAATGATAGATCATATGAGGAATTTATGAGATATTCATAGAGGGGAAAACTGATGATGATGTACCTGAAATTGGGATGCTAGAACAAGGATTGTCCAAAAACTTTCCAATCAGCTGATAGAATACTCAAATGAACTATACTTGTGACCTCTGTAATCTAGGAAACTATTGAGTGCTGTGTAGAAACCTAAGTGTGATTAATGGCCCTTGGAATGGCTGCTAGATGAAGTGAATTGTGCTCATCAACTTCAAAGAAAATTGAAAATGAAAAATCCTCCGTTGTAAAATAAGTCCCAGCATGTGATTCTAGTACAGTGGGTGATAAAATTTGATATTACACCCTGGCCTCGCTGACTTCGAAATACAATGAAGTGTGTAATGTTGTATTTTGCATTATTGTATTTTTTATGCATTTTATTATAATGCCCAGTTTTGTCAGTAAATGGTAATAGTTTATTCCTATTTATGAGACTCATTAGTTATTTTCCTAGGATGTGACATTATGTTGGAAAGTAGGTTATTAAATTTCGAAAATTATTTTGCCAAATTAAGGTTCCGACGTTCTTGTGATGAATGGTACATATTTCCGCGTTTATTAGTTGTGGGAAACTTTGAAATTATATTTAAATATTGGTTTATGGTGCTCTTTGGCACCTTCCAACTGCCAATCTCCACCTATCTTTGTCCTACCACAGATCTTTCACCAGATCCCTCCCCTAAAGCTCTTTTTTCATGTCATGTATCCAGCTTCTTGTTGGCCTGCCCAGTTTTCTCGTACTGTGTGGTTCCCAATTTAGTAGTGTCTGTTTTGGGAGCCTATCCTTGTCCATCCACTGTGCATGGCATTACCTTACAAGCTGTTATTCCTTTATCCCATCTGTTAATCTGCTTGTTATTCTCATAATGTCTCTTATTCTATCATTGGTTCCACTCTTTATTCTTGACTTTCCTACTGCACGTCCAGAATAATCCATTTTGGTAGCATTCTCCATATTTTCATCTCTCTTTTTTACTGCCCATACTTCAAAGCTATATGTTGTAATGCTTTTGACAATGGTTTTGGAAAGATGTTTTTTTAATTTTCTTTCGAGATGTTGTGATCCAAGAGCTCTCTGTTTAGCAAGGGTATTGGTAATCTTTCTGCATTGTTTCCGTCTTTCATTCTGTCCAATTCTTGTGAAACTTTCATTCCAAGATATTTCTATTTATCACACAGTTGTATGTATTCCTAATTTTCATGTATAAGATTTTTCTATCGGCCACCAGTATGTATATATTGCCTCGTCTACGTACATCTCTAGACCCAATATTTTATATTCTTCCTTAAACTTCCATGTCATATAATGTATGCCATTGTACTCCTGGGTGATAACTACCCGATTGTTGTCAAAGCATAAGGAATGTTTACGGTTCATTCCACGTCAGATCAGCAGTGAGCTGACCCTTGGTGTCTCCGATTCGAACCAATATTTTTGTGTGGGTTCCATCTGGCGTTAAATGAAAAAGTTTAGAAGCGTTTGTGGAAAAAAATAATTTTTTGGCAGATCTAGAGACGATAAAGTTTCGACCGTTTGGCGCTTAGACCTTTTTTATTTTTGATATATCTCCTAAACAAAAATAGCTAGAGAAACGGTTAACATCTTGCTTTGTTTGCAAAAGAATGAGCAGCAACGGTGTGCTATCAGTTTTGTAAATAAACTAAATTTAATTGAATTTTTTTTAAAATGTTAAATGTTTTCATTTGAACAACAAAAATACAGCCATTTTTAAATTTGAATTTTTTTTCCTAGTTTGACACGTTAGTCTTTTGTCTTACCTCAGAAATAAAATTTGTCGTGGGTAGTGCATAAACAACGGAGATATTTAACTTCAAAGATTGGACTACGCCCTCGTTCGCCACGAGGGTCGGCGTTCAAATGATGTGCCGCTGTACTTTGAAAATTTATATCTTGGTCCGTGTAAATGCTAGTAATATAACACCATTAATAACAATAATTATAAATAACATAAACAATAATTATAACACCATTTTAAGATAATTTTATTTTAATTTCATCAATATTTTTTATTATATAAAATAACAAAAAATGGAGACACGTTACTGCAATAATCGACACCGCATTACCTAAACTTAGCAGTTTTGTCAACTTCATGAACTTTGTGACTCAGACTGGGAAAAACTGCGAAATCTACAGCATTGACTTCTCACCAAAGGATGCGAGAGTGGATAAAGATACAAAATGGCAAGTAAAATGTTTTAAAACGCACATTTTGTTGTTAATGAATGAAATTGTTTAAACATTATCCATTCCTACAATTTGCACAGAGTCAAAAAATTAAAGCCAAGGAAATATTTTAATTAAAACTTAATTTATTTCTAATTTTCATATGTACCGAAAATGCATGATTTATGCGTTGTATAAATCGTTATAGATAATTCTGAAAATATACAGGAGTGAACGATTGCTGCGTTGTCACTTCTTGCGCGCGCAACTTAAAACGGATATTTGGACGAACGGGGTGTACTGCAACTGAATCATATTCCATCGAGCTTTCGAAACTATTGGTGTGTTCTATAAATTCTTTCTAGTCATTCAATCATTAAGATGTACGTATCATGTTAATTCATTTAGGTACTATTCTTTGAAAAAGTCCCGCCATTTATCAGTTTAAGAATTCCTCTCGCCAATTTTGCTAGACCCGGGAGAGAGAATGAATGTGAAAGATGACTGAAAGTCACTCTTTAAAATCACATGGGCAGCCTAGAAATGCTATCTCTTGCCTGCATTCGTACCAATGTCCACAGCTTTGATGATTGCATTCACAGCTTTGATGTGTGGGATGGATCACAATTCAAAGGAAAATAAAACTGCAATGCTGTTTATAAACCTACATTTCTGTGGACACGCAATGTTAAATCAAGTGAAAATTTTTAGTTTGACATTCGGGAATTCATTCTTAAGGTTAGAGTCAAATATTGAGTAAGACAGCAAGAACTAAATTATTCCATACTACAGGTATTTTAAGCATTCTTTTGCTTTATCCATTCATCGAAAGCGTCATCCAACCTGGACAACAAGTATTGAAAAGCCATTCATCGTTGTGTACTTTGCTAAATGAAGCTATCAATTCATTAATTCTTCTCCAGTTTTATACAAAAGTTTGCTAACTGGCAGTGATGACAAAACTTGAAACCAAGAGACTGAATATTCATTCATGGAGTGATATCTGACTGGAGTTTGCACTATGAACATTAGAGTACATATATTTTCTCAGTTATTATTGCCCTTTAGCAGCCCTGTAATTCATAGAGACGTTTCAGTGAATATAAAACTGTCAAAAGTGTTTTTTTCTGCTCACTATAATCTATCGATTTGTGGTAGAAAGAAGTTTTCATATATTTTCTCATTTTTTATATGATTTATTTTTTAACATTATTTTTACTTGGAGCCATTATTTCCAATCACTTTCTTTTTTGAAGTTCAATCACCTTATAAAATGACTGGAATGAGTATTAAAGAAGTTGGAGATGCTGTTCATCAAATACTATTTTACATTACAATTATGCCATTAAACTTTTGTTTTAATTATTGTTACTTTGAGTTGCATACTATGGGTAGGTCACATAGGACCTGAAGCAGCTGGAGTGGATGAAAGTATCCTTTTATCTTCATTTTAGGAACATATACATACATACATACCAATCACGCGGTCCTTCCAGCAATCGCACGTCTCTTTATCTCCTCATCTGTCCTTCCATCTTTTGCAAACATCTTACCTAAGTATACAAAATCATCCACTTGTTCAATTACTTCACCATTCGCCCTCATCATACATTTATTCTCCCCATTCTCCTTATCAAAAACTACTACTTTAGTCTTGCACGCATTTACCCTCAATTCCATTCTCCCTGTTGATTCACAAAACTTATCTAGGAGCTTCTGTAATCCTTCTTGGCTCTCTGAGATCAAAACAGCATCATCCGCGTATAGAAGAACTCGCAGGTTTACATTTCCAATCAAATCATTGCTTTACGTCCTGTTTCATTGCAAACCAATCACTCAGAACCCTGTTTACTCTCACGCTCGCCTTACTATTATCATGCATCGCCATCATAACATTCAGTAACTTCCCTTTCACTCCATACTCCTTCAAAACCTACCATAGCTTCTTTCTATTTACCCTGACATATGCCTTCTCTAAATCAACAACAGCACAATACACTTTCTTTCGGATGCCCATACATTTTTCTATCACTTGTTGAAGTGCGAAAAGCTGGTCACTACATCCTCTCCAAGGTAAAAACCCACGCTGCACACCCCATATTCTGTCAGAAGTTATATTCCTCACTCTTTCGATTAAAATTTTGCTGAACACTTTTCTGGAATACTCGATAAACTATTGGTCCTATAATTATTATATTCAGTCTTTCCTCCCTTCCCTTTGTACAATGGAACAATGATTGCATTCTTCCAATCCACGGGAACAACAGAAGTCTGTAAGCATAAATTATATAGTCCACACAGCCGACAAATGAGTTAATTACACCCACACTTCAACATCTCACTGGATATCCCATCTACTCCTGCAGCCTTCCCATTTTCCAATACTCTCAATGCTGTTAAGACCTCATTCTTACTGCTCTCCTTTTCCATCACCACATACTACTTCGCAAGGCTCATCCTCAGCGCCTGTATCATTTTGTACGATTCTTCCAAATATACTCCCTCCAGCAGTTCCTGATATTGCTTTCATCCCACATGATCTCTCCACTTTTGTTTCTTACCGCATTTATTCCCCTGCATTCACCAATCTTAGTCCTTTTTACCCACTTCCAAAACAGCTTTTTATTGCCTTCAAAATCGCTCTGCATCTTGCTAGCGTCATTCGCATGCATTCTTTCCATGCTCTCTTTCACAACGATTTTGCATTCATTCTTTTTCTTTCCGTAAATCTCACATGCCTTAGTACACTCTTCCTCAGATTTGGCTGCAATTATGTTCTCGTATGCCTCTTTCTTTTCCCTAACTGCAATTTTCACCTCTTCATTCCACCAAGCATCACCTTTCACTCTTCCTACCACTCCTTTTCCACATACACTTTCAGCACATTCTACAATCTGTAGTGTATTGACTCTTCTAATAGATTTCGCTGATGTGTAAGTCATGTAGAGCTCTCAGGTGGAGAGCCAGCCATCTGTTCAGTTCATGAGTAAAGGCTGAGTTGAGAACATGTACGTCAAGCCATTTCACAATCACTCCTTTTAAACACTACAAAGCATCATTCACATTCTCGTTTCTGATATACTCATCCCATTCCCTCTGCTTCAAGGATAGAGCATTCTCAAGCATGCAACCATACTGCATTCTTGCCTCACTGTCCTGCAACCTCTGCACTTTTACCCTCAACTGCTTACGCACAACATTCTTTCTTGGCACCCACTTTCTGTCCAGATTCACTTTGGAGAGTACCAAATAGTGGTCTGTTCTACATTCAGCACCCCTCATCACTCTCGTGTCCCATACTAACTCCCTCAATCTCTCATCATACACAACAAAGTCAATCATGCTTTTACAATCACCCCTTTGCCAAGTATACATGTGTATTTTCTTATGTTTAAACTATATATTTGACGCAAACAATCCTTTTTCCAAGCACACACTCACCAAGTTTTCACGATTATCATTCACTCGAGGGTCAGGAACATATACATGATCTTCATAAACTATTCTGTTCACTAATACTGCAAATGGCCTGCCCCCACCCCACATTTAGAATGCAATGACTGTTCTTTTAACTGCTCTGATCCCTAAACTGGTTCAAAATGAACTGTTCACCAAAAAGAACGGTATGGCACACCTCTAGTGAAAACTGCTAAAGAGCATGGTGCTGTATGAGCCGGAGACTTGGTACCTGTGAAAGGATGATGTACATAGACAGTGAGGCATTTGAGACATGGACGAGGAGAAGAATGGAGAGGGTGAGCTGGGTAGCGAGAAGAACGAATAAGCAGGTGCTGGATGTAGTTGGAGAGGAGAGGAAGCTAGTGGGGGTTCGGAGGAGGCAGAAGAGATGGACGGAGGATGTATTGAATAGAGAGAATAGAGCGTTCATGAGGGGAGAAGGGTGGAAGAGGATACAAATTCCATAAGAAAATTGACACAATATGAGGATTTTAAGAGGGATAAAATGGTGAATCACCCATGGGAGGGAAAACAGAATGATGTGCTGGAAATTAGGCCATCAGGATAAGAACTGCCCAAAAACCCACCAATCTGCTGCCTGAATTGAAAGAATGCCTGGTGAATGCGATTGCCTTGTTGCTTTCTTTTTGCTAAGTATGTACTTGGTTTGTTTCCTCTCCTTCAATCCCACACCCTGTCTCCCTCTTGAGTTTTCCCTTCTCACCCTCTAACTCTCCTCCTTTCCCCACCACTCTGTGCCCTGAACGTTTACAATACTTCATTTACATCTGTACATTATTATGCATTTAATTACTGACTAACTCGAGTATGCTGCACTTCCGGATATCCCCAGGACCTTGGTTTGTGAACAGCCTCTACGGAGGGAAAGTTATTTTCTCAAGGAATATTTCAAATAAACTTCGTAGGTATGCTCAAAGATTCCATGCCGCTAATACACCATACTGAAGTTAGTATCTGCTCCACTTGAACTCACAGTTTTGAAGTTACTCTTCCCAGTAAACACAATAATTATTGCATAACAATGTCTTTCAAGGAAAAAAGTCGTGCTGGGAAAATAAACAAATTACTTCGTGTAATACGCGTACCCTGTTTTTTCGTCGTCGTTTAGGGAAGACAGGTGCGCAGCTAACACGAAAATATTAGGTATGAATGCTAATGAGCTCAGAGAATATCTCATGGTATTTAATTTCGTGCGGGGATATTTCAGGGGTAAAAAGGGCAGATAGAATACTGGACACAAAGCGTAACCTCTGATAAGAATGTCGTAGTTTATACGTCCAACAATATGGTTGCGGTCCACAGTAACGAAAAGCGCTCAATCAGTTTATAATGTAGGTACATCGATGGTCCCGAATGGCCGATACCGACTGTGTGACCTTAAGAGTAAATATCATTATATTTACTCTAAATGTGTGACCTGCGTCGTAGTTGCATGGCCGGTTGGTAATCAGACCAAGGCTACGCTAGCCGACCAGCCACCTGCACAAGCGATATGGGTGGTGCAATATCATGTTATCATCATGCCATTGTATCGGGGCGCGATGTTGGGATTTTTTATAGGGTGCACGGACTATAAAGATTTCTCTATTATCCTTGATGGGGTGATATATCAAGCTCAATGAAATCGTAAGCTGGGATTACGAGAAATTAACGTTTTAAGTGTGGTGTTTTCCACGATTATTCTTCCTATTTTCGTAATAAAATAATTCCTAAACTAGGATGTGCTTACAGGTGTTGACTAATTTATTGAATAGGTAAATGTATATTTCATAACTTTGGGAAGTTTCATAAAGAAATGAATGATGGATTAGGAGATATTAATGTTTTAATTCGTGTGTAACCGTTACTGTTGGCAGCACTACCGATTTCTGCTTAGTCCTTAGTGGGGAAAAAATTAGTGGGCCAAGTTCGCTTTGCTGATATATCACCATCATCACGATATTTTATCGAGGCGCGATAAGGCAACATTTATCGCCACGATATAGGTTATCGTCACTAATCGATATGCTAAAATTATCGTATCCCGATATTGAATAATCGATATCGCCCAAGCCAAAGGCGGACGCCGGTGATGATTGGTGCACAGAGTAGGATCAAGTAGGATATCCTACTCCGTGGATTGGTGATGATGACCAGTTGTTCACTGGTAGTTCCAGGTAGTTCCGCATTGTAGCTAAATGGCGCAGGGGATTGGGATAAGTCAGAGTCGTCAGAGTCCTCTGGATTGCATTCTCAGCACTACTCACTTAGCTCAACTTCTTAGTTATTATGGTTATTATGGTTGTTACGTCACAATCCTGAGGACTCTGATCCTAGTTATTATATCGGGATAAAATTTTTCTTGCAATCACGCTTGTCCCCCATGTGACTCACTCGCACTCGAGCAGTATCTATCAAGAGCATGAAGGAGTGAATGAAGTAGTTGGTCATGCAAGGCTCAAGTGATACTACTTCCGTGTATCGTGAAATCCGTCGTGGAAATCTGGAAAAAGTGAGAGAGATAATTAGTGACCATGGCCTGTCCCATCGACCAGAATGGGAGAATGGATATACCCTACTTCGTGAAGCCCTTGAGCATAGGCAAGTTGACGTGGCAAAATTACTTATAGCCATTGGATCTAAACTCAACAGCGTATCGAGCCAGATAGAGTCTAGTAATACCAGTAATACCCCACTCCATATCGCTGTAGTAAATGGCGGTTTTGATGTTGTTAGGTTGCTTATAGTCAATGGTGCCGATGTGAATGCTAAAAATAAGAACGGTGAGACTCCTCTTCATTTAGCAGTCGGAAAGAGAGATGTGGAAGTAGTTCAACTACTTGTTCAACATGGAGCTCATGTTAGTGCCAGAAGTAGTGTGGGTAAAATGCCTGTTCACATTGCCGTCGAGCGTCAATATTTTCAAATCGTTGAGTATCTCATGAAATGTGGGGCTGATGTTGGCTCTGGGTATTTCATATCTAATTGCCTTGAAGGCTACCCCCCTCTGCACTCGGCTGTTATCAAAGGGAACGAAGAAATAGTGGAATTGCTTCTGAGTGGAGGAGCTGGGGTTAATGATAATGGAAATGGGGAAACTCCTCTTCACATCGCAGCCGATCATGGGTATTTACGAATAGCCCACAACCTTATAGGAAATGGGGCCAATGTTAACTTTCAGTGTACGTCGAAAGCTAATGAAGGCTACACCCCTATGCACTTTGCTGTTGAAAATAAGAATGAAGAAATGGTGGAACTACTTTTGGGTAATGGTGCTAATGTCAATGTCAAAGAAAAGTATGATGTAACTCCTCTCCATATTGCATCTGAGAAAGGGAATTTACAAATAGCTGAGAATCTTGTAAGGCATGGGGCCGATGTTAACTGTCGGTGTATCTTGAAAGGCAATGAAGGCTACTCTCCTTTGCACTTTGCAGTTGAAAAGGGGAATAAAATAATAGTGGAACTACTTTTACGTAGTGGTGCAAATGTCAATCAGATAGCAAAAGATAATATTTTTCCACTTCATATTGCAGCAGGGAAGGGGTATTCATTAATTTCTGAGCATCTGGTGAGACAGGGGGCCTATACTAGCTGCCAGTTTATGTCGATATTCAATGAAGACTACACTTCTGTGCACTTGACCGTTGAAAAAAGGTATGAAGAAATCGTCGACCTACTTTTGGGTAGTGGGGCTAATGTCAATGTCAAAGGAAAGTATGATGTAACTCCTCTCCATATTGCATCTTGGAATGGGTATTCACAAATAGCAGAGCGTCTTTTAGAGCATGGAGCAGATTTCAATGAGTGCCACGATATTTATTCCTGTGAATCAAATGCGATGAGTATGCTGTCTCATCATGGGTTGGTATGTACCCACTGAGATGTGTAATGTATGGTCTTTCTACTGGGAGTTAAATGGTTGACATTCAGCAAAATGAGAATTGTTGTTGTACATGCTTTGTACATGTAGGTTTTGTGTGAGTTTATGATGGAAAATATTTCCACTGTCTAATACCATTGTTTCTGAAACTTTGCCCATTATAGCTGTGAATGTGTAGGTGGTATACGTTGATTTATTTTGTGCAAAATAAGTAGACCACTAAAAGTGGGAGTGCATAGTGTGACACTGAGTGTGTCTGAGCTTCAGGCAATCAGCTCTCCTGTCTTACTGTGTAAGGGATCGTATGGACAATGAATTCCTACTTCTGCCATTTCTGAGAATATATCTTGGCCATGACATGGCAACAACTTGCAGTTTTGAATTACAAATTCAAATATTGTGATACTTCATCTAATTTCCATCATTTGGGCATTCTTTTGCCTGGAATATTTTACTGACAATGTAACCTCATTTCTATGAATTACCAGAGGGACTCTAAAAGGTATGTTATACTTTACAGTGATTTTCCTGTGTGTTGAGGTTTCATTTCTCTGAAATTCTTTAAATACAGTTATTTCTTACTCCAGGAGCATTTGCATAATATTTTATATGATGAGTATAATCAGCTGCAGTGCTGCATAGAAATATGAATTGGAGGTCGCATGCTGCAAGGTAATGCTTTGCTTTTGATTGGCTTTTTATTTTATATTAGTCTCTCCCTCTCTTAATAATGCCTGGTAATTGTCATGGATACTTTGAGTGTCAGTGTTAGGGGGTGTCCATTAATTACGCGAGGCATTTAGTGGGGGGAGGGGGTTGAGCCGAATCTCACCCAATCTCATGTGGGGGAGAGGGGGCGTCTCGGCAAGTATCACATAATTTTTTTTTCCACAAGAAACAGTGTAAAATTGCGAGGCAACTGGATGAAATTAAGTAAAACATGTTTCTCCACTTAAACATGGCCAAATCCTATACACAATAATATTTATCGCGGTTATGCGAATGCCGCAAAGTAGCACAGTAGCCCCTCGATTGTTTAGCTGCCACCGGCCAGCCAAACGTGTGATTCGACAAACGCTGCAGCGTGTGAGTCGTTCTTATTAGTCTTAAACTCTTAGTCTTAAATAAAAATAATCATGCAAATTATGTTTTTTTAAATAAAGCCAACGCAATCAAGCACAGATTAACGTATTTACACTAAAAATACGCATTTCGAAATATCTCACGTGAGATAAG
Organism: Ceriagrion tenellum; assembly: GCA_963169105.1. Taxonomy (NCBI): domain Eukaryota; kingdom Metazoa; phylum Arthropoda; class Insecta; order Odonata; family Coenagrionidae; genus Ceriagrion; species Ceriagrion tenellum. The sequence goes on from OY720643.1 coordinate 120,380,042, forward strand.
GGGGAGGGGCCCAGCCAAATCTCACTACATCTCATCGGGGGGGGGGAGGGGGGGGGGCGAAAAATTGCCAAAATCGCCTCACGTAATTAATGGACGCCGCCTTACCTACCTATTAATCATTAATTTTTAACCATTGTCAAGGAATGTATAAATGTATGCATGATCTGTTAAGTATATTATTAGATAAATAAGTGAGGTATAACATGTGAAGTGTTGTGCATCATCAGTACTAAAGAAATAACTGCAGCGAGGATATAAGACTGATGTTACTATACCCTTAGGATACCATTAGGTATTTTTATAATGTATCCCTCCAAAGGAGAGGGTAGCCAGACAACATTGTTATTTATTCAATTTGTTTCATTTCATAATGGGTATAATGATACTGTTAGTTGACCTTAAATTTATGTTAATAACACTTGAGAGACTTTCTTTTTGGAAAATGCTCATGACATAATAAATAAGTAACATTATCATTGTGATTTATTCAAGCCTTGTAAATACTTTTACAACATAAGTACATACTTACCCATCACACTATTCCCCTACAGGGTCGGCAAAACCATGAATTATGTGATTGCTATTACCCTTAAAAAACTGGCTTTCTTTAAACAATGTCCTCCATTGTGTCCTGTCCTTAAAAACCACTTTGGCTTCCCTTTCACTCATGCATTACTTCAAACATGCTCTCTTCCTCTTAGAGACTCCTAATATCCCTTCTCTTTAAAATCTCCTCCAACACGTTCACCCATGACTTTAGCTGTCAAACTCTTCCTCTCGCATGGTTCGCTCTACAATGAAAACTAGTGCTAAGTTATTTTAATATGTTTTGTAGTCTTATACTGAAAGTGTTCATCAATATTTGGAATTAATTTTACATTCAGAAGAGTGATATTTCATTTGTTTGTGACACACTGGGTTTTGTGTCTATGAGGACATAATTCTTTTCTAATCATCTTGGCATATTTTGCTAAGTGTTCTTGAGGCAATGTCATGCAGGTTGCTAAGTCTTTCTTCCCTCCCTAGTTAAGCTACTGAGGTTTTACAGGATTAGCGAATAATATGCAGATATAAAATGCACATGTTTAATGAAACACCATTCAGTCACATGGCACTGGAACAACTTACAAACCAGAAGTACCGAAAGCGACCAAAAACAACAAATACAGCAGAGACACCTCTAACATAAATATACTATAAATATAAGCACTAAACAATTGCCTTACAGCAATCAGTGTACATTATGTTGTCAGATAAACGCCAACACTACTTCTTAATCTGACAACATTCTCATGAGATAGGGCATTTCCCCGGTTTAAATAAATACCCCGTGCATGACTTATGGTCAGAAATGTCTGCTGCATGGTCAGCATTCACGAATCTGGTAATACCAAAATCATTCTGACCACTTTTACTGTACCGCAGACCTTAAGTAATTGTACCTTTTAGGTATCACAGCACTCACTTTGCACAACTCCATTGAATATCAGTGTAATTATTATTAAAATGGCTCAAAACACTTGTCACATGATCAATATCTGGTCGAGTGTTAGTGGACAGGTGCAAAGACAGCCAATCAAATTTTGATAAGGCACCTCTACAGATCCCCTTGCAGAATACAATTCTGCATACATATTTGCCCCAATAGGAGTTTTTATAGGCTTACATTCAGTCATCCTGAACCTTTCTAGGACATCTTTGATGTACTTCTCTTGATCAATAGTTATTGATCCACTCTCCTTGTCCCTCTTAATCCTCATTCCCAAACAATTCTGAGCCTCCCCCAAGTCCTAATCTTAAAATTAAGCTCAAGCTGCTTAAATAAATTTCTTTTCTCTTTGTCATTGTTGTGAAATTCATAAAAATCATAAAAATCACTTTTGAACCTCATCAACCCTTTTGTTCCAAATGTGTGATGATTGTTTAAGGTCATAAATGGCCTTGTCTAACTTACAGACTAAAGGTTCGTGACCCTTGGCCACAAAACCCTCAGGCTGTGCCATGAAAAAACCTCATTAAGCTTGCCATGCAATAAAGCAGTTTTCACATCAAAATGCTCGATTTTTAAATGCCGTTCAGTTCCAAGCGCCAACTGCCTGACAATAGGAGAAAAAGTTTCAGAATAATCTACCCCATAAGACTGGTTGAAACCTTTTGCCACTAACCTAGCTTTATATTCAGGGGTTCCATCAGCTGTAGTTATTATTCTAAACACCCATTTATTGCCTGCAACTTTTGTGCTGAGAGGTGGCTCTACCAGTTCCCACACATTGTTTTCATTAAGTGAAGACATTTCATCTGCCATGGCTTTACTCTTGTCCTGACTATCTGGTCTAGACATTGCCTCATCCACCAAAATCAGGGTACTCCTTTTCCTCCTTTTCCAAGTAGGATGTCTTTTACTATTTGTTTCAGCAATTTCCCCACCTGACTCCAGAACTGAATTCAATGAATTAGATACATTATCTGACTCTGGCAAGCACTGTTCATCCTCACTTGAAATTGAAGAACCAGTATGTCGCCTGACAGGATCTCTTTCTTGCTCATTTTCAACCAATACATTATCAATGGTATTAACCCTTCAAGAACGGAGGAGATTTAAAGGTATGCCATCTCGTAGGTCGGAGGAGATTTAAATGGTTCGCCAGTTTTTGCATATAGCTGGTAAAAAATTTATAACTTTATAGCTAATTATTGAATTAATTTCAAATTTTTTCTGCGAATAAAATAATATCTTGTCTATAATATCTTGTGTATAACTTGTACTTCCTAATATTTTAAATGATATTTTCTTTAATTTGGTGAAATATTTTATCTTTTACCGCTACCAAAAATCGGATTTCCTTCATTTTTTTAATGCAAAGAAACTCGTGCATATTATTTGCTTATAGGTATTACTATTTTAAAAATACACTATTTAATATTAAGTACTAGGCGATAAATATATTATTGATGCACATGCACGAAAGGCCGCCTCGCCTCGGCAAAGCGGGATACACGCATTACACATTCGGCGATGATAATACCAGTTATAAAAATGGCATACCTCAATAATTCTGCTTGGTGTGGTAGATATCAAAACAGTCAAAGCAAAGTCCCACGTCACAGTTTTTACACCAGTTCACAGTATCTCTTCACCTAGAATATTTTGCATAGATGACACACCTCCTTTGCGGATGTTGTTTCTTTCCTGAGAGAGGGATCCTTCTAATGGAATGTCTTTCTGTCAAGCGAGGCACTAAACTATCGGCGGAATGTCGGCCGGTTACTAGGGCGTCCTTTTTCTCATATTTCTGAAACAGTATCTCTACTAGCTGGACATGAAAGGTCATATGGTCATTGTTTTTATTTGTGTTTTCCCGGTATATTATTAGAGCATTTAGTACTGCTGAATTCAGGAGTCTTCTAAGTAGCTACATATACCACTTGTTGAGACGTTTTCTTTCAATCAAGTAGGTTTGAAGTAACTGATCTTTTAGATCCACCCCACCCATATATTTATTATAATCAATAATACTGATTGATTTTATGAGTTCGTTCCCTCTTTTTACTATAGTCTTTGTTTCTACGCCATGGAATGTAGAAATCATGGTGACCACTTTCTTATCTTTCCACTACACAACTGAAACTGGGCTGCAGTGTTGACCGGCTACCTCTCCTTTTTTCAATTGTAAATCTTTTACCTTTTGAGGGACATTTTTTCTATTGGTCCTCAAAGTTTCGACACAGTCAGTACCATAAGAAACTTTCAATAGTTTTGCTAAATCCGGTGAGTTGTAAAAATTGTCCATCCAAAGTGTTCTGCCTTGATTCAGTCAAGAAAACACAAGATTCAAAACGATTGCAGTTGTTTTACTTGAGTTTGCCATACAAATTGGTGATCTAAAGGTTTTATCTCTCCCGGTGTAGCTTAGGAAAGACCATAAATAACCATTAGTTGCATCACAGAGCTCGAAAGTCTTTATACCAAACTTTGATGATTTTAACGGCAAGTATTGTTTGAAGGACAAGCGACCTTTCTATAAAGTCAAGGACTCATCAATTGAGATATTTCTGTTAGGAAGATAATATTTCTTGAATGCTTTATTGAGATGTGAAATGACTGGAAATACTTTTTTCAACTTCGGTGGTCCACGACAACTAAGAGTGTCTTCGTTGTTCGTGAAGTGTACAATGAAATTTACAAATGAGTTCAAAACGATCTCTTGTAATTGCGTCTCCAAACCCAGGTGTGGATAGAACTCTTTTGGTGGAAAAGTATGAACGAAGTGATGGCTTCTGTATTATTCCCATCAACATGAATAATCCCAAAACTGTATAAATTTCATCGACCGACACTATTTTCCTAGAGAAAATTCTGGCTTTTTTGGAAAGGGACGGCCCACCCAAGGTCATGTACTGATCAGCATAACGATTAGTTTCCTTTACAATTGTACTTACAAATTCTTCGTCGAAGAAAAGTTCAAAAGCATCTAAAATATCAGTCACCAATGAAGCTTTCCCTTGCGGTCCAGAGCCACCAACGAACTTTTCTCTTTCTCCTTCGTAATTTTTCATGTCCTCCCAGAAAAGGCTTTCCTCTGGTTCCTCCTCCGAATAGTCACTATATTCCTTTATCAAGCCCAATTTGGAACGATCTTCAATCACGTCGTCACTATCACTTTCAGAGCTCTCACTCTCTCCCGAATCGTATTCCATTGGGAGTTCCTCTTCGATTTCTTCTTCAGGTACTGAAAGCCTTTTTCTGCTTGTCGATGCCATTATGTAAGATAAGAGATATTTTCAAGGTTCAATAAGTTGATGCGGTCACAGAAAAGAAAAACTTCCACAGGAGATACCACACTCAAGATAGGTTTCATTCAGACTAAAGCGTTTGGCGTTTCGATAAGAATTCTTCCCCTAAACCGTGAACTCTGACTTGGCCATGGTCAACCCTCTCGGCCACGCAAGCAACTTCATAATGAAAGACATATTGTACACAAACCAAATGAGATGCAGACCTAAAGATCCTCCTCATTGTTTACGATGGTGAGAGATAAAAAGCAGACGAAGGCAGGAGATAATAAGGGCCAGCATTTAGAGGGGACGGCGGCTGGCCCCTCTTTCTACAACGCATATGGAGGGTCAAGAGGAGATATGGGAGAGAGAGAAACAAACCGTTGAAAGACATCCTAAGCTAGTGTGGTCCTCTAAAAGCTCTGGCACTGCGACACCAACACTCCGTGAGAAGAAAGTCGCATAATATCATTTTTTCGGAATAAGTGTTGAGCAACAAGCGTTCAGTGTGTGTGAAAGAAATTTTCAAAAATTCCGTATAATTAAAAAACTCTCAATAAAATATGATAAATTAATATTTTATAACAGCTATGATTACTTAAAAGCCACATTATTCTGCTTTCCAATAATACCATACACGCATGGATCGTGAAATAATATAATCAATTAAAAAATTAAAATATGCAGATAGTCGCCGCGACGTACTGGCTACGTCGCTCGACTGCATGTGAAGTCTGGGTGCGACGTACTCACTACGTCGCTCGACGTTGAAGGATTAACATTGGCATTTTCCCCAGGTGAATAGTTCCATAGAAAACCCATAGAAGCCCCTTTGGCCTCATTGAAATCTTTATCCAGACCCTGTTTTCTCTCTTGCTCATTCTGGAAGCTAGAATTTTCCAGAAAAATTACATCCCTAGCCATAGTGATTTTTCCCAGCTTCTTAAGATCAAATAATCTGTAGCCCTTAGTTTCCAGGCAATACCCCGCAAAAGCAAGTTCTGTTGATTTTGGATCCCATTTCCTCCTTAGGTGACCAGAAACATGAACATAAGCAGGGTACCCAAACACCCTAAGATGGTCGAGATGAACCCTTTTACCTGACCATACCTCCTCAGGAATTTTGGCCTTTAAAGTACTGTGAGGTACCCTAATCTTAATATATGCAGCAGTAGCACAAGCCTCTGCCCACAGGCTTTTGGGCAACCTTGAATCAATGAGCATACAATGAGCCATTTCACAGAGAGTTTGATTAGCTCGTTCCACGACCCCATTCAGCTCAGGGGTGTATGGAACACTTTGCTGATGCTCTGTCTCATGCTCTTCAAGAAGTACCAGGGCTGTTCAAAAAGTAATGATAAAAAAGCTCCACAGGTAAAAATATTTATTCAGTCTTCCAAATCTACATGCTCTTTTTCGGAGTAACCCACCTCTGTTCTAATGCACTTCTGCCACCGTTCCTTCCACTTTTTAACACAAATGCCAGATCATCTTTCTCGAGCTCCTGGCACTGCGCCTCCTCAGCTTTGATAACCTCATGATTGGTCTTGAATTTCCATCCCCTGAGCGGAAAATTGACTTTGGGGAGGAGCCGAAAGTCGCAAAGGACCAAATCTGGACTGTACGGTTGGTGGGGTACAGTTGCGATGCCTCTAGCATTCAAGAAATCTACTACAGTGTGAGTGATGTGGGGCCATGCACGCACGCCGAGACGCAATTTTGAATTTGCTCCAGTGTTAGCAGGCCCGTCTGCAAGACCGGTCGCATGGCCAAATCATATTGCATAATCAAAAATGCACTGCTTACTGAAATGCTTAATGAAATATGTGGCGAGCTCCCTAATGGTAATTCATCATTCTTCGCGGACTATATTGGCAGCTGTATTCATTACAAACTCTGTTCGAGACTTTGAAAGGCGTCCCTCTCTTAGCTCGTCAGGAATGCTTTCTCTAACATTCTCAAATGCTTAATACCACTAGTAAAAGGTCATCTGGTTCGTAACATCTTCACCAGACACCATAGGTGATTATTCACACTCGTCTTTTCGGTTCTTCCTGAGTTTCATGAAAAATTTCACGGTACAACGTTGCTCTAACTTCTCATCCATGCTGGGCATGGTAGGCGGATGTCTAACACATGATACGCGAATTGTCACATGCGTCCATTCACTACACAGATCGACTTGAAACTGGTAGTTATAGTTGGCAAACAGAATTGGCTACACAGTGGTATGCAGCATTGCTACTCTTCGCGGCACATTTTCCCTCAAGGTCTCTATTATCATTACTTTTTGAACAGCCCTCGTACTTAAAAGCCCTTGTTAACAAATTCAGTCCCATAATCAGATCTGATCATTTTAATCCTGGACCCCATCTGATTTTCCACTCCAGCTTTAGCACAGTAGAAATTTGACAGAAATACTAAAGAAATTAATATGTTTATTTGACTTTTGGATGAGTTGCTAAAAGTTTCTCAGCAGGTGAATCAACTGAAGAGGGATAAATCAGTTACTCCACTTATGTAATTTTTAATTCAGACAACAGAACACGTTAGTGGATTAAAATTTTGCAATGAATAAAATAACTAGGCTTCAAAGAACAATTTCACAGATATTACAATATTTAAGAAAGCTTTGACGTGAAGAACCCCTAAAAAACTACAGCGGTGGTGACTGTCTTCCACCCTTGGGTTGGAATGAGCAAACAGGACGGTGTATGTGGGGTGTTCATGGGATTCCCACTTGGTTCGGCAGTTGACTACTGCTGATGTTTTGACAGTTGTGCCTTCTATCATCTGTAGATCATAAATGCCATGGACCGATCTTCGCTGTTATAAGCTTGTAAACCACCAGATCTTTCAGGATGTAGCATCATTTCTGATAATGCTTTATGTAGTCACCATTTCAGTATGTAAACAAGGGAAATCCTGACTCAAAAATGTTTCTATTTATGAATGTCTCAGTCTACTTCAACGATTTGCGAGCTTTTTCAGCCACAGAGGCCTGCTCAAATCAAAAGGTCTTGGTGGAGCCCCTAGGAATATTATATTGTTCTATCTGTTTTATGAGGCATATGGCACACTACATGTGCAGGGAAATATGATTGACATAGTTATAAGATAATGTATTATCAAAGAAACAAAAGTACAAAATGCTGGACAGAAGCAGCAATTTCATATTTGTGATTTGTACCATCTTCATAATTGCCATGGTAGGATTGCCTGAGAATCACTTGCAGATCCCCAAGGGCCCCGTGGTGCACAGTTTGGGAAACACTGGTCTAGTTAATCCCTACTCACCTGAAAAGGTGCTCAGAACTCTTAGCACGGCACTTCAGTTGTGTTTTGTTATTTCTTAATAATGTAACTGAGTTTGTAGCTCTTATTGCTATGCAACAGTCATCTACATATTTCCTGGAAATATTTCAGTTATTTAGACCCAAGAGTGAAGTGACTCTTAAATATGGATAAACTATCAAAAATAAAGCTCTGAAAATGATAGAACACTCGTCTTCTGAGAAGTAGGCTATAGTGAAAGAGTTAACTTGATGGAAAATCTGAATAGCATATGACTACTCTTTTAATGTGATTAAACATTTAATACCTAATTGATGACTGCAGAGTCTGAGGTAATTGAATTAGTTTTTGCTTCATTTTGTATGTGAAAATATTTTACTTTTAATTTACAGGGTTTTGAATTTGCGAGTATTTTCTGGTAGAGCAATGGAGTTTTTAATGGCCCTTTTATTTGTGAGTACAGCAATCATTATGTTTCTCCATTTGATTACATTTTATTTGGATGAAATTTTCATTTTTAATGATGAGCATTCACATGCATTCTTCATACAAGAATATTTATAATCCCTATAAATATAGAAATATTGGAATACACTCCCTTAATGAATAACTTACTTTCATGGTTGGAATCCAATAAATGAAAAAAATGTTTGTACCATTCCTTCCAGAAACTAAATATTGGGTTGCAACCTCGTATCATGGCTTCTCCATTTGTCAGTGGAGGGCTAAGATTCATCTGAGTTGGCATTAAAAAAATTCATTCCTCCTGAAAACACTTCAAAAGTGTTTACCCTGCTATGGCCTCTAATTAATAAGCTAAATGTGCTGCTGGTTACAATTGAGGAGAAGATGAACTGCTGCTGCATACTCCATCCATCAAGACACCAAAAGGGTATGGAATACCTGACTAACGTGGATACAAAGTGCTCTTGCTCCCTTTTCTTACCCTAGCCTCTGCCTTTCTAGGCCACCAACTCATAGAAGACAAGGAAAAATCTCCTAAGAGATGTACCCTGTCCAAAAAGCACTCAAAGCTGGGGAAGTTCTTCATGACAATCTCTATAACAGTTGGCAATCTCGACAAATATTTTGGACAAATCTTCCTCGGACACACCCAGTCCTTGTTCTCCACAGGAAGGGAGGCTGACTAAGTTATAGACACTTACTGGAGGCTAAATGAGAGTCCAAACAAAAGCACCTTTTGTTGAAAAGCAGATATCAGGGATAGTCAACCATTTCCTCTCTGTATCACCAAAGCAAGATTTGAGTGTGACTCTGACTTGCCATATACTATTGGGAGCTATGAGGTTGAGCATTTTGTCACCACACAGGAACAACAATCATTCTGTGCTGCACCCAGGGTCTGAGGGAGAGAGATATTTATGAGGGGACTGAAAGTCTTTTAAAAAAGGACTTACCATAAGTATAGCATTCTAACCATCCATGGTAGAACGCAAAAGTTGATTGTTTTGGATGTCTTGAAGCTCACTTCTATATTCTTGAAGTTGAGTATAATATACGCAGCCATTTCCTCCGATGAAACAGTCCTAAAAGGAGGCTGTTTCATGTAGAAATAATATGCTCAATAGACACCAAGATGTAGGTCACAAAAATATTGTCAGGTAAAAAACGTGTGGTCGAACAAAGGCTTTAATCACATTTGTGATGGTGGTTACTTTGTATAGTCTTGCCTTGAGGCTGAACTCACCAATCAGGGGAACAACAATCCATGATGAAGAAAGAACGAACACTAATTTATGGAATTAGGCATAAGTATCCTGACAAATTAGTGAGCCTTAATGATAACATGTAAATGTGTGGAAAGTTGAGACCCTCGTTTGGTATATCTTAAGTCTATACTAACTGGTCATGCAGCAACCCTTAAAGCAAGGTTTTTAAGGGCATTTCAAGTGCAATTATGTCTGAATTATTTGTAGAAGCTATTGTTAATCACTCAATACAAAATTATGTTGAGTGAAAAACAAATTTCAATTTGGTATTACATTCTATATTTGGAGAATTTTAATTAATGTATTGTGTGATTTGGTGTCTGACCCTTGCCATTGATCTTAATGGTAATAAGTCTCAACTTGTTTTCCCATTGCCATGTTCATATATATATTTTATTTTAACACTTAATTGATTTATTGTATCCCACATATTATTGTAATGGATTGTATACAGCCATAAATGTTCATATTCATCATTTGTATTCTTTTACCTGCCCATAAATGTGTTCATAGTCTTTCCCAGCCATGTTTAATATATTATTAAGTACTAGAGATGTATTGGTAAGGCAACGGTAGGCCCCGTGTTTTGATGCCCTTGTATTTTCTTTAATTCAGGAACATCAAATCCCTTCATTTATTTGTGAGCATTTAATCTGCTTGAAATGTATCTCCCAGGCTTTGAGAGAAAGTGCTGATGTAAACAATTTTGTTCTTGCTAATGGTATTTTAATTGAATGCTATGCCTGTGGTAAAGTCTCAATTCTTCAAGTAACACCCTCAAAACAGAATTTTATTGGGTTTTAAGTTATCTGTAGAAGTTGTATATGTAAATTGTATGCACATTTTTCAAGCTTATGCAATGAATGTTAATTTGTAAATTCTATCCGTTAATGGATGTTGTTTTAATGATTAAGTTTTGCTGAAACGTTATACATTGGTTAATTGAGATAATTCGGTCACAGACAAATATCTACATATTGTGAGGCACATCTAATGCATATAGAAGTTTCTTTATTGTCTTTTTAAACAATACCATCAGTTTTATGATGCAAGTATCACATATTTTTGTATTATATTTTCAAAAAGGAATTTTGTTTTTATATCCTGCTGTCTGAATTCTCTTAATATCTTATGAATTCAAAGTTTGCTCTCTCAAGAGAGATGTCGTTACATTATTGCTATTAAAATAAAGTGTTAAATTTATAAAATTTTTTAGATGCTTATAGCTTGTATTTTGTCTGTTACAGTCAAATTTGTAATAAATGGATATTTTTTTATTGAGAAGGCTTGCGTTATTCATCTGATTGTTTTTAATCATGCTTTCTTTATTTTTAATAAAAATGTTCTCATTTGTTTAAAATTGCAAACGCAAATATAGATTGATAAAATTTATAAAAGGTGGAAGAAAAGCAGTGTTAATCACAAAAAGCTGGGCCCTAATCCTGTAACTCGGTGCCCCGAAGCTAACTCGCGAAAAGTGCTTAAATTAGCTCCAAGCTTCCCGATCGTATTCTGTAACTTGGAGATAGAGCTAGCGGCAAGCTGCAGGAACCTTTGACTCTGGTTGGCTCTGCCAACTTCGATTCGTGTTCTGTATGACGTTGCAACGCGCCTTCCGATGGTCCATTGTCTCCAACAGGAACCTTGCCAAGATCCAGGTCAAATGCTAGTGCTAGAGCTCTCTCCTATGGAGCTAGTGTGGCATAATTCTAGTGTTTCTCGATTTTTTGTGAAGTGTGTACATTGTTTTGTATCAGCTGATGTTATTTTCTCATTAATGGGAGTATTTATTGGAGGAATGGTATTTTCTACCATGGAAGAAGAATTGAGACACACAGAGGATTGATCTTAAACATATCTTCATCAATAAATCCCTTCCTAGCCTGCTTTCATCAAATAAATTCAACTTTGAATGCTCTAACTGCAACGATCAAGTTCTACTTGTCGAGCTATTTAAAAAAAATGCCATGTTTTAAGTCCTAGCTGCTATAATAAAGAAGATAGAATTATGAAAAATTATTTATTGTTTGCCTTGTGGAGACAAGTCCAAAAATACCACTTTTAATGCTGTTCCTGCATTAATATGCATGATAGAAGAATGGGATATAATAGAAGTATGAGGTAGAAGAAATGGAATGTGATGGAATTACATAGTGAGGCACAAACTGAGGATGTGTACTCGAAGAAGGAATGGGGCAGGTTACAAGAAGCAGCACTCAGCACTTGTTTGAAGGATACATCAGTTTAAGATCCACAAAAACAAATTTAATTAATGGCACCAAGAGCAAATATTGAAGGGAGAGTAAGAAAAAATCAAATAAGGATGCAAGTAATCAATGGTAAGATGAGAAAGATTGGTTAATGGCATGGGTGGGTGGAATTGTACCTTTGGATCCTCTGGTAACGTGGCCCTAGCTCTGGATGCTACCGATTAAAACACTGTGAAATGAGGAATGAAGGTGGCCATGAATGAGAGTTTATGAGTGGTGTGACTTGGATGGGTGCTGGCAGTGGAAGGTTGAGGAACATTAATGATCGAGAGCTTATTCTCCCAAGTCAAAGTTTACCTTGTCTGGCATCTCTTTGCTTTGCCTCTTAATCATACAGAATTACATACAGTTCATGGGAAACATGGGCAAGTTGGAAGACATTTTAAAAGGACAATTTTCTCCAAGCAGAAAAATACTGTTAAAACCGATGATCCGATGAAGAGGCAAATAATGGACAACAATAAACAAACTGAGTGTAAGTCGAATCATTCCATATCAATAATATACTTAATATTTATCAAATCTTTTGACATGAATAGAAATGTGAAAATAATTTACAGTATTGAATCGACATTGATTAAATGTAAGGTAAAACAAGGACAAGGTTTGCTCAAAAGTACTCAAAGCAGATAGATTCTCTTAAGCCAATGATTAATTAATGGTAAGATACCACATTCACAATGGTTAATGGAGAGGACAGACCTTCCGTCTTTGTAGGCCTCAAGATTTGTTGGATTGGAAATCCAAACCCAATATTCCCGAAATATTTCCTCAGCACTTCCTTTGAATTGCCTTTGAGGCAGTACTATGTCAGGATATGGCAGCACACTTTCATTCACAATCTTTTTATAGTGATATACCCTTCCTCTCAGCACTTCTTTCGTATATATATGTACAATTATGGTTTCCACCCCCCAGGTCACATTTTTGTCACTGCTCCCTTTTTTGTAAACCTCCATTTCTTCTAATTCATTCATACACTCCTGCATTCTGCAGCATCCACCTGTGGAATGAGAACACATCAGGTCACCGTTTATATTGTAGAATTGGGAAAAATAACCAGACATATATTCAAAGACACTTGATAAGAACGCTGCCTTGAAGGGGTATGATTCTTTCATTCTGAATAAAGGTTATGAAGTGAGAGTAAATATGACATGTGACATGGAGCAGTGAGTGGAAAGATTGAATAAATTGGAAAAATATATTGGCAGAAATGTAATTGATGTATGTTAATATTGAAGTCAGGGTATGATTCTGTACCATACGAGGATGGGATGGGAGACGTTGGTGTGACCCGGGAGATTAGTCCTATGAGTGAGGAGGATGACGACAGTCTGACAGGGGGAGGATAGGATCAGGGTGGAAGGATAAATGGATGAGGTCAGGTAGGCAGAATGTAGGTCAATTATTGAGCAACAACCAAAAGTTACAATTCCAATAAAGCACCCGTCTAAGATAAAGCCTCTGTCCACTGCTGATCATTTGGAAATGATAAGTAAGCGGAAAAGCTACCTCATCTGTACAATCTACTGTATCAAGCAATGCATGTTTAACTGTAGGCATCGACTTGCCTTATGTTCATTATTTTATCCTAGGTGACATTTTGAACACGTTGTTCTGACGGATCTTCCACTCGACTAAATTCGTTGCTTGTGAACTTTATCTTAAGGAATGTTTGTTGATTTGTATAGTTTAGAACTCTGTAGCTTAATTCAGCGCTGTATGGAATTTTGAATGTATTTCAATGTTTTAAAACTTTTTTACAAATAAGTCTGAAAATATTCTGTAAATTATGTTCTATATTGAGCACCCTGTTAAGAGACATTAATTGTTATAGTTTTTAGCTCCCTAGGTTGCTTGCAGCTCAAAAAATATTCTGTAAATTATGTTTTATATGGAGCACCCTGTTAAGAAACATTAATTGTTATAGTTTTTAGCTCCCTAGGTTGCTTGCAGCTCTAAAAAATAAAATTCCCAATTCCAAAATATTCCTTATTTTGGGTGGATATGCTAAAACTCATTGGGATGTGTCAATTTGTTTTAATTGCACTTTAAGCCTTAATTTTTATCCCTATGAATATTTTTTAGAAATAAAAAAGTTAAAGAAATAAAATTATTAATATTTCCCATACTTCACCGCATCGAGAGATGTGCATTAGAATAACTTTAAACTCGATAGCTAGGATACTTAGCGCTGTGAAAAAATTTGAAATCATATTTTTGTAAAACCCCATATTTTATTGCTTACAATGGAGTATTTTTTTGCATTTCATGAATTATGTTTGCTCTGATGTCCTGAGTTAAAAGACGTTGATGGTATAGTCTTAAGTCCTGTAGCTTGAATGTTCAGACCCTTAGAAAATGTGGACATTAGATCACATTTCCATAAAAATTCTATATTTTTGTAATTGTTTGCCAAGGAAAACTTTAAAGCATTCAGTGTTATATTTTTGCTCTGGAGCGTTGCATTAGGAGAACTTGATCAGTATATATGGCTATTTACATTGGATATTCAACTAAGTGAAATATTCACATGGAAATGACTGATTTAAAAAATTCCCAATTCTTAATTTGTATATATTTTTGCTTTCCAAACCTTAAATATTATAGCTGATATATAGATATTTTTTTCAAGAAAAAGTTTTTGAAAGATGACATGAATAATGAAGAATGCAATGCTTCACTGAATCGGGAGGCGTAGATTAGTATATAGGCATTATCTCTCTAGCGTGAATATTCAGCACTATGACGTTTAATAGTAGATAAAATATTTTAATGTTACTGTATTCTGTTGTATGTGAGGGGAAGATTTTAGACATTCTATTAAATTATGTTTAATTCTTTGCACCACATTATGAGACGTTGATTGGTATAGTTTTCAGCCAGGTTAAATGTTTCGCATTGTGGAAATTTTTTAAATATACCAAATTTTTGAAAATTTCTGTAATTTTTTGCTGGGAAAAAGGTTTTTAAACATTACTTAAAATTATGCATCTCTCATGCACTAAATGAAGTATATAGTAAAGTCATATTTCTTCAGTTTGCATAAATTTCAACTGTCCTTATCAACCAAATGTAAATCAAATGAAATCTGATCTCTCTTTTGTAATTAAGGTTCCTTTTCTTGGTGTAGTTGTGGACAAAACTATGAAATGGATTCCTCACATCGAGGGGCTAAAATTGATGTTATTCCGTGTTATGTTTCAAATTTGATATCTTAGGGCCAGTACCTCTTTAATTATTCGTAAATGTGTGTATTTTGCAAGTTGTCAGTCCCTCATTTCATATGGCATTATTTTCTGGGGTTATAGTTTCCATAGTGTGTGTAGCCAAAGTGTACTTCTCCCCACTTTGTTGTATGGTAGTGAAACATGGGTATGTCAGGATAATCATGTAAGTAGACTAAATGCTGTGGGTATGAGTTATCTGAGGAGTGTTTGCGGAAAAAGGAGGATGAATAGGGTCAGGAATGAGTGGGTAATAAATGAATGTGGGTTAGATACTCCAGTAATGGACATATATGATAGGAGTGTGCTTCGTTGGTTTGGCCAAGTGGAGAGAACGGATGCCAGTTGATTAACGAAATAGATATATAAGAGTGAAATGAATGGTGTGAGATGTAGAGGTAGGCCGAGAAAGTTGTGGTTGAGGAAATTCTGTGGAGGAATGTTAGGAGTCTTCAAAACAGGAGGGCGTGTATGAAACAGTGTATAGGGGTGAATGAGGCAAAAGATGTTTGCAAGTATAGGTCAGTATGGAGGAAATTATTGAAGCAGAGTTAGGTGTTCCTACAAATATGTATTTATGAGTGAAACTTTGTGACTGTGCCCACCCTGGATGGGAACAGCATGATTGGTATGTATGTATGTATAGTAGCCATAGCACAGAGATTTTTATGATCAAAAAGAAAGTGATACGGATCATGTTAAATTTGCCATGCTGAGAATCATGCCAAATTCACTTTGAAAATCTTAAAACTTTAACACTAATATCTTTATAGGTACATCCTTAACTTAACGTAATTATTAAAATGAATATAGTCTCTTCTGGTAAAAATGAGGAGTAACATAGTTATGGAACTAAATCTAGAAAAAAACTACATGTGATATCAAGGAACTAAAAAAGATTCAGTGATGGTCCTTTCCATAAAGGAATAAAGCTATATAACTTTCTTTCTGAAAGTATAAGGAATATTAGTTCTTTGGGGAAATTCAAAATAAGACTGAAAAATTTACTTCTTAGCAAAGTATTCTATACTATGGATGAGTTTGCTCTTATTCTAACACATCAAAAAGAAATGTGATTGTAATGTAATGCAACTTTAAATCTGTAACTATTATGACATCTTAAACCTTATAATGTATATTGTCTTTGTATTCTATTAAAATGTTTAATTTTGTTTACTTATTGTTATATCGCATATTGACTGTTTAATTTAAACTGATAAAAATGTACTGGATTTAGTTCCTTCTGTCAAAGCCTATGTCTTCTTAAACATATGATCAAACAGGTTAATAAAATTATTATTATTACATTTCATTGTTACATTAGTAACATTCCTCTCTGAGTCGTCGGTAAGCATCGGGTTTCATTACCGTCATAATGGCTGAGGACTCGAGAGGGGTTGGGCAGTACTCACAGCCGCGTCCAACGCCCATCGGATATGTGGCTACGCTGTGGTTGTCGACGTTGTGCATAAAGAGTAGACAGAGGGACCCGAGTAATACAGCCTTCTGCAAGTGACTCCGCCTGTGCCATGCAGGATGGAATGCACTTGATGTTCTCCAGCAGGGAGACCTTAACTCCACTGAGCACACCCGCCAAAAACTGCATCGCGAACATGGAGCGTGAGAGGTGGTCTAGGAGAACGATATCAGGCTTGGTCGCCTCCAACTGTCTGGTGGTGGAAAAGGAGTAATTCCACCAGATGGTGCATTTATCGATATCCACGACAGACTCAATATCTCCAGGGGCATAGGGCGGCACAGGAGTATCGTTGATGTCGAAATGGTGTCATTGATGAAAATATAACACCCGCAGGGCAGCATTGTGCCTAGCAATGTACGCTGACTTGGCGTAATAGCTACAGCTTGAGAGAAGGTTGCTCAAGAGTCTCCGGCTTGGCTCGGCACGCCCTGCATCTCTTATTCTCATCCTCCGTCATGAATATAATGCGGCGGGACACGAGTGCGTTTATGACACCATCCTGGCATGCGAGGACGAAACCCTCGGACCCCGACTTTAGACCAGCGGAGCGGAGGAAGGCAAACGTCAGCTCCTTCGATAGTCCATGCTTCTCCATGTTTCCTTGGCCGAGCAGAAAGCCTTGAGAAACTTTGAAGCCATTTTTATTTCGAGCTTCAGGACGTCTGCCTTCAACGACAAGATGGACTTACCGTCGTCGCTACCGTCTGATGTCGGGACAATGTCCATACCGGTTTCGTCCGCTGCCCTCTTGGCCGCCTGGAAGAAAAACGCCCGGCACCCGGTGTTGTCTTACGAGACTGTGCTGGGGTTCTCTGCTTTTGAGCACCGGCATGCTGTTCCAAGGACAACTCTGATGTGGAGACACTCCAGGCTCAACAATCCTCTACCACCTGCACTGCGAGGGAGATACTGTCTGGCGACTTAAGATTTCGGATGAAGACTTCTGTAGATGGTCATCATCTTCCTCGTTCCCCTAGGCAAGAACTAGGCTTCTTGCCAGAGAGCTCAGAACTCAATATTTTCATGAGAGTGTCTGTACTTGGCGGTGACTCTTTCCTTCTCTGCTGCAACCTCCTGCAATCGGAATTGGGGGACACCGAGATATTCATAGCTGTCATCGCCCTCGAGGTGGCGAATGACGCTCCCGTCAACGAGGTGCACGTCTTCCTTGTTCGTCGAAAATCTTCCTCTCGCCAGGGGGATAGATGCAAACTTGTCCAATCCGAACTCCATCCCTATATCCTCATTGTTATCCAGTACGGTGTCCAGGGCTACGCGAAGGTCTTTTGCATTGGAAGCGTAGAGCTTCAGGTCATACATATAAAATAATTGCGTGACCTTATGCTTCCTGTCACCTGGCACACCGCACATGTATCCTATCCCTTGTCGCAGCCTTAGCGAGAGAGGTAGGAGGGAAATACAGAACAGCAAGGGGCTCAAGCTATCGCCTTGGAAAACGCCTCGGTGGTATGATACCAACTCTGTCAAGATCGACCGCTTGCCTGCGGTCAGGACGAAGCGCGTTCTCCAGAGTTGTAACAGGCGTTGGATGCAGGACACAACCTCTGGGTGGATTTTCACGGAATAATTTATGCATTATGACAAACTCGAAAGTTCAATAGCACCCTAATTATATTCTCACGCCGTCAGAAAAATATTATATAACTGGTTAATTAGCTAGAGCGACCCGTCTCAATAATTATATCGCAAACTCGAAAATTTCATTTACAATAGCAATCAAATTGAGTCCTCACATAATGAAAAACTTTGGCATAATTGATTTACTAGCAAGAGATAGGCCTATAAATAAATTCATCAAACCACTCGATAAAAATGTTAAAATTCAAAACCTTACGATTTTAAGGTATGGTTTGCCAAAATATAAAATCTCTTCAAACATTTCTTCAGCATAATGATTTAAATTTGGCATTAGCACGTATAATATAAACACATATTTAACAAATTACCAAATATAAGGGAAATAACTATCTCAGAGTTTTTTTATTACCTAAGTGCGATCAATTCTTGAACCTACGACGATAAAGCTATCTAAGACGATTTGGATGGAATATAGAATTTGGTTTGTTAGAATTGAAAAATACCTCGTTCGAACTTATTGAAATCATAAAAAAAGTAATTCCAGATTACAAAAGTATTACACAACACTTTTTTATTCGACATATAGAATTTAGAATCATGCTGCTTCGATTTTACATACATTATACGTAGAATCTAGAAATTACATGACACCACAGAAATTACATCACTCAGGACAATGCAAAAATTGAAAGCTACGAAGGGAAGATTCCACTAGAATTTTGCTAAGTAATAAAGAATCACAGATAATACATTGATTACCAAACTCCCTCCAAAATATATATATATATATAAATACGTTGATGGATTGGAGTCAGCCATGCGGCGATGAACACACGATGTGGATAGGATGGAGGAGATATTTGTGTGTCTATCTCCTCCATCCTATCCACATCGTGTGTATATATATATATATTATATATTTTTACATTGTTGAAAATACCAATAACTGTCAAAAAGCGTTCCAGAGTCATCTGGAACGTTTGCTATTCGAAAGATTCTTGGATACAGGGCCGGCCCGAGGTGTGTGCGAAGAGTGCGTGTGCACAAGGCCCCGCGCGATGACCCCGACAGATAACAAAATTTTTTTGTGCCCAAAAAATTGTGTTCGATTTCTATTTTTTGCCCTTCACTTTTCAATTTTAGGACGTTCAACGGGATCGAACACAATTTTTGTTCGATCCCGTTTTTTTTGCTCTTCACTTTTCAATTTCAGAGTTTAATTTAGAGTTATTAATTTAGATTCAATTTCAAATCCGCAAATGAAAAAGGCTCATGATGTGTCATTAGAAAAGTAGTTTTAATACCACTGCTGGGATTGGATATTTGCGGAGGTGACTGACAATTAATGTCATTTGCGCCATATGGGAACAGGCAAGGGAGGAACCCTGCTTCACCATTAGCCTGCTTTTAGCGAGAGGCGCCACAGTTTAACGTCTTATTCGACAGATTTGGAAATGCCCTCCACAAGGCACTGAAGTAGGTATCGGGTGTCCTCAGAAAATATCCTACCCTGCAGGGATTTGAGCCCTATAGTATGGGAAAGAACAAACACCCGAAAAAAACAGAAGAGTGCCCTGGGTGCAACCCTCCGTCATTATGACCGAATTTTACTGGCTCGGGAAACATTTTTAGTGAAATGGCTTCTTCATATGTATAATTTATAACTAACCGGGTAAATTTCACTTCGTCAAATACCCTAAAAATAAGATATGGTGAGTAGACATTTATTTATTGAGTAAAACTACGATACGCCGTTAGATATTTAATGTGACACATAATACATTGGACCGATTTGCCGTTTTCCATTGAATTATTTGGATAACATTCATTGCTGTTTGGTTTCCATTTATTTCCCTTTTAGATGTCAATTCAGTAGACTTTTATTTTCATTATAAAACAAATTTGTTAGAAGGATCCTGTAGGATTTGTTACAACTAATTAAAAGAAGCTGCTCAGTCGCTGCCTTTAAATGGCTGATGATTAATTTAAAGCGCAGCGTAACATTTTTAACTGTGCTAGCATTCGACTTCCAGTAATTGTCTTGAAAATATGTTGGCTATTGGATCGCTTTGAAGCTGAACATAGCCACAGGAACGCAAAGCAGGGTATTAAATAGAATGATGTGTTTTCTCGGTGAATCTATGTTCGCGATACTACTTTTATTTATTTTCCCATTCATTTCATATCAGTCTGAGCCGCAGCGAAGCGTGGTCGGGTTTAGCTAGTATTTTATATAGATACGTATCATTTGAAAACAATTTCACAAAGAACATACAATAGCACTATGCGAGAACCCCACGGGGAAAAGACTACTTAAATTATACCAATTCACTACAGCCGGTGTAGCCGCCTCCTCAGTTTATGCTGTGGTTGCATTAACTGTTAAGCCGCCTAGACAGACTGTGTACACCATTGAGGTAGATGGTGGTGGCATTATGTTGAAGATATCATTTATTAATCGATGGAGAACATCGTAAAATTGCAGATATTGTGCGTCAGCCCGTAAGCGTTCAAAGAAAAAGGGATTAAAAAGATGGCGGAAGAGGCACGCCCACGTTTCAGCTTATATCATTGGCCATGGTCCTTATACCCTTGGGTATATAAGGGTACAAGGACCTTGGCATAAGGGTACAATAGGAAGCGCCATCCACCTCAATAGTGTAGACATATGACATTAATTAAGCGCGCACTTTTCCTCGTGGATTTACAATATATATTTAATACAACGGTCTTTTTCTAATATTAACAATGAAACGATTAATACATCTCTTAAAACTTAAAGCCAATCTTACGACCGGACGATTAATACAACTCTTAAAAGCTAAAGCTAATCTTACGACCCGTCGACGAAACGGACGAACCCTCGTTGTTTTGTAGAATCCCGCCCGACTTCCTCCGACGACCTCGATGGTGCGCCAGCCGACCGCTTCCGTGACGATGTAGTCCTCTTGAACGGTTTCATCTGCAGATCATCATAATAGAAAATATAGTACATGATGATAACCGATAAATAAGATTCAGAACTCCGATAGAGGAGGCAACACCATATTACAGCTTGATGATAATCTATTTCTTCTACGGTTCGTCTATTGATTCTGCATACATTTCAACATACGAAAACTCACCCGGACTAATGTCGTCCGTGAATTCGAAGATATAATCCTCACTATCGAGGATGAGACAAGGATCACAGCACAAGACCATGCAGCTCGCCATCGTGACAGTAATCAATTGATTCGTTGTCATCAACTAGTTGCTATGGGACCTCAGTCGAGGCTTCTGATTGGATGTTACAATCTTGTGCCTCCTCTCCCGGGAGGGTTTAGATCACGGAGTTCGTACGCACGATCGGCGAAGAAAATTGAAATAGAGATATTTAATTCCGTATCCGCGTTTTTCCATGCTCGTTTTTCATAAGTATATAATTCTTGTCACATTTCTGACGCGGAAGTTTTGCAAGTTACACGTCTGTCTGTGATCATAGAAATGATTATCTACTTTGTACTACACATTTTAGAATTACTTGATCATGATCGCACTTATATCATTCAGTATGATTTCTTGTTTGATATCATGGTTGTCTGACGCAAACCATGATGATTTAATTTGTTTATAATAGTGATGTAACAAAATAATGGAAAATCTTACCTTCAAAATTTCACGTTTGAAATTTATGTATAGGAACAATATGTCCACCCCGAATATCCACCATCACCAGGTATCAATAATAACATAAACAAGTTGCTCATCTCAGTCTATCGGTATCGTTTAAAAATGTTTGCAGCTTGTAGTCTACGTTCTGGCATGACATCATTGTTTTCTTGAAAAATATTGTGAGCGAAAAACTCATCTTCGTATTTTCGGGTGCATGATATTACTACAAGGAGAGAGTGTAATATATTGGTGATGACACTATCCTCGTATAAATGATGCAACACGGGTATTTCTCCCAGGTTTGTTTTACTTGGAATTCGCTGCAATTAATTAAGAATCTCTTGAGGTAGGCTTAACAAGAGAGTTTAGAGGCGTGCAAGGAAGATCAGTAATACATCTTAAAAGCCTTTATGGTAGTGTCGTTAGTGTTCTATCCTGTTGAAACGACTGAGATGGGCAGTGTTAGCAGACCGCCGACTAAAAACTTTTGTTATTACTTAAAGTAAAAATAACCAATGTATTTTCCAACCACGATCAGACCAAGAGAACGAAATGCGGGAAATAGACTACGGAACAATCATGTTTAAGGTGTATTTTCTCCCACGATCCATAAGGTGGCCATAGTGGCTGGCAATGAGGCATCGAAGTAGTTAAATGGAGAGGTGGAGTTAGTGATATGTCGATTTGTTCTCTATAGCTTGTTTTTTATACTGCCACATAGTATAAAATTTATGTTTCGCATGATTCCTGCGTGACTTCTAGCTCGACTACGTAATATCATTGCGTGAATTAATAGTTTCGAGTTAGTAGTTGCATTGCACATGCATTTAAGCTCGCAGTCCCAATCTTTTACGGTACTCCACAGAGCCAGCCAGGCATTCGCCCCGAATTACGGCCAGAGGGTGGAAGGTAGTTAATGGGAGGAGGGTAGAGGGGAATAAGAATCAGGTGGTGGAAGTTGAGCTCCGGTAGAGTTCTCCTCTCTTTCTACCCGTAGGACCTTGGTTTAAGATGGCAGTGGAGGGAAAGGATATTCATGTCGACAGTGACTCTAGTGAAATGAGGTCACCAAAGGGTAAGGTATCCTCTCGACATATCGTACGGATCAATACTGTGATGTCAATTTCTTGAGGCGTCGATGAGAAAAAAATTATCGTTGGGAACAAAGGATTCAAACTTGTGTGTTAACTATTTGCCTTTTTGGAGTGAATGACTAAAATATCAATTTTGGTTTAAATCAATTATTTTCCGTTCACAATTAATCTCGCCATCGTAGCAATTAAAACAAGGAAATGGAAGAACAAATTTCCAGAATTAGGTGTAGGGGTAGTTTATACAGAAGCCCATTGAGCTCTTACTTCTCTGAATAATAAGTTACTTATATTTCCAAGGCAGAATAATTTTTTTCGATTATTGAAAAGGTATTGTATTTTCGTGGTGGATA
Source organism: Ceriagrion tenellum (assembly GCA_963169105.1). Classification (NCBI taxonomy): domain Eukaryota; kingdom Metazoa; phylum Arthropoda; class Insecta; order Odonata; family Coenagrionidae; genus Ceriagrion; species Ceriagrion tenellum. Next base: position 120,403,519 of record OY720643.1, read on the forward strand.
ACTCATATTGAGTTATTATTGAAATTAGTTTAAACCGAACTCCCTCAAGGACTTGATAGTGTGTTATTTTACCGTGATTATTTCCATCGAAACATATGGCGTAAAATGAAAAACTGAGACGCAAATAAAGTCATTTTCACCTTAATTGTTTTTATTTCTCTTAGTGTAGTAAAGATGTAAATTTACACTCAGCATTTGTTTCCGTAGGAGTTAAATGGCTTTTCGGCTACAGGGCAGAATTCCTCCAACAGCGCTGAGGGTGGAGGGTGGTTTGTGGGAGGAGGGGAATAAGGATCGAAGGGGTGGAAGTGGGGCAGGGGGTGTTTGGACACTAGTCGTGCTAATATTTATTTTCTTTCCTTTGGTTATTATTTATCTTTTTGCTTAAATATTTCATTCCAGAGTCGTAAATGCCCGTTGCGTATTCGAGGAGTGCCTTAACAAGATCGAAGTTAGCAATTACTGCGGAAGCAACGTTTGAGTTATCGTTGAAATGAGCGCCTTGACTTTCGGTTGATTTCTCCGGATGAGGGGAACACATCTGGCAGGAATAGATTATCTTTCATGTGAACAGTTCGAGCAACTCTGTAAAATTATTTAAAATATCTTGCCAAAAATTTTACGCACATTGCCGATTGCGTTACTAGAACGTGACCGTCGATGGCCAGATATTAGCATGAAGGGACTTCAATGAGATTGAGTTCCGTCAAAATTGAAGCATTAATTTCAACCGTAGTACAGTTTTCCTTTGGATTCTTTGCAACTGTTATTTCTTTCTACGGGAAAGGCTTGAAAATCTATCATTGATTCAACGTTGACTATTGAGTCCTCTCTCTTCCGTATCACAAGTAGAGTGTCCGTTTAAACAGATCTCGAAATTTTGAACAAACGTAGTGGTAATAGTGTATTAACCTCTTTTGGGGCCAATATACATTCTTCCCCTCTGAAATGCTATGAGAACAGATATATTTCCTCTAAATTTATATTCAGGGAAATGCACAGGGTTTGTGCATACACACCACGCTTACGGGGAATCACCTCGGGCCACACAATTCGGTTGGCTTGCTGCAAAACTTACTCTACGTTAACTCGCTTCCATTGATTTCTCTCTGCTTTACGCGCCGGAAACTCTGGGATTCAACTTTGTTTTATGAGAACTTTTTTTTCTAACTCCCTTGCCTCGAATAACTTGCCGATTGACGGAGCCGATTTGACCGAAGCGACGGCTTCCCTTATTTTATATACCACCCAAATCCTACCTTTGACAGCTCCTATTTATTTATTTTATGACAGCACCTATCCGGCAGATTGGATATAAATTTGTTTCAAGGGAGGTCCGCTATTTTTATATTGACTTTTCCATTGGATCCGCCAAATAAATGGTCTCAGAATCCATGCGATGGTCGCGGGAAATTCACGTGTCACATGTTATGGGCCAAAATATTATGTATCCCACATACTTCCCATCTGGTCACAGAACGAACCTCTCTCTCTCACCTCGAGACTCAGACGAGGAGAATTCATTGTTTCATTAAAGACTTCTGTAAATTTGTTATTTATTTACATATTTGTGATTGCCCGTTTTCTTTTTCTGTTATGGCCTGGGAATTTTTTATCTTTCATGAATTGCGGCATTTAACACCGTACAGTTGGCTTTAGCTTATTCCAAATCCCCGGCTAATTTATTCTTACCTTAGAATTCTTCATGGGGAGTTCTTAAAATCTTACGCGCCGGCATTTTAAAAATTTTCATACTCCCGGCTTTCTGCACTGCGGGTTATTAACTAATGCATTTATTCCCCCGTTTTAACCTTTCTCGATATCGGCGCGATCTTTTTCAATTTTTAAAAGCTCGGTTGTCCGAAGAGTGGCTCCCACGTAGATTCCCTTTCTCTTAAGGTTTAGCGGAAATTACGTCCTCGGTACATTTTTGCAATCGTCTTTTCATCGCGGAATTTGTTTTTGTTTCCTTCCATTTCATTTATATTACACGACATTCCGGATCGAAATTCAAATGCTTCTAAAAGAATATCTTCTACATAACATTTTCGGACCTCCGGAATGTCAACACCTGGTCGCCCTTGCATGGAAATGTATTCAAAAATTTTAATTCATCATTTTTTAATATATTTTACCTTTCAATATTCAATTTTTTACTGATTATTTATTGTTATAGGAATATCAACGAGCTGGGACGGCTATGGAAGTGTAAGAAGGAAGAAGATAATAATGAAGATCTATTTTTTTTAACTAATGAATGAAATAATTGATTAAAAATCAAAATTATAATACGTATCTATAACAATGAGTCCCAAAGGTATGTAAATATAACTATGGGCAATGAATAATATAAATCAACGTGGATTATCTTTGCTCTGATATTTGTGGTTAGGTTCGTGGAAAGTAGGCCTCTGTGGAACCCTCCATTGTATCTTCAAGTAATTCGAAGCCAAAGCAATGTCTCAAGACGGGGAATGTCTCAGACCTCTCGGATTACCGAAATTGCATATTGTATTCATTTCTAATATGTTTTTGACCATGCCTAACTGTTTTACAAAATATTCGTTCGTTGCCTTGTTATGAGGAGTGTGGAAAATCGAGCTTTTCGTGAACTTATTTCATTACTCTTAGATGTCTCTGGTCTTAAAATACTGATGTTAAAGCACAACTGTTCATTTCAATGACAAAGCAAAGGCACTTAATATTGCGGCGTGACTGATTCAAAACTCCACATTTTGTGCTTGAAATTTCATTTCATAAACTTCAAATGCGTTTTCACAAAACGCGAAGATCCTTGAGTTTGCTCATTTTCATGGTATGTCATCATCTTTCATGCTTTCTACGTCAGGCTATTCGCGGCATTTTAGGCCGAGGAGAACAGTGTTTCTTAATCGGCGTGCAATCCGGCGTCATTTGTGTAGCCACAGCGATAACGTATCCTCCATTAATAAGTTGTGAAATACTTTCAGCAGCTTTAAAGAAAATCCAATGATCGTTAGGCAGAGCCCTGAAAGCTGAAATTTTACGAATACATTTAAGATGAGTTTTAGCCTCAGACCAAAATGCTGTTAGGGACGTGGGAAGTTCTCATTGGAATGATCACTGAATGACTCGTGCTTGATATAACGCTGGTTTTCATTGACGAGTGATTAATCTAGAAAAATCCCTATTCCATGTATGTAGTGAAAAGTACCTACTCTGTTATCTACATGACTAAAGGCCGGGGTTATGTGCGCAGTCCGCCCGGACACAGGCAGTAGCCTCCCAAATTTTCTCACGGATTCGCTCCTATTATTTGAGTTGATTGATTTGAAAAATGCTCTTAAATAGTTTTTTTGAATGTAGATAAGGATAAAAATTTTTAGCATTAAATTTGCGTGCAAAGTGGCTTGTAAAAAGCACCATCACACCCTAAAGCGAGGTTCTTTCCGTAAACTAACTGGGCCTAGTCTGATTAACAGAAAAAGTGGTGTCTATATGTTGCGTGAGTTTATAGACACCAAATACTGTGCTCTGAAGAGGCTAATGCATCTTCGCAGCTAAAACGATATTCGCCATTGAGTTTGAGAAATTGAGCCATTACGTCTGGCAATCGAATTCAAGAATGCGACATTACTTTTAGAAGAGTCCTCGGAATGTGCAATGCTCAGCGTATGACACGGTTTTCACTCCACTTTTCCACTTGTTATCAAATTATGATTTTAAAAAGTTTTGTTAAAATAGAAATTTTTTGGAATATGATTTTAACGGTAAAATTATAACTTAATTGGATATTAGGTTTTCAATATTTTATTTTTCCAATGGAAAACAATTCCACGTATAGTTTATGCGAAAGTTTCCACCGGGCTCTTTTGATGAAGGTTGCAATTTTGGGCGTTCAACTCCATTTTTATGATTGGCAACTACAGTTTATGGGGAATAATGTTGTCAAAAAAGAAGCACCCAAAAATACATCCATCCATTGCACATTAAGTTGTTAATTAGTGTAACTCTGGTATGAATTGATATTGTCATAGCTGAACGTATTAACAGAATCCTTAGACAGTGAGGTTACCTTCTGACGTACCAAGGGGGAGGCAGCTACCCCCCCCCCCCATGAATGAGGCATATCATTTAAAATCTGTTATACGGAGCCAGACACGGTGATGCCCCAATCCTAGCTACGCTAGCTAAGGACAAATGTAAAACAGTTCTCCTTCTTGAACAGTTCTCTATACGGGACTGGAACGACCTACCAGCAAAAATATTTGAGCCCTTCCCAAAAAAATTATGTATTTAAAAAAATCGGTTAAAGAATTAGAAGGTTTCAAGGTATATTCTTTTACTCGGCTGTTCTTAATGTTACCACCAGGCCAATGGCCTACTCGTAACTGTTTAGTTGAAATAATAAAATACATGTTTTTAGGGCACAGTTATTATACTCATTTTAAAACCTTCACTTCTGCACCGCAAAATTGTCCTCACGTGTCATCTTCAATGACAGTGACAAGGATTTCTTCAAAGATCCATTTTCATCATCCACTTTAACGATGGGCGTTTTAAGTGAACATTATTAATTAAAGGGCGTTTAATGTGAACCTTGTACTATATTTTGCTGAGCAAATATATAAGGGACTTTCGAAATGGAGTAACAAGAGTACTGATTTTGAGTGTATTGAGTCGTCTTACACAGATTAAATCAAGGGCAAATCATAGGTGTACTCAGTTTTAATTCCTATGATTGAGTTTTATTACCTTAAAAACAATTTATCTCAACGCACGCGACCAAAAATCAATCCATGCAAATAACAGTTGCTTGATATCTTTCATAGACTAATAAAATGACCTCCATTTCGCTTTTGTTATCTGGTACCGTCGTCGTCCAGGGGCAGGTGTCTTGGTTTGAATGGACTGTTATGTTCCACCGAGGAGGTATCGCCACGATTTGACTCATCGCCTTAACCGGCATGGCTGCTCCCGACGCTATAGTTTAAGGTATTCATTTAATTCTGTATGGACGCTTTTTTTTTGTTGGAGCGGACGCTGCAGATGCAAATGCTCGTGATGAGTTGGGGCGTTTGGTTCTCAATACTTTATTCTCGCAGCCACATACGGGATCTTCCTTACGGTCTTAGTTGCCATGGTGTTCTTCTCTTCCTTCCTCTGGAGACAATCCGAGAGTATACTGACCGTGGATGTCCCTTCGTCTTTGACGCAGAGAGGATCTTAGGTGGAAAGTACCTCGTATTGTACCACTTCGGACCACAGCTCAGATTGTTGGTCTTGCTTTCTCTTCCAGTGAAGACACAACATGAAATCAACAGAGTCGATAGGCCCAAATCAAAACTTCATCGTACGATATGGTTGCGAAACGATTCGCAAATCAATCGTTTCCTGCGGGAAACCACTCTAGTCCGTTACTGCAGTGCCTATCAAGTCGAATTACAAATAACCAGTGTTGAATATATAATTGATCGACATCCTACCTACCGCATCTGTGTTTTGGGGCTACAAACAAGTGCTGCCGTTAGTTTACTCCTGCGTGGCAATCTTCTCAAGTTTCGGCGCCAGTCGCGGAAGATCATGGGTGCGGTAACAGCCGAATGAGTGAGACCGCATAAGTCTTCGGGATTGTCGAGGAGTTGCCATTTTGGTGGGTCTGCAGTGTGTATTGTTGCAATCAAACCTAGGGTGTTCCTATCAGAGATTTCTCCGGAAGTTCACCGCTGTGCCTGTTGATTTTACCCCTAAAATATCGTCCTCTTTAGATTGTAAATACTTAATACTACTAAAAATGATAATTATATACTTTTTTCACTCTATATCTGTAAAACTTCATCGCATTCCCGTCTTTTTATTCTCGCCACAAGGTTCTGTACGGCCATTGTTTCTATGAGCTGATACGATGATGCGGTGGCATTGCATACATAAGATAATGTGTGGAATATTACTCACATTCATTTAGCTTAACTCAAGCCCAAGAAGACATATTGCATGTCAGAGTTCAATTTCATACAGCATGCATACCGTGAGTCTTTGGGTTAGCTGCGCACACTTTATATGTCAAAATGTCCATGAAAAGAGACGATGGGCGGATTACACGAGGCATCTACATTGCTCTTTGTGCGACATTGGTCCTATGCCAAATAAATGACCACATTATAAAAGTCGTGTGTTTGGGTCGATTTTGTGGGGGTCCGAGCCGAGGGTCAGGGTGTCTCTCAACCCTTTCGTCTATCCTAATATCCGACCCTTCCCCCCTCGACCCTCTCATACGAAGTACGAAGCTCACGGACGACTCAGCAGTGGAAATTACCCACCGCCACATATTTTTTCAACTTTCCAAAAATACTAAATATTGCGACAGATGAAGAACATAACCGTAATCCTTGTCACAATACGAAAAAATCGCATTTTGATCAACGATCGATGATGATTTTTATGGAATCACTGTATTGATTAAATTGGATTATTAGTCTGCAGCTTTCGATGTCAAGGCAGTGAACAAATATTAATAGATAGCAACACATCATGTTTTAAACTTAGTGATTCAGTTTCGCAGTTCCTTACTCAGGATCAGGTTCCAGTGGATTTCCATACGCACAGGCAATGTACAGGCGACATACATAATTGGATAATTAGAAGAAAATTCCACTGCCGTATCTTATTCAAAGTTCTGACCTGAAGCTATTTATAAGACAATCTAAACTATCAGCTCGCCCATTCCCGATCATTGTATGACAATTATACTTCCAACACTGAAGAGAAATTCAGCATTATGTGGTTCAAGGGCATAGCATTTTTATGACAATTATACTTCTGCAGAGAAAGAGCGATCACAAATAAAATGGAGAAAAATCTGAGGAAATATCAGAAGAAGATGCTCAACACCCACTTGTAATGAATCACACAAAAACAAACAATTTGTAAACTGTAACTGAACTATTTTCCACTATATCTAGGCTTCCTATTGACCTTGTAATATTTTCTGAATGATTTCAGATTCATCGTTAATCCACTATGATAGAATCATTCCTTTAGAATAGCCACTGCATTTTCTTTTGAAAATCTTACTCTACAGATTCAGTAATCGTGAAGCTGTTTTTCTCATAAAGCAATACTTTTATTAGCAATCAATCCACGAGCGTCTTTGAACACTGTCATTAAGATTGTCATGAAAGTATTCGTGCATACCTTGGACATTAACAATTCAATGCAACCCATTCTACAATACCTTGACCATAACCAACCTTGACTGATTGGTACCTCTCACACCTTAAGATTTTTTGAATGCATGTAATTCATCAGGAAAATCCTTCAAATAATCCGTTGGCTTCATATTCAGCTTCGAATTCGTCTTCACTCACTTCTCTTACAAATTCCTGTAGACCTCAGCGTTAACGCAGAGCATTCTTTCCATTGGAAACGTGTAACAATTACTGAGTATTCGTCAAAATACAGTATGGAGGAGTTGACTAAGATATGATGTGCATATAAAATCCCTTTATTTAAATGAAATTCTTATGAGTAACGAGCTCACATTTTATATGTTTTATTGAAAATTATTTCCAAAATCATCACACTTATTACTCATCAGGGGCGAGTGAACACTAATAACAAAAATGAAACATGAATGAATATCATGATGATCACCATTCTCTTCCACAGTGCCAGTTTTCCCGTTCGTAGCGCAAACATATCAAGCAATGGGTGAGCTGTGGAGAGTACAGCCAGCCGATCTCTTCTCTCTTATTCCTCTTGCGAACCCCGTATCTTCTTCCTGCAACTACTTTCTCCGCTTCTTTTCCCAAAACTGCTATATAATCTCCTTAAATCATCAAATACTCCCCTCCTTCTACATTTAGAAAGAGCGCCTTCAAACCGTCCTATGTTGCCTCCACTTTTTCATTTCATGGGTTAGTTGTTGGCATACATACCTGTATATTAACAGTTTTCTTTGTAATTTTTGCCAGAATGAATAATAAAACACTATCACTAGATTTCACGTATACCGTTGCTCTCCGCCCCAAACTTATCACATACCGATATGCCTACTCCTGCCGTACCTGGCCTCTCAGCAGCCGTTCCAATGTGGATGAATATACATTCTCCAACCCACAAGTTCTCTTGGGTGTGGCGTTCACACTTCCCATTGCACACTTCCGATAGATGCAACAACATACCACACGCTCTCTATTTCATTGTCACCTAATATGTGTGTGTTAATGTTCGGATATTATTTCCTTGCTTAAAATACTCCGCCGCCAGTGCTTTCCGGTCATTCGCGTCAGTAGATTATATATTCTTCCATGACGCCAGAGCGGAGCCTTAGGAACTGAAAATTCTTTTAGGTAGGTTCACTGATAAATAAAGAATCAAAAACAGATAGGCAATCTCGTCTTTATTTTATCGAGAGGTCATGAGCAAACAACATATGCATAAACCTTTTTTAAGTAATGAAAATAGTTTGAGACAGTCTGTGTGAGTGAATTAACAGATTTTATATATGTGTATGAATTATAAGGAAAACTGGACAGGAGTGTAATGAAGGGTACTGCGCACTGATCCCTTTCTTTACCACTTCGGCCACATCATCTTCATCTGGACGCAATCCTCAATCCTCCTCCTCAAGTCCTCAATCGTTATCGATCTTACTTTACGAACACAAGTCCTCTTCTTCGGTCTCATTCGCCTCCACCAATTATATAATGGATTTTACCTAACTTAAATTAATCTTCTTACATGCTCATATATCATACCTGTCAACTATATCCTTATTTTTACAGCTGCCTACTTTAACAATTATACGATTAATTTCGTTGTCCCTATCTGTTAGTGGGCAACACATTAACATCTCCTATATGTCTCTCGACCGCCACCTTCAAAATTTGCCAATTACTCTCTTCAAATGGGACTATTTCTCCCCTCTCCTTGATCGTAGCAGCCTACCCTCCACCACTATACCCTATACTCCTCGTCCCAGACGCATCTAATAATCAACCCTTGCACCACATTCATTCCGGGACTTGACCGCGTTAACCTCACACTCGAGACACAATTTCCCACTTTGAACGACCAACCACATAAGTGATACTTTACTTCGTCAATGGCATACCCTCCTCACCTTCGAAAAAACAATCAACCGCCGCTATACTCTACGTCCCCACCTAATCTCACCAAGTCCCCATACCTTCCCAAGTCCCTAGTACACTCCCCTGCCGTGGATCTCGCTGTAAAACCTGCCCCAGAAATACGTCATCAATCCTCTTTTCAAAACCGTAACTACCCCACCCAATTTCCTATCTCTTCCAATAGCCGGTGCACCTCTTTCAAAGTTGTAACCTACTCTAATGTCTATTATGCATATCATTTTGTGTCGACGAAACTAGCAAACCGTTGTCCATCCTCATTAACGATCACTGAGTCTCCACAAACTCAACTTCGGTTCTTGTTTCCATCTCACCAACTTATGCGACCTCTTCGCTGTCCCATCGAACATTTGCGTATTTGTTTTGTTTTCAGGCATTCTAACAATAAGATGTCCATAATTTAGTACTTCAGAGAGTCCTCACCCCTGCCCGGCTCGAATGTTCTTCATTAATTCATTGCCTCTCAACCCCCCCTGGCGGGCGCGCCCGTTTTACAAAGTAAACGGTGTTGGATTTGTGGTCGGGAGAAGCTGGTAAAAGTTGTGTAATAGCTAGGGCCCAACATTTTATTCCTCAACCTGAGAGAACTCGCATGGCGAGGAAAGGACCGCAGTTAAATATACTTTGCTGTAATTCTGCAGAAGTGAATCTAGACGAGCCATGACTTTGTTTCTCAGACCATTCTCTACCCTCTACAAATCAAGCGTAAGTATTTTAGCCGCCCTACGGCACCGGGTGGGGGGGGAGGGCTTTTTCTTTGAGCGCGGTGCTTTCGACCCTATGCGAGTCATCGCGCTGCGTAATATTTCATTCTTTAACTTGAATTTTACGTGATAGTTACAGAAAAGGAAGAGGAAAGAATTTTAAATAAGCTGGACTGTGTTGAAAAAGAAGTGCAGATCAACAAATAGTTACAAAGAGAGAGAGACTTTGTCAGGTGAAGGCATTTTCATAATGAAAGTCTTATTGGTAGCGATTTGTATTCTAAACGCGACGATGACTATGGTTTTCTGGATCAGAGTGATTACAATTCTGAAATTGATCATTCAGGAGAAGAAGAGAATGGAGAGAGCGATAACAGGAATAGGGACAAACTATTCTACCCGGGAAGGTACGGAGTCTCCAAGTTGGAGCTGTCTTCCAAGAATAAACGCAGTTAGAGGTCGGTGGGGAAAGAGAAATACTGTGACCCATCTTCCAGATCCTATACGCCAAGCTCGGCAAGTAATCACATTTATTGAATGGTGGAAGTTGGTTTTTCCAGATGAAGTAATGCAAAAGATCGTAAATATCTCAAATATTTGGAGTGGAGCATATAGAAACAACTTTTCTAGAGAAAGAGATGCAAAAAAAAGATTGGCTTGATAGCTCTCAAAGCTATTTTTTGTCTTCTCTACTTAGATTCCAGTTTCGGAAAAATATTTCGAACAGGCCGAACAAGTAAGGGATGAAAATGTTCGTGCTCTCAGACGCTTGCATTTTTTATTCTTATAACATTGAAATTTACACTGGCAAGAAACCGGAAGGTCTCTCTGACGCTGACAAAATCACTAAAAGTGTAGTTAAAAGGTTGATTCAACACATTTAAACACTAGGCGTAAGATTACAACTGTTAATGGTATAAGTCTAAACCTTTCGCAGAATCATTTCTAAGAAATCACGACCAAACTATGGTGGGTACGCTTCGTAAAAACAAAAAAGGGATGACAACAAAGTATTTGAATGCCAAAGGAAGGCCTGATGCAAGTATCTATGCATTTCAAGGTGATACAGCTCCTATTTCATATAAAACTAACAAAAAAGAAGTTGTGCTGCTGTTGCCTAGGATGTATGAGACAAGATGTGTTGATGCTAGTTCAGGAGGGGTTTTAAACAAGACATACTTAATTTTTGCAACTTGGCCAAAGGGGAAGTGGATGTCCTTGATGAACTGAAAGGAAGCTATACCGTCTCAAGTGTGACTAATAGTTGGAGTATGACAGCTCACTACTCTCTTCTGAACACTGCAGAAATTAAATGTTTACACCATTTTGCATAAAATTTAACAGTGATTTATAAGTGTTTGATGACAAAGTTCAAAGTCCGTACCACCATTAAAATAGTTACTTCAGCTGATAAAGTGATTTCATTTACACATGTTAAAACCATGCTTAAAACCAGTGAATGTATAAAAATATAGGAACTCTTCCTCATAATAGAATACAAAATATAACTGCAGATCGAATTAACACTGATGTGTTCACAAAGGAAGCCCGCCAGTAGGTGTTAAAACCAGCTGAAGCATACGCGGTCAAAAAGACAGCCTGTGAGCTCACGCGTTATTCCCGCTATGCGAGTTCTCCAGAGTTAAGCGGTATATTTTTCTTTCATCGTGTGAAATTTTCAGTGAAATACTTGGTCACTTCTCACTGGCAGAGGAACTTTTGTTGGAGACCGTCACGCATGATGAACAAAGTAAAGAGCGCGCCTGCTCGTGAACATGGCGAAGTTTGCCAAGTAAGCAACTTTCATTCGAGTAAGTCAAGGCTTTATGGTTGTTTGTACAATTAATTAAAATGAATTGTTATTTTCATAGAATTGTCAGAGCAATTAATTTTTGCAAGTTCCTCAAAATATTACAATTTTGACGTCTGATTCGTAGATCAGAAATATTGACTTCGGAGGAATTGCAGAATCTTGTCGACTACCAAGATGATTAACAGAAGGAGTCCCACAATTATGATCTGATAATGAAGAGGATGTCGTGCAAGAAGGTGATCACGCCTATAATATTTGTTTGGAGGGGTCAGAAAATGAAGATTTCTACGGTGATGTGAGTGAAGAAGACGGCAAAGATTACTCTTTAGGTAGAGGGGATAAATTTTCTTTCTACCGATGGATTAAAAAAGTGTCGAAGAATACTCCCACCATTGGATATTTCTCAAGCGATCAGTTTGCTAAAACAAAGAAGAACTGCGTTCATTAGTGCGACGAAAACATAACATAAGAACATTGTAAAAATATTACCATGTCTCAAATTGTGTGCTGATAACGTTACGGATGAATCAAGTGCATTTGAGAAAATGTGTGATTCTGATATGGTGAACTAAATTATGAAGTACACGAATACTTTTATATAACGTAAACATTAAAACACCGCATATCACTGGGAGAGAGATGTAAAACTACAACTAAGTGTGAGGTATTACCTATGTTTTCTATCCCTTTTTTGATTGGAATGAAGCGTGGAGGTCACACTCCTTTCTTTGAGTTACGGAACACTGATCGAACGGGAATTCAGGTTCGCCGAGCAGCTATGAGTTACAACAGATTTTCGTTTTTGCTACGATCCGTCCGTTTTCACGATATTTTGATGCATAATTTTCGGAGATAAACCATTTAGCTTACAGCTAAATGGTTTATCTGTACCAATGGATCTGAACCAAACTGTTGAAAATATGGAGTGATCGAAGGAGTGAATTTTTAGCAGTGATGAAATGTTGCATCCATTTAAATATTGATGTAGTTTTGCACAATAAATGCCTGGTAAAACAATCAGATATGAGGTGAAAGTTTTTGTGTGTTTTGATTCCAACACATTTTTCACTGGAGAGATAGAGGTGGACTTCGGTAAGAATCGTATGAAGATTATGACTCACGACATGGAATTGTGAAACGACTGACGAAACCAAACGAGGGGCTTCACAGGAATCCAACGGCGGCTAAGTGGTTTACCAATTACGAATAAGTTGGATACCTTCCGTCAAAACTGAGACTTATTGACTGAGTGAGGAATAATAAGAAAAAAATTCCTCCTGAATTTCTACCAAAGAAAGACATTAAATGGAATCCACAGTGCTTGGTGATCAAAGAGACGTAATCGTTGCATCGTATGTCCCACGTCTTATTAGAGCGGGTAATATTTCTATCCAAATTGTAGGAATAGCCTAATAGTGATGAGATCACTAAAAACCAGAGAGTACTTTGCATTATAACAATACCAAATGAGCTGTTGATACTGAAGGTAAACTGTGCCTTGCCTGTAGTTTGTCAAGAATTACAAGGAGATGACCCCCTGCCTGTTTATTCTCTATCTTGACTTCAGAAGAATCAACACTAAAATATTGCATTTCTCGAAACAATCAAGTTCATTGTTCTACATAAGGCATCCGTAAGTATTAAACATTTATTTAGGAATTTGTCAGAGAACATCATACTTCAAGAGCAGCTATTTTCTCTGTTTTATCGATCTTCGACTTTTTCTATCCAAATACCAAAAGAAATAGGAAGAATATATGGTACATATTGGCAAAGAAAGGAAAAGCTGAGTAGTAAGTGAAAATGCGGCAACGATCATGAAATGCTCCTTATTTTTCACAGTAATCTGTCAAAAGTGTTCAAGGAGCGTGGTAACAAATGCTTTGTGTTTAATGAAAGTGATTAAAGTAATGTAATTGATGTGTAATAAACAAGTGTAATGGATACAGAGGTGTATAATTTCACTTTAAAATACAGAGTGATGTATTTACTTTGTAAACTGCGCGCCCGGTCGTGTAACAAAAAATAGCCTGGTGCTGCTTTCCCTTTGGTTACACTCCTGTCCAGTCTTCCTCATTGTTCACTTTTACGTCATTTAATATGATAATTTTGAACAGATTGTTCATGAACAATCGCTCATCGTTCTCCTTAATTCGCCGCTCAATATGAACTCGTATCGTTGAATGAATGTAGGATGCTTGCTACTTCCACTTCTAGATTTCATGCCAAACTGTTGTTCTAATTTGCACTGGTATAACTGTAAATTTGGAATGTTTTGTGGAATACCTCCTACACGGCAGTCTCCTTGTAGAGTTTCAAAGCGCTGACCACGATTACACTCAAATCATCTGAAATGACCAAATGAATGGTTGCTAAAGTGTGAACAATTCATTATGTCGTTAGTATACTATAAATATTTTTGTATTATCAAATTGAGGTTTTGTAATTATAGTCTAAACATATTTAATGGAAAATCATAACATTTTTCCGTCTTATTTGAAGGGCGTAAATAATCATTACCTTCGGAGCAATTATCGAAGTGATTTGGGATTTTCCATGTAGTTATTGGCAATTTATATGGGAAGCCTTTAACGACTTCGACTTCTCGCCGAGCAGTGGAGATATCACATTATTTCTTGTGCATGTATAGGAATATTTTATCCATCAAAGCAATAATGAGTGGAATAAAACTATTTTGAAACAAAAGCGTTTTCACTTTCAGTATTTCGCAGAGGAACACATCAGAAGAATTATCTAAGATTCCGGATAAACCCGGACTCTTTCCGAAACATTATCGCCCGCTCATTAAGTGGTCACCTATGCACGCAAATTATTTGGACGCGAAATTGTGGGGGTGTGATATATTACAGTTAGTTGCTATTTCGATTGTAATAGAATTTTCCTTCGTGTTCCCTTGGTTAAAAAATTAATTTCACGTGATTTACAGTGGAGAAGGTAAATGTTCTCCTGCAAAAAAGTTATAGATCTTATTGCGAGGATTAAGTTACAGACACTGGATGATGAGTTCTCGGCTAAAAAACTAATAAATGTACCATACCTTCAGTTTCCTGCCGGAGGCCTTCAGAATACTTGTGCCGATTGTAGGTTAGGCACGAGCGAAGAGGTTCTGTGGATAAAGTAGCAATTTATGCTTGTAATGAACGTCAATTTCAAGATATCATTTTACGTATGATTAATAGAAATGTGTGGTAAATTGATTAGTTTCACTATTTATTATTTTAATATATTACTAGAGATAGTATGGTGAACGCACATTAGGGCGTTGATCAACAAATGGTTAGTCCGGCTGATTCCTCATTAAAATACTCAAATGGCTCATGATGGAAAAGTTACATTCACCCGCATGATATGTGATTCCAGAAATGTTTCAAATAGTTAAATATTTTTTTTATGTTAAAGGTAATTATTTAAATATTTAAAATTGCAATTTATAATTGTTTTTTTACTGAATGATGTAACGTAAATACCTCATGTTTACAATCATAAGTTTGATAAATGAATCATTATGAAGTTTTTATGCTGTCGTTGATCGTAGCCTTTGTAGACAGACTTCTTTTGATTTTCCACTATTGATCAGATTACGAGAAGATCAGTCATATTACGCTTTGAAAATATGCTAACTGAAAAATTTACGAGATAATTAGATAATTTTTGGAGATATTTATAATTTCTCTTGCATTACATCTTTTCCGAATTTGTTACAATCAAATGACAAAAGTCTTGGCTGTAAAAATTGAAATTCACTGCGTTTCGAATGGAGGATGTGAGATATATATTTGGATTCATGGTTGTATAATAGGGATATAATAGAAAAAGTGAGGAATTTGTGTGTTTATGTCGTTTCATATTTGGGCCACGCCCGTATGACTGTGCGTGGGGAATTCCTTTTAACAAATGACAATAATCGGAAACCCGACTTTGGGAATGAGTCCGACGGGCAGATTGAAGTTTCATTACATAGGATTTATGAACTCACTGGTTACTTGGGGTAGAATTACTGTATCTTCTCTCTTCTTTCTGCAGAGAAAGAACGAGAGGAACGTCTCAAGAAGATTTCTTGTCTTCTTGCTCCTATTGCATGAAGAAATATGCCTTTTAATTTTCCTTTATTGAATAATTGACTTTTTTGCATTAATTTCATGATCAAAATGTTAGAAAATTAAATAAATTAACCAAAATTACGGAAAATTCATATTTATCTATGTAATATTTTATAAATAAATCTTTTCTCGAGAAAATAAAAAATCAAACACATAAAAAAAATATTAATATACTTTTTTTTAGCTGTTGAATGGAATGAGTTGAAATAAAAAGGCAATATATTTTTGTAATAGTAATTAAATATCATTTTTTGTAAATTGTTAATATACATTTTTTTAGCTGTTGAATGGAATGAGTTGAAATTAAAGGCAATATATTTTTGTAATAGTAATTAAATATAATTTTTTTAAATTATTAATATACATTTTTTTAGCTGTTAAATGGAATGAACTGAAATAAAAGAAAAGATCTGCTAGTAATATTTATTGAATATCATTTTAAATACCATCTGCAACAATTTAAATGATCCAATTATCGAGCGGTTTACGTGAACAATCCTTGTGAATGGAATTAATTATTCCAGATGGTGAGAACGGACATTATTTTTATGCACATTTCACTTTGTATTTTGGATTTTATTTGTCAAAACCAAATTTAAGATCCAATCGAACAGAAATGAACCAATGAAATAGTTTTTAATTGGAACAATAAAATGTGCGTTGGAAAACCAGGGCCACTTTCTCCCATATCGAATGTGTATGCTCACTTTTTCTCCGGAGAGCTCGCGAGATGTTTCATCGTTGTGCCATTCTTCGCGCTGGTTGCTGATGCACCTAGGGAACGGAAATGAGTCGTTAAATATTTTTGATCATGAAATGCGCTGAGTTATGGATGAGACTTGCGACAAAGACGAGGGAAGGAATTACTTACGCCATATATTGACGTGATGGAGGTAAGGCCCCACTTCCTCCATTTCATCCAAGGGCACTGTCAGTCAAAGAGAGAAAAACATTTCAATGTCATCATATGAGATGGAAAATAGAAGAACATATCGAGACTGCTACGTGTACGATTCAACAATCGCTGTTAGGAAATTAAAGGCGAAGCATTTGGAAAGTGACCTCTGATGCGACACCCTTATAAACGGTTATTTCGATGTGAGAACTCCCATTTTATGTAAATTGGAGTCGCCACGAATGACCAGAATCCATGGTTTCCATCAATGTAGATCCAAAATCATTTGAATACATATATTACTAGGGTTTTTTCACGTCATACCTCTTCGTATGGGCCGGCTTCTAATGATGTTTGCAGTCATAGTTGAGCGAGATCTGGAAAGACGTGAAAAGGTCCATTTAAGCACAGACATTTTATTCGGTTATAGGAGATCAAAAATTTTAATCAGACCTAAATTTACCTTCTTAGCAAACTTATTTCTTAGCTCTTATACGTGCACCTGTAAAATAAAGGAGAAATGTCATTTGCTGAACATCAGTTGCATCAGGTAGTGACTCATTTCGTTCGGTGCTATTTACAGTAAAGTTTGATAATATCACTTCCAAACCTCGCAGGCATAGCCCTGAGAGGTAAACTCCCACGTTTGATGGCGTATAAACTCCTGAGTGGGCGGTAAATGCAAAAGAAGTCTCCATTCAAAGCAAAGTCATAATGCCGGCCAGAATTATTAAATGCTAATTACTTTAATGCACTAATATTTTTAAGGGATTAATAAAAGCTTAATTTTTGGATTACAAATTTATTTTCACTTCTTACATATTTTATAATGAGCATGAAAGATAAATGACATTTGGAATACACGTAATTTATATAGGAATGATCATAAATTATGAACAACGTATCCGAGTTGATGCTTGAGAGTTGACGAATTGGATATTGCATCGTCGAACGAAATTTTGTTGGCACGAATCACAATAGTTTTGTGCAAGATTTAGTGAATTGGAAATTATATTTGTCTATGTTTGTATTCCTGGATAAAATTTGAACTCAAAATGAAATATGCGAGCCTCAAGCTGCTTTAGAATATAGAATTCCAGAGTTGTGTTTCACTTTTTAAGTGCTAGAGGACAGTGATTGAAATCTCTTTCGCCGTGTGGGTTGAATCCGCGCACCCCATTCATTCACCATTTTCACACATACTCTTCGAATTTGATATAATTCCAACAAATCCGCTTGAGATTTAATTATAACGATGTGATGACTGGTACTTACAGGCAAAGTTCTTCAGTGATTCCTCTTTTTTTTGCTGATTTCCCTTATGTGTGCTCCTTGCACCACCGTCCTTTGCTGTCAGAATTCGGTAACTATGGTCTTGTCGCCAAAATAATTTTTGCATTGTTGTGTGAAAAATGATATCGTAAAATCCAATGCGTATGTATATATTTACTGAATTAATCGTTTACCGTTAGTTACTGGAAGAGCGAATAGAAATATAATTGATTCTAATTTGAAAAATTTAAGATGTTAACTTTTACTAAAACCACTCGATTTATTAAACAACGACCCAGGTTTCGATGTGCATTCACATCATCTTCAGGTAAATGGAGGCCGATGTGCAGGCCTTATATAGTAAACATTACCAGGTTGGGAGAGGGGGGGGGAAAGAGAACAATGCAGGAAGAGGGTGGTCACGGGAGGGAGGGAGGGGGGCTAAGAGGACGAAGTGGAGGGGATTAAAGCTTTGAGGATGGGGGAATAGGCAGGGAGCATACATTCATTAACAAGAAATTTATCACAGTAAGCTTGGTTTTTAAAAATTTCTAGTTGTTCTAAAGCATTCAGCTTACGTCTGTCAGTTACAAAATGGAGAGGTGTCATAGTAAAATCACTTTTATGTCCGTGGATTAAAAGATGTCGGGCGAAGTTGCTTCCGTTAAAATTAAAATTTCTAAAATCCCTTTTATGCTCCTTTTGTCTAATTTCTCTTATAATGCTCTTGTCTTGTCAATCTAATAAATGCTCCCTACCTATTCCCCCACCCTCAAAGCTTTAATCCCCTCCACTTCGTCCTCCTAGCCCCCCTCCTTACCCTCCCGTGACCACCCTCTTCCTGCATTGTTCTCTTTCCCCCCCCCCTTTGCCCACCTGGTAATGTTTACTATATAAGGCCTGCACATCGGCCTCCATTTACCTGAAGATGATGTGAATGCACATCGAAACCTGGGTCGTTGTGTAATAAATCGAGTGGTTTTAGTAAAAGTTGACATCTTAAATTTTTTAATGATGGAATACCACCAAGTGAGACTGACGAAAGTGAGTGAGATTCTAATTTGAATCATGCCCTATTTTCGAAAAGTTCGTCTATCCTTTTTCGTTCTGAAAAAGGCTTAGTTTTAAGAGCAGAGAAGGAAATGTACACAAGAGTGACGCACTAACATGAAACAAGTCGTAAGGTGAACCACCTCTGTCTGGCTCTCACCTTTCGACGCATTGCTCTTGGCGATACCAAGGGAAATAGGAATCGTTCTTGCCAGTTAAGCTCTCGTGAAACAGTCCACCTATTCAAAGTAGAAGTCAAATGGTTGGGCGCTGGTAAAATATTTAAAATTCGAATCCACCCTTAAACCTTTCAATCCACAGTTTTCATCCTATTTCCATACAATGCCCTCCCCTGCAAAGAACCTCCCAGGGATTATGCCAACTCCTTCTCTTTTCTTCATTGTCGAGAATAATTTATTTTTTCCCATATTGTATTCAGAACTTACAAAACCGAAATAAGTATTCGATGTTTGCATTAGTTATTTATCACTATTACCCCCGACCTTTCCTTGGGCAACGACTTGATGATATCGTGTCCAACCTTGTAGTGTTCCTGTTGGGTACTCTTTCCCTAGGGAAAGTTAATCTAAAATATGCCTTAACATTTTGGTTACTTTCCGAAGCGCAATTCTTAGACCGTGAACGAACAAATATTTATGGTGTAGTCACAACGAACTCATTGCTACACAGCTTTGGAATATCAAGCGAATATCCACCCCATTCCAAAGAATTTCCATACGCACTGGCTAGGTACAGGCGACATTCAAAATTCAGGCTTCAGGAGAAAATTCCACTACCATATCTTATTCAAGGTTATGCACTGAAGCTATTTATAAGTCTATCCAAACTTTCAACTCACCCATTCCCGAATTAAAAATTTTCACTCCATGCAGTTGCGTAATTTCAATCCTCCTCCCATCCTTTATAGAATATCTTGACGGCATATAGTTGATCAAGAGCCTATTAATTGTATGTCAATTTCACTTCTTACGATTATCAGAAAAAGCGATCACAAATGAAAATGGGAAAAATCTGAGGAAAAGTCAGAAAAAGATTGTCAACGCTCACTTGTAAAGAATCTTATAAAAACCAAACTATTTGTAAACTTTACTGAGCTATTTTTCATTATATCTAGGCTTTCGATTGGCCATGTAATTTCGTCTGAATGTTTTTTAGGTTCCTGATTCCAGAATCCTTGCAAGTTGGTCATTTTTTATTATGTGACCGGTACATTTTAACTATCAATTCAATCAATGTGATATGCTACCGGATAGTTGTACAGCTTGTAGAGTTCGTTCACCTCTTATTAGTGTAAAATGTTCAAATATTATAGAAAATTCAGAAATATCTAACCTTGTGGAACATTTATCTCTATTTTAGACCCTAGATTTCAGGGGAGCGTGCGAAGCGTAACGGAATTGGCAGTGATGACGTCGTATGTGACGTCTTCACTTCTACGAGAGCGATCCGGAGCCTTCGTGGACCGCTCGGGATTTCATTTCAAACGCCCCGTAGCATTTTGAGCGCACGCTGGACCTCACCCCAGGCAGCTTCCTGACCGACCTTCTTAACGAAGAATTTTCCCCTTCTAGGATGAGATAATGGCTAGGGATGGCGCATGAGAAACAGCACAGAAAGGTTCACAGTAGCTACCATTTTCGTTCTGAAAAAGGCTTAGTTAAAACAGCTGAGAAGAAAATGTACACAAGGGCGACGCATTACTATTAAATAAGTCGTAAGGTGCAACGACGACGCAACAAGGATGGCATCAATCAAAAAGGTTATACACGCACCACTTCGTCCATAAGCCTTTGTAAGGTTTGAGCGGCGTTTTTTAGTCCAAAGGACGTTTGCGGGCATTCGTAAAGTGCAAAAATGGGTGATGATCGCAGTGTTGGGGACATCCTCAGTGTGCATAGGTACTTAGTTGTACCTGCGCACCAGGTCAATTGTAGAAGAAACAAGTCTTACCGTGAAAAGGACATGGAAACATCTTGGATGTGCGGCACGGGTATCTACCGGGTAGTGTGCGGGCGTTGAGATCTCTGTAATCTCCGCAAGGGGCGCCAATCGCCATTGCGTATTGGCAACAGATTGAGGGGAGAGGACCACCCGCTGTTGGAAGGCCGAGCTATTCCCTGGCGGTGTTATTTTCAGCAAACTCCCGATTCGCCGCCGAGAACCGAACGGGTGCGAGACGTCTGGGCTTGCAGGAAACAGGGGGACCCGGTGTGGTTTAAATATGATGAAGCGTGTTATGGGTCACCTTCAGCGGAATTCCAAAGGGGAGAGTAATTTCAGGAAACTGCTCCAATAGGACACGATAGCGGGAGTGCTCCACGATATAGCTGTGATAGCCGCAGTTTAAAAAGGGTAAACGTAAACAATTGGTAGATATCTCGGTGGCACTGTCAACGAGACGCCGATTCCTCATGTCCACTAGCGGTCCATAAAATTTTAAAAAGTCAGCGCCAAAAATTCGCTTTTCCACGTCTGCTACTATGAATCATCAAGTGAATTCCCGGCGAAAGCCAAGATTAACCGTAATTTCAGACCACCCGTACGTGGAAATAACTCTCTTGTTCGCTGCGAAGAGTTCATTATCTGTTTTAGTGCGGCGACCGAGCAGCGTTGCCCATGGTCACACGCACAGGTCCGACCCGGTGCCGACTAAAAACTTGACTTTGGAGACTTTATCCATAAAAAATAAGCGGCAGGGTCCGGGACTGTCATCGGAGGTCGCCATCACCGACTGCCCACCTAGTTCTCCGATGCATAAGAGCATAAGGGGTGGCGCACCTGTGTGCATTTGTCTCTCCATACCGTCGGTTGTACCAACATAGTCTTGTCCAGCTTCCCGGGTGCGGCGAGGATCTTCGGGAGTAGGTGCGTGAACGGCTAGGGGAGCGTGGGCGGTACCTTGGTTACTCACGATCGACCGTAAGGGTAGCGACCACCATTGTTAAGTCGTCGTCATGAAGTCGGTGCGTCGTCTGCCGCCACATTTTGAAAGGAGGTCCTGCAGAAATGAAAGGTAAAGGCATCAGGCAAATGAAGATCTGAAATAGCTTTTTCTGCTAGTTTCATGCCTGAAGGTCAATACTGCATATTGCTGAAGTGTTCAGAACAGATTCACAAGCCCGATTTGCAAATATTTGCTACATGAAATGCAGCAGGTATATCATTAGAGGCTGCCCTAACCTGCAGCTCACATCTAAAAACAAGAAGTAGAAGCAATAAGGATCAAGTGTATGAATAATGATACAGAATTATGTCATGTAAGCACATTGTATGTATTAGCATTGCTCTGTAAAAACCTATCACTTGTCAGGAAGAAACCGTTGCACTTTATGGGGGAATACTCATCACATATGGTTCAATGAAATGGATTAACATCATAGAGCTCATTGCAGTAAACTTACTATCACATAGGGCGATTCACGAATACCTTAAGGTCACTCTCATTGAAAATCTTCTGTCGTGACAATGCTTGTGTACAATAATCACTCCATGATATTTTTTATCTCCAGAAAGATATCGTCACACGCGTTGAATTAGTAAGCTTATAATTTTTATGTTGTAAAAATTATTGACATTTGAGATAACCATTTCCTTTTCAAATCATGCGGGGTGTGGACAAGAAGGCCATCACAGATCATGTAATAGGAAAAGGTATTGGACTGACGGAAGCAAGAAATTTAAAAATTTTGTTTTGCACATGTTTCTTCGTTTAATTTATCATATGCTTAAAGGCTTTCGAATATTTATCATACTAATTCAATTATTCAGCATCACCAGTGGCCAAAGTGAGAAACATTTGAAAATTGAACATTTTACTACATACTGCGCACTAAAATGGCCATTTTGTGTCATTTCATCAAACGCTTTTTCTCCATGAATATTTTCTGGCAAAAATAGAAATGGCAATGTTTTAAATTTCTTGTACAGGTCTATCATATACACAATTTGGGAGGAATCTACGATGGTCTGCCAGCCCATTTAACATCGCGTGGCATGGTTTGAGATAATAATGGCCTACAGTTGGATTCCAAAGAAACTGGTTCACATTTTATGAGATATTCGGACACTTTCATTTCATTGGGTTTCCCTATTGAGTTGCTAAAGGAATGAAATTTCATTTCACTATTTAAACAATCCATATAATTTCAACATTCAGTTTCTATACGCTAGCTGGAATGCGTCGCCAACCTTCACTTTAATTTTGAAAGTTTCTGTGAAATATCAATTAAATGAATTATATAATTCTGTGAGAGTGCTACGTGTGATCAAACCAGTGCATCCAAATGAGAGTGTTCATGACTATTCAACGTGAGTACAGAGGGAACAAAAGTAGCTTCGAAATTGGCCAATTTGGTATATTGCATTTTCGTCACCATGGTGCATGTGATGATTGTTATCTCATACATGAGATAACAACCTACATATGCCACTTACATATTAACTTCGACCATATTCCACTAATATACTGACTTACATATGCCCCTAGCATACTATCAATGAAACTAACATACTAAAAATACTTCTAACATACTAACATAGCACAAATCTTTTTATTTTATGTGGGAAAACAGTGGAATTCCAAGTTCGGATTTCGTGTCCCTGTGCTTCCACATCCTTCCACACAGCACGCACTGAAGGGCTTCCCCATGGCTATCCTCCTTCCGAACAATTCCAAAGCTTCTAGTGTTAACAGTCAGTTTCAATAAAGATACAGAGCACGCCTTCAGTACGATAGTCACCATGGAGGAGGACAATGGTTGGTAGATATGTTGTCCTGAGGGAAGGGAAAGAGGGTGGAGGTTGGGCAGGGAAGAGTGGGGAGGGGTATCGGCACGGAAGGGGGGGTTGGTGGCGTATGCGACAAGAAGGGGCGTTTAGACAGGAGACGGGGAAGGGGGCGTGGACGCAGAAGGGGGTTGGATGAAGAGTACGCGAAATGGGGATGATTGGGTAATTGGGGGTGGAGAATGGTTTTATGGTCGGAGTCGAAGGGGGGGATGATGATCGCTGGGGGTGGGGGGTGGTGCGAGAGAGGGGATGAAAGGGGATGAGTCGGAGGGTGAGAGAAAAGGGAAGAGACGAGGGTGTGTGAAGATTGGGGATGGCCGTGGGAATGGAAGAAATGGGAAATTGCAAAGGGAGAGAAACATCTTTACCTCGGGGCCAACCTCTTGCAGAGAGGGATTGACAGAAACCTCTACGGCCGCCCTCACAAGTTAAACACGGAGACTTAAAAGGCCCTATTCTATGCCCTTCTCATGACTTTATAAGTAAAAGGAACGGGAACCAAAGGACAACACGATAATGAAAAACGCGGTGGCCACATGGAATACAATGCTCCGTATGAAAACAAGCGGTGGAATTACTTGATAATGTGACAGTAATGTACCCATTTGAAATATTTCAAGTTGGAGTCTTAATATAAAATTGTATACCAGCATGAGTCATGCAGAGTGAATGCTAACAGTTATAGCTTTGTAAGAAAAATATTTAAATAATCGTAGTCGAATATTTCCTAACATATTCTCCCAAACTCAGAATGCTCTGCTCAAACAACTGATGACAAAACCATATAGCTTTAACGTAAAAGTAACGTAAGTTCATCGCTCGAATTGAAGGATGGGCATTTCGGCCACACAACGAATTATTTTAATATTGATATTAAAATGGGGAGCGTTGGGTGATTCCACGCATTAAATTCTCCAAAAACGCATACCTAATTATATAATTCATGCAACACTTCTTGCGAACCAATTCCCCCAGGAACCCATGTAAGAAAAAATATTCACTTGAGTTAGTAATTATCATACTATTTAAAAGTTTAATACAGAGAGCCTAACATTATGGAAAACGGGCCTACATGATTCCCTGTCCGATGATAACCGCGTGCACTAGGGTGGCACTTATTTATCAGAATTGAAAATTAAACAATTTTCCGCATCTTAAAATGATCGTAGTGGATATTTATTAACTTCTGTCAAATTTCGCCACTCTTAGATGCCGGGATCCCGTGCCAAAATGGCTAAGATATGTTTCTGTGCAGCTGGAGCCACCCAGCGCCGCCGCACCATTGTGGAATAGCCCGCACCATTCTAATTCCTTTCGAGAGTCTATCCCTCTTTTACTTCCCTGCACCGGCGCTTGGTGAATTGCCCCTCCCCCTGCGTCCAGAGGAATCAGAGTCCACGCATCGCAATTTTGAACTCCCTTATATGATTCGTCAAAATCTGAGATTTATTTTCACTAACATCCAGATATTCTTGACTATTCAAGAAAGATAATCGGTAGTTTCATTTTTCTTCGACTCGCAATTCAATTTCAAATTCAAGAAAGTCATTCAGGATGAACAATCATTCTACAACCGTTTCGCACATTCCTTATCAGCGATAAATTTGCTCAATTGCCAACTTTTAATACCAAATTCGGGATCGAAGGAATAGTGGTACGGGAGGGAGAGTTGAGGAGTAATAATGCCAAGGTCAATAGGAGACATTTGCGAATTGCGTGTTTGCGTTTTTGTGGGGCCAGGGAAGAGTAATGGGTCTCACATATAGAACACCGAAATAACTTTAGAATCTTACCAAGTATTTTCGTTGCTACAGAGTTACGATGGCTAATGATGAAATCTATGATGAAATTAATTGGTGTTCCAACAAAGGGTATATCATGGGCGGAAAAGCGACCAGCATGGACATTTAAAAAAATCCGATACTTTGCTTGAAAAAAATGATTAAATTTATGGACTCTGGTGCTTTTCTTTCTTGGATTCAAATGACACGCAACCATTTCCATGAGAAACTGCTCGTTAAACTCCACAGTCATCTTAAGCACTGAAATCTTCCATTTGAAGGCATTTCCCTTGGCCAACCCCACAAGAACACATATGTATCCCTTCAATCTTCACCTCAACATTGTTTCTACATTGCTCCCTTTCCCTGCTGGATTTCCCCTGATTCCACATTTGACTCTTTTAAAAGAGCCCTTGAGCAATTGTCGCCAGGCATAGCTTACGAGGGACGTTAAAAACAGTTTTTTCGATTTCATGCCGAGAAAAAGAAGGTGGCTATACACACTGATGCTACTCTTCTATAAGTCGCTCCATGACTAAAGAGGTCTTATTTTTACCATGTGTAATCACGGACATCCACAGCAGAAAGGGTTGACTCTGGTATATATTGGATCACTACAGTCCACGTTTCGCTCCTGCATGAAAAAAAAGACTAGTTTATTATTTGCTTGCTGGTAGCATTTCGGTTCAGGGATAAAATCACATGGTATGCGATAACTTGGAGATCAATTGACTGCGTGAGGGTTATAAAAATTCAAGCATCTTATTAATTTGCTGGTGATAGACACAGCAGCAGTTCATGCTAATATTTCATTTGTTGCCATCGATTTGTTTGGGGAAAACGGAGATTAAATGAAAGAAGAACGATGTGATTCTCATCGCAATTCACATCGAAAACTTATCAACTCCATGACAAGTAACTTAACAATTCCACGACAAGTAACTTAACAATTCCACGACAAGTAACTTAACAATTCCACGACAAGTAACTTAGCAATTCCACGACAAGTAACTTAGCAATTCCACGACAAGTAACTTAGCAATTCCACGACAAGTAACTTAGCAATTCCACGACAAGTAACTTAGCAATTCCACGACAAGTAACTTAGCAATTCCACGACAAGTAACTTAGCAATTCCACGACAAGTAACTTAGCAATTCCACGACAAGTAACTTAGCAATTCCACGACAAGTAACTTAGCAATTCCACGACAAGTAACTTAGCAATTCCACGACAAGTAACTTAGCAATTCCACGACAAGTAACTTAGCAATTCCACGACAAGTAACTTAGCAATTCCACGACAAGTAACTTAGCAATTCCACGACAAGTAACTTAGCAATTCCACGACAAGTAACTTAGCAATTCCACGACAAGTAACTTAGCAATTCCACGACAAGTAACTTAGCAATTCCACGACAAGTAACTTAGCAATTCCACGACAAGTAACTTAGCAATTCCACGACAAGTAACTTAGCAATTCCACGACAAGTAACTTAGCAATTCCACGACAAGTAACTTAGCAATTCCACGACAAGTAACTTAGCAATTCCACGACAAGTAACTTAGCAATTCCACGACAAGTAACTTAGCAATTCCACGACAAGTAACTTAGCAATTCCACGACAAGTAACTTAGCAATTCCACGACAAGTAACTTAGCAATTCCACGACAAGTAACTTAGCAATTCCACGACAAGTAACTTAGCAATTCCACGACAAGTAACTTAGCAATTCCACGACAAGTAACTTAGCAATTCCACGACAAGTGACTTAGCAATTCCACGACAAGTGACTTAGCAATTCCACGACAAGTGACTTAGCAATTCCACGACAAGTGACTTAGCAAT
This sequence comes from Ceriagrion tenellum, assembly GCA_963169105.1. Classification (NCBI taxonomy): domain Eukaryota; kingdom Metazoa; phylum Arthropoda; class Insecta; order Odonata; family Coenagrionidae; genus Ceriagrion; species Ceriagrion tenellum. Next base: position 120,430,940 of record OY720643.1, read on the forward strand.
TCCACGACAAGTGACTTAGCAATTCCACGACAAGTGACTTAGCAATTCCACGACAAGTGACTTAGCAATTCCACGACAAGTGACTTAGCAATTCCACGACAAGTGACTTAGCAATTCCACGACAAGTGACTTAGCAATTCCACGACAAGTGACTTAGCAATTCCACGACAAGTGACTTAGCAATTCCACGACAAGTGACTTAGCAATTCCACGACAAGTGACTTAGCAATTCCACGACAAGTGACTTAGCAATTCCACGACAAGTGACTTAGCAATTCCACGACAAGTGACTTAGCAATTCCACGACAAGTGACTTAGCAATTCCACGACAAGTGACTTAGCAATTCCACGACAAGTGACTTAGCAATTCCACGACAAGTGACTTAGCAATTCCACGACAAGTGACTTAGCAATTCCACGACAAGTGACTTAGCAATTCCACGACAAGTGACTTAGCAATTCCACGACAAGTGACTTAGCAATTCCACGACAAGTGACTTAGCAATTCCACGACAAGTGACTTAGCAATTCCACGACAAGTGACTTAGCAATTCCACGAAAAGTGACTTAGCAATTCCACGACAAGTGACTTAGCAATTCCACGACAAGTGACTTAGCAATTCCACGACAAGTGACTTAGCAATTCCACGACAAGTGACTTAGCAATTCCACGACAAGTAACTTAGCAATTCCACGACAAGTAACTTAGCAATTCCACGACAAGTAACTTAGCAATTCCACGACAATTAACTTAGCAATTCCACGACAAGTAACTTAGCAATTCCACGACAAGTAACTTAGCAATTCCACGACAAGTAACTTAGCAATTCCACGACAAGTAACTTAGCAATTCCACGACAAGTAACTTAGCAATTCCACGACAAGTAACTTAGCAATTCCACGACAAGTAACTTAGCAATTCCACGACAAGTAACTTAGCAATTCCACGACAAGTAACTTAGCAATTCCACGACAAGTAACTTAGCAATTCCACGACAAGTAACTTAGCAATTCCACGACAAGTAACTTAGCAATTCCACGACAAGTAACTTAGCAATTCCACGACAAGTAACTTAGCAATTCCACGACAAGTAACTTAGCAATTCCACGACAAGTAACTTAGCAATTCCACGACAAGTAACTTAGCAATTCCACGACAAGTAACTTAGCAATTCCACGACAAGTAACTTAGCAATTCCACGACAAGTAACTTAGCAATTCCACGACAAGTAACTTAGCAATTCCACGACAAGTAACTTAGCAATTCCACGACAGTTAGCTTCCATGCTTGCTTCCGGTGCTGGTCAAAAGTATGTGCGCCCCCAGATAACGGATATAAGCCTTTTCAACAGCATTTCTATGAAATGCCAGGGGACATTTTTCTGGAGAAGTTAGTTCAGTATGAAAAAATGCTTCGGCTGATTCTTAGATATGGTACAGAGAATTATTTCACATTTTTTAAAACTGAAAATGAGACAAAAACAGTTTTATTGGGTCGAAACCAAAACTAATCGAATCTATATCCCGAATTCGAAAGTCTTTTTTTTATCAAATCTCGAGTTCTTCATTTACTTTTGAAAAAAATTTCCCAGCTTCTCTTTATTGCCAATACTAAAAATAGATAATAGCGTTTCAAAAATACAAGTTAAAATCCATTTTTAAATTTTATTGTAAATTATTGAACCCATGAGTAGTTCTAGGTTTTCCCTCATTCTAAAGTCTAATCATTTAGCTTCAAAAAAATTAATGAAACTAAACAAATTTATTTCGCAATAAAGTCTATTGCTTTTCAGTTAAGAATAAAGAATGAATATGAAGTGAAAACAAATGATTTTTTTAAATGTAATATATGTCATTTTCCAGTGAGCTGTTACAAAACCTTACCGTGTATTTTTTTGGTTAAATCGCGGGCTTGAGCTGTTTTTCGAGCTAAAATTGAATATTTTAATGCGTACTACCGCAGTGCATTAGTCGCTTTGAAGTTTAATCCAGGGGATATAGTATTAGAATTAAGCGCCAAATGGTGCGACGATATTTCAAACCCTGAGTCCAGAAAATTTCGATCAAATGGCCGTATTTCGAATGCAATGACCTCTTCGTGATAAGTAGAGAACTACCTTTCATCTATGATTTAGCTTTTTCACGGCGAATAATATGGAGGAAGTCTTCTCGGGTCTTCCACCGGGATCAGTTTTTTACTGCCGACGTTTCGGAGTCCGACTCGTATTCGGAGTCCGACTCGTATTCCATTCTCAAGGCAAAAATTTACCCTTGACAGTTTTTGCCTTGAGATTGGAATGCGAGTCGGACTCCGAAACGTCGGCAGTAAAAAACTGATCCCTGTGGAAGACCCGAGAAGACTTAGTCCATACCTTTCATCTATTTCATTATTTGGCCTCATGAAAATCTATTCCTGTATCATAGCGCATTTTATTTTCACCCATTTTTTATGGGTGTTTAGAACCTATTAACTCATTAACTAACCATTGAAAAGGACCAGCGAAATTTTTCCTGGATTTTCGGCACTAAACCACGGCACGATGAAGGAACAAAAATGATTTAGAGAAAATTTTGCGGCGTAATAAAAGCGATGTTTCATATCCTGGGTATGTTTTTTCTGCAGCTCAAAATTTCGTTTAAAAAAGTAATAGTGGGCCCTGGTTTTTAATGGCATTCTTCCTTACAAAAATCTACAAACCAATAGTAGTTGAAGAGCTGAAATTTCGTGAGACTATTTTCTACATTGCAGCATCCGATATCTACATAAACTCAGAAAGTGATACCGAAGCAAAATGTATCGCGTCACATAAACAATGTATACGATGCAACCTTTTAAACGTCAGTGCCTCGCGAAAAAATTGAATCCTCTGGGGCTTATCCTGGGTCCCCCTCCCCTTGTGTTCAGGCTCTAAGTGTTCACCCTTGTACGTAAGGTAAAAATACCCATTTCCACACAAAACAACCCATCATTTTGCTGGTCTCTAGTAATTAAACTTAAGAAAGTATTCATCTGACTTCTGTTTAATGGGTGTTTAGTCCAAAATGTGCCCAAATGAGATATCATCTCAGGCATGTTAGAAAACTGAAGATCAATTGGATGATAAAGAGAACACTGTGCAAACCAGTAGCCCTTCATCTTTCTTACATAACTGGGAAGAGAACTCATTCAAGGTCATTTGAGATTTATCGACCTATACACAGCTAACATAAGTATCTAAATTCCTTGAAATCATTGGACCATTTCTGGAAAGAAATGCTGAGTTACGGAGCTCCCGACTTCCGCTTCCGACGGATCCCTTCAATCCCTAAGGACGGTCCTGGCAAATTTTCATTCTGGAACGGAAAGCCTGTTGCACAGCCATTTTTCTCTTTTCCGTTGCTTACTTGCTTCCATAAGCTGACTTTTCCCGTATTATGTTAGTACTCTTCTGATGCAGATGTACTCGGGAGATATTTTAATACTGCTGACGGCAATTTTATATTCTGTTTCTACCAATTCATATGCATTTTTCGAAAGGTGTTGATTTATTCGTTACTCTGGTAACGTACCTCTCCGAGTCCTCGTCAACCATCGGGTTTCATTGCCGTCATAATGGCCCAGGACTCGAGAGGGATTTGGCAGTTATCGCAGCCACGTCCGATGCCCATCGGATTGGTGGCTACGCTGCCGTTGGGTCGTGCGTGCGGAGTAGACGGAGGGACCCAAGTATTACGGCCTTCTGCATGGGAGCTGCAAGTGACTCCGCCTGTGCCACGTAAGACGGAATGCACTTGATGCTCCCCAGCAGCGAGCCCTTAACTCCACCGAGCACACCTATGATGAGGATAAACAGCCTAACAGAGTGTCCTGGGTACATTTGTCAAAGCTGAAAAAGCAGGTCTTGATATTTTGCCCGTTTCTCCGCCTCCTTCGCATCAATGTTCGTTTCAGCCGGGGCCGAAAACTCTATCGCGAACATGGAGTGTGTGAGGTGGTCCAGGAGAACGATATCAGGCTTGGTCGCCTCCAACTGCCTGGTAGTAGAAAAGGAGTAATTACACCAGATGGTGCATTTATCGTTCTCCGGAACGGACTCAATATCTCCAGCGGGGCGAGTATGTAAATGTGAAAGCGATGACGGCAGGTGATATCTATCACGGCCTCCTATGACGGTAGGCGTTATCGAGCGATCATGTAAAGCACCGTCATAGCACGTATGACGGTCATGGGCTAACTTGTAGGTTGGTAGCAAAAGAAAATCTCCAGAGCCAATGAAAATCATCGACACATTCCAAGCAAACAATTGCGACGGACGGCAGCGTTTTGAACGGCTGAAACAATGTCGGCGGCACAAGATTTAGTACTCCACAGTATTCATTTTTGTATGTCTAGGAATAAAATAGTGTGTTAAATATGTCATTACGCACCTAACACATCATGTAATTATAGTGGAAGTGAAAATCATGTCGTCATCGTTATGATTTCGTTTGTAATAAAAGGTTATGTCTTGCAAATGCATCGCAGATTTGTTAAGAATTCAAACCTCTCCATGTCGCATTATTAATTTCATTGAAAATTACTTCGATGCACAAAGAACGGTATTAGTTCAGGTTACGTAATATGTATGAGATGGCGTGCTGGTTATTCGTTACAACTAAAGTACCTAGGTATTAACATAATGCAAACTTGCATATTATTTTTTGTTCCTTTCCGTAATCGAACTCGTTCGAAATTGTCATATATATGAGCCATCAAATAATTCGCAGAGTTATTCAAGTGTGCCTTTGAAAGTATTTTCTAATACCTAAATACCGAGGAAAATATTTTTAGGGAGAGATTCAAAAAATACTGTAGTAAATTAAAAGATATTTTGTGGTCTGAGTGCGTAGAAAAATTGTTAGCAACGTAGATATGTTCAAATTTACCTTACTGGGATCCTATGTTGTTATGGTGTGAATACATTCTCATGAATGCTTTCCTATAGGCCTATTTAAGCTATATTTTATATGCTTCTTTATTATGAGGTTTTTGTTTAAAGTCAACATGATATTTGCAGTAAGAAAAGTAGTCGAGTGGGCCGTGCAACTGAACGGTAGCTGAAGTTGCTAGAGGATTATGTCCTCCCACAGTAGAGTGCGTAAATTGCATAGGGTAAGAACAGCAAATCCTAAACGACTCGAACAATTTTCTCGTCGCAACTCTTACCGTCAGTCACGGTTGTCTTAGCAAATAACTCTATGAAGAGCAAAACTAACACACGCCAGTTAACTTACCGTCTATTATATGAAGACGTGCATTCATGGCTATCATACTGTCTTTAGACAGGTTTAGGACTTATAGGTAACTTAAGTTACAAAAATAACAATTGTGAATTGTTAACAATAAACATTTTTTAGAATTAATATTAAATTCGAGTGCGAGAAAATTTTTTTAATGCTTTGAACAATGAAAATATAATAAAATAGTCGAATTTATTTTTTTAAAGACTAAGACTATTCATTCTCCTGTAATAATTAAATTTAGTGCTTTTTGAAAGTCATTCATAAACTAAAAGTTGATTGGGCATGGGCTACTGTAATTAAATTTTTAATCAACGTATTCGCACGTCTATCCGATACCTTAAGACGCCTATCACCATCAATATCGACCGTGATACGCTATGATGGCGTGAAGGTGATGAAAATTGCAATCACGGATACAAAATCGCTGCTATCACCCTCCGTATGACGTTGCCCTTGGCAACGACGTCGCTCTCACCCCTTCTCACAGTTACGTAATCGCCCCCGCAGGGGCATGCGCCGCCAGCACAGGAGAATTGTTGATGCCAAAATGGTGTCGAAGATGAAAATGTAACACCCGCAGGGCCTCATTGTGCCTAGCAAATGTACCTTGACTTGGCGTAATGTCTACAGCCGGAGAGAAGGTGGCTCAATGTCTCCGGCTGGGCTCGGCACGCCCTGCATTTCGTGTCCTCAACCTCTGTCTTGAATATAATGCGGCGGTACACGAGTGTGTTTATGACACCATCCTGGCATGCGAGGACGAAACCCTCGGTCTCCGACTTAGACCAGCGGAGCGGAAGGCAAACGTCAGCTCCTTCGATAACCCATGCTTCTCCATGTTTCGATAGAAACATCCATGCATGGGCTAATCTGTATGAGCCTTGAGCAAGATTTTCTGCTCGGCCTTTTTAATTTCGAGCTTAAGGACGTCTGCATTCAACGAAAAGATGGACTTGCCGTCGTTGCTACCGTCGGGTTAAAGTCCATACCGGTTTCGTCCGCTGCCCTCTTGGCCGCCTGGAAGAGTAACGCCCTACTCCGGCACCTTCGTGATCTCTTACGAGACTGAGTAGGGGGTCTCTGCTTTTGAGCACTCGGCATGCTGTTCCAAGGACAACTCTGTTGTGGAGACACTGCGGGCTCAACAGACGTCAACCACCTACACTGCGAGGGAGATAGTCTGGCGACGAAAGATTTCGGATGAAGACTTCTATTGATGGTCATCATCTTCCACGTCCCCCTGTCGAGGTTCTGCAACTCGTTGAAGTTCCATTTCATGCATCCGAAGGTGTACAGAAGAGTGGAAACCGCGAACATGTTCGCGGCAAGTACCTTGTTCTTGCCAGAGAGCTCAGAATTCCAGATTTTCCTGAGAGTCTGTCTGTACTTGGCGGTTACTCTCTCCTTCACTCCTGCCTTCGGCTCCAACCTCCTGCATTCGGCTTTGGGGACGCCGAGGTATTCATAGCTGACATCGCCCTCGAGGTGGCAAATGACGCTCCCGTCAACGAGGTGCACGTCTTCCTTCTCCGAAAACCTTCCTCTCACCAGGTGGATGGTTGCAAACTTGTCCAATCCGAACTCCATCCCTATATCCTCATTGTTCTCCAGTACGGTGGCCATGCGAAGGTCTTTTGCATTAGGAGCATAATGCTTCAAGTCATCCATATAAAATAAATGCGTGACCTTATGCTTCCTCTTACTTGCCACTCCGCATATGTATCCTTTCCCTTGTCGAAGCCATAGCGTGAGAGGTAGGAGGGAATTACAGAATAGCAAGGGGCTCAAGCTACCGCCTTGGAATACGCCACGGCGGTATGATACCAACTCTGTCGAGACCGACCGCTTGCCTGCGGTCAGGACAGAGCGCGTTCTCCAGAGTGGTATCAGGCGTTGGATGCAGGACACTACCTCTGGGTGGACATTCATCAACTTCAACATGGCTACAATGAGCTCATGTGAAGCGGTGTCAAACGTCTTTCTGTAGTCCACCCAGGTTTTTGATAGGTAGCGCTTACGCTGGATGGCATCTTGGCATATGCATCTATCAATGAGCAGGTTGTCCTTACATCCCGCGATTCTAAGCTTTGAACCTCTCTGATCGCACACCTCCTCCCAAACCGGCTGGACGTGGCGGAGGATAAGGTCGCTCAAGACGGAAGTGAACGCCTTGTATACAGTGTTGAGGCAGGTTATAGGGTGGTATTTCTTACGATCGGACAAGTCTCCCTTTGTGAGGTATCAGAACCGCACGCCCATCAGTCAGCCAAGGTGGATTTTCCTCTCTACCAGAGAGAAAGAACTTGAAGATTCTGGCGATGTGCTGGTGGGTGAAAGTGCACTTCTTCCACCAGAAGTTATTGACGGTATCCATTGCTGGAGCCGAGAAATTCTTTTTGCCAGAGAAGGCCTTCTTCGCGTCACTCTCTGTGACTGAACGAGGTCCATCCACTTCATGTAAGTGGCAGTCGTAAAACTTTATAAAGAGGTCTATGGCCGGAGTGTCTCCGTTGAATGGCTTCGACGTTTCATAGATATCCTTCCACAAACGTTCCACCTCTTTGACGGGTGGCGGAGATTCGACGGCAGACTGAGGTGGTTGAAAGAGACGGGGCGGGTGAAGGAGGAAGGTTGAGTTCTCCCTCACGGCCTTACTCCTCTTGAGGAGCTTTTTCCGGGCCGTGGTGAGTGCCCAAACTATCAATCGCGTGCTGCTTAATTGTATGCAACACGTTCTTGTTCAGTGTGTGATGGTGAAATCTGAGGCTGCGTGCTATGCGCCGGACTTTGGGTGTGAAAGCCCGCCCAGATGTGATGTATTCCATCACACACCGAATCCTCGAAGCCTGCCGTCTCGCCAGCGTGATCTTGGCCTCCAATTGTTCCAGCCGTTTTGCCGCTTTGTCCTCCCAAGAGGTGGGCATTTGGGAGTTGGCCATTATTTTGTCAGCAGCGTAGACCACGCACCGTCCAGAAGTCCAATGTTTCCATAAGGATTTCGTCGATAAAGCCATTCAACCTGGTCAGGAGGTTGCTCCGCAGAGAGATTTTACGATTGATATATCTCTGCCTGTCCTGTCCAACACCATAGGCAATTTCATTTATCAACCGCGTCCAGAGTCGACCTGGCCGACTTCCTCCCTACTTGTCGGGGATACCGACGGTGCAGTGGCTGTCAAAACAGCCGGCGGAGAGACTGCTTGTGTCGGGGAGGGTGGTCTGGCCGGGTGTGTATTTCTCTGAACACGTGGTTGTTGAGGAGTTTCCTTTTCACGCAGGTGGTTGGCATAGTCGCGCATATTCCGCTGCGACAGGTGGTTATGTTCAGGTAGCATCTCACACCACAAAAAGTGCATCCTTGCCTTATATACCCCCTGCATATGGTCTCGCTAGCAGCATAGCATGCGAGAAGGTCGCCCCTTATGGATTCCGTCCACTCCATACGAGCTCCCTTTTTGATGGTCGTTTCCTTGCTACACCCAACTCCACTGGGGCCCCCATCCGAGAGAGGTCGGTTGTGGGTGGCATTTCTGGTACTCTCCCTTGGAACCAGATAAATCTGCAAGTGGGGTGGTTAGCCTCACATGCAGACGTCGACCATTGGCCGGCAGAGCCGTTACCAGGTACGCCACGAGGAGGCTGGTGGTCCACCTTTGTACCCTTATTATTATTTGAGGCTACGATTAGGTAATTCTCTCGGCTTCACCTCTTTTATGCATGATTCATAATTTTCAAGCAGTGGTGATGCAGCATTTTGAGCGGCTCGCACAGGGGAAGCCCGCCGAAGTGTTGCCGCAACCTTGGGGCCCTTCCCTTCGCGTATCGCCATTCAACCGCCTTTTTTTCATCGTTTGGTTTCAAAACTCCATATTAGAAGTTAATTTCTCCTTGTTCATTTTTCGAAAAGGAGTTTTTGTATCCCCACTTCCTAGCGAAGTCCTCCACGGCGTTATTTGTGGCACATGGTACATTCTCTTCCACTCTAATCTTCGTGTCATCTTATCTTTGAATGCGTCGGCGTAGTTGACAGTCCTTCTGGCTTATTTAAAATACACGGTGGTCTCCGAGTAAATTGCACTTTTCGCGCATGAAATGATGTGGAAATATAAGGAAGTAGCAATCTTTGCAATTCGCGCTGGCAAGCAGTTGAAAGGAGTTGGGGCTACTGGGGTCAATCCGGTGTAGAGTTCTAGTCTTATGATAGTTTCTACCAGTAAGCTTTTTCACTGCATTCACCACCAATTTCCATATCGGTACTGATTGGGAGCGGTCAAAAATAAGATGCCACATGTCCCCTATTACTCCGGGGCACTATGGACAAGGCGACATCTGCATCCTTTCTAAATGTCATCTTCTCTTTGAAGGAAGGCCACTGAATTTTTTCCTCGCTGTACTTTCCCGCTAGAAGCCAGCAGGCTCCCTTACGCCTTAAAATACATTCGGGGTAAATCAAGCGTTTACTGATAGGTAACACAATCCACTTCCGGATTGATTTTAAGTCTGCGTGAAAACCTAAAGCTACGTCTTAACGGGACACTTTTGTCTCGACATTTTTGTCGCGACACCGGACACTGGCGTCTCAACGGAGGCGCTCTCGGGGTGTCCTACACTCGCTTTCAAGTGTCGGGAGGGCAGCTCTCGCGAGAGAAGTGTCTCGCACCGTCTTAACGGGAGCTCTCAGACACTTCTCTCCTGAGAGTTGAGGTACGGCGCTCGTACGACTGTACGCGCGACTGTACGGCGCTCATGCCCTATTTACATTACTAGCTTTAAACCAGGTTAACTCTTAACCCTAGTAAAAGATCGCCGTGTGAACGCAGGTTGGCGCTGACCCTAGTCAAAATTTTAACCGCGCTGGAGTTACTAGGGAAGCGCTGGTTACCATCATTTTTAACGCGTATAAACGCGGGTTAGTTATAATAGTAGTCGAGTGATCCAGTCCACTTGCAGCTTTTACTTGAAGCGTACAATGTATTAAGAGATTTTCTATTGTCATATTCCGTATCCAATCATCCGTGGCACGTTGCTTGATGTATTTAAATGCATTAGTGAATGGTGAACCGTTCATTAAGTTCAAAATTTACCTTAATAGCGCAATCGAGGATGGGTCATGGGCAGGACTTGTTAGGAAAAGTAGATAATTACGCCACGGCCCGCCCGGATTAAACTTTGGGCCGAAAGACACACGTACGATACAAAAAAAGAAAAAATCCTCGCGAACCTCTCCCGCACGAGATCCACGGGGCAAAGCTGCGTCACCTAATACAACACAAAAAATTGGAAGCCTCTTTAAGAGAGGATAAGCGGGTGGGGGGTCCCCGACCTTGTGTAACTTGACATGCTCCCTGGTTTTACCGCCGGGGCAGGGTGAAGATGGGTCGTAGGTACTAGGTTTATGGGTTATTCGGCTTGCCAGGTAAGAAGATTGAAAGAATATACCTTTTCCATTCAACAAAACAAGCATATATTAAAAAAACGACTTACAATTATTTCAAACAAGAATGCCCTTCTAATAACTAGTGAATTGATGGGTTGATAGATGAGGGATGAGACATTTAAATCGTTGTAACAAACCCTTCATGAAATGAATGGATGAGATGAATTGAAAATGATGATCAACACATGTAACATTAATTCCCTTCTAATAGCCACAAAAAAGGCTTATTCTCGCACACAGGCGATTTAATAATTAGTCCACTTCAAAATAAACTGAGGGTGAGGGAGGTAATTACTAGTCCTTCCCTTTTCTCTTGCTGTTATGGTATAATTATCTATTTTGGGCGTCAATCACTCGCCATTGTGAAGCACACTGTCTTAATGTGGGGGCCCATTGCTGACTTGATGGCTAGGAGGCTGAAATAGGGGGGGAGGGTTTGTCGGGTCGGCAACCTTACGTGACCGTTGACACAGGATTCTCGGCACGGGACAGCAACCGTGGCAGGCACTTGGTCGACCAAACTGGCTCCTCTGTTTCCTACGGCGGACGCCAGGCTCAACACGCCACTCGTGGTCTCCGTGCACGTTGAATATGTCTTGGGGGATTGTGGTCCAAACAGTGGACGTGGTACTTTTTATGCACCTCTCTGCCTCCAACACTTTCAACTCACTTCTCCCAGCTCGAGCAGCGCTTCCGCACCGTGATATCGCTTAGTGCATTTTCCTTTTTTTCTTCCGCGATCGTCTTTATATACCACTTTGTGGAGGGGAAGGGGACGTTGCGGAGAGGGGAAAACTGAGGAAAGGGGAACAGTGGGGGATTCACACATCGTTCTTAACTTGATATCAACCATACCCTATGACTCATTCATACTCCTCACTCCACTGCGTTTCATTCCATTCACTCGACCTTGCCATTTATTCTTTGATCTCAGACACGCACACATTCACTCGATTTCCACACGCACACCTCCATCCACCTCAACAAGCCAAATAAAGGAAGGCGAAGGAATAGGGGGGGGGGAAGGAGTGGTTTGGGTGGAAAACATAAGGTGTAACGGCTTGGACCGTTACAATATTGAGGCAAGGACTCGAAATGGAGGTTATTTACAAGTATTGAATGCCAAGTTAACATATTGAATTGTTTCTATCTATCATAAAAGAGTGCAAACGACATAATAACGTAATAATCTCGGGGTATCTTCATGGTAAAGAATAGCGTAGTGAGACGTCGTTCTATTGGGAGATGTCGTTCTGTTCTAGGAAATTTCCTCTCTCAATTTTCATCTTTCGATGCATTAAGTGATGTTTCGACATGAAATTATGTGTTTATTTAAATTCAAATGAATGAGAAGTCTAACCCTGTGAAGCAGTTGCGTATTCAATCCTTTTTCTCGCCCACACAAGTTCCGTGAATATGGCTGAAGATAGCCCAGGAAACAAATTAAACGAGACTTGCGATGTTCGAAGGGCTGTGGACTAGGTGAGCTTTATCACCTTCTTGACTCTCCACCAGAGGCCTCCAGCATGTTGTTAACAAGGGTTAAATAATGCCGCGTAAATGCAAGTTAGTTAAGCCGCCATATTAACTAACATTCTTACCCTAGTAATGTGAAATCACTGGCAATCAAATGCCGTCCCATTTGGCGGCTGCCATATTGGCTTCAATTTTAGCGCTGAAAAGTAAGAGGAAATAGCTATAAAGAAGCAAAGATACACAAGTGAATGGCTATTAAACATAAGTGAATTCGGTCACTATGAAACCTTGATTTGCGAGTGTAGTTTACTTGCACCGCAGTTTCCCAAAGAAAAATGAAATGTCATTTTATAATCCCACTACTCTGGGTAGAATCCTTTGCCATAACAAAGATGAATTATATCTCCTCCTTCAATATGGTATTAAGTGAAGCGCAGCTGTTGTGAAAAATGGTACATTGGCCAGACTGGTAGGAGTTTCTACACAATAGTAAAAAAACAAGAAAGATCCTGGAAAACCGATGACGAAACGTCGCTGCTGGCAAAACATCTGCTACAACTTGGTGAGCGTTGTACTTAGCCATTCTTGTTAATTCAGTTCCAAGATTCTCCACCTGGGAAAAAAGAGTATAAGAATGGACACTGTCCTACGATTTGAAATTGTACAATGTAACGTAAATGTTCCATAAATGAACCACTGTTTTTAAACCCTCCCCTTCTCCTCCCCTTGATATTCCCTTCCCTAAAGCAAACGGTCGTACTCCTACTTAACCTTCTTCTGTCGACTCCACCCTACGCGCGCTTCCTTTCCACCCTCAATCTTTTGTTCCACTTTCCTTTCTGATCGACTCTACGTCGGTAATCCCTTCTAAGAATCTAGTGTCCTTCCTCATCTTTCTGTCTATGATCACAATCCCTTTCCCTCTTGACCCTCACTATGCTGACCAACCCTTCCGCGGACTTCCCAATTTTTATCTTTTCCTACCTCCTTATACCGGCTACCTGCTACCTTTCCCTTTCTATTTGTTGTGTCTTTTGTTTTGCGTGCGCATTTTGTTTCTTTCATATCGACAGTCATATGTAGCGCACGCCTTCCTATTCCAGAGAGCAGTTGAATACACACATTAGAACAGGTTGGTTGTCAAGTCAATTTGAACACCTAGAACCCACTGATGGTTAAGGAAACTAAACATTGGCGACGAGGTGGTGAGGTGGTGCCGTGTACAAGTTCGCGTATAAATCAAGGTGCTCCTTTTATCGGTTGTTTCGAACCCACACCGCGATTGTAGTGTGGTGCCTTGAAGTTTTATAATGGGAGACACTTTTGGTGTATTTGATCCCCGTGCTGAAGATGTAGATTCCTACCTGGATCGTTTTGCGCATTTTCTCGTAACAAAAACTGTTGTGGATCCTCCAACCACGAGCGAAAGAGCCGCTGCCAGGGCAGAATATAACCGACAGGTGGCTACTATTAATTCCAGCAAGAAATCGTGGCTGTTCCGCGTGATTGGCCCGACAGTGTATCAAACTCTGCGTGATTTGACTTTCCCTGATTTGCCAAACCAGAAGACGTACGACGAACTTGTCGCCTTATGTAAGGCTCATTTTGCGCTGACCAGGAATAAGTTCAGTCAAAGAGATGCCTTCCCTAAGCGGAAGTAACAGCCGAACGAATCCTTAGAACACTGTGCCCTCTCTCTCTCTCCACTCTATCATGGTACTGTGAGTATAGAATGTTTTTGGACCAAGCTTTACAGTCCCAATTTTTGAATAATATGAGATCGGCAGCTATCAAGGACAAGATAATTGGGGGTGCAACGAACTTTAATGCATTAACCCAAGATGCCTGCCGTTATGAAGAGGAAATGAACACTGTTAATAACAACATAACCATAACTAATCCATCTGTTAATTATGTTTTTAAGAAGAGTTTTCCCAAGAAGAAGGGTGGACAGAAGTCGTTCAGCCAGAGGACAAGGAGCCAGCAGCAGCAGCAACATGCCTCTCAGCCGCAATATATACCGGTAAAGCAGCAATTCCAACAAGATATGTCCAAGATCCGTTGTTATAATTGCAATGCTTATAGCCATTACTCACGCCACTGCCCCAAGCCAAGGAGAAATAGCAAGAAGCAGGTGAACCAAGTAACTCCAGAAACATCAAATTAGGTGGAACAACTCACACATGCATTTGATTTGAAGGTGAATCAAGGTAATTTTGTGCCGCAAGAGGATTCTGTTTATGTGACCGTCTTAATCGAGGGTATTCCAGTAAAAATGGAGCTGGATACCGGTGCTCGTCATTCTCTAATTGGTCGCTCATTGTATGAACGCCATTTTTCCAAACCTCTCCGTCCTGTCGATCCATTATTTAGTAGTACAGGTCACCCACTCAAGCTTTTTGGCATGATGGTTGTTGAGGTAAGATTTGAGAATCAAGTAGCTGTCTTACCTTTGGTAGTTGTGGATGGTGAATTCCCACCACTGTTTGGACGACCTTGGGCTGGGTATGTTCAATTACCTTTCACAAAGTTGCTGCCCATCAAATATCCTGTTAACATTGTGCAGAATATTGAACTTTATATGAATATGTTGAAAAATAAGTATCCAGCTGTCTTCAGTCAGAGCCCAGGGAGAATTGAGGTGATTGAAGTGTCGCTGAGATTGAAGAAAAATGCTGTTCCAGTCTTCTACTCGCCTAGAGCTGTGCCCATACCTCTGCGAGAGTCAACGTTCCAAGCCCTCCAGAAGATGGAAGCCGCTGGTTACATAAAAAATGGTTCACCAGGTCAGTGGGGTACTCCTATAGTAATAGTGCCAAAATCCAACGGTAAGGTCCGTGTCTGTGTCGATTTTAGTGTAGCAGTTAACCCACAGTTGGAAGGGAGGACCAGTACCCTACCAGTAATAGACCACTTATCCACAGTGGATGGTAGTTGGTTTAGCAGTCCTGACCTAGACCAAGCTTTCCTACAGTTAAGCCTATCGGAGGAGTCAAGAGATATACTCACTTTAAGTGCCCCTTGGGTTTGCTATAGAGCGCAAAGCCTGCTAATTGGAGTGAGTTCAGCCCCAGATGACTTTCAGAACGCTTTAGTTCGCATTTTGACTGGCATACCCAATCTGTTTATTTATCTGGACAATGTTTTAGTTTGGGGTAAAACTGAAAGCGAATGCAAGACTATTTTAGAGCTAGTTTTAAATCGTTTCCAGCAGTATAAGGTGAGATTAAACGTGGAGAAATCAGAGTTTGTGGTGCGCTCTGTCAAATGTTTGGGCTGTGCTTTAGATCAACACGAACTACATCCGGATCCGGAGAAGCTGGAAGCACTGAAAAAATCCAAGATACCAACCAATGTAGCAGAATTAAAGGCATTCACCGGATTTTTAAGTTCTACGGGAAGTTTTCAGAGCACCTGTCCTCCATTCTACAACCCTTGTATAAACTTCAAACTAGTAGTGAATGGAAGTGGAGACCGACTGAACAGGAATCATATGACACTGCCATCCGGGAAGTAGGTAATAAAGGTCTGATCCCTAATTCCCTGCAGCTTCCTTTACGCCTAACCTGTGATGCTTCGCCTGTGGGAACCGGAGCTGTAATATCCCACATCACGGATGATGGTCAGGAAAGGCCGATTGCCTTCGCGTCGAAAACATTCTCGTCGGCTGAGCTTAACTATCCCCAGCATGAAAGAGAGGCGGCAGCCCTAATATTTGGAATTAAAAGGTTCCACAAATTCTTGTATGGTAGAGACTTTGAAATTGTGACTGACAACAAAGCGCTAGTGGCAATTTTTGGATCAAGAGTACGCCAGTGCCCTCCAGCTGCAGATCGACTTCTGCGCTGGGGACTTTTCTTGTCCGCTTACCATTTTTCTATTCGCCACAAGAAAGGGGACCTTATCCCTCATGCTGATTATTTGAGTCGCCTCCCAATGCCATACTCAACTCCTGTGGAATCCATATCAATTTAGTGCCTAGCATTGATATAAGTTTGATGTCTGGTCAACAGATAGCGGCAGAAACGCAGAAAGACCCCGAGTTGAAACAAGTACTGTGGCATGGACACCATGGATGGCCAGATGACTGTGAATCTACGCTAACACCATATCGCCGCAAGCATTTGGAGCTGTCATCAGAAAGCGGTTGCATCCTTTGGGGTTCCCGCGTACTGGTACCCTCGGTCCTACGCCCTCAAGTGTTGAAGGTACTCTATGAGCTACACCCTGTTATCAACCGAATGAAAGCTCTTGCATGAAGTTACATCTGGTGGCCCTCGATGGATCAACAGATAGAGCAGCTCGTAACGGAATGTGGTGTCTGCCAAGCACTTCATCTTTCAACCCCAGCAGAACAACTAGTGCCATGGGCATGGCCCACTCGCCGCTGGCAAAGAATTTTTTTGGACTTTACCCAGTTTCAGACGACAGAGTTGTTCATTTTGGTCAATCAGCATCCCAAATGGTCAGAAGTAAGAATTGTAAAAGGGACTACAGCATAAGAGACGTGCGCCGTCCTTCGCTCGCTCTTCGCAACATGGGGTTTCCCTGAGGAATTGGTGAGTGACAACGGCCCACCATTTAGCTCACATGCCTTCGCCGATTTTCTGCGCCGCAATGGGGTAATACATTCGAAATCGCCTGTCTACCATCCGCAATCGAACGGCCAAGCTGAGAGAGATATCCGCACCGTCTCTGAATCTCTCCGTAAGCAACTACTGGATGAGGAAACCCAAAATCGTCCACTACAACATAAAATAGACTACTGGTTATTCCAATACCGGAACATGCCTCATTCTGTTACAAAAGTGACACCAGCAGAATTGTTCCTGGGGCGTAAGATGAGAACGCCCCTCTCCTTGCTCCATCCGGGGCAGACCTTCAAACAACAAATGAGAAATTCACAAGAAAGGGTAGCAGCCGAACACCGTGCCAAGCTCTCCGCTTATTCACCAGGTGACCTTGTTTGGGTTCGGTCCATCACGCACAAGGTGGTCAAGTGGGTACCCGGTATCATAGAACAGGTGGTCTCCAGTGTGTCATACCAGGTACTAGTGTATGGACACCTGAGACACACCTCCAGTTCCCATCTCCGCAAGCGGTCGCCAGGGGCCCGGTCGGTCGACGCGGAGGTATCAACCGACACCGAGTCACCACCACCGCTAAGGCCCTTACCGGTGGTGCCTCCCGAGTCAGATCCTGTTCCCGAGATGTCCGTACCAGAGACCAAGGTTCCGGAGACGCCAGATGCCAGAGACATCCAGGTGCCATCGCCCCTACCTGTCCAGGTGCCAGCCCAAGCACCTGTCCAGGTGTCCCCTAGCCACGAGTCCCCTGTCTGTCCGAGCCGAGAGGGTCCGGCCACTCGCAGATCAGGACGTGCCGTGAGATTGCCCAAGTATCTCTCGGACTATGCTCTGTCCAAGTGATCCTCAGTGATGAACTTCAGACACTTTAAGATTACTCATTAATATTAATTTCAGTGATGAACTTCAGAGACTTGAATTTTGCTCATTAATATCAATTTCATTTAATTTTGATGATTATTTATTGCAGTTTTCTTGTTAAAGTCTGTCTTCCAAAGTTTAATTAAGTTGATCGATTCTTTCAATTTAAGTGTGGGAGAATGTTATGTCTTTTGTTTTGCGTGCGCATTTTGTTTCATTCATATCGACTGTCATATGTAGCGCACGCCTTCCTATTCCAGAGAGCAGTTGAATACACACATTAGAACAGGTTGGTTGTCAAGTCAATTTCACCACCTAGAACCCACTGATGGTGAAGGAAACTTAACACTAATGACCTCGTTTGCTTATCTTTTTCTGCTCCCACGTCCTTCTCTCCTTACCTAGTTTTCATCCCTTATTTTCCGTCTCCCGTTGTTTCCCACGTTTCCTTGTTCTCTCCTTGTTTCCGATGTTCTTGGTTTTCCCGGCATATCCTTCCACATCTCTCTCCCCCGACCTTCTTCCCTATACCCACCCCTTGACTGAACCATATATATGTGATGTCTACTTTTCTCAATGTGTAGAAGCTCTTGGTGACTCTTTGTGTTGAAACGCATACTATTAAAGCATGTGGAAAAGTGCGACAGTTGTTATCATTATATCTAGGCAGCAGTCGATTCCACAATGAATGTGCATGAGCTTGCGCTTGATCCAATCATGGAAAATAGTGGCAGAAATAAGTTGTGGACCAAGGTAGAAACCCTATCATAAATCGATGGAGTGTAAGGATTGCCAATATTGTGGAATGTGACAAATAAGAGCTATAAAAATCGTGTGAAAAAGAGTAGTGTTCAAAAACATTGCCAGCGATTTTTCAAAGTAGGCAGAGAAGATTCAGCGGAAATTGTACCATCTCCGTTACCAGTTCAACGATGAGCTCCGAAAAATACAAGAGAAAATGTCCGGATCTGGAACAGGAGATGGAGGTGGTGGCATGTGAGAATTTTTGTCAGGCTGAAGTTCGTCGCTGGATCCTCGACGGCCTGTGAAGAAACATTGAGTAGGTGGGAAGTGGAGGAAATTGTTCCACAAAAATCTTATTTAAGTAATTTTGCTTTATATCCCTTTTTTGTCTCTTCCTCTAAATTCGAACAATAACATGTAGGAAGATATATCGTGTACATAGAAATGGTTTAATTATTTCTGAGGTGAACTTCACTCGTGAAATAAAAAACTATGCATAATTGAGATTTAAAAAAGTACTCGAAGAAAATCAACCTATGTAGTTTGGCGAGAGTCCACTGACACGTTTGTTTATCAAAATTAGGATAAAATATCATACTGAAAGAAGATAATTCCCACCATTGGACCTGAATCACGTGTAGCGATATTAAATAAGGTCAAGGGTTATTTCGCTCTTTATTATGCTAAAGATGATTAGCAGAATTAAGTGTGGAAAGAAAGCGAAGTGTCAGCCAGTGTTGCCTCAGGTTAAATCGCTGTCTGCATATTCGTAGCAGTCTTCGCTATTGCACGCGATACCTTGTCAAGAAGATGGTTGAAATCCTCTGTGCACATCCGAAGACTGTTTTTACACGCCTTTCCATCTTTTTCAGTCCGCTTCCAAATCAATGTTTCGGAGGTACCGATGTCACTTTTATTTAACAGCCCCTCACTTGTGGCTATTCGTTTCTTTTTTAGCTGTTCCTCTTTCTTTAAGTGAGAAAATTGACGCCACTACAGCAGTCGCCAAACGAGAGGGAGTACATGTGATGTCTCTTTTTCCTAAAGAACACGTGTTCATAGATGTTTGTGGATATAAAAACAATTTAACCATATTTCTACGTTTTGCGATGTTGAAGCGAATCTGTAGCCGTGCTCTTCGAACCTAGCGCGCCCCTGACATCCCCGGCTGCCGCGACTCTCCGACACAAATTCCGGACTGCCGGAAATTCGTAGAGCGGTGTCGAAGAGTCGCGACCGGTTGGATCGTGTGAATCTACCTCGCAAGATGGGACGACGGACGTAGGCCGTGAGCGTGACCTCCTAAGCATGTATCGGGAACTGTCGGGAACTACATCGGACTGAAACTTGAGAGTCCCTCCCACCCCTTCCAAGTCTTCCTCTCTCCTTCCACAGCGGAACCCGACACCACCGCAGTTGCGGGCTTCGGTCATGGAGCTGGCGAATTTTTCTTCGAAAACAAGAGTATCAAGTTGCAATTTATAAGTGTTATCTTACACACCTCACCTTTCAGTCGCTTCCAAAGGGATATTCTCCATGGAATATTAGGTTGCTTGGAAAGTCATCTTGGTTGTATCCCCATGTAACGAAAATTATCCATTTCCCCATGCTATTATTCTTCCCTTATTGCACGTACCCTACCGTTTGAGAAGCTAAATAATTTGCTTTTTGCAATTATTAATTCTTTTTCCTTGTTCACGACCCATTTATTTATCTTTTGGTTATTATTCAATTAGCTTCACTCTCGCTATCGACTTTCCCGTAGAAAATGCAGTCGTCGACATAGAATTCGTCGGCAGAGAGTTCGTTTCCAAGATGAGCTTACTGAGATTTACCCCATAAGAAGGTCTCTCTCCATAATATCATCCATTTTTTAGTTTCCCAATCTTTTCTTTTAGTTTATCGTAAGGCACGTTGCCGAAGGTCTTGGACTAGCACAACCGTATGTACTTCTTGAACCCTATATAACCATAATGAAAAGTAAAGAAAACTTTGTAATTCCACATAACTATTTATTGTACGACCTAGGTTTCGACGTGGCACGTCATCATCTGGTACAATTTGTATAGAAGGTGGAGAATATGTAGTCATACACAAAAACTAGTTCAAAACCAAAATTCCCAATAACACAACGGTCTGAGGTGTGGGTCAAGGGGTGGAATTCCCAGGGGCGGAGTTTGGCCAAGAAGGTGGGGAATGGGTTTAAGAGCATAGAGTCAAGGATGAAGGAGAGGATTAGGAATTTCTATGCTTACATTGTCACAAACAAAAAAAGGGGGGGAAAGGAAGCGGCGCACAGTGGGACGAAAGCGAAAAAAGCTGGCCAAAACCTCAAAAGTCTTTTTTTTGAGTCCGGAAGTTGAAGCTTTGCACAATTATTGCCAACAGATTGGTGCATATGATGACGCATTCAATTTTTCATAGGTAAATTGCGCTAACAAAATAAATGACCTCAAAGTTGAACAAATTTTGCATAAATCGCCCGTATTAAATTTATTCCAAAAATCGCCGTATTCAAGATAATGGTGAACCTTTTCTAGCAAAGTTATATATTTAAAACTTATCAGCAATGTAAAACAGTTCTTTCTCTTTAATTATCATCTACTTTCATGGCTAAATTGTTGTATTTTTCAGAGATACGTTACAAATTGGCGGACCCTGGTTTTCGTCAATTTTTTGTCTTTATGTAGTAATATAAAAAAATGTACATCTATGTACATTGAGATATTTACATGACAATTACAGCAAAGCTTTAAGAGTTTAAATCCGAAGAAATCATCTGCGACCGTTTGCGACGCCGAAAATAAAATTGAGTTTTCGATCGTGCGGCCCTGCGCGCTGGCTATGGGGACGTCGTTCTTGAAAGGTGTTGGAAAGGGCAAACACTGAACCTTTTTTATCAAAGTTATGTAATAAAAGCTGAAGCTTATTAGTAAAATAATTCCTTTTAATTTATTATAACCTATTTTCATGACTACACTGTAATATTTGTCGTCCATACATAACAAAATGGCGGACCCTGGTTTTCGTCAAAGTTTGTCTTTATGTGGTTATAGGTAAGAGGTAATGTTAAATAATGTAGATGCTATACAATGTCATTGTTGATACAAACGAATTAATTTACTTAGGTTGGCAATGTTTTGACTGAGAGTGGAAGTATGACATGTTACGTCTGCGGTGCCAAGATCTCCGAAATGATGAAAACTTCAAGAGATTAGAGAATGACTAGTGAATAGAGCCAATTTAGCGTTTGGAATTTCTACATTACACTGTTACATTAGATTTTTTGAATGTCTTCTACATGTTTCATATCGAATGGATTTTACACAATGGCAGGTAGGTGAGGAACATACAATGCTAAATTTGTTTTACTTCATGAAGACGACGAACTTAATACGATAATCTCATTGAAGCCCGTGGAGAGCAAAAAAAACAACTAAGAGACAAAAAAGTTATTTTGCAAAAGGTATTTGAAGAAAAGATGGGCTTGGTTGTAGATGTGACGAAGCAAGGATCTGGAACTACAAATGACGGAAATACTGCTCGAAAATTCTTTGAAGATCCAACATTGGCATCTGAAATCACAGGTACTAGCCTCTAAATGAATTTTAGATGGAATAAGCAGATGATTTTTTTTAAACTTTACTGTTGTTCCTGGCAGCGGCTGTGTTTTCCCCTGACATCATTCATATAAAGTCCTATGGATTAAATTTCAGGAATCAACTAAGACCTAATAAAGAGGTTTTCGACGATATTGAAGGCAGTTTCAAGTGGCCTACCAATTAATGAAGGAAAATTTAATAATTATTGTTGGGAAACTGCTGAAATGTACGTGAAGCTATATCCGTGGTTTTACATGCCTCCCACAGTACACAAGGTACTAATACACGGAGTAGAAATAGTAAAGGAGGTGATTCTTCCCATGGGCCAATTATCAGAAGAGGCTATAGAGTCACGGAACAAGGATGCCAGAAAATATAGAGAAATCTTCAGCAGAAAGGTTGGCAGCCATCGAGGACTTATTCCGCACAATCCTCCTAACCTCGGACCCATTGATTTCCAACTCCAGAAAATTATTGACAAAGAAGACCAAGAGCATGACAATGAAAGTGAGGAGTTTACTCATACTAAAAGAAGCCGAGCAGGAAATGTTGGATTCTGGAAGCGAAGA
This sequence comes from Ceriagrion tenellum, assembly GCA_963169105.1. Lineage (NCBI taxonomy): Eukaryota > Metazoa > Arthropoda > Insecta > Odonata > Coenagrionidae > Ceriagrion > Ceriagrion tenellum. The sequence goes on from OY720643.1 coordinate 120,453,477, forward strand.
GGAAAATTCTTCATCTAATTCCGAGTAAAACAGTTGTTATTACACGAGGTATGTTCAAGTGCTATCCAGGTATTTAGTAATGACATATAATTAATAAGTCAATAATAAGAAAAAAGATTAAACTAATTATACGGCCTATTAAGTCGATATGACTTATTATATCCATAACGAAGGTTATAGAGCAGTTTCGCCTTCCAATATACACAGTCACAGCATTCTCCGTAGCCAGCGGGCAGCTCCGTACTGGGGCCCGCGATCGAAAAATGGACTTTATTTTCGTTATCGCGGACGGTCGCAGATGATCTCTTTGGACTCACACTTTGAAAGCTTTGCTTCAATTGTGGTGTGAATATCTCAGTGTCAGTCGATGTCCATTTTTTTATATAACCACATAAAGGCAAAACTTTGACGAAAACCAGGGTCCGCCATTTTGTTATGTATGGACGACAAATATTACAGTGTAGTCATGAAAATAGGTTATAATAAATTAAAAGGAGTTATTTTACTAATAAGCTTCAGCTTTTATTACATAACTTTGATAAAAAAGGTTCAGTGTTTGCCCTTTCCAACACCTTTCAAGAACGACGTCCCCGTAGCCAGCGCGCAGGGCCGCACGATCGAAAACTCAATTTTATTTTCGGCGTCGCAAACGGTCGCAGATGATTTCTTCGGATTTAAACTCTTAAAGCTTTGCTGTAATTGACATGTAAATATCTCAATGTACATAGATGTACATTTTTTTATATTACTACATAAAGACAAAAAATTGACGAAAACCAGGGTCCGCCAATTTGTAACGTATCTCTGAAAAATACAACAATTTAGCCATGAAAGTAGATGATAATTAAAGAGAAAGAACTGTTTTACATTGCTGATAAGTTTTAAATATATAACTTTGCTAGAAAAGGTTCACCATTATCTTGAATACGGCGATTTTTGGAATAAATTTAATACGGGCGATTTATGCAAAATTTGTTCAACTTTGAGGTCATTTATTTTGTTAGCGCAATTTACCTATGAAAAATTGAATGCGTCATCATATGCACCAATCTGTTGGCAATAATTGTGCAAAGCGTCAACTTCCGGACTCAAAAAAAAGACTTTTGAGGTTTTGGCCAGCTTTTTTCGCTTTCGTCCCACTGTGCGGCGGTGACGCGTGGGTCGGGTGGAAGGGAAGAGGGGGAATTCCAGTGCGTCCGTGAACACATAGTAATCTGAGGTAGTAGGGGAGGTAAGGTAGGAAAAGGGTTGGCCTCCTTTAGGTGTGGAAGGAAGGAAGGTATAGAAGGGGGGAGTGGGAAGGATACAAAATTTCATTTACAATGTTTTCCTTATTTTTGACACTTCTTAAAATCTCAAATTGCTCTAATGCGTCAAGTCTTAGTCCCTTCTTCTTTATGTATAGGATCTCTGGCACAAAGTCACTAAGATGATTCTCATCCGGCAGATGTTTGGCGAAGAGAGACGCCGGGACCTTATTTTTGACGCAATATCGGTGTTCTTTAATCCTCTCTTTAAACTTGCGTCCAGTCTGAAGTCACGCCCGAGACAACGACCTATATAACCAATTGTATATTTTCTGACAGAATTGCTGAGTTTCGTAGGATTACCTCTTGAGTAAGGCATGTTGGGTTTTAAACAGCCAATTATTATCGTCCCACGCAAATCAATAGCAATAACTTTTTCCAGAAATTAACAGGTTACAGATGTTTGTTGATAGATCGCTAGTTCTCAACAAGTGATTTCTTCCCACCTTTGAGGACGGGAATATTATGTACTTTCTTCAAATCACATGGAATGTCAGGGATATTTAAGGTCAAGCTTAATACGGCTCAGATGTATTGTTAATGGCCTTTAATCCAAATTAAACAGCATCACTTGGGATGTCTTCCCGACAAAAGAACTTCGTCAGTGGCACCGGCGATTATTGTTTTTGTGTTGATATTCTGTTAAGGCGCCAAACTGTGATGGGCATTTTAAATTTCTCAGTGGTAAATAGCAAGCACTTTTTAAAACGTGGATATATTGCAAGGATTCGATCACAACACTCGGCCGCGGCTTTTTCTGTCCCAATTGTATCGATAGGCTATCAAACAATTCGTCAGTACACATTGTTCCATTCATCAGCGCTCAAGTTTGGAGGTAAGTTCCAATGTTCTCCAACTTCAACCCGTGGAATGGAAACTATTCTACCAGCACTCTTATTTATTATCTAACTTCACACGAATATTTCTGCAAAAGTTAATTAAAGAAAAAGCCTTAAATGATCATTTATTGTAGTAAGTACATAACCGGCGTAGATATAATGCATTGATCTCAATGTTGCACGAGTAGCTACCAAGTACGCATCCCGTGGTTAATAAAAACTGCTCGTATCTGAAAAGGCAATGTTATTCAGCTCAAACTAGGGCGCAAATATCTATTAAAAAATGAAGTGGCCGCACAGTGGTAAGGAAGGAGGAAGTCGGGAAGCAATGGAATTCATTAGAGAAATTATTAGGCAGAGGTTATATTTTATCGGTAGAAGGCAGAAGGCGGACATGAGAATTGAGCGTGGAGTGCTGCAGCAATCTTGTCTTAGGAATCAATTTTGGTAAATGCTGATAAAATTGACCAATTATATTGATTGACTAATGATTTCTACAGCTGAAAGTAGGCTATTTTCCGTAACTTTTTTTACACACAAAAACGGACAGAAGTGTATAATTTTGAAGTAAACTCCGGCTCACGTAAATCCATTCATCTACTTACCCTAGGATCTATTATTTCCGGCAGAAGAATTTCTTTATAAATAAACTTAGCTTAGGCTCCATTTTTTTGACCAAAAGTCACCATCCCCTAAAATCCTGTTAATTCTGCAATTATCCTTAGTCCATACCACAAAGTCGCAGAATGGGGCGCCGGTAACATGTAGCTGGCCATCATTTTGGTAGTAATAATTGCGGTTTGTTTTTAATTGCAGACTTTCATCAAGACAAAACTACTAAATTTTGTTCGCTGATTCTTCCAACGCCAACTGTTCTGCAGAATTAGGGCATTTTACCTCCATAATGTCCCCATCATCAGCGATGCCATCCAAAGAAGCGGCAAAGAAACATTGCTTGAGGTCAATGAACAGCCCTAAAGGAGTGACCTTACGCCCAGAGATTTCCTCGCACTGCCTTATCGTTGTTTTCGTGAAGTTGCCCCTATTGCGTTGCTTCATTCTGAAACTTACGGTCGTACAGAAGCCGTCTCAGCATTTTGCAGATTATTCCAAAGTTGGATGAAGTCAATCGATTAATTTATTCCCCCCACCATCTTTCCTTCTCAGATTGGCCCTTAGTGTCCAGTTGATCTCTAGAAGCTGTTGTCACTTTTAATTTGTCCATGAATTCTTCTACTTTTTTATCATATTCTACGCCATCCATGTCTAATTTTTGGCACATTACACCGTAACCAGCCCCATCACTTGTTTTTGTCTTCTTCTTTCGTTGTTTTAGGTCTTGCTTGGCGAGGAATCACTTCACTGCATTTATACGTTTCAGCCTTTCGTGACTAGTGAATTTGACAGGCTTGTGGGGACTTCTGCCTGTGAGCGTTTCCCAAGTTGAATATCTCCACACAGGCCCCAGTTGGCAGGGGGGTCATTCTGTAACTCCGAACCGATCGGTACGGGAGGCTTTTCGTCGGGTGCGACGTCACACCGACTACCGTGGTATTCTGTATGAAACCGATCGGTGAGCCGAAGGGCTTCCGTCGGGAGATTGTACCGACACGTAGAAGCTGTCGGTACCGAGGGGGATCAGTCGGTTTGCTCGAGAGACACCGTAACAAATGGACAACGTATTTAGATTTTTGTCTGAAATAGGTTTATTTGAGGCTTGTAATAGCGATATACTTTATTCACAGGATTAATAGAGACATTGCATGTAATGCAAAAGTTGAAGTTATGATAATAAAAGTGACGGCCTGAAAGAAAAATCCGAAAACAACTGGAATTCCGATGTGTAGCATTGTATTGATCGCTTGGCTCCTCAAAATGTTTTACTATTTGGCGCTATCAAGTACATTTACAGGCCAATATTTTGCCTATGATGCATGTTGGATTACCTTAATTATAGTATGTCCAATTAATTCCAGAAAATACTCCGCGACAATTGTCAGTAATTATTGCGCATAATGTATATTCTCAAATTTGAAATTTTACTCATATGATCTAATTTTGTTCATTCAGCCACGCAGGAAACCTACTTATTAACACTACAGTAATTTATTATTTGAGAAATAGGCTACATCGTGCCGCTGTGAGATATGTGCTTTTATTGACTTTTTTGCGCTTCAGTCCCAGTTTTCACAACAAAACAAAATACTTTGAAGCACCTTTTAAACTGAACTATCAATTATCACTATGCCTCAATTAAATTTGGATTATTACATAAATACTGCCAATAGTGTAACATATTCGAACGACAAATTTTCCACTTAAACCACGCGAAACGTTCCTGCACGGCGTAATATGCTAATAACTAGGAATTAGGTTGTTACGGAGTAGCGACCGAGAAGCAAGCTTCAGCGAAACTTTCAGGGCCCCTGACATTAATTAATATATGTGTACTGACAATGACATACATGCAACAACAGCAAAGCAAGGAAGTGTTCAACGACATACTTAGCGGCACCTCCACTTCATTTCCTCTCATCATAGTTTTTCTCTACTACTCATTCAAGTCATTTTTACATTCACAATCGTTCCACGAAGACGCTAAATGAATGTTTCATGGCACGAGCGCGCAGCATTACCATTGCTATACACACGAATAAAGCAAATAAATGCGAACATTTCATAAGCACCCCACAAATACTCTATATTCATGATGATACTGTACAATTAGTTTCAACAATTAATTCGAACCATCTTCCGAAGGTTTGCACTCCAAACGAGGCCACTTCTGCGGCTAAAAAGACCGAATATAATCAACGCGATAAACTGTCTGCTTTCCATCACACGTGTTTATTTGCACATACAAATAATAAATAAATTGGTATAATTGTCTAATCATATTTCTACATACATAAATCACAACACATTAGTTCTCGTTGTGAATGCTATTCCTTGTAATTGAAATATAATAGGTCCCGTGATTTTAGCCCAAGATAATCTATCCCCTCCGAATCAGTCACCTAATACGGTTTTTGTCGTAACGCCGCCTTAAGTGACAATAGTAACAATATATAACGTAAATGCGGTGGTATCATGTTGTATCTAAATCTTAAGTGACAATAGTAACAATATATAACGTAAATGCGGTGGTATCAGGTTGTATCTAAATGTTGGTAGCACTGCTTTTCCTGGGATAAAATTTCGGGGCCAAAGTAACGGAAGTCACTTCATGTTCATAAATAACATACTTGCAATGTACTTGAAATATGGAGCACTTTTTTATTGCACAAATATACATTGTCACGCAATCAATTCACAGAACTTTATTATCCTCCTCCTTTCGACATTACTGTGTGTGAATGACTTTACTTTCGACATTACTGAGTCTGTGTATTATAATATTTGTCACTAGATGTTGTTTTGGTTGATACCCATGGATACCCACGAGAGCACTAGGCGGCTTCATTTAGTCATTTGTTTGTTCTATCGTGTCTCTCGTCTCCATTGGTTGAAATGGGCCATGTGACCCTCAGCTTCGGCAACACTCGGAAAATTGGGAGGGAGGGGTATCTTGAGAGGGAGGAGTTATCAAACCGACTGGAACAGCGCCCGACTTGCTTACGGAATCGCCCGAGAAAGCTCCGTCGGTAAGGGAACCCCGAAGAGGACTCTGTCGGTACGGTATTCATGCCGTCGGTAGGCTACCGATCGGTACGGAACCGACGAAATACAGAATGACCCCCCAGAGCTAGCAGAACAAAACATGCACGTTAGTTATTATTGAATTATCTAACATTATGGAGCCGCGTCAACATGCATTAAAGTTAGCGCTAACTTCAAGCAAGAACATCCAGTGACCTATAGGAATAGTAATTTTTTAACAACTAAAATGATTGATTTTCCGACTTTGTATTTAGGACTCGCCAATGCAATACTGATAGAAAGTCCACAAGGTAGTGCATATCTACAAGACAGTGACCTAGCTCAGCAAAGCAATACCAAAGTACGTAAGTATGGCTTGGATAAGAGAAAGCCTGGGCGTCCGAAGATTATGCCGTATGACCGGGTTTTTGCGCCTCGATGGAGCTGATAAGGTGGTCGCGTCTAGGATGAGGTAGTCCTCCCGTTTGTAGCCAATACCGCCGCCTTAACGGCCCAAGCTACTATATGGGATACGTTCAGAGAGGCCGTGAAGTCAGTTGTCTAGTAGTCCGTGAGAGAAAGACAAGAGGATGCGAAAACAGGAGAGTAGGAATGCCAGCATGCGCCGAGTCAAAGGTGGTGCCGTCAAACGCCAGATGATGCCGGAGTCTACAGTTCCTCTTCCACAGGGTAAAACCATTCTTACACGCCCCTCTAGCTATATCCCATCAAGTCCCGCCAACTTAATACCCTTCCCCTCCCCTCTGGGCCTTCCCCTCATTCCCCTCCAGTGACCACTCATTACCTCCCCTCGAATCTCCGTGAGCGCCTTCACCTGCTTGCTTATTTCGCCGCTAGAGCCGCTCTTGATCGACGCGTTTTCAGTCAGTTCTTACTTTCCTAATAACTTATTTAAAACTCAACGTATTTCCGTTTCATTAATTTTAATCTAATATTGAATATATTATTTACGTCTGCCAGAGACTATGTTTTGTAAAAAGCGAAAAATGAAGCCAAACTTTACAATGTTGAGGTCTTAATTTAAAAAATTTAAAAATTTAACTTCTGAGAAACATAGCTAGCAGTTAACTTAATTAGAATGTGAAATTTGTTTTTTGTGAAGAGAATTCCTCAATCTACAGGGAGTAAGGTCGTTTTCGACGCAATCGTATTTCGCCTTAACGAGACACTGCGGCCAGAGACACTAGTGTCGCGACACAGCTCTCAGAGCCGTCTCAACGGCGACACTCGGTGTCAGACCCATCTCCTACGTCATCATTTGGAAGTGGTCGAGGGTCCAGCAGATGCCATGCTTGAATCACCGAGGCGTAGAATGTATCTAAGACAATGTTTCATCCCCTTCGCGTGGATAATTCTTGATATTTTTGTCGCCTTACGCTTTCGCCAAGGCGTGCTTTGGTTAATTCTTTCCACGGATGGCTATTGGAGCCTATAAACCTTTGAGCTACGCGGAATCTAAAAGAGAGAATTTTACTCTCTAGGTCAACTAAACCCAACCCTCCTGGTTCAATTGGCGCGGATAAAACCTTAGCACTCACCCAGTGTTTTCCTCCATTCCACGCGAGCTTCACCATCTTCCTCGAGATGGGTCTGGGTGGAGTGTAAACCTGTAAAATGTGCCACATCTTAGGCGTAATAAATTGATTGATAGTTAGCACTCGTCCTCGGTATGACATGCTTCCTATCCTCGGTTTCCATTTCACCATGGTGTCGTCTAGCTTCTTTATAAGTTCTTCAATGTTCAACGTATTTTCTTCGTCATCCCAATTATGAAGCAATACGCCAAGCACTTTCAAACTTTTGTCTGTCCAACTAAAGCCCATGGGCTTATCCTTTCTCCCTCGCTACTGGCCTACCCAGAGACCAACACTTTTCTGTGGATTTAATTTCGCTCCAGAGAGTTCGGCGTAGGTGTTGAAGGCGGATAATATTCCAGGGAAATCTTCCTCTCTACCTACAAAAATATTTATGTCGTCTGCATAACCGGATGCTGTGAGAGGCATAGCGGAGACATCAAACGCTAAGACCCCTGAAATTTTATTCCTTACCATGGCAAGTAAGGATTCCGACGATAAAGCAAATAACTGCCCTGAGAGAGGACATCCTTGTCTGATTCCTCGCTTAAATAAAATTAGCGTGATGAGCACATTACATACCATCACTATAGGCCCCTAGCGCCGTTATATAAGGTTGTTAAATAGTTGATAAACATATTGCTGATGCTGTGATGATGTGAGAGGCATAGCGGAGACATCAAACGCTAAGACCCCTGAAATTTTATTCCTTACCATGGCAAGTAAGGATTCCGACGATAAAGCAAATAACTGCCCTGAGAGAGGACATCCTTGTCTGATTCCTCGCTTAAATAAAATTAGCGTGATGAGCACATTACATACCATCACTATAGGCCCCTAGCGCCGTTATATAAGGTTGTTAAATAGTTGATAAACATATTGCTGATGCTGTGATGATGTGAGAGGCATAGCGGAGACATCAAACGCTAAGACCCCTGAAATTTTATTCCTTACCATGGCAAGTAAGGATTCCGACGATAAAGCAAATAACTGCCCTGAGAGAGGACATCCTTGTCTGATTCCTCGCTTAAATAAAATTAGCGTGATGAGCACATTACATACCATCACTATAGGCCCCTAGCGCCGTTATATAAGGTTGTTAAATAGTTGATAAACATATTGCTGATACCCATTTCTCTAAGGACGATAAGAAGGTACCCTCTATGCATGAAATCGATGGCTTTCGATTGATCTAGGGACATAATAGCAATTGAAACATTATGTAGATTCTTCTCCTTGATGAGATCCCGAATGAGCATAATATTATCAAAAATCGTGCGGCCGGGAAGGCAGTAGCTCTGCTCTTGCGACACTAGCGTCGAAATAACCATAGATAATGTACTAGAAAGTGATTTTGCAATAATCCTGTAGTCTACGTTGGAGAGAGATATTTGTCTCTAGTTTTCGATTGTCAGGGTTCTGGGTTTTAGGTAGAAGGGCGATAACAGATGTTTGACGTCGTGCGTGGAAGACTTCCTCTGCTGAAACTCTCCTGAGCCATCTTTGTGAAGGGCGTCTTAAGCTCGTTCCAGAATTCTGGATAGAATTCAACAGTGAGGCCGTCGATACCAGGAGCCTTTCCACGATTTTGGTTCTTGAGAGCTTCGGTGAACTCCTTTTCACTAAGCGGAGAGTCAAGATAAAGAGCTTCATTCTCGTCCAGTTTCTTTAGCTGGGGCAATAGATCACGGTTGATCGGTGGATGATCGATGGTTTCCCCATAAGTGCTTCTGAAATGCCGAAAAATAATATCAGATAATTATGAAATATCTTGTTCTGTCTTTCCTCCAACTTTAAGCTGAGTAAGAGGCTTCGGCGTGCATCTGCGAGACCATTGCGCAAGTTGCTGTGTTGGTTGGGCGTCATCTACTAACAGCTTTTCCCATCCCATCCTCGTTGCGATCGCCTAAGCCTCTTTGGCGCAAATATCCAATGAAGACTGTTGTCTCTTCGCAAAGCTTTTAATCTTCATATAACGAGCGCAGTGTCGTAGGAGCTCATCTTTCATCATTTCCCATGTGGTGATTGGGTCCTCTTGCAAAGAGCTCTCGGTACATTCGAAGGCTGTGAGCAACTCTCTGGTGTACGAGATGAAATCTCTATCGTGGAGTAAGGAATTGTCAAATCTCCAGTACGGTTGTCTGGTCGATTTATCGGTAATATTCAGGTCAAGGAAAACGGCTTTGTGGTCAGAAAAACAGGGGTGGGCGCTGACGCTGCGTACTTTCGTTGTAAATTTACCAGAGATATGAAACCTATCGAGACGGAAACCAGTTCGATGAGCTTCATTCGTGATGAACGTATAACTTAACTTGACGGATTTTGGAATTCCCAGGCCTCTACTACATCAAAACCCTCACTGAGATTTCGAGGTGCATTTGCAAAACGGGGAAACCTTTCTATCTGATTCCACCTATCTTTAGATGGATTTAAGGTAACATTGAAATCACCATCAGCGACGACACAGGTTTGTGCCCCTCTGGAGAAGTCCATGATCAGCTCAAGGTAATCTTCCAAGGATTTGGTGGCTGTTACGATGGCTATTGCGTTACGGCTATTGCTTGGTCTAAGGGACCATAGAAAGGGATGAGAGCCAGGTAATGAAGGTCATCTTGACGAGAGGAGGAAGAGGAAAGTTGAATGGTAAGGAATTGAATGAAGCAGGATAGATGACATTGGTAGAATTAGCAGTGGCGTTTCACAGATTTCCTTATTCCTATTGCTGTTCCGTTGAATCTGTCTTGTGGGCCATTGAAAAAGAAGTCATAGAAGCGAAAGGGATAGAAGAAAAGGCGGGATTGTCGATATAATAATTTGCAACTGGTGATCTGCGAAATAGCAGGCTGGTGATCATACCACAATCTAAACTATGAATGTGATCATACCAAGGCTAGGCTAGCCAAGACCAGCCTCCTGCACAAGCAATGTGGCTGTCGCTATATCATCATATTTTTCGGGGCGCGTTAATACAATATTTATCGTCACGAGTTGAGTTAACGCTAACGCCACTTATCGATATTCTAAAATTATAGTATCCCGATATTGAATTGTCCATATCGCCCATGCCTAGGGCGGACCCTGTGATGACGTATTGTAGACATTGGTATTTCCGCGTTGTAGCGTAGTGGCGCAGGTGATTGAAATAAATCAGAGTCCTCTGGATTGCATTCTCTACATTACTCCCCCACCTTAACTTCGTAGTTATTAAATCGCAATCCAGAGGACTCGCGTTTAAAATTTATCTTGCCATCTCGCTAGCACTACATGTAACACACTCAACCAGTTCCTATCAAGAGCATGAAGAGTGAATCAGGTTGGTCATGCAAGACTCAAGTGATACTACTTCCGTTTATAATGAAATTCGTCGTGGAAATGTAGAGAATGTGAGAGAGATAATTACTGAACATGGCCTTTCGCACCGACCAGAATGGGAAAATGGATATACCCTACTTCGTGAAGCCCTTGAGCAAAGGCAAGTTGACGTGGCAAAATTACTTATTGCGAATGGATCCAAACTCAACAGCGTAACTAGCCAGATAGAGTCTAGTAGTACTCCACTCCATATCGCTGTAGTAAATTGCGGTTTAGATGTTGTTACGTTGCTTATAGTCAATGGTGCCAATGTAAACGCAAGAAATATGAACGGCGAGACTCCTCTTCATTTAGCAGTCGGAAAGAAAGACGTGGAAGCAGCTGAATTACTTGTTGAACATGGAGCTCATGTTAGTGCCAGAAGTAGTGTGGGTAAAATGCCTGTTCATATTGCTGTCGAGCGTCAATATCTTCAAATTGTTGAGTATCTTATGAAATGTGGGTCTAATGTTGGCTCTGGGTATTTCATATCTGATTGCCTTGAAGGCTACCCCCCTCTGCACTCGGCTGTTATCAAAGGGAGCGAAGAAATTGTAAAATTGCTTCTGAGTGGAGGAGCTGGTGTCAATGATAAGGGAAATGGGGAAACTCCTCTTCACATCGCAGCCGAACATGGGTATTTACGAATAGCTCAGAATCTTATAGATCATGGGGCCAATGTTAACTTTCAGTGTACGTCGAAAACCAATGCAGGCTACTCTCCTTTGCACTTCGCTGTTGAAAAAGGGAATAAAAAAATAGTGAAACTGCTGTTGGGTAGTGGTGCCAATGTCGATGTAAAAGCAAAAGATAATATTTCTCCACTCCATATTGCAGCAGGGAAGGGGTATTCACAAATTTCTGAGTATCTGGTGAGACAGGGGTCCAATATTATCTGCCAGTATAGGTCGAAAGTCAAGCAACAACACACTGCTATGCACTTGACCATTGAAAAAAGGAATAAAGCAATGGTTGAACTACTTTTGGGTAGTGGTGCTAATGTCAATATCAAAGGAAAGTATGGTATAAATCCTCTCCATATTGCATCAGGGAATGGGTATTCACAAATAGCGGAGCTGCTTTTAAAGCATGGAGCAGATTTCAATTCCACCTGTTCCTCCTCATTCTGCGATGGTTTAACTCCTCTTCATTTTGCCCTTATGGAAGGGAGTGATGAAGTTGTAGGCTTACTTCTTAGGTATGGTGCTAGTACTGATACACGAGATAAAACTGGTAAGACGCTATTGCAATTAGCAGTAGAAAAGGGTGATTCAGCAATAGTTGAGCATATTTTGAAACATTGCCCTGATATCAATAACGAAAATAACAGGTACTCTCTGATTACTGCAGTGATGGGTCGTGGGAAAGATTATGTAAAAATTACCAGAAACCTACTTCAATATGGTTTTACAGTCAGCCCTGAGCATGTAAATAATCATGAATTACTTTTCTCTGCTGTTGCCAAAGGATATGTGAAAATTGTAGATTCACTGTTAAAATATGGGGCAGATGTCAATAAGCAATACTGCTATGAACCCAACTCAGGATATATGAATCTTGTAGAATCACTCACAAAATATGAAGGAGATGTCAGTAAGTCATACCTCTTCAAACCTCATTCAGGGTATGTGAGCATTTTAGATTTAGTGTTTCATTACAGAGCAGATGTCAATGAGAAATACCAATGCCTGTCTAATCTGATGAATGATGTTGGTGTCCTTACACCTTTGCATGTTGCTGTGATGAATGAACAGGGAGAAGTTTCCTCACTTTTGCTGAAATTTGGAGCTGATGTCAATGCTCTAGACGGAAGTGGTAAAGCTCCCATATATTATGCTGTTAAGAATGCTGATTTACTAGTTACCAACCTTCTACTTTTTAGCAAAGCAAATTTGAGATTACATCCTGAATTGCTGTTATTAGCAGCTCAGGAGGAAAGCAAAGAGGTCATGGAGGTACTCCTAGAGCATGGTACTGATGTAAACTTTAGCGATGATGAAGGGAGAACAGCATTGCATTGTACTGCATCTAGAGGTGAAATTTATTATGAAGGTGATATTAAAGTAGAAATTGCTAAGTTACTTATAAGAAGAGGAGCCAATGTAAATGCTGCAATGAAATCTGGAACACTTCCAATTCATGCTGCTGCTAGAAATGGAAACGCAAATGTTGTCAGGGCTCTGTTGGAATACAATGTGGATGTAAACTCGAAAGATGAAAAAGGTTTCACATCTCTACATATTGCTGCTAAAGGAGATCATGTAGAAGTTGCCAAGACCCTGCTGAAATTTGGTGCCATAGTTGATTCCACAGATGAATGTGGTATGACAGCACTTCACTTAGCATGTCAGGAAGGCCATGAATCGGTTGTTTTAGCTCTTCTAGATTATGGCTCTGATGTAAATGTTACTTGTAAAAACAATTGTACACCTCTTGATTTAGCCAAAAATGGAGAATCAATATTTGTTGAGGAATATTCTGATGGTGGTTACTCTCCATGTGAGGATATTGTTAATATTCTGGAGAATCATCTTGTTAAGATGGAAACTGCTCATTTAAATGTTAGCAGGAAAAATTTGTCATCAATTAGTAGAAATGGCACAGGAAAATTTCAGAGTGAATGTGAAGATGAATTGGCAAGCATGAGTTGTGTGACTGTTGGTAATTCCAGGATCTCGTGGTATGATATCTTGACAAAAAGTATTCATGATGTAGCATCTCTTTTAGGCAACGAAAATATATTGCAAGACTTAAGACCAGATGACTATGAAACTAAATTCCCAGTGTATGGCAGTTTAATTGGCAGTCATTTGAGAATGGCAGAAAGGAGGAAGAAATTGATAGAGGAAGTTGATGATTACTGCATCTTCATCTTTCCTGGGTTGCCATGGTCATGCACGTGGGAAGTTCTGAGTTATCTAGATGAAAAGGACATTCGAAATTTGATAAATGCCTTTCAACTGACCAAGGGTGGCACTCCCTCAACAAAAACCATGATGGAGTAATTGCTTCAAGTTTATTTTCGTCATCAGAATGGTGAATGACTGTAATATGAACTTGAATTAGCATCGGATGAATATGTTTCCCTCCAAATCAGTGATGGTATTTTGATTTTCTCTGGATGCTATGTTATTTAGAATATTCTTTCATTGAGCCAGAAACATTACTTTTAATGCATATTTCTATAATCGGGCATGTAATGGTGCATGCACCAATGAAGCAGTCCAATGGAGTGACACTTCTTTTTTCCCTCTGGATCAAGCATTTTGCTGCAGTCTTTGCTTAATTTGAGTACTGCTTTAATAATAATTTTTTCAGAGATGAGTTTAAGTTGTTTTTTGCAGGTAGTTATTGCTGTGACAAGTATTTTCCATCATTGGACTAGTATATGTATTTTGATCTTGATTTTGCATAATTGTTTTAGATTTCTTTGTATATACTTTAGACAACTGTAATATTGTACGTGTAGGTAATCATGAGTTCTTATTTTGTGTTTTTTGCTCAAACAAAATCTGTCATTATATTTATGAAATTGATGAAGAGGGACTGTTGTTAATCTGATATCAGCAGCAAAGAATTTTATATTCCTGGACTTTGGTTGAAACAGATTGGAAAAAGTAATAAAAACATGTTATTCCCAAAATACATTCCTATTACTGGCTAAATTAGTTAATCTTCCATAAACACTTGAATCATTATGTGTATCTCTTCCCATTGTGTATCTCTTCAGAGGAGGTTGCCAATTTAATTATAAACCAAGAAAAAATGTTACTTTAAATGTGTGTACTTCAAGGAAATTATCATACGACTGATAGTTTGATAAAAGGATTTATGTTTTATAATTTCGATTTATTTGAATTTTTATTTGATTTTAACAATTTATGTGAGAAATCCTTGTAATAATATTGGCCTGGTTGACTAGGAGATTAAGGTGCCAAACAGAGATCCTCTTCTGTTTAAAAATGTACAGTCTCTAAGGCATCGAATGTCCTGACTGGCAAGGTATTTATTCCTGTGAGTCCAATGTAAGCCAGTTATGAGAGAGCTGTCTCGTTCTGGTTTGTTATTTACCCACTGAAATGAGAATTCTGTAATATATGGTCTTTCTACTGGAAGTTAGACTGTAGGCATTCAGCTAAATGGGAACTGTTATGTGCGTGCTTTGTACATGTAGGTTTTTTTCTGAGATTATGGCAGAAAATATTTCCACTCTCTTTTGCCATTGTTTCTGAGACTTTGCCCATGTAAGCTGTGATTGTGTAACCTACAATGTGTAGGTGGTATGAGTTGATTTTTTTGTGCAAAATAGACATCTAAAACTGGCAGTGCGTTGTGTGACACTGAGCGCCCAAGAGCTTCAGGCAACCAACTCTCCTTTCTTACTGTGTAAGGAATCGTATGGACAATGAATTCCTACTTCTGCCATTGCTGAGAATATAATTTAGGCCATGGCATGACCTCAAGTTGCTGTTGTGAATTTGAGATTCAAATGCTATGATACTTCTTCATCTACACTCCATCATTTGGACATTCTTTTGCCTGCGATATCTTATTGACAATGTTACAACACTTCTATGAATTACCTGACAGACTCTAAAAGGTATGTAAAGCTTTACAAAAATTTTCCTATGGGTTGAGGTTTTCATTTCACTGAAATTCTTTAAAGACAGTTATTTATTACTCCAGGAGCATTTGCATATTATTGAAATGTGATGAATATGATCAACTGCAGTGATGGTTGAACAGCTGCATAGAAATATGAAGTGGAGGTCACATGCTGAAGGTAACACTTTGCTTTTGAATGGTTTACATTTTTATTAGTCTATCTCTCTCTATTTGTGATAATTGATAACTTTCATGGATACTTTGAGTCTCAAGGTCACCTACTTATTAATTTTTTACCATAGGCAAGGAATATGTATATGTTCACAGGATCTGTTTAACATATTATCATATAAATATATGAGGTATAGTATGTGAAATTTTACGCATCACTAGTACTAAGGAAATCACGGCAGCCAGGATATAAGACTCATGTTACTAAACCTGTGGGATAATATCAGGTATCTTTACAATTTATCCCTCCAAACGAGAGGGTAACCAAGTAACCCAATATTGTAATTTATTTAATTTGTTTCATTCCATAATGGGTATAATGATACTGTTAGTAAACCTGAAATTTATGTTAATGACATTTGAGAGATTTTCTTATTGGAAAATACTCATGACATAATAAATGAGTAACGTGTTCACTATGAATTATTCTAGCCTTGTAAATACTATTACAACATAAAGACATACATACCCATCACACTATTTCCCTAAAGGGTTCACAAAACCCATGAATGTAGTTATTTCTGTTAGCCTTAAAAAACTGGCTTTCTTTTAACAATGTCCTCCATTGTGTCCTGTCCTCAAAAACCACTTTTGCTTCCCTTAACCCTTTCGCTGTGGTCAAACTGCAGAGATGTTCCAGTGCCTGTGCGGCGATAAAGTGAACGCTAACCTGTGTCGTCACAGAAAGTAATGCCTCTCGTTGCACCTGCAACTCAATAGTCACTCAAACTCCCGGGATTGGATTAGCACAATGTATAACAATGAACTTGGTGAATGGCATTCGCAGAAAAAGAGAAAGTTCAGTAGTGTGGGTAGGAACAACCACTTGCCAACGGAACATAGGAGCTACGTTCACAGCAGTCAACCGGGCGAACGTAGCTACTACGTTCACAGCAGCGAAAGGGTTAAAGTCATGCATTACTTCAAACATGTTCTCCTGCTCTTAGAGACTCCTAATATCCCTTCTCTCTAAAATCTCCTCCAACACGTTCACCCGTGACTTTAACAGTCAAACTCTTTCTCTCGCATGGTTCGCTCTACAATGAAAACTAGTGCTAAGTTATTTTTATATGTTTTGTAGTCTTATACTGAAAGTGTTCATCAATATTTGGAATTTATTTTACATTCAGAAGAGTGATATTTCATTTGTTTGTGACACACTGGGTTTTGTGTCTATGAGGACATAATTCTGTTCTACTCATCTTTGCATATTTTGCTAAGTGTTGGTGAGGCAATATCATGCTGGTTGTTAAGTCTTTCTTCCCTCCCTAGTTAAGCTCTGTACTATATTTGTATGTATTGTCCTCTCCCTAGCTACATTTTTGCCCATATATTTTGGAGTTCTTAAGAGCTCCACACAACATTTCCATTAAAGTGAAAATGACCAATGATTTTTTCCCAGCTGGTAAGAATTTCCGCTTGTCCTTTGATCTCCTTTGTCTGCACTTTGATTGCTTTTGTTTACCTTTTGTTAACCTTTTGTTTGATCTTGTATTAATGTCTACTGGTGTTCCTCGATGGAAATCTTATTACTTATATCTTTTGTTTCTGTGTGGATATTGATGTGCACATAGTCCTTTTTTAAACCTATGAGATCGGAGACGTGTCCTGAGTTACTCAAAATGTGAGGTGTAAGGTGATGGCGGAACTCTTTGGATATCTCCCTTTAATTTCTCCGTAGGAAACATGCCAGGGTGAGGTTTTGATAAAACAAGACAGCTGCCAAAGGAATGTAAATGAAATGAATATCAACTGTGATTTCTGTTCTGGATCCATAACACAGCTCTCTAAAACAAATACAACTCTCATCCCTTGATTTATCTCCCCATTATTCTCATTCTTACTCCAATTGTCATGATACAGATACAGGGATGAAGGTTTTGCCTCAGTGCACACTCCAGTTAATTTCAATCCACATCTTCTGGTCTACTATTTCCTATTCACTCTATGGGAAAACAGCACTGAGGCCTCCCAGAAATGCATTGCTAGTCAGATACTTGTTGACAGAATAACTGTCCAAGCAAGAATTTGAAAACTTATCAAATGCCTCTCTGATTGCTTATAATATAACCTCCTTGTTTTTGATTCAATTTGGCCATGATTGTGAGTCTTAAAATTAGTTATTGCAGCTAGGAGATGAAACCTATTCCAAGACATAGTGGCAGTCAAAATATAATGCAAAATATGGGATTTGAAGACCACAATTTAGACTTGGAGAAATTAGGTCCATACATTTTTCTTGTTGCACATTGAATGTCATAAAAATATCTAAGCTCTATGAGTGAATTCCCATCAATGTTTGTGTCAGTAGCTGGTTTTCCTCATTGCATTTCTGAAAAAATCTACTTGCCCTCAGATTTATGAATTTTTGCATGATTTTAGATATTAGTGAGAAATGAAGATGTTGAAATGGAATTCAAATGCCAAAATATTCTTTATCAGGTGTTTGTAGGTGTGGATGACTTCTTTTACTGGCCATTAGGGTTCTCTTCTGTTTTGGGATGTGTCTGATGGACTGCATTTTCACCAGCCATATGACTGGTGTAACTATGATTGATCAGACACATACTAACACAAAGGTGAGTCAGAGAGTTGAAAATGTATTCTCAGTTGAATTGGAAAGCCCAGGTGTTTAGCACAAAAACAAATCAAAGCATGAGTTAGTTATGATAGTAATTAGTGTATAAAATAGATCATATACTATGCGAAAACGTTACCCATCGAGCAGAATGACGCAACAATTGCCCTGTTGCTGCCACGAGTGTGTTTTGCTCAGGTCTTCAGAAAGGAGGCACATTAGATGACCTTGTAGAGCACGTTCACAATTTAAGTGGGAGATGTGTGCTGAAGAAATGCATCATAAAACAGACCCAGTTATTTGTTAATTATATTCCAATCAATGCATTGACTTTGAAGCTTTCTTCTTCGCCTCATTCAAAAATAATTAAATTTGAATGACTATTTAAGATTGGATAGATATGTCTATCTGAAAAAAACCGTAATATATGGACGTGTGTACCATTTTTTTAGCAATAAAATGGAACAATTTTCCAACAGGCGTTTCTAACATGGACAACCCATTGAATCAGACATAGTTGAATTGCGTCAAGAAAAATCAAGGATTTACTGTTTATACATCTGAAAGGTTTCATTTCCAATGCACTCTCTTGCACTCCTCTGCTGAATTAAAGAAAGATAGTTTTCTTAACACGTTCGCTGCCTCTGAAATTTTGATGGTTTGCTGCTGGAGCCAAAAATCTAATCATTAAACTTAAAATTTCTACTGCAATAATACAATGACAGTAAAGTTATAATTTTATGTTATTATGTTTTTATTAATTTTTATTGGAAAGGTCAAGCGTTTATCAATATTTGATAAATATTTAATATTTTTAAATTTTTTATGAAAATTGCCATTTTTGTTGTGGTGTCTATTTTATCCACCTTTAAACCGTGCCAAATTATTGAAAGAATAATTTTTGCATTCATACATTGCATTTTGGCAATTGCAACATAAAAATTTTGATTTGATATGTATCAATAGATATATGTGTATTACATTAATTGACATTTACAGATATCTCATACAGAAATGATGTGAAGATATTTTGTAGAGCTACAGAATCCAGGGATGCCACTACACAAAATTATATGATTTTTTTGTATATAGATATGCCACTACAGAAGTTTAGAGGCTACCGCCTACTCTGCATGGTCGCTGCTCATATCCTTCGCACTCCTCCCACCTCACTGAGTGGTTTCATTTCACCCCGGTGGGTGGAGATAGTGGGGTGAAGTCAGAGTTTATTTAACAACATACACCATAAAATAGATATATAGTGCAATAACATTACATAAGTATGATCTTACCTATTGCCATGAGAAATATATTTCAAATTACTTTAAACTAAAAATTATAAGATGACAAGTTTCCAATGGAAAAACTACTCAATCCTATTTAGTAATGCAAAATTTAAAATATGAATTTCAAATAATATGTAGCCCTTTCAATTTCTTACATAGGAAAGTAAATTTTATTCAGTCCTGGAGACATTACAAGTATGTATGGGACACGTTGTGTTTATTAATATGAATTAGTTGAACTTAATTGAAATTGAAATTAGTTTTTATTGCTCTAGGACCGTTCGTCCCCAAAGAACAAAATCATATTGCATCAAATAAAAATCTGATAATAACATAAGTTAATAATTAATAAATATCGTAACAGCATGTTACGTTTACACAAGCAAATTAATTACAATTTATAATATTTATGTCAGTGACATTCAAAAATAACATTCAAAATAAGTATGTAATGTATAAATTATAAGAAAAATTGAGATGCAATTACAACAATTATAGCAATAGAAGAGTAACGAGAAAAACAAAACCATTGTGCACTCGACAAATGACTCATAATGAGTCTGTAAGTAGTGAACAATACATCTTTGAGTAAAACAACTAATGGTGGAAACACTTTTTAGCTCCTCAGTGATTGAATTCCAAAGTTCCGACCCTACCACTTTGAAGGAATTATGGAAGCAGGTGGTCCGATGAGCGGGGTAATAAATGAAATTGACATCTATTCTTGTTGTTATATGGGTTGTTTTGGGCATAGATTTGAAGAAACTAAATAGATATGCAGGCTTTTTAGATGAAATAATACATAAAGGAATATAGTTAGGAAATATTTACGTCGTTGTTTTGTGGTGAGCCATCCGATTTCCTTAAGCTTTGGCGATTTGTGGACATCTTTTCGTAGACCGAAGACAAATCTTACCCAGCAATTTAATAAGCGCTGAAGTTTTAAATCAAGCTCATCTGGGATATCATTGTAAACCAAGCAGCAATAATCAAAATGAAGGAAAATTATGGATGATACTAACAGTTTCCTGGTATCAACAGGCAAAAGCTCCTTGTTCAATTTTAAAGAGTATTTTGATAACTTTATTTGAGATTTCATGAACATGATTTTTCCAGGAAAGGTTGGTTGGCAATGTGACCCCAAGGTTTTTGACACTTGTTGAAAAGGGAACACAAATACTTCCCAGCTTTACATTAGGAATTACATTAAGGTCGAACTTATTTATAAGCTTAGAGGAGCCAATGATTATGGCTTTAGTTTTAGCACAGTTTAAGACTAAATAGTTGTTATTACACCAATCAGATATTGAGGCAATATCTTCATTTATTTTCTCTATGGTATTGCCGAGGTCATGAGGAAGGCTGTGTCCGTAGATTTGCAGGTCATCTGCATAAGCATATATTTACAGTACTTAATGTTTTCAGGGAGATCAAGTAGATAAATAGAGAAAAGCATAGGTCCAAGGAACTTATGTTATAAGAAAACCACAAAGCCCGAAGAATACTGTCAGCATGGTCTTTTGAGGAGTTCTTAACCTATCTTGTATGCTGTGTTCATTGTAGTAGACACGCTGACTATTTTCCAGGTGCACGTAGAGATGAGTGACTGTTGGTCCTCTTTTGTGCGCGGGAAACCCAAAAACGGGCCATGCAGACTCATTACTATTTAAATAGTACGCAGGTTGATAGATGGTCACCTCGTCCCTCCGGTTCTCTTGAGCCATCTTTTGCGTGAATTAAGAGCTTGATTGCTTCACTTGTGTACAAAAATTTATTTGCATTCAATGGCCTAATTGAGTTGCGCTATTCAACGTTGATATGTGCGTTGAGTATCTTAATCAGGATTGGAGAGTTTAGGGTACAAGCCAGCAGTTGGCAAGGTCAAAAGGAGCTTTTCCAGCAGCAGCCATGTTTATTTGACCTATGAATCCTCCGTCTCCCGGACTGTGCCTTTGGTGTAAAGGGTAGCCATAATCATTGGTTTTGGTTACTTAATGAAAAATCTATGGTGATTCTTAGTGAAATAGCCGGTTTTCTTGCACAGATGTCCTTCACTGAGCAAAATTTCCTGTTCTTCTTTCGAGTAAGAAGCATGTAGTGATGTCATTATAATTGCTGCCATCTTAAAACAAATTGAAGTTTTGAAACAGATGGGTCTATATTTGAACCAGATTTACAGCCGGTTAACAGTCTGTAGGTTGGTTTACAATGACATTTGTGTGGTTCTTAGCGTAATCGGAGAAACACCGCAGGGAGGTGACCAACCAACCTAGTTTCTTATTTTTCTTGATATATCCTATTTTCGTATTTCTGTTTTTTTATTTTTTTTCATTTAATGTTTGTAAACACTGATCATTATTGAATGATCTCTCTCAACTCATTTGAAAATAGACTTATTCACTATATATCTACAGCTTTTCCCTCAGGAGTGCTGATAAAAAGGTTGTTGCCGCTCGAATTGCAGGAGCAAGCCACATAAAGTTGGCCATGCATGAAACAGTAACTTTCCAAGTGAAGGCCAGCCACTCAAAGAGTCTGCCCTTGTGACGTATTTCTTGTCATAGAAATCAGATATGTCAAGCCCAGAAACTGGTGAAATGACGCTGGGAAGCTCCCTTTGTGCACTTGGCACCAGAGTGCGAATTAAGCTTCTTGTTGTGGGGGGTAGGGGGGAATTATTTAGGCAATCTGCTTCACGCCAACGTAAAAATAAGTAACATTTCCTCAGTTACGATAGTGAAAGGTCGCGCGAAAGACTGCAATTTAAGGGGATTTGCCACCTTCGGCACAATTTGCTTATTATAAAGAAAATTCAAATTTTAAAATTTTTTATACCTTTCAATATAACTAATTAGATGAACAATGGTAAAAAAAAGTAATAAAATCGATCGACTACTATCTTTTTTATTTTTCGGTACTTAGCGATACATTCAAAGATGCTGAATAACTTTTTTATTTTTCAATCAATTTTTAAAACTTTTGCATTGTTACACTTTAATTGAAGTAATTGAACTTTTATTGTAATGGAAATGATGATTTCTGAAATACAAGTAGATTTATAAATTATATTTTTTTTAAGTTTTACAATTTCCGAGTTAAAAAAAATACAAAAACATCTTTCAGAAGTCAGTTTTACATGTTCAGACATTAGCATGCATAGGAACTTTCTACATGGTTTCCATGTAAGGTGAAATAATTTCATTGTTAAAACTCTTGTAGTTCTCAAGGTGTTCAAAATTAGTGTTGTAAAACCTTGAAAATAATGATTTTTGGGATATGGCATTTAATTTTTTAAATATAAAAACCAGTCTTCTTCTTCACATAATGCTCCTCCTCTGTTGCTCAGATTCCAATTAAATTCCACACATACTCATGAGAATATGTACTATTAGTAAATGTCCGAATTGGAAAGTATCGAAAAATTTCAAAGATGTCATTTTGAAGAAGGCAAATCCCCTTAAACGAATGGTTTGCTTGCATGAGATGATGTCCTTGATGTTTCCCGTCAATGAGGTATGTCTGTAACAGAGTGATGACCCTCCTTTATCCAATCAGCTGCAAACCGTCTTGCTGGAAAATCTTCTAGAACAGGTCCATTTATGGATATAAACATTAGAGATGATAGTGTCTGAATATGCATTCTGTTCCTTAGTTTGATCAGTGTATTGTTCATTATACTGAACCCTCTTTCACAATCTGCTGAAGACACAGACACTACTTTCATTTTGTTAAATAGCTCCTTTATTGAATCACCCAAAAATTCCTGGTTTTTTAGTTCCTTAAACAAACGGAATTCTTGAATGGTTTTTGACACAATCGAACTTTCATCACTTTTGTCATAAATGTCTACCGAATCGCAAAGTGATTTAATTCTATCACCACCAAACAGAAGTTCACCGCAACTTTTAGGCCACCATGCTTGGTTTTATACTTCACAGTCTTCAAAGAAGTAATTAGCACTGGAAAACCTTGCACTCAAATTATCAACTAATCCTTGTAAGAACTGTCGTCCAAAGCCATCAAAAGTCTCCTTGTTTTTATTTGATGGTTGTTTTATATCTTGACCTTGATACTTACCAGTTTTAAAATATTCTGCATTTGCTACTTTAAGGTAAATCCCTTCAGCCTCCTTCATAGCCTGTAAGGAATTGATACACACCCTTATCTCAGATGAAACAGAGATTGCATCTGAATTCTATGATTGAAAATACAGTGATAATTGTTTTAGAATTTCTGAATTCACATCCTCAAGTAGTAGCAACTTCTTCTATCTCTCTGTTTTTTTTGGACTGGCTGAGAAAATTCCATATATAGAGTGTATGAATGATTTAAAATGAAGTGGAACTGACATTGAATTAATAACATCATGCAAAGCAAGTTCAAGCTTGTGGTTTAAGCAGTGAATAACAATCAGGTCTTGGTTATACCTACTCTTCAAGAATGTAACCACGCTTCGGTATGCTCCTTGTAAATTGGCTGCACGATCCGATGCTAATCCAATTAACTGTTTGCATACAATTTCATCTATAACACCATGTTTATGAAAACAAATGGAAATGCTTTCAGCAATAGCCTCGCCAGTCAGAGAAGTTAATTCTATAATATCAAAAAAATAGTTGCATGGTTCACCATCAAGCATACATCGAACGTACAAAATCAATCTTGCTTTATTCGAAGTAGTGGTGCTTTCATCAATAAGCATACTAAATACACAGCCTGATTCAATTAAATGTTGTGCTAATGCCTTTGAAATTTTATTGCTTATAAAATTAATCATGTTAGCACAACTGTGGTCTGAAGGAAGCATTTGTCCAACATCGGTACCATTTAGGTACTGCAATTTACATAAATCTGTGTAAAGTTTTAATGGCTCACCTCTTTTACTAGTTAGGTAAGCTCTACGGAAATTACGTGCGGTCACCTAAATTTTCTCTTCATTTTTATCTTCTCATATTCGAAATTCTGTTGCCAATGCTATTGACAGTTTTTCATTGTCTCTTTCCTCCAATATTTCTGCATATTTTGGGTGAAACTTGCCTCTTCCATGGTCGCTGATTTTGTCGTTCAGTTTTTTATTGTTTTTAGCTTTGATGCCTTTGATGAATGCTGTTTCAATATGCAATTTGCTGTCTTTTAAGGCACCATGTTTTTGCACATCACTGCAGAAGGAACATTATTTCACCAGATGCTTTATATGAAACCCACGGCCTGCTACTTTTCCACTTTTCAAATTGCTGCAACTTGATACAGCCACCAATTGAGTTCATTAAGTTAATGCATAGATTTCCTTAAATAACCACTGGTAATTGCTTTCGCGAATGAAGGTGATCATGAATTGCTGGGATTCTGTTGGACTGTTGTTGACGTAAGTCCAGCAGGCAAACTATCACTCACTGATTCCTTAGTCTTTTTCTCTCTTATAAACATATTAGATAAAACAGTTTGACGTTTCATTTTATAAGTTTAGTTGCTTGTACCTTGTATAGTAACTAAAAAGTCAATAAACGACACCAACAAAACTAACAGTTATGTGGAATCACAATAACAAACATGACTGAGCACTCAGTTCCCACGATTGCCACTTGGTGTTCACTGTACAAGTCTAAGCGTAGCCGTGACGTTGTACACATAAGACGTAGGCTACGGTTTGAGAGGTCATGGCCCACAGAACTAGACTTGTGCGATGAACGAATTTGCCCATCGAGGGTCGATGAAAAAAATTCATCGAGATGATTCGGTTTCGATGATTGTCATCGACGACGATGAGGCGATGAATTCATCGCCGATGGAAAGGTAGGGATAGGCACGGGCGGGCGACGCAACACAAATAATTATCATCTAATGGGGATAGATTCATTGACTCATCTACAACGGTGAATTCGTCAACTCATTGACGTCAGTTTATTTATCAACTCATTGACGTCAGTTAATTCATTGACTCGTCGATGATCGATGGCATTCATTGTCATCGATGCAGTTCATCGCAACGCGATGACTCAAATCATCATCGATGATTAGACCCATCGCACAAGCCTACACAGAACAGTGGCGAGTGGAGGGGAGGGTGCGCTTGGGGGAGGAAACTTTGAGGGGAAGGCAAACCTCTTCCTTCGCTCCGTTCCATGGAGAGGAAGGGAAAGGGAAGATTGGTCGGGAGTATGGCCAACATCATTAGGAAGTGATACCCACTGCAGGGTGAGTCATGGAAAGGAATTTCTCGAGAGCCTGCCATTGTATTTGTTTACCTCGGTAATGCAAAAGCAGTGAGATTGGCAGCGAGAATTGCTAGGAGCAAGAGAGGGGGAAAAAAATTGCTGTCATCAGCCAGGGAAAAAATTTTACGAGCTGGGGAAATCCCCATCTTCCCCCCCGTTGATTCGCACACTGCTTGGCACTCTCCCTTCTTCGCATGTGCCACTCTGATGGGGTTTCATTAGATCCCTGGTGGGAATGTCTACAGGTCTGTATGAGCATCCAAGTCTAATCTTTGTCGTTTTTCTTGCAAGGACTCATTTTCTCGCAAAGAAGACATTCCTCATGTTTTAGAGGATTTTTTCGAAAAGTTACGTTTTTTTCTATTAGGCATGGTGATGGATATATTTTTCAGTCCAAGGAGGGGAAACACAGCAGCGAGTGAGAGTCTTGAATAGGCACCTCGATGATTGAGTGAATGTAAGTTAACTGCACTATAACACTTTAAACCACTTCCCTGATGTGCCCGAGAATACTCCGGCACCGAAGACCAGCAAATTCTGATGCACCCAAGTATACTCGAGCAAGCTCTAAAAGTGCGTATCTTTCTCCTCACACCCAAATATTCTCAATAGTTGTTAGTAGTTAGTTCAGCTTAGTTAGTTTAGCTAGCTAGTGGTGTGTTTTTCTGCCATCAGTGGAACATGTTTGGGTCCTCATAGCTCACTCTAGCCAAGCGGCACGTTACTCAAAAGGAGATGTGATGGTTATATACATAATGGTATTTTCCCTATATTTTTCAGTGTTTGCAAAGGTGTGAAACTGCTAGTAACTGTTTCAAAACTTATTTTATCTACTATTTCTTTCGCAAACCTTTGTAACACCTTATTGCTGCAAGTTATTTTTCACTTGTTACAACGTTTATACGATCTATTTGCAATCTTTGTGACAATTATTACCCCTAACAGTGCCGACAATTTTTGGAAAGGATTTCTCTTGGAACATCGTCACATATCAAGCCTTCTTGCTGGAAACCTCTCCTTTGTAAATTTACTGTCAACATAAGGATATAAACCCTAGGATTGGTTATCAACCCGAGGTCCCTTTTCCCTAGGATTGAAGGAAAGGAGCGACTAAATTTTTTTCGACGAGCAAGGACGGCTATCCCCAAAGCCGCCCCATGCCGAGGGGCAGATTTCGCACCTAGGTGCAAAGTCTGTTTCTTGTCGTGGTTCCTTTGTCGGTCGATGTGCGTGTACTCCAGATGTTTTTGGTACCAGTAATTCTACATTCGATGTTCAGAAGCTAGAGGGTATGCAAGGGACAACATTCGTATATAAGAGCAAAGTCTGCCCATGCCAATCAGATCGCACTGCGTCCGCCTCATTTTCTCATTGATTTTCAAAGCGCACACATGGACCTCACTAAGTTGCCTGAAATCCACATTTTCAAATATCTTGGTAGTCGAAGTGGCCCTTTCTGTGGAAATATACATTTTCGTCAAGTAGTGAGGGATATTTCAGTAATGGATTTAGGAGAGGAATCGGATTTCACCAGCTTTGGCTAAGAGGGTGTGGACATTGAAGACTCCGGTTCTGACTCAAGCCTTTCTGGGGAAATAAGCCCCGACTCGAAAGCTAGAGTGACACCATTGCACGACATGGTCCTACCATTACAAGTAGGAGCATGGGGTGCAATGTCGGCATCAAATCCTCCTCCATCTTCGCCAAGGTTGCCTTTTGAAGGGAATTCCTCATAGAACTTTGATCTGGAACCTGAGTAAGGTGCTTTGAAGTATTTTGAACTTTTTTTTGATGATGAACTCATTGTGTTCATAGTAATTGAAACCAATTGTTACTCTAATGCCTCATTGGAAAATTATGTGGGACTGAGTGCCTACATCTACAAAATACCGAGCAAGCCACCCCTAAGGTGTGTGGCGTGGGGTTATTCCGCTCTAGGCTTGCACTTAACCCAGTTGAAATCAGAACTGCGCTCCTCTTGGCCACTAGGCGCCAGCCAAAAGCATTCAGGGTAACGATGTGTGGTCAGATCATAAACTAAGAAGGGTTGATGCACGGTCAGACCAGAAACTCGGGGAGTAGTGGTGGCAAAAGTCAGTGGCTGATCATGACCTCAGAGATTCTGAGTATTTTTGGCTCCTGTAATATTACAGAGCACTGTGCTAAGGCCACATACCGAGTATTATAGGAAGACACAATCAATGCTTTCACCTCCATTGTTTGGCCAGACAATATCTTACTAGAGATTTGATGTAAAATGATGATTTTATGAAAAATATGACAGCATCTGTGTTTTGTTTATAATGCCGATTACGAGCCCCAAATCCACCCGAATGCCAAACTAGACAAAATTCGGAAGGTTCACAAGAAATTTTAGGGGAGGTACAAGGCACTCAACACCCCAGAGAGGATGTTGCCATTGATGAAAGACTTATCAAGGGTGGATTGGGATGGAATCAGTTCATGCCGGTGAAACAGACTCGCTTTGGCATCAAATTTTTTTTATTATGCAAGTCAGAGAGTGGATATGTGTGGTCGAGTGTAATATATATGGGAAGGGAACTGTTATCGACCAGGACAGGACAGGCCATAATCCCATGTCGTCACAAGTTGTGATGTCACTAATGAAGCCACTACTCGACAAAGGATATTGCTTGACCATGCACAATTTCTATGTCTCTCCTGCGTTAGCCAAGTTGTTGGTTTCCCGATCCACAGATACCTACAGGACAGATGAAAACAAGGTGAGGAATAATAATGGCACTGAAAGGAAAAAAATGAAAAAGGGGAAGTGGCAGCCATCTCAAAAATAAAGCTAATGGGGATGTAGTAGATAGCCAAGAAGTTGGTGTCATCAGTGCATAACTGTGCCATGGAAAGTGAGGTGAAGAGAGAGAATATAAGTGAATAGCCAATGATCGTTGTGGACTGTACTGTTGTGGACTGACTCGATGGGAGGAGTGGACCAACACTTCGCCAAATACTCTATACCCCATAACTGGGGTAAAAAAAAACAAAAAATTCACCTGCTAGAATTTTCCATATGGGAATATTTTGTTCTCTACTATATTACTGGTGGGAGTCAAGTGCATTTAGACTTCCATCTTAGTCTGGTTGAGCAGCAAATAGATGCGTATCGCCCGAGTGTTGTAACCCCATGAGTGGGTAGGCCACCTCAATGACTCACCAACGATGAGTTTCATACGAATTTTTCTGAAGCAATTCCTCCAAACAGAAAGTAACCCAACCAAACAGTGTTTCCAATCTGTGGTATTAGATTAAGTCTGTGGTATTAGATTAATTTTTATGTTAAATTTTTTATGTGAAAATATTTTACTTTTAATTTACAGGGTTTTGAATTTGCGAGCATTTTCTGGCGGAGAAATGGAGTTTTTAATGACCCTCTTATTGGTGAGTACAGCAATCATTACGTTTCTCCATTTGATTCAATTTTACTTTGATGAAATTATGATTCTTAATGATGAGCATTCGCATTCTTTCTTCAAACAAAAATATTTTTAGAGATCTGTAAAAATAGAAATATTGGATCCCTTGATGAACAACTTTCTTTTACAGTTTGATTCCAATAAATGAAAATGTTTGTACGATTCCATCCAGAACTTAATATTGGGTTACAGCCTCGATATCATATTATATATGCAGCCATTGCCTCAACTGAAACAATCCTTACAAGGAGGCTGTTTCATGTAGAAATAATATGTTCTATAGACACCAAGATGCAGGTCAGAAAAATATTGTCAGGTAAAAAACATGTGGTTGAGCAAAGGTTTTGGTCACATCTGTGATGGTGGTTACTTCCTATTGTCTTGCATTGAGACTGAACTCACCAATTCTGGGAACAACAATCAATTATGAATAATGAATGAACACTAATTGATGGAATTAGGCATAAGTATCCTGACAAATGAAATGAACCTTAATAATAACATGTAAATCTGTGGAAAGTTGAGACCCTCCTTTGGTATATTTTAAGTCTATACTAATTGGTTTTGCAGCAACCCTAAAGCAAGGATTATGAGGGCATTTTGAATACAATCGAGGCTGAATTATTTGTAAAAGCTATCGTTAATCACTCAATACAAAATTATGTTGAGTGAAAAACAAATTTCAATTTGGTATTACATTCTATATTTGGAGAATTTTAATTAATGTATTGTGTGATTTGGTGTCTGACCCTTGCCATTGATCTTAATGGTAATAAGTCTCAACTTGTTTTCCCATTGCCATGTTCATATATATATTTTATTTGAACACTTAATTGATTTATTGTATTCCACATATTATTATAATGGATTGTATACAGCCATAAATGTTCATATTCATCATTTTTAGCCTTTTACCTGCCCATAAATGTGTTCAATGTCTTTCCCAACCATTGTTAATTTATTATTAAGTACTAGAGATGTATTGGTGAGGTAATGGTTGGCCCAGTCCTTTGATGCCCTTGTATTTCCTTTAATGCTGGAACATCAAATCCCTTCGCCTATTTGTGAGCATGAAATCTACTTGAAATGCATCTGCCAGGCTTTAAAAAAAAGAGCTGATGTAAACATTTTTGTTCTTGCTAATGGTATTTTAATTGATCGCTTGAGTTTGTCATGTTATGCCTGGAATAATGTCTCAATTCTTTAAGTAACACCCTCAAAGCAGAGGATTATTGGATTATATGTAGACATTGTTGTATGTGTAAATTGCATACATATTTTTTAAGCTTATGTAATGAGTGTTCATCTATTAATTATATCATTTAATGAATAAGTTTTGCACAAATGTTATGGATTGGTCTAGATAATTCGGTCTCATGCAAATATCTACACATGGTGAAGCACGTGTAATTCATATAAAAGTTTCTTTATTGTCTTTATAAACAATGCCTTCTGTTTAATTGTGAAAGTATCACATATTTGTGCATTATGTTTTCAATAAGGAATTTTGTTTTATCTTCTGCTGGCCAAATGTTCTTATTATCTTGTGAATTCAAAGTTTGCTCTCTTTGGAGAAATTTCATTTCATTAATGCAATTAAAATACTTCGTTAAATTTATCAAATATTTTTAGATGCTTAAAGCTTGTATTTTGACTATTTGAATGCTTGTGAACAGTCAAATTTGTAATAAATGGATATTTTTTTATCAAGAAGGCTTATGTTATTTTGCTGATTGTTTGTAATTATGCTTTCTTTATTTTTACTTAAAATGTTCTTATTTTTTTAAGAGTGCAAACGCAAATATAGAGTGAAAAAATATTGAAAAGGTGGAAGAAAAGGAATGTGCATAGCACTAGGTCGTCACTCACATGAGAATATGACAAAAAAAGCTGGGCCCTAATCCTATAACTAGAAGCTCCAGAGCTAACTCGCAAAAAGAGCTTAAATTAGCTCAGAACTTTCAATTGCATCCTGTACCTTAGAGAAAGAGCAAGCCGCAAGCTCCAGGATCCAATTGAATGCTATAGCTGCAATCTGAAAACCTGAGATAGAAAGATTTAATTTTGAAAGTTTGTTTTTGTAACCTTAGATTTCAACGATCTGGTTCTACTTGTTGAGAAATTGAAAAAAATGCCAAGTTTAAATTCCTAGCTGGAATAATTAGGATGATAGGAGGATGAAAAATAATTTTCTGGTTTGCCTCGTGAATAAAATTCCAAAATGCCACTTTAATGCTGTTCCTGCATTAATATGCAAGGTAGAAGAATGGAATGTGATAGAAGTACGAGGTAGAAGATATGGAATGTGATAGAATGACATAGTGAGGCACAAACTGAGGATGTGTACTTGAAGAAGTACATAGGGAAGTACTGGGCAGATGACAAGAAGCAGGACCCAGTGCAAAAATTGAAGCAAATGTAAGAGCAAAAATTGAAGGGAGAGTCAGAAATAGTCAAATAAGGATGTAAGTAATCAATGGTAAGAAGAGAAAGATTGGTTAATGGCATGGGTGGGTGGAATTGCACCTTTGGATCCTCCCGTAGCATGGCACTAGCTCTGGATGCTACCGACTAAAACACTGAGAAATGAGGGATCAAGGTGGCCATGAATGAGAGTTTATGAGTGGTGTGACTTGGATGGATGCAAGAAGTGGAAGGTTGAGGAACATTAATGATCGAGGTCTTATTCTCCCAAGTCAAAGTTTGCCTTGTTTGGCTTATCTATGCTTTGCCTCTTAATCATACAGAATTACATACAGTTCATGGGAGAACACAGGTAATTTGGAGGACAGTTTTAAAAGGACAAATTTCCTAAGGCAGAAAAATACTCTAAAACCCATGATCTGATAAAGAGGCTAATGATGAACAACAATAAACTGAGTACGAGTCGAATAATTCCAAACCAATAATATACTTAATCATATTATAATATATCTTTAGACATGAATACAAATGATTAAATGTATTGAAAATTTCTCAGCATCGACATTATTAACCCCTCAAGCACGGAGGACATTTAATTAAATCCCATTGTCGACCCCAGTGGCGTCGGGGTAAAGACCTCGCCTGCTAACCCGAGGGTTGCAGATTCAAATCTGGGTAGATTATTCACTGCCCAAGACATGGATGTTTGTGTTCGTCTAATGTGTTAATTGGAAGAGAGGACTCTTACAGTCCTAAATTCGCTCTAAAGACAAGTTATTATAATTATTGAAAATTACTTAGGTAACATTCCCCCCTGAGTCCTCGGCAAGCATCGGGTTTCATTGCCTTCAATGGCCAAGGACTCGAAAGAGGTTTGGCAGTGATCGCAGCCACGTCTGACACCCATCGGATTGGTGGCTAGGCTGCGGTTGAGTCGTGCGTATGGAGTAGACGGAGGGACCCAAGTATAACGGCCTTCTGCATGCGAGCTGCAAGTGACTCCACCTGTGCCACTCAGGACGGAATGCTCTTGATGCTCTCCAGCAGCGAGCCCTTAACTCCTCCGAGCACACCTATGATGAGGACTACTTTAACAGAGTGTCCTGGGTACATTTGCCGAAGCTCTAATAGCAGATCTTGATATTTCGCCTGTTTCTCCGCCTCCTTTGCCTCCATGTTCGTTTCAGCCGCGGCCGAAAACTATCACGAACATGGAGCGTGAGAGGTGGTCTACGAGAACGATATCAGGCTCGGTCGCCTCCAACTGTATGGTGGTGGAAAAGGAGTAATTCCACCAGATGGTGCATTTATCGATCTCCACGACGGACTCAATATCTCCAGGGGCATGGGGCAGCACAGGAGTATCGTCGATGACGAAATGGTGTCATAGATGCAAAATAACACCCGCAGGGTCGTATTGTGCCTAGCAATATACGCTGACTTGGCGTAATAGCTACAGCTGGAGAGAAGGTGACTCAAGAGTCTCCGGCTTGGCTCGGCACGCCCTGCATTTCGTGTACGCATCCTCCGTCATGAATATAATGCGGCGGTACACGAGTGCGTTTATGACACCATCCTGGAATGCGAGGACGAAACCCTCGGACCCCGACTTTAGGCCAGCGGAGCGGAGGAATGCAAAGGTCAGCTCCTTCGATAGTCCATGCTTCTCCATGTTTCGATAGAAACATCCATGCATGGGCTTATCGTTATGCGCCTTGAGCAAGGTTTTCCGCTCGGCCCTTCGAGCTTGAGGACGTCTGCCTTCAACGACAAGATGGACTTGCCGTCATTGCTACCGTCTGATGTCGGGTTAAAGTCCATACCGGTTTCGTCCGGTGACCTCTTGGCCGCCTGGAAGAGAAACGCCCCTACTCCGGCCCCTCGTGATCTCTTACGAGACTGAGTAGGGGGTCTCTGCTTTTGAGCACTCGGCATGCTGTTCCAAGGACAACTCTGTTGTGGATATACTCCAGGCTCAACAATCCTCTACCACCTACACTGCGAGGGAGATACTGTCTGGCGACGTAAGATTTCGGATGAAGACTTCTGTAGATGGTCATCATCTTCCTCGTTCCCCTATCTGCAACTCGTTGACGTTCCATTTCATGCATCCGACGGTGTACAGCAGTGTGGAAACCGCGAAAATGTTCGTGGCAAGTACCTTGTTCTTGCCAGAGAGCTCAGAATTCCAGATTTTACTGAGAGTCTGTCTGTACTTGGCGGTGACTCTTTCCTTCACTACTGTAACCTCCTGCAATCGGAATTGGGGAACGCCGAGATATTCTTAGCTGTCATCGCCGTCGAGGTGGCGAATGACGCTCCCGTCAATGAGGTGCACGTCTTCCTTGTTCTCCGTAAACCTTCCTCTCGCCAGGTGGATGGAAGCACACTTGTTCATTCCGAACTCCATCCCTATAGCCTCACTCTTATCCAGTATGGTGTCCAGGCTACGCGAAGGTCTTTTGCATTGGAAGCGTAGAGCTTCAGGTCATACACATGAAATAAATGCTTGACCTTATGCTTCCTGTCACCTGGCTCACCGCACATGTATCCTATCCCTTGTCGCAGCCTTAGCGAGAGAGGTAGGAGGGAAATACAGAATGGCAAGGGTTGCGATATAATTATTGAGACGGGTCGCTCTAGCTAATTAACCAGTTATACCATTTTTTCTGACCATGTGAGAATATGATTGTTCTAGCTATCGCCATGGAAAACGCCACGGTGGTATGACACCAACTCCGCTTTCCTGCTCTCAGGTCAGGCCTGAGATCGACCGCTTTCCTGCGCTCAGGACGAAGCGCGTTCTCCAGAGTGGTAACAGACGTTGGATGCAAGACACAACATCTGAGTGGACTTCCACGGAATATGTCATTCATTATCACAAACCCGAAAGTTGTATAGCACCCGAATTATATATTCACATCGTCGGAAAAAATGGTATAACTGGTTAATTAGCTAGAGTGACCCGTCTCAATAAATTTATCGCAACCTCGAAAATTTCATTTACAATAGCAGTCAAATTGAGTCCTCACATAATGAAAAACTTTGGAATAACTGATTTTCTAGCAAGACATAGGCCTATAAATAAATTCATCTAACCACTCGATAAAAATGTTAACATTTAAAACCTTACGATTTTAAGGTATGATTTGCCAAAATATAAAATCTCTTCAAAAATTTCTTTAGTATAATGATCTAAATTTGGCATTAGCGCGTATAATATTAACACATATATTTCAACAAATTACTATATATAAGGGAAATAACTATCTCAGAGTTATTTTATTACCTAAGTGCGATCAATTCTTGAACCTACGACGACAGAGCTACCTAAGACGATTTGAATGGAATATTGAATTTGGTTAGTTAGAATTGAAAAATACCACGTTCGAACTTACTGACTTCATTTAAAAATGTATTCCAAATTACAAAAGTATTACACAACATTTTTCTATTCGACATACAGAATTTAGAACCATGCTGCTTCGATTTTACATAAATTAAACATAGAATTTAGAAATTACATGACACCACAGAAATAACATGGCCCAGGACAATGCAAAAACTAAAAGCTACAAATGGAATTTTCTACTAGAATTTTGCAAAGGAATAAAGAATCACAGAAAAACATTTATAACCAAACTCCCTCCAATATTTAAAATTGATATGTTTCAACAACAAACAATTTCACAAAGAAATTACAAAAACACTCGGCGAGAGCCCCACGGGGAAAAGACTACTTAAATTGTGCCAATTCACTACAGCCGGTGTAGCCGCCTCCTCAGTTTATGCAGTGGTCTGCATTAACAGTTAAGCCGCCTAGACAGACTGTGTACACCATTGAGGTAGATGGTGATGGCATTATGTTGAAGATATCATTTATTAATCGATGGAGAACCTCGTAAAATTGCAGATATTGTGCGTCAGCCCGTAAGCGTTCAAAGAAAATAGGGATCAAAAAGATAGCGGAAGAGGCACGCCCAGGTTACTCCTTACTTCTTCAATCTAGGCCGGAAAACTAAGTAACCGAATGTTAATGTACAAGTAAGCAATTGGTTTTTCTTTGGTAATTGAGACATCAAATTTATTAACAGGAACTGGCAATTTCCTGGCATATCAGTTAATGGAGAGGTGGAGTTACTGATTAGTTGATTTGCTCTCTATTCCTTGTCGTTTATACCGCCACATATTACATGAATTTGATCAGAAAATTAAATCTTAATAAATTGCGAGTAACAACCATGAGATCAAACAAGAAATCATACTAAATGATATAAGTGCGATCACGATCAAGTAATTCTAAAATACGTAGTACAAAGTAGATAATCATTTCTATGATCACAGAGAAACGTGTAACTTGCAAAACTTCCGCGTCAGAAATGTGACAAAAATAATATACTTATGAAAAACGAGCATGGAAAAACGGGGATACGGAATTAAAGATCTCCATTTCAATTTTCTTCGCCGATCGTGCGTACGAACTCCGTGCTCTAAACCCTCCCGGGAGAGGAGGCACAAGATTGTAACGTCCAATCAGAAGCCTCGAGTGAGGACCCCTAGCAACTAGTTGATGACAACGAATCAATTGATTGCTGTCACGATGGCGAGCTGCATGGTCTTGTGCTGTGATCCTTGTCTCATCCTCGATAGTGAGGATTATATCTTCGAATTCACGGACGACATTAGTCCGGGTGAGTTTTCGCATGTTGAAATTTATGCAGAATCTATGACGAACCGTAGAAGAAATAGATTATTAACAAGCTGTAATATTGTGTTGCCTCCTCTATCGGAGTTCTGAACCTTATTTATCGGTTATCATCATGCACCATATTTTCTATTATGATGATCTGCAGATGAAACCGTTCAAGAGGACTACATCGTCACGGAAGCGGTCGGCTGGCGCACCATCGAGGTCGTCGGAGGAAGTCGGGCGGGATTCTACAAAACAACGAGGGTTCGTCCGTTTCGTCGACGGGTCGTAAGATTAGCTTTAGCTTTTAAGAGTTGTATTAATCGTCCGGTCGTAAGATTGGCTTTAAGTTTTAAGAGATGTATTAATCGTTTCATTGTTAATATTAGAAAAAGACCGTTGTATTAAACATATATTGTAAATCCACAAGGAAAAGTGCGCGCTTAATTAATGCCATATGCCTACACTATTGAGGTGGATGGCGCTTGCTATTGTACCCTTAAGCCAAGATTCTTGTACCATTATATACCCAAGGGTATAAGGACCATGACCAATGGTATAAGCTGTAACCTGGGCGTGCCTCTTCCGCTATCTTTTTGATCCCTATTTTCTTTGAACGCTTACGGGCTGACGCACAATATCTGCAATTTTACGAGGTTCTCCATCGATTAATAAATGATATCTTCAACATAATGCCATCACCATCTACCTCAATGGTGTACACAGTCTGTCTAGGCGGCTTAGCTGTTAATGCAGACCACTGCATAAACTGAGGAGGCGGCTACACCGGCTGTAGTGAATTGTCACAATTTAAGTAGTCTTTTCCCCGTGGGGCTCTCGCTGAGTGTTTTTGTAATTTCTTTGTGAAATTGTTTGTAGTTGAAACATATCAATTTTAATTATTGGAGGGAGTTTGGTTACAAATGTTTTTCTGTGATTCTTTATTCCTTTGCAAAATTCTAGTAGAAAATTCCATTTGTAGCTTTTAATTTTTGCATTGTCCTGTGCCATGTTATTTCTGTGGTGTCTTGTAATTTCTAAATTCTATGTTTAATTTATGTAAAATCGAAGCAGCATGATTCTAAATTCTGTATGTCGAATAGAAAAATGTCATGTAAAACTTTTGTAATCTGGAATACATTTTTAAATGATTTCAATATTTTGGTATTTTTAAATTTTAACAAACCAGACGCTTGGCAGGTAATAACCGGTTGATCACTGCATATTGATGTGTTGGTGACAGTTGCATTTTGAGAAAGGCAATCGGTTAACCACCGAACGACTTGAAACATTAGGGTTGTCGAAAGTGCGCGCATCGAGGAGATCAACTCCTGCTTCGTGGCGTACTCAGACGTTAGCGATGAAGATGGTTTTGTGTATTTCATTAAAATCCTCTTTGATAGTTTTATCGTTGTAGGTTCAAGAATTGATCGCACTTAATGAACAAACTCTGGGACAGTTCTTTCCCTTATTTATAATAATTTTTTTAAATATATGTGTTAATAGTATTTATATTATACACGCTAATGCCAAATTTAAATCATTATACTAAACAAACTTTTGTATAGATTTTATATTTTGGCTAATCATACCTTAAAAGTGTAAGGGTTTGAAATTTAATATTTTTATGGAACGGTTTGATAAATTTATTCATTGGGCTATCTCTTGCTAGTAAATCGGTTATTCCAAAATTTTCTTATTATGTGAGAACTAAGTTTGACTGCCATTGTAAATGAAATTTTCGAATTTGCGATATATTTATTGATAGCGGTCGCTCTAGCTATTTAACCAGTTATTCCATATTTTTCTGACGATATGAGATCGTAATTTGGGTGCTTTAAACTTGAAATTTTTGAGTTTGTAATAATGAAAAATTTTTCCGTGTTTGAGGTCATTATATCTGAATTATTCCAGACTGGAGTACCAGAAGTAGAGAGTTTCCTTCCATCCTACTGATGACCATAATTTGAGTATATTTTACACAATTATATATGAAATGATGATCTGCTCTTACAGTTTGTGCCCTCCCTAATTCCTTTCTCATGTGAACCTTGTCTCAATCCTGTCCTGTTCAGTCGCCTCATTATTTATTATGTACCCAGCTCATGCTCTCCTTTCTCCTTCACACCATTAACTCGAAAATCTACCTTCCAAGCTTACCAATTTTTCATGAAGACAATGTCTTAAATTCTACTACGGCTTAGTACTCACTTCTTGGATAATAGTAGCATTCATAATTGGTACAAAACATAAGTACAATTCCAGAATTTTTTACGCGACAATTTTGCCGACTTACTATCAGCAATGGGACACATGTCGAATAGTCCGGTAAAAGTTTTAGAGTTAAGCATCAAGGTCATTCAAAAAGTTAGCCTGGATGGAGAGCATTAAAATCTGACACGTTTGAAGTAGCGTCCTGGCGAGGCGTATAATACAACATGCATTAGAGCTCGCAGTCCTGATCTTTAACGGTACTCCATTGAGCCATCCAGGCTTTCGCCACGAATTCAGGCCACAGCGCAGAGGGTGGAAGGTAGTTTATGGGAGGAGGGTAGAGGGGAATAAGCATCAGGCGGTGGAAGTGGTGCTACGGTAGAGTTCTCCTCTCTTTCTACCCGTAGGGCCTTGGTTCGAGATGACAGTGGAGGGAAAGGATATTCATATCGACAGTGGCTCTTGTGAAATGAAGTGACAAAGGGTAAGGTATCCTCTCGACATATTGTACGGATCAATACTGTGTCGTCAATTTATTGAGGCGTCAATGAGAAAAAAATATCAGTGGGAAAAAAGGATTTAAACTTGTGTGTTAACTATTTTCCTCTTTGGAGTGAATGCCTAAAATATCCGTTTTGGTTGAAATCATTAATTTTCCGTTCACAATTAATCTCGCCATCGTAGCTATTAAAACAATGAAATGACAGAACAAATTTACAGAATTAGGTGCAGGGGTTGCTTTCACAGAAGCCAATTGCACTCTTACTTCTCTGACTAAAGAATTACAAATTGAAGAATTATGAATTGACGTGCTCTTTCCTTCAGTCCCTGAGTCGTGGCCTTGTCAGATCGAAAGTGCTTCAGGCTATTGGTGTGCGGATTCGTCATTATGCCCACGCATACGTGTTCCCAGTTCAGTTCGGTCATCAAACGGATCCAGAAAATGGTGAATTGCGATGCGTGTGATAAGGCCTTTCATCTTGCCTGCTCCTCTCTCAGCGAGGTTGACCTGCAGTTCCAGGATGACACGCATCAAACCTGTAGCTGCTCAACCTGCATTACAGGGATCCGCTACGAGCGTGGCGATCCAATCAAACCCATGGGCGCTGAATATTTTCTGGGCGATAGTCAACCTGATAGCACTAGATCACTGTTGCTAGAGTTAATGGAGCGAGTTATGGCGATTCAGGACGACCAACATGAGTTCTAAAATGCAATTAAAAACGAGCAAAGTGAGAAAAAATAAATGATCACGCTAGGAAAATCGATTTCGTCTATGATTCTTTCTTATATGTCAGTAGTAAACTTGAAAGAATCGTTGTAGAAAATAGACACCTCGTGAAGAGAATTTGTACCCCTGAATCACAGTTGAACTTTGTTGAACAAGAGTCACTCAGGAATGTAGTGGAAATTAATGGAATATTGCTCACGTCGGGCGAAGAATTGGAGTCTTTGGTCTGCAAAGTGAGGCTTAGCCTTGGGGTCAAACTTGATAAATATGATATTGACTATACATATAGACTCTTTGCCCGCCCCAATTCAACTACCGGCAGACCTCCTGCCATAAAAGTTCACTTCACTAAATTCAATCTCCTGCGCGAAATACTGGGGGCTCGTAGAATCAAAAAGAATTTTTCTACGAAGGACAATGATTCGAGTGAGTCTTTTACGTAATTGAACTTCTGAGGGCCACTGATGGTGGAATTGATGCGAAGGAAAAAATATTAAAGAAAAGTGGAAAATGTAAGTATTTGTGAGACCGAGGCGGAAATATATAAGCTAGGAAGGAAGACGTATGTGAGAGACTCGCGCTGAGAACCAAAGAGGATCTCTTGGTCTAGCAATGACAAGAGGCTAATGTTTAAAGTGACCCAGGACCCCAACTTCCGACTGACATTAGCGTTGCCGCGAGACGAGACGAGACTTGAACCAGTCTCGTTTTCTGAACTTTGGTATCGTCTCGAGTCTCGTCTCGTGAACCCCAGTCTCGTCTCGGTGTCGAGTCTCGGACGAGGCTCTCGTCTCGTCTCGTTTCCTCCAAAATAAAGTATCATATGCAATGTAATCAAATGAATTTTAAATATATATTAAATTGGACACTAAGTGCATCAAACTGCATGTTCAATCAATGATTTTATTGATGCTAAATGAATAAGCTAGAAATATGAAACATAAACTAAGTAAAAAATGGCTAAGTTGTCGCAAAGAAGTACAGAGAAATGCACCGATACTTAATGTATATTACTTCAAAAAAATGTGATTGGTTGAAGAAAGAATGAACATTTTCCTTCGAAAAGTAGAATATATAATTTTTAGGTTAAAGACAGTTAATTCAAAATGAGTTTTTATTTTAATTTCCAAATTGCTCGTCACCTACTAGTTCTCACTGTCTATGCTGCCCGTGAGAACAATCTTTCCGCTGGAGCAGATATAGCGGGAATGCTAAGGTATTCTCTCGCCATTTTTGTCAGCTTTGAAAAAGTTGACTCGTTTGCATTTCACCAAGTCAATATCTTTACATTACTGAGGGATCTCGGCTGTTGAAGATAGTCTTCAAATTCTTTCCTCAATCCTTCATACTTGGGTAATTGACTAGGGGTAAATTTAGTAAAACCAGTAAATTATTACATAAAAGGTGCAAAAACAAAAAAATTGAAAAATAAAAATAAAAATTTGGATAAAAGATCAGAGATAAATTTAATTGTTCTCATCTCTATGGTCAAAATAGTTAAGGTAAGTGAACTTAATCGTCAAGGCATAAATAAAGGGACAAATTTAGTCGTCAGAACATACCTTGCAGTACGAGGTTGTCTCCTTATTGAGAGAATATTTATTTAGCAGGTC
This sequence comes from Ceriagrion tenellum, assembly GCA_963169105.1. NCBI lineage: Eukaryota > Metazoa > Arthropoda > Insecta > Odonata > Coenagrionidae > Ceriagrion > Ceriagrion tenellum. The sequence goes on from OY720643.1 coordinate 120,494,741, forward strand.
GTCCTCATCACTTTGTAACAAAGCAGACCTCTCAAGATTCTCTTGAGCCATTGACTGAGCGGACTGCATTCCAGTGGAACACTTATCATGATAGACCTTGAACATTTCTTCAAATTCCATTAGGGTCTTATCCTGCAGCTCTTTTCCCCATGGCGTAATAAAGAGATTCACATTTATGAGGAGAATCTACATCTACACAATACTCTGCATGCCGCCGCATGGGCGAGTGGAAGAGGGTGTTAGGTCACCAGTTTGGGAGATGCAATGGTCACATGTATTAGAGGAGTGTATTTAGTGGAGCTCAGTTTTTGCTGTGGTCGCTAATTGTGCGCGGATGGAACGAGTTTTTGTAAATATCTGTTCGGCGGAGTATCTCTTTTATTTTATCGCATCTTTCAGACCTAGAAATGGAGTGATGCGTCATGATAACATTCTCTGTATCGCTCTGAAACACACCAGTTCCGAATATCTCAAGCGGCCTAAGCCTAGCATGCAGCCTCCAAGTATCTAGGGGCTCCCACCTTAATCCCTCTAACAGTTGTGAACCACTATATGTTCGTTCGCAGCAGTTTTCAACGAAGCGTGCTGCTTTTCTCTGTATTTTATTAATTTTTTTGGTTAAATCTCAATGACCAGGATCCCAAATGTTCGCGGCGAATTCGAGGTGTGGCCTAACCAAAGCGAAGTAGCATCTCTCTTTGACTTTTTCATCCGAAGATCTTCCTATTATACGTTTAACAAAACCTAGTTTCTTTAATGCTGTGTCATATATGTTTTGTATGTGTAATCCCCACGATATATCAGAAGTTAAGGTAATTCCAAGATACTGTACTGAATATTTACTGTATCTGAAGATTTACTGTATCTGAAGATTTTATGTTTACACCCCCCACAGTATAGGTATGGCATTTTTGTGATGACTTTCGCAGGAATTTAACTGCGGTGCATTTGCTGATATTTAATTCTAAACCCACTCCTGGCACCACGAATGAACGTTGTTAAGGTCCGATGACAGAGCTTCAAAGTCCGCGTCTTGGCACATTTCACGGTAGATAACTGTGTCATCTGCAATCAATCTTAATGTACTGTTAACTCTAGAATTTAGGTCATTGATATAAATAATGACTTAAAGAGGGCCGATCACACTTCCTTGAGGAACACCGGATGTGACTTCGACCATATCAGAGCTAAATTCATCAATAACTACTTTTTGTTTTCGATCACTGAGAAAGTCACTTATCCAATTCACTATTTTTCTATTAACTCCACATGATTGCAATTTATATATGAGTCTTTTTATGAGGAACCTTGTTGAATGCCTTCTTGAATTCCAGGAATATCGAGTCGACTTGCTTAACTGATTCACCTGATTTGAGAATATCATGAAGGAAGAGCGCATGCTGTGTTTCGCAGGGCCTGCCTTTACGGAAGCCGTGCTGACTGCAATGCAAGAGGTTACGAGTACCCATATAATATTTCATACAACAATTTATTCGAAAATCTTGCATAAAAGTGATGTTAGGCCGCTAATTTCCTGGGTCACTTTCATTTCCCTTTTTAAATATCAGGTAACGTTGCCGCTCTCTAAGAGATATCACGGGACGAATGTGAAGGTTCCGTCAGAAAGGAAGGCAAAAGTAGTGACGTTTCACAACACCAAGAATTTTTTTCCGTTCAGTGGCAAAAACACGGCCGATTCTCACTCCGGTTTACAATTTTGTACACAAGCTCCTTTGTGGAGAAGAACTTGCCGCCCAATGGAGAGGTGAACCCCTAAAGTGGAAATTCGCCGAGGAGAGGGTGACGATTACCCCCCGGGTAATCCACCGCCTGAAAGTTCACCATACCACGCGGCCACTGGAAGCGGGAACCTACCCCCTAGTAGTTCTTAGCACCCCGGGGGAAGGGAGGGGGGACGCAGAAGGCGATTGCGGAGAAGAGGTGGAGTTGGAGGAAGCCAACAGTCCGTAAGCGTCCGACGAGCGTCACTTGGAAATGAGAAGAGGAAGGAGAAGAAGAGGAAGGAAGGAGAAGGGGAGAGGAGGGACGATGAGTAATCCCAGCTTAAGGGTCGACACCAAAACACAAGAAATCAAATCAAAAGGAAGAGAGAGCAGTTTGAAGTCTTAATTCACTCCGCTGACCGGTCTCAGGAAGAAGACCACATTGATATCGAACCGCGCTCCCTCGAGACGGGCTGCTTTGAGGAGTAACAGTGGTGGATTGAGGACATGGAGGCTGCCTGCGCAGTGTGGTGGGAGGCTTGTCGCCGCGTGGTGGAAGACAATTCCGGAGAGATAGCCGAAGAGATGGAGGCGGGTGTTCCAGGAGAGAAGGGGAAGGGGGAGGAGGAAGTTCCCCAGGAGTTCCCCATTTTGGGAGAAGTCCACAGGAAGCGTGGCCAGATTTGCGACTCATTTCTTGACTTATGTAATGCCTTTGGCTCGGTGCATCGCGGTCATATTTTCAGTCTGCCGCAGGTAGGTGTCCCCGAAAAGCTCATCAACATCACCTCACGCTGGACACATCCCACATGGCGCCCTGGCTGAAATTTGAGCATATACGTTGTTATTAATGACAAGAATTGATTTTATTTCGGGCAGGTAAGGTGAAGAAGGGCTCTCTTAAAATCTTATAATAAAAGAAGCAAGAGGGCCCTTAAGAGAGTGGATGTACCTCCCCAGCAGAGCCTCGTTGGAGATCTGCCACCTGGACTCAGCGGAAGGGAAGTGCATTTGTCTTTCCGACGCGGACCAGGTGGATATTTCAATTGAGTGTCTCTTTGGCCTTCCGACTTATCTCTTTGCAGGGAGCCGTGGGTGAGATCGATGGTGGAAGATGGACATCATCAACACAGTTACGATGATAACCCGGCGGGAACCAGATGGGAAATACAACGTAGATTACATCTCCGGGAGCATCGTGCGGAGTTCGGGAGATATCAATTCGACGTCGCGTTTGAGATCGTCATTCCGACCCACAGCAGGGATGTCGTTCGCATTCCCCCGAATAAAGTCCACATGTTGGGAAAGATGTTGAGAGATACGGTGCGACATCAATAATTAGCCCATATTTTGACCAAAGCGGACCAGGACAAGGTATTCCAATGTATTTCGGCATCACCTTTTTCTAATCACTTCCTTCGGACGGGCGCCGTTTTCCGATTTCGCAATTGGCGATAGTTCACGTTTAGACGTAGTTCCTCTGAATGCCGCCACGAGATGGGGAGCTCGGGATGACATCCAGGGTAAAGCGATGTGGATTTCACAGAGTGGGACCCTCCCCCACGCACTGAATCACTGTTCGCTGCCACGGACTATAGAGATTTCTATTATCCTTGTTCGCTGCATTCAGCCGTGCGGCGGGGTCGTCACGATGTGATCTTGCATCGCCTCGCCAGGGAAGTTCCGCGCGAAGGGGAGGAAATCCGAAACGACCAAACTCCACCTCTAAACAAAGCAGACCTGAGGCTCGATCTCGTTGTTGTTGACGCGGGACGTGGAGAAATCGTCATCGTGGACGTCACAGTGACCGAGAACAGGATGACTGCCTTGGATGTCGAATGGCAAGCTAAATTCGAAAAATACTCCTCGACCTGTCAACGACTTGCCGATTGCGAGTACGCAGTTTAAGCGTGCTCGTGGTCTGTGCTCTGTGGGTGTGGGATATTCAAAATTGGTTTGTATTCCGCGACCTCGGCATCGCTAAGCGTGGCGCCGGGAGGATCGCCAAATAAATGGTCTCAGAATCCATGCGATGGTCGCGGGAAATTCACGTGTCACGTGTTATGGGCCAAAATATTATGTATCCCACATACTTCCCATCTGGTCACAGAACGAACCTCTCTCTCTCACCTCGAGACTCAGACGAGGAGAATCCATTGTTTCATTAAAGACTTCTGTAAATTTGTTATTTATTTACATATTTGTGATTGCCCGTTTTCTTTTTCTGTTATGGCCTGGGAATTTTTTATCTTTCATGAATTGCGGCATTTAACACCGTACAGTTGGCTTTAGCTTATTCCAAATCCCCGGCTAATTTATTCTTACCTTAGAATTCTTCATGGGGAGTTCTTACAATCTTACGCGCCGGCATTTTAAAAATTTTCATACTCCCGGCTTTCTGCACTGCGGGTTATTAACTAATGCATTTATTCCCCCGTTTTAACCTTTCTCGATATCGGCGCGATCTTTTTCAATTTTTAAAAGCTCTGTTGTCTGCAGAGAGGCTCCCACGTAGATTCCCTTTCTCTTAAGGTTTCGCGGATATTACGTCCTCGGTACATTTTTGCAATCGTCTTTTCATCGCGGAATTTTTTTTTGTTTCCTTCCATTTCATTTATATTACACGACATTCCGGATCGAAATTCAAATGCTTCTAAAAGAATATCTTCTCCATAACATTTTCGGACCTCCGGAATGTCAACACCTGGTCGCCCTTGCATGGAAATGTATTCAAAAATTTTAATTCATCATTTTTTAATTTATTTTACCTTTCAATATTCAATTTTTTACTGATTACTTATTGTTATAGGAATATCAACGAGCTGGGACGGCTATGGAAGTGTAAGAAGGAAGAAGATAATAATGAAGATCTATTTTTTTTAAACTAATGAATGAAATAATTGATTAAAAATCAAAATTATAATACGTATCTATAACAATGAGTCCCAAAGGTATGTAAATATAACTATGGGCAATGAATAATATAAATCAACGTGGATTATCTTTGCTCTGATATTTGTGGTTAGGTTCGTGGAAAGTAGGCCTCTGTGGAACCCTCCATTGTATCTTCAAGTAATTCGAAGCCAAAGCAATGTCTCAAGACGGGGAATGTCTCAGACCTCTCGGATTACCGAAATTGCATATTGTATTCATTTCTAATATGTTTTTGACCATGCCTAACTGTTTTGCAAAATATTCGTTCGTTGCCTTGTTATGAGGAGTGTGGAAAATCGAGCTTTTCGTGAACTTATTTCATTACTCTTAGATGTCTCTGGTCTTAAAACACTGATGTTAAAGCACAACTGTTCATTTCAATGAGAAAGAAAAGGCACTTAATATTGCGGCGTGACTGATTCAAAACTCCACATTTTGTGCTTGAAATTTCATTTCATAAACTTCAAACGCGTTTTCACAAAACGCGAAGATCCTTGAGTTTGCTCATTTTCATGGTATGTCATCATCTTTCATGCTTTCTACGTCAGGCTATTCGCGGCATTTTAGGCCTAGGAGAACAGTGTTTCTTAATCGGCGTGCAATCCGGCGTCATTTGTGTAGCCACAGCGATAACGTATTCTCCATTAATAAGTTGTGAAATACTTTCAGCAGCTTTAAAGAAAATCCAATGATCGTTAGGCAGAGCCCTGAAAGCTGAAATTTTACGAATACATTTAAGATGAGTTTTAGCCTCAGACCAAAATGCTGTTAGGGACGTGGGAAGTTCTCATTGGAATGATCACTGAATGACTCGTGCTTGATAGAACGTTGGTTTTCATTGACGAGTGATTAATCTAGAAAAATCCCTATTCCATGTATGTAGTGAAAAGTACCTACTCTGTTATCTACATGACTAAAGTCCGGGGTTATGTGCGCAGTCCGCCCGGACACAGGCAGTAGCCTCCCAAATTTTCTCACGGATTCGCTCCTATTATTTGAGTTGATTGATTTGAAAAATGCTCTTAAATAGTTTTTTTTGAATGTAGATAAGGATAAAAATTTTTAGCATTAAATTTGCGTGCAAAGTGGCTTGTAAAAAGCACCATCACACCCTAAAGCGAGGTTCTTTCCGTAAACTAACTGAGCCTAGTCTGATTAACAGAAAAAGTGGTGTCTATATGTTGCGTGAGTTTATAGACACCAAATACTGTGCTCTGAAGAGGCTAATGCATCTTCGCAGCTAAAACGATATTCGCCATTGAGTTTGAAAAATTGAGCCATTACGTCTGGCAATCGAATTCAAGAATGCGACATTACTTTTAGAAGAGTCCTCGGAATGTGCAATGCTCAGCGTATGACACGGTTTTCACTCCACTTTTCCACTTGTTATCAAATTATGATTTTAAAAAGTTTTGTTAAAATAGAAATTTTTTGGAATATGATTTTAACGGTAAAATTATAACTTAATTGGATATTAGGTTTTCAATATTTTATTTTTCCAATGGAAAACAATTCCACGTATAGTTTATGCGAAAGTTTCCACCGGGCTCTTTTGATGAAGGTTGCAATTTCGGGCGTTCAACTCCATTTTTATGATTGGCAACTACAGTTTATGGGGAATAATGTTGTCAAAAAAGAAGCACCCAAAAATACATCCATCCATTGCACATTAAGTTGTTAATTAGTGTAACTCTGGTATGAATTGATATTGTCATAGCTGAACGTATTAACAGAATCCTTAGACAGTGAGGTTACCTTCTGACGTACCAAGGGGGAGGCAGCTGACCCCCCCCGCCCATGAATGAGGCATATCATTTAAAATCTGTTATACGGAGCCATACACGGTGATGCCCCAAGCCCCGTAACATAAATCCTAGCTCCGCTAGCTAAAGACAAATGTAAAACAGTTCTCCTTCTTGAACAGTTCTCTATACGGGACTGGAACGACCTACCAGCAAAAATATTTGAGCCCTTCTCAAAAAACTTATGTATTTTAAAAAATCGGTTAAAGAATTAGAAGGTTTCAAGGTATATTCTTTTACTTGGCTGTTCTTCATGTTACCACCAGGCCAATGGCCTACTCGTAACTGTTTAGTTGAAATAATAAAATACATGTTTTTAGGGCACAGTTATTATACTCATTTTAAAACCTTCACTTCTGCACCGCAAAATTGTCCTCACGTGTCATCTTCAATGACAGTGACAAGGATTTCTTCAAAGATCCATTTTCATCATCCACTTTAACGATGGGCGTTTTAAGTGAACATTATTATTTAATGGGCGTTTAATGTAAACCTTGTACTATATTTCTCTGAGCAAATATATAAGGGACTTTCGAAAAGGAGTAACAAGAGTACTGATTTTGAGTGCATTGAGTCGTCTTACACAGGTTAAATCAAGGGCAAATCATAGGTGTACTCAGTTTTAATTCCTATGATTGAGTTTTATTACCTTAAAAACAATTTACCTCAACACACGTGACCAAAAATCAATCCGTGCAAATAACAGTTGCTTGATATCTTTCATAGACTAGTAAAATGACCTCCATTTCGCTTTTGTTATCTGGTACCGTCGTCGTCCAGGGGCAGCTGTCTTGGTTTGAATGGGCTGTTATGCTTCCACCGAGGAGGTATCGCCACGATTTGACTCATCGCCTTAACCGGCATGGCTGCTCCCGACGCTATAGTTTAAGGTATTCATTTAATTCTGTATGGACGCTTTTTTTTGTTGGAGCGGACGCAGCAGAGGCAAATGCTCGAGATGAGTTGGGGCGTTTGGTTCTCAATACTTGATTCTCGCAGCCACATACGGGATCTTCCTTACGGTCTTAGTTGCCATGGTGTTCTTCTCTTCCTTCCTCTGGAGACAATCCGAGAGTACACTGACCGTGGATGTCCCTTCGTCTTTGACGTAGAGAGGATCTTAGGTGGAAAGTACCTCGTATTGTATCGCTTCGGACCACATCTCAGATTGTTGATCTTGCTTTCTCTTCCAGTGAAGACACGACCAAACAGGATGGCAATGGAATCAACTCGATAGGTGTAGTACGAATAGACTCTATGGGACCGATTCATAATTTATGATGCATTTTCAATGAGAGATATTGACTTTTCCATTAACTAAGTCTTGTAAGTAAAGGTAGAGTGGACAGCTTGGAAAATATTCGCAAAAGTGGTAGGAGAAAAAAAAGTAAGTAACCTCGCTCCCTTAGGATTCTGTTAAAACATAGTGGTATGGGATCAATGTAAATTACTTAAGAATTAAAACTTGAATTGACTTAATTCGGCAATAGCTGGTTTTTTTTATAGAATGTACAGTGTTGAGAACTTAATGTACATAATGGTATAATTTTAACGGTCAAATTATATTTGAAAAACCCGAATCTCTAAGCACCTTTTTCAGTTTTGATTTTTTCGACATTTGGTGAATTAATCATACCGAAATCGAGGCTCTTATTCGATAGAGCTGGGGATCTTTTACTGTTTTCACAGATGACTGTTTTTTCGCTTTCACATCTCCCAACCAATCGGTTAACTCCTTCCCTTTGTTTCAAATTACTGAGCGTTGTTCACGCATTCGAAAACCTCGTGGGAAGAATTTGTGTAACATGATAACACCGGAGCTGGTTGCGATGGACAAGGAGTTTTTTCCACGGCATGTTACTGAGGATCTCGGGGTTCTATAGCCCTGGTCACGATGGAGCTATTTTCCTTCTTCTGAAACATAGCTGCCATGTTTCTCTTGATAATGAGCGCATCGTCATATGCCGAGTTCATCTTCTTCAGAAAGACCTGAATAATAAATTCTGAATTTTCATTTCAAGAATATGAAATCAACAGAGTCGATAGGCCCAAATCAAAACTTCATCGTACGATATGGTTGCGGAACGATTCGCAAATCAATCGTTTCCTGCGTGAAACCACTCTAGTCCGTTACTGCAGTGCCTATCAAGTCGAATTACAAATAACCAGTGTTGAATATATAATTGATCGACATCCTACCTACCGCATCTGTGTTTTGGGGCTACAAACAAGTGCTGCCGTTAGTTTACTCCTGCGTGGCAATCTTCTCAAGTTTCGGCGCCAGTCGCGGAAGATCATGGGTGCGGTAACAGCCGAATGAGTGAGACCGCATAAGTCTTCGGGATTGTCGAGGAGTTGCCATTTTGGTGGGTCTGCAGTGTGTATTGTTGCAATCAAACCTAGGGTGTTCCTATCAGAGATTTCTCCGGAAGTTCACCGCTGTGCCTGTTGATTTTACCCCTAAAATATCGTCCTCTTTAGATTGTAAATACTTAATACTACTAAAAATGATAATTATATACTTTTTTCACTCTATATCTGTAAAACTTCATCGCATTCCCGTCTTTTTATTCTCGCCACAAGGTTCTGTACGGCCATTGTTTCTATGAGCTGATACGATGATGCGGTGGCATTGCATACATAAGATAATGTGTGGAATATTACTCACATTCATTTAGCTTAACTCAAGCCCAAGAAGACATATTGCATGTCAGAGTTCAATTTCATACAGCATGCATACCGTGAGTCTTTGGGTTAGCTGCGCACACTTTATATGTCAAAATGTCCATGAAAAGAGACGATGGGCGGATTACACGAGGCATCTACATTGCTCTTTGTGCGACATTGGTCCTATGCCAAATAAATGACCACATTATAAAAGTCGTGTGTTTGGGTCGATTTTGTGGGGGTCCGAGCCGAGGGTCAGGGTGTCTCTCAACCCTTTCGTCTATCCTAATATCCGACCCTTCCCCCCTCGACCCTCTCATACGAAGTACGAAGCTCACGGACGACTCAGCAGTGGAAATTACCCACCGCCACATATTTTTTCAACTTTCCAAAAATACTAAATATTGCGACAGATGAAGAACATAACCGTAATCCTTGTCACAATACGAAAAAATCGCATTTTGATCAACGATCGATGATGATTTTTATGGAATCACTGTATTGATTAAATTGGATTATTAGTCTGCAGCTTTCGATGTCAAGGCAGTGAACAAATATTAATAGATAGCAACACATCATGTTTTAAACTTAGTGATTCAGTTTCGCAGTTCCTTACTCAGGATCAGGTTCCAGTGGATTTCCATACGCACAGGCAATGTACAGGCGACATACATAATTGGATAATTAGAAGAAAATTCCACTGCCGTATCTTATTCAAAGTTCTGACCTGAAGCTATTTATAAGACAATCTAAACTATCAGCTCGCCCATTCCCGATCATTGTATGACAATTATACTTCCAACACTGAAGAGAAATTCAGCATTATGTGGTTCAAGGGCATAGCATTTTTATGACAATTATACTTCTGCAGAGAAAGAGCGATCACAAATAAAATGGAGAAAAATCTGAGGAAATATCAGAAGAAGATGCTCAACACCCACTTGTAATGAATCACACAAAAACAAACAATTTGTAAACTGTAACTGAACTATTTTCCACTATATCTAGGCTTCCTATTGACCTTGTAATATTTTCTGAATGATTTCAGATTCATCGTTAATCCACTATGATAGAATCATTCCTTTAGAATAGCCACTGCATTTTCTTTTGAAAATCTTACTCTACAGATTCAGTAATCGTGAAGCTGTTTTTCTCATAAAGCAATACTTTTATTAGCAATCAATCCACGAGCGTCTTTGAACACTGTCATTAAGATTGTCATGAAAGTATTCGTGCATACCTTGGACATTAACAATTCAATGCAACCCATTCTACAATACCTTGACCATAACCAACCTTGACTGATTGGTACCTCTCACACCTTAAGATTTTTTGAATGCATGTAATTCATCAGGAAAATCCTTCAAATAATCCGTTGGCTTCATATTCAGCTTCGAATTCGTCTTCACTCACTTCTCTTACAAATTCCTGTAGACCTCAGCGTTAACGCAGAGCATTCTTTCCATTGGAAACGTGTAACAATTACTGAGTATTCGTCAAAATACAGTATGGAGGAGTTGACTAAGATATGATGTGCATATAAAATCCCTTTATTTAAATGAAATTCTTATGAGTAACGAGCTCACATTTTATATGTTTTATTGAAAATTATTTCCAAAATCATCACACTTATTACTCATCAGGGGCGAGTGAACACTAATAACAAAAATGAAACATGAATGAATATCATGATGATCACCATTCTCTTCCACAGTGCCAGTTTTCCCGTTCGTAGCGCAAACATATCAAGCAATGGGTGAGCTGTGGAGAGTACAGCCAGCCGATCTCTTCTCTCTTATTCCTCTTGCGAACCCCGTATCTTCTTCCTGCAACTACTTTCTCCGCTTCTTTTCCCAAAACTGCTATATAATCTCCTTAAATCAACAAATACTCCCCTCCTTCTACATTTAGAAAGAGCGCCTTCAAACCGTCCTATGTTGCCTCCACTTTTTCATTTCATGAGTTAGTTGTTGGCATACATACCTGTATATTAACAGTTTTCTTTGTAATTTTTGCCAGAATGAATAATAAAACACTATCACTAGATTTCACGTATACCGTTGCTCTCCGCCCCAAACTTATCACATACCGATATGCCTACTCCTGCCGTCCCTGGCCTCTCAGCAGCCGTTCCAATGTGGATGAATATACATTCTCCAACCCACAAGTTCTCTTGGGTGTGGCGTTCACACTTCCCATTGCACACTTCCGATAGATGCAACAACATACCACACGCTCTCTATTTCATTGTCACCTAATATGTGTGTGTTAATGTTCGGATATTATTTCCTTGCTTAAAATACTCCGCCGCCAGTGCTTTCCGGTCATTCGCGTCAGTACATTATATATTCTTCCATGACGCCAGAGCGGAGCCTTAGGAACTGAAAATTCTTTTAGGTAGGTTCACTGATAAATAAAGAATCAAAAACAGATAGGCAATCTCATCTTTATTTTATCGAGAGGTCATGAGAAAACAACATATGCATAAACCTTTTTTAAGTAATGAAAATAGTTTGAGACAGTCTGTGTGAGTGAATTAACAGATTTTATATATGTGTATGAATTATAAGGAAAACTGGACAGGAGTGTAATGAAGGGTACTGCGTACTGATCCCTTTCTTTACCACTTCGGCCACATCATCTTCATCTGGACGCACTGTCCTCAATCGTTATCTATCTTACTTTACGAACACAAGTCCTCTTCTTCAGTCTCATTCCCCTCTACCAACCGAATTACGCCCCCCCCACACCCAATTACGTTCCTATATAATGGATTTTACCTAACTTAAATTAATCTTCTTACATGCTCATATATCATACCCGTCAAATATATCCTTATTTTTACAGCTGCCTCCTTTACTATACTAAGCGGTAGATTTCGTTGTCCCTATCTGTTAGTGGGCAACACATTAACATCTCCTATATGTCTCTCGACCGCCACCTTCAAAATTTGCCAATTACTCTCTTCAAATGGGACTATTTCTCCCCTCTCCTTGATCGCAGCAGCCTACCCTCCACCACTATACCCTATACTCCTCGTCCCAGACGCATCTAATAATCAACCCTTGCACCACATTCATTCCGGGACTTGACCGCGTTAACCTCACACTCGAGACACAATTTCCCACTTTGAACGACCAACCACATAAGTGATACTTTACTTCGTCAATGTCATACCCTCCTCACCTTCGGAAGAACAATCAACCGTCGCTATACTCTACGTCCCCGCCTAATTTCACCAAGTCCCCATACCTTCCCAAGTCCCTAGTACACTCCCCTGCCGTGGATCTCGCTGTAAAACCTGCCCCAGAAATACGTTATCAATCCTCTTTTCAAAACCGTAACTACCCCACCCAATTTCCTATCTCTTCCAATAGCCGGTGCACCTCTTTCAAAGTTGTAACCTACTCTAATGTATATTATGCATATCATTTTGTGTCGACGAAACTAGCAAACCGTTGTCCATCCTCATTAACGATCACTGAGTCTCCACAAACTCAACTTCGGTTCTTGTTTCCATCTCACCAACTTATGCGACCTCTCCGCTGTCCCATCGAACATTTGCGTATTTGTTTTGTTTCCAGGCACACTAACAATAAGATGTCCATAATTTAGTACTTCAGAGAGTCCTCACCCCTGCCTGGCTCGAGTGTATTAATTCATTGCCTCTCAACCCCCCCTGGCGGGCGCGCCCGTTTTACAAAGTAAACGGTGTTGGATTTGTGGTCGGGAGAAGCTGGTAAAAGTTGTGTAATAGCTAGGGCCCAACATTTTATTCCTCAACCTGAGAGAACTCGCATGGTGGGGAAAGGACCGGAGATAAATATACTTTGCTGTAATTCTGCAGAAGTGAATCTAGACGAGCCATGACTTTGTTTCTCAGACCATTCTCTACCCTCTACAAATCAAGCGTAAGTATTTTAGCCGCCCTACGGCACCGGGTGGGGGAGAGGGGCTTTTTCTTTGTGCGCGGTTCCACATTTGACTCTTTTAAAAGAGCCCCTGAGCAATTGTCGCCAGGCGTTATTTACAAGGGACGTCAAAAACAGTTTTTTTTTCGATTTAATATAGAGAAATAAGAATGTGGCTATACATGGTGGTGTGGAGATCACATGACTGCGTGAGTGTCATAAAAATTCAAGATCATATTAATTTGCTGGTGATAGACACAGCAGCAGTTCATGCTAATATTTCATTTGTTACCATCGATTTGTTCGGGGAAAACGGAGATTAAATGAAAGTAGAACGATGTAATCCTCATCGCAATTCACATCGAGATGTAGCTAACTTCACACAACCAAGGCAGTTAGCTTCCATGCTTGCTTCCGGTGCTGGTAAAAAGTATGTGCATCCCCAGATAACGGATTTGAGCCTTTTTTATGAAATACCAGGGGACATTTTTCTGGAGAAGTTAGTTCGGTACATACAGTTTATGAAAAAAAATTTTCTGCTGATTCTGAGACATGGTACCAGAGAAACATAATGTCACTTTTTTTTTAACTTAAAATGAAACAAAAACAGTATTAATGGGTCGAAACCAAAATTAATCCAATCTATATCCCGAATTCGAAAGTCCTTTTTTTATCAACTCTCGAATCCTTCTTTTACTTTATAAAATATCCCAGCTCCTCTTTATTACCAATACTGAAAATAAATAATAGCATATAAAAAACAAGTTAAAATCCTATTTTAATTTTATTGTAAATTATTGAACCCATGAGTAGTTCTAGGTTTTCTCTTATTCTAATGCCTAATATTAAAGCTAAAAAAAACAATGAGACTGAGCGAATTTGTTTCAAAATGAAGTCTATAGCTTCTCAGTGAAGAATAAAGAATGAATGTTAAGTGAATACATATGATTTTTTTAAAGCAATATTTGTTTTTTTTCCATTTAGCTGTTTCAAAGCCTTACCATGCATTTTTTTGATTTAATCGCGGGCTTGAGCTGTTTTTCGGACTAAAATTGAACATTTTCATGTGCATTGCCGCAATGTGTTAGTTGCTTTGAAGCCGAAACCGTGGGATATAGTATCAGAATTAAGCACCAAATGGTGTGACGAAGTTTCACGCGGTGAGTCCAGAAAATTTCGATCGAATGGCCGTTTTCGAATGCAATGACCTCTTCGTGATAAGTAGAGAACTACCTTTCATATATTTCAACATTTGGCCTCATGAATATCTATTCCCGTATCACAGCGTATTTTAATTTCACCCATTTTAAATGGGTGTTTAGAACCTATTAACTCATTAACCAACCATTAAAAAGGACCAGCGATATTTTCCTTGGATTTCCGGCACTAAACCACGGCACGATGGAGGAAAAAAATTATTTCGAGTAAATTGAATGGCGTAATAAAATTGATGTTTAATTTACTGGGTGTATTTTTTTGCACCTCAAAATTTCGTTTAAAAAAGTAATGGTAGGCACTGGTTTTCAATGGCATACTTCTTAAAAATAATCTACAAGCCATCAATAGTTGAAGAGCTGAAAATTTCATGAGGCTATTCTCCACCACGCAGCATCCGTTATCTACCTTAACTCCGGAAGTGATATTGAAGCATAATTTACCGCGTCACATAAAAAATGTATACGATGCAACCTTTTAAAAGTCAGTGCCTCGCGAAAAAATGGAATCCTATGGGGCTTATCCTTGGTCCCCCTCCCCTTGTGTTCAGGCTCTAATTGTTCGCCCCTGTATCAATGACACTCTGTCAGGATATTTCTCACAGTCAAGGATCAATTTCAATGATCTCATTCGGGCTGAGACCTCATCGAGGCGTGGTTCAATGCATCGTATTCTTCGTCGACATCTTGCAATGACCAGCTTTTCTTAAAAAAAAACTATTGAGTGTGCGAAGGTAAATTAGAGGAAATTGAAGCTCGACTGAGGGGGATGAAATTACCATCTGTAGCTTCAGTGTGTGAAGGCATTAGACGTGGTAGTTTTCATGGGTTATTTTGAACTAATTAGGCAATCTTCTTCTAGCGTCTATTCGAATCGGTTTCACAAAGCCATCTAAGCTCAGAAAGAACTAGAAACAGCGGAATTTATCTATTTTGGCTGTTTTATTCTTTTGAAGACTATAAAATGGTCGCCTGCCTCATGTGCCTGAGCCTGTTTTTCGGGTAATTTCTTATTTGACCAAAATCTCTATGTCCATCCCAATGCCACAACCATAACTTTTGACTGCTTACTGTACTCTACCATTTGCGTATTTTCAAGTGGTTTAAACAGCTTAGTAATCAGTGGTGATTTTCTTTAATTTTAATGTCAATATTTTAGATAACTTTATACTAAAGATGTTACTGTTAAATTTATATACATACCTGTAATGTGTAAAATAACATCCTTTCTTAAATAAAAGAAACATTTTTTGGAAAAAAATACTCATTTCCCACTCAAAATAACCCATCATTTTGCAGGCCTATAATAATTATACTTGGTGAGTAATTATCTGTGATTTCTGTGTAAAGGGTGTTAAGTCCAAAATGTGCCCAAATGAGATATCATCTCAGGCATGTAAGAAAAATGAAGAGCTAATTGATGGTATAGAGAACATTGTGCAAACCAGTAGCCAGGGCCGTCCTTAGGGATTGAGGGGCCCAGTGCAAATGAAAGTCGGGACCCACCATTCCATTTCTGATATAGTATCACCCTTCAAGCATATGTCATGGAAAGAAGACAATTATCCGACGAACTGTGTAGTGAGTTCAAGAAACTTACATATCGTCTTGCCATGTTTAATGAGATAAGCGGAATTAAAGGATAGTGATTTTATTCTGATGAAATTTACATAGGTACCTACATTTTAATGGACCAGGTAAAATTTCACATGTGAATGGCACAGGTAAAATTTTAACAATAAATAGTAATGAAGAACAAACATTTATAACATGATATCCTTGATGATAATACACGTATATAGTTACAAAGATAAACAAAGTGCACATTACATAAAATCTACTTTTCTGGCTTTCATGGAAGCAAATTGCTGCCTTATGTCATTTAAATCTAAATTATCAATCATCTTTTTATGTGCAGAGATGATTGCAAGATCTGTTAGGCGGTCTTGGGACATAGTAGATCTCTAATACCTATGTTTTTATAATTTTAAAGCTGAGAAGCTTCTTTCAGCACCTGCAACACTAATGGGAATAGTTAATATGGTCCTCAATGCTATGCAAGTATTAAGTAAAGAACCATTTTGTAATGCATGAAATAAGGCTTCTCTGGCTGATAGATTTTTTGACAAAATGCATCTAAATATTTTTAACTCATCAAATAACTCTTTCCAATCAATGTCTTTGGATTCCCTAAAGGTTAAAATTTTTGCAGTAGCTCAACAATTCATTGTCATTAAAAGATTTCAATTTTTTTAATGTCCAACAAAAATCCAAACATTTTAGAGGAGCAGCTCTGAAACTGTTCCAACCTCTCTTTGAACGAAATAACAGCTTGGTCTACTAGTGGATAAAAGAACTTAATTTTAAAGTTATCTTCTGAAGACATTTTTTTATATCATCATGACATTCATAGTCAAAGACTTTCCTTTTTCTAGCAAATCTTACTTTTTTGAACTCTGTAGAAATTTGGAGCTCTTGGGCTATTTCTTTGGCACTTAAAATTGCACTTTCAAAACCAGAAATCGTGTAATTTTTCAAAAATTTAATAAGACCTCCTATATGAATCAGTGCAGTATCTAAACATATGTATCAACTCTGAAGGTATTTGGTAACAATGTTTACAGCATGCAGAATGTCATACCACATGATGACAGACACAATGAAATCAAATTTACAAATGGAATCATTTACGACTGATAATGCAGTATGCCTACACGCAACATCAACATCATTAGCGGTCTTAGCAATCTCAAGGAGAGCTTCACAAACACCAGTCAACTCATATCTCATTGGCTTAATGCTCTTGAGTCGACATTCCCATCTTGTTTCAGAGAGAGGCTTTAAGGTCAAATTAACGTGTTTGCAGAGTATCTGCCACCTTTGTGTAGAGGCAGCAAACAGATTGTACATACATTGTATGATTCCAAAAAATGAAATACCCTTCTGTGCAATTCACCATATCTACCAATAATAAATTAAGGTTATGACAAGCACATGATGTATAACATGCAGAGCCCATTGAACATGCACATTATTTCCCATCGGCTAGAAGCTGGTGTCGCACCACCATTCTTACCCCCCCCCCTCCGCCACCTCCTCCCAACCAAACCCCTCCGTGCCACCCAGTGAGTGTTCGCAATAGGTGCGAGAAAAAACTGAGGTTTCCCAGACGATTATGTCAGACGAGAAGGCTCTGGCTATGCTTACTTTAATGTAGTTAACCAAAGAACAATACAAAGGTCTACGCAAGATTGCCGAAAGAAATGACCAGAAATTCTATCCGAGCTATGAGCGCATAAGACTAGCTAAAAATGCTGCTTACCCTGAAGGAGTTTCCATTACGGAAGAAGTGTGCGAAGTTGATCTCCAATCCATGCTATGCCACACAGCCTCCCGAATCCTGGCATCAGTTTCAACTGTTCCGGCTTATGGAAGAGATAATAAATACACACTCACATGCAAATACAGATTCGATGGAAGTTCCGGCCATTCCCAATACAAGCAACAAATACGCTTTCGGTATATCTACATTGCACTGTTATAATAGATTCCTTGAATATGTGCTACATATTGCATATTGACTAGATTTCAAGCGGTGGCAGCTAAGAATGAAGTTCCTTGAGTCAGAAATTTCACTTTGGAATATCTAAAGTATGGTTTAACCAACTCAAATATGTAACAGGCGCGTGGAGACCAAAAACAGAAGCTGAAACGGATATAAAGAACCCAATCCCTACTTGAGTGTCTTGTGGAGGGCATTTCAAGCACAGCACTCTGTCTGTCGGATGAGACGTTGAGCCGTGGTCCCCATGGCGCCTTTCGTTCAGAGCAGGCTAATGCTGACGCCAAGTTTCCATCCACCGTTCCTCCTTTACCTGTCCCCTAAGGCGCAAATGGCCTTAGCTTTCGATCGCCTCCCCAAAAATCCAATCCAACGAATAGAAAGTCCAAGATACAATAGGCCTATAAAGATGGGATGGAACTGATCATCGATGTGCCCAAGCAGGGTTCAGGCACTGCTAATTATGGTAACACAGCGAGGCGTTTCTTGAAAAATCCTAGACTAGTGGCTGAATAACAGGTACGGCATTAATTAAGCTTCTTTTCATTACCGCCTGGTTTGTTTATGACACCCAGAGGTAAAAGTTTTATTCTGATGACACATTTCAGGTATTAAAGAAGATCTGATCAAAAGATTCTCCACAATATTGAAGGCATTTTCAAGTGGTCACCAAATAAATATAACTGCATTTAACGCCTACAGCTGGGGGACTGCCGAACTGTTTGTACAGTTAGACCCTTGGTTTTATTAGCCTCCCACAATCCACAAAGTCCTCACTCATGGAAGTGAAATTCTGAAGAGGGACAATTATTGAAAGAGGCAATGGAGGCAAGGAACAAGATACAAGAAGATGTCGAGAGCGTTTCACAAGGAAAACTCAAGAGAGGCCACAAACGAGGATTTATTTCGAAGACTCCTTTTGACGTCTGATCCTTTTATCACCACCTCCACTGTTTCATCATTAAAGACACCAGGGAGAATGCCGAAGGAAGTCAGCGACCTGCTGATAATGAGAGATGGAGAAGACCAGATACACCAAGTGAAGAGGATGACTTTTCAGATAGCTCAGAGTGACAAAATATCTATACTCCAATGTGTATATAGTATATTTGAAGGGTTTTCAGTCTACACAGGATCTTCATCAGGAAAAAAATATTTCCCACGTTTAATAAATATACATTAATGGTGACAAAATATTTCCTTATATAAATTCTTTAAGTACGATTGCTGTAGTGATAACTAAGTAAGATGCCCTATTAAAATAGATGCGCTAATCCTAAAAAAGTCAGTCGGCTGTTGTAGCATAAAATGTTGCAGTTGATGATATTTCAGTGTGTGGAGTGGTAAAAACGAAAAATTTACCAAACAATACTGTGTGCGTAAACTCAAGGTAACCTTCGGAGAGTGCTAGGTACTATATAAGCAAAAGACAAAGATCGTGTGCTGAAGCAGGCCACACGAACTGTCCTGCGGTGCCATAAAACGCCCCTATTGCGAACACTCACTGGGTGGCATGGAGGGGTTTGGCGGGGAGGAGGTGGCGGAGGGGGGGGGGGGGGGAAGAATGGTTGTGCGACACCAGCTTCTAGCCGATGGGAAATAATGTCCATGTTCAATGGGCTCTGCATGTTGCCCACAGAAGTTGAACTAATTGTTCACAGCCTTAAATGTTAGCGTGAAGTGCCTGGTTTAGCTCCTTGAATGTATTCGAACTAGGGCTATCGGACCATGTGAAAGAGAATGGATTGTCTCTTCAAACTACTATTACAGCACCTTTAGCGATTTCAGCCCACTGTGCGCCGTCTGAAATAGGCCAGCCCGGGTGGGGTCAGAGCCACCTAATACAAGGCCTAATCGCTGCTTCGTGACGTCACTCAGAGAAGTGCTACGGGTCGTACGGTCGGCACTCCTCCCTCCGGCCGGAATTGTTTACTTCGCCAGCTGAATACAGATGCAGTAGTTTTGGCGTACAAAAAGTTGACTACTGTCGGCGCAGAAATTATGTGCACTCGAGTTTGGGTACAAATAAAAAGTTAACGAAAAGACGTACAGAAAACCTAACGACACCATCTTTTTTCTCATTCACTTCTACGTTATTTAAAGGCAAATTTGAATTTTTTGATCAATTTTTATATTTTTTACTACAGTTATAACGTAAAAAGTACCGGTTATTTACGGCGCGCGGGAAAAGCTCCTACTTTGACACCTTGCAACTCAAACACAAGTTCGTCAATGACAACTATATTCCTGTAAATGGAGGATAGATATGTTTGCTGTAGATTGTGCGAGTTTCAGCTTTTTATGTTTCATATAATCAAAGTTATTATTAATTATTTAAAATTATTGCATTTCAAAACTGGGGCATCGTAAGCATCTACAAGCGCGTTTAATTTAAATCGAGTGATATTTATAATGGACGAAGTAAGAGGTCCCGTTAGGCGAAACGCCTAGCCGAATCGGTGCTGTGTTGCCGCGTTCACCCGCTCGGGCTCCCATCGCTCGGCGCCTGCCTAAGCCGGCCTGGGAGGCGGCCCTGGTTAACAATGTAATCGAATTCCTTACCCTTTCTCTCATTCTCATTTGCAAGTTATTTTTGGCGATTATTCACGTGAGGTATTTAGTAATCACTCATGAAAGCAATGGTTTATCACGGCCATTAGCCTACTGTGCACGATAGTATGGAGTTTCCCTCAAGATTTTGTGGAGTGAACTACACTGAAGATGCCTCCGAGATCTCTGTTTTCAGAGAGCGAAATCAGAATGATTTTAAGCGCAATTTGTTTTTTTTTTAAGTTAGAAGGTGAGAAACTTGAAGATTAGCGCTATCCAGTCCACCAGCGTGTAGCCTTGGTGTATCGCTTCTCTCAGTGAAAAGTATCATTGCAGCACAGGGAGAACGCGAGAGAGGAAAACCAGGGACCAGCGAAGAAAAGAAGACCATCGGCAGGGCGTCCATGCATGCAAATTGATCAATATACCATCGGCGTTATTCTAAGATCAATCCACGAGTTTTATATTGAAAAATTATTTCCAACCATTGAAAAACTCAGAGAAAAATTGAAAGAAAATGAACCGAGATTTCCAAACATATCGAATTCCAAGCTGCGTGATATCGTGAAAAATATTGGATTTTGCTTTAGGAAATTAAATAAGAAGCCCGTTTTGATGGAGTCGACACCCATTGCCGCATCTCGCCACAAATTTCTCCGAAGAATACGGCGACTGAGGAATGATGGCTACAAACTCTTCTACACGGACGAGACATGGTTCGGCGAACACCACTCGACGAGGTATGCTTGGCAAGAAAATGTACCTGAATCGCAGAATAGCGGATTTTCGAATTATGATCTATATCGTGGCCATCTTCAAGAAGTTTTTGGTTAGCGAGGTGGTTTCAAGATTCCTTCCGGCGCTGGTAAACGCGTAATTATTGTACACATAGGGAGTGAGGATGGTTATTTAGAAGGTGCGGGTTTATGTTTTGTTGGGAAGATAGGGACTGGTGATTATCATAAGGAGATGAATTCTCAACGTTTTGAAGAGTGGTTTAGGAGGGTTTTTGCTGTAATTCCAAAAAAATCAGCGATTGTCATTGACCAGGCTCCTTATCACACAATGCAGGATCCCGTAACAAAAATTCCAACAATGGCCTGGTTAAAAGCAAATATAATCTCGTGGATGATAGAAAGAAAGATTCCTGTTCTTGAAGATAGTGGTAACCTAGAATCTTTTGCCAAAGCCGCGCTAATCAAACACGCCAAACCTTACTTCAAAACGCCCCAAAAGAAACTTATTACCAAGGAGTTGCGGCCGTATTACGAAGGAGTTGCGGCCCGATGTGGAATTGGTGTGGCTACCGGTGGCACATTATGAGCTAAACGCAATCGAGTTGATATGGGCGTATGTTAAGAATAAAGAGGCAAAAGTCAATCGATCAAATGCTGACGAGAAAGGAAACGGGGAAAATGTGTTTCGAGATCTCTGCGATGAAGCTCGGACGGCCCGAACGGGTGAACGCGGCAACACAGCACCGATTCGGCTAGGCGTTTCGCCTAACGGGACCTCTTACTTCGTCCATTATAAATATCACTCGATTTAAATTAAACGCGCTTGTAGATGTTTTGGACAATAACATATTGGAAATGTTCAAGACGTTCCAATTGCAACGAGACCAAGAACGAAATCTTACGATGCCCCAGTTTTGAAATGCAATAATTTTAAATAATTAATAATAACTTTGATTATATGAAACATAAAAAGCTGAAACTCGCACAATCTACAGCAAACATATCTATCCTCCATTTACAGGAATATAGTTGTCATTGACGAACTTGTGTTTGAGTTGCAAGGTGTCAAAGTAGGAGCTTTTCCCGCGCGCCGTAAATAACCGGTACTTTTTACGTTATAACTGTAGTAAAAAATATAAAAATTGATCAAAAAATTCAAATTTGCCTTTAAATAACGTAGAAGTGAATGGGAAAAAAGATGGTGTCGTTAGGTTTTCTGTACGCCTTTTCGTTAACTTTTTATTTGTACCCAAACTCGAGTGCACATAATTTCTGCGCCGACAGTAAGCGATAAATTGTCCATATTTATCGGGTTTAGGGATGAATAGGGTGATTTAAAAGCGATAAATTGAAATACATAATCACTTTGAGTACTCTACTTCAAATGTAATAAATACGCAAGACTGATATCATTTTTTCTTAGAAAACGAATTGCTGAAATCAAAACTCGGGCCGTACGCAGAACGAATGCCATAATCGTCCTCACAGTCGTAAACTCAGCATTGATTAGCGGAAAAGTTTATATTTATTTAAGTTTATCCAACAATAAGAATCGACTACTCTATTCTAGGTGGCTCTGGCGGGGTCTCCAAATGCGCGGGGTCCCCAAAAGCGCGGGGCCCAGTGCGGCGGCACCTGTCGCACCACCCTAGGGACGGCACTGCCAGTAGCCCTTCATCTTTCTTACATAACTGGGAAGATAACTCATTCAAGTTCATTTAGGACTTAGCGACCAATGCACAGCTAACATAGGCATCTAAATTCCTTGAAATCATTGGACCATTTCTGGAAAGAAATGCTAAGTTAAGGGGCTCCCGACTTCCGCTTCCGACGGATCCCTTCAATCCCCAAGGACACGGCCCTGGCCAATTTTCATTCTGGAAATGAAAGCCTGTTGCAGAGCCATTTTTCTTTTCTCCTTTGCTTACTTGCTTCCATATGCTGACTTTTCCCATGTTAAATTAAATATCACCTGAGACAGATGTACTCGGGAGATATTTTAATACTGCTGACGGCAATTTTATATTCTGTTTCTACTAATTCATATGCTTTTTTCGAAATTTGTTGTCCATTCTTTTTCACTGATTCCCCTTCCATTGGGGTGGAAAATCTCTATCTGAATGAAGGCTACAAGCAAAGTTTTTAATTTTCCATCTCCCTTCAAGTTGAGTTTCACGTAAAAAACAGTAACGCGATCGATTTATTTCGACTCCGTCGACTCTCCGCTTCTTTCTAAGCGAACACTATGTCAATAAATATTGGCGGGTCACTGATTTCGTATCCATAACTCAGCGCAGACTCGACGTTCTTCAACACTTACCTCGAACATCGAATACTGAGGGGCGACTGATGCCCGACGCTCAGCCACAAATGAACGGCAGAATTCGAACCAATGGCAGACCGGCAATATTTTCGCAAAACTCAATTTGAGAATTGTAGCAGATGTTCTTAGAACATATTTCAAAGTAAGAAAATAAATCTGGGTGAAGGGAGAAGTCACCTCAGACAAAGGGTTCATAATGAGCCCGCGTACCTTTAGGGTTAATTTGACCTCTACGATACATCGTAAAATATCGCTATATTTAAGTATATCACCAATACGATATTAATTTTTGAATATTCACGATGTATCGATCTTCGATAAACATTGTGATATACCATCCGATAAAAAATCGTAATGCCGCGTCCGATAAAATAAAGTGATATTGCACTCTATAAAACATCGCGTGTTCGCGCTCAATAAAATTTTACAATAAATATCATGATATTGCACTCGATAAATTAACACGTAATCGAGCCCAATGAATTATCGTGATATCGCGCCGGAAAATAGTGTAGAAAAAAGACAGCCATTGGGTTGGCTTTTGTTTAAGCCAGAGCAAGTACTTATTAAAACTTACTATTCTGATATCTGTTAATTCAAATTCTCATCAGGTGTCTCTCACTCTCTCTTTCAATCTCAGTGTCCTGATAGTTTAAATGTGCCGTCATATTCAAATTTTGGAAGGAACTGATGACAACCGATTGTAAATTAATGTAGGTGCCTATGTATTATCAGCTGATGTAAGTAAATATATTGGACCAAACTTACTAAAACGAATTATTCGGCTTGCTAGAAACGTGATCTGACTTAAGGTCGTCGTCAAAAATAACTTTCAGTAAATGCATTGTTCTGATTGCTTTACGCATAGTATTGGCCATAAACTGTCACCAACTATTACGTAAAAAATAATAATCACTCCAATTAATTGAACTGAGGTTACCCATTCACCAAGCCTCGGAGAAATTTTACGATTGATCAACGATATTAATGAAATGCGACGCGAACGGAACTGATACTCGATATCTGACCAATATGGGTCTGATACCGACTGTGTGGGACCAGCGTCGTAGCAGCCTGGCTGGCCTGGCCGGCTAGTGATCATACCACAGTCTAAACTATGACTGTGATCATACCAAGGCTAGGCTAGCCAAGACCAGCCACCTGCACAAGCAATGAGGCTGCCGTAATGTCATGATATTTTTCAGGGCGCGTTAATACAATATTTATCGACACGAGTTATCGTTAACGCCACTTATTGATATGCTAAAATCTTCGTATCCCGATATTGTATTATCCACATCGCCTATGCCCATGGCTGACCCTGTGGCCGGACCGGAGTCCCACGTTGTAGCGTATGGTAGATAGTGGCGCACAAGGTCCTGTATAACGACCTTGGTGGCGCAGGCGATTGGCAGAGTCCTCTGGATGGCCGTTCTCTACACTACTCCCTCATAGCGCTCCCTCCTCCCTCACTTTGTAGTGTATTAAAGGCAATCTAGAGGTCTCTGATTTTTCCTACCATCACGCTCATCACGCTTGACCCCCGTGAAACTCACTCAAGCAGTATCAAGAGCATGAGTAGCTTGGTGTGAGCCGCGTGGTTGGACATGGAAGGCTCAAGTGATACTTCTTCCGTATATAGTGAAATTCGTCGTGGAAATCTAGAAAAGGTGAGGGAGATAATTGTTGAGCATGGCCTTTCATACCGACCAGAATGGGAAAATGGATATACCCTACTTCGTGAAGCCCTTGAAAAAAGGCAAGTTGACGTAGCCAAATTACTTATAGCGACTGGATCCAAACTCAACAGCGTAACGAGCCAAGTAGAGTCAAGTAATACTCCACTCCATATCGCCGTAGTAAATGGCGGTTTAGATGTTGTTACGTTGCTTATAGTCAATGGTGCCAATGTAAATGCTAGAAATAAGAACGGTGAGACTCCTCTTCATTTAGCTGTCGGAAAGAAAGATGTGGAAGTAGCTGAATTCCTTGTAGAACATGGGGCTCATGTTAGTGCCAGAAGCAGTGTGGGTAAAATGCCTGTTCATATTGCTGTCGAGCGTCAATGTTTTCAAATCGTTGAATATCTCATGAAATGTGGGGCTGATGTTGGCACTGGTTATTTCATATCTAATTGCCTTGAAGGGTACCCCCCCCTGCACTTGGCCGTAATCAAAGGGAGCGAAGAAGTAGTGAAATTGCTGCTGAGTGGAGGAGCTGGGGTTAATGATAAGGGAAATGGGGAAACTCCTCTCCACATCGCAGCCGAATATGGGTATTTACGAATAGCTCAGAAACTTATAGGACATGGAGCCGATGTCAACTGTCAGTGTACGTCAAAAGCCAATGAAGGCTATACCGCTATGCACTTTGCTGTTGAAAACGAGAATGAAGTAATAGAGAAACTACTTTCGGGTAGTGGTGCCAATGTCGATGTAAAAGCAAAGGATAATGTTACTCCTCTCCATATTGCTGTATGGAAGGGGTATTCCCAAATAGCTGAGCATCTTGTAAGACATGGGGCCGATGTTAACTGTCAGTGTACGTCGAAAGCCAATGAAGGCTACACCCCTATGCACTTTGCTGTGGAGAAAAGGAATGAAGACATAGTGGAACTACTTTTACGAAGGGGTGCCAATGTCAATTGCAAAGCAAGAGATTATATTACTCCTCTCCTTATTGCAGCTAGAAAAGGGTATTCGAAAATGGCTGAACATCTTGTGAAGCATGGGGCTGATGTTAACTGTCATTGCACGTTAAAAGCCAATGAAGGATACACCCCTATACACTTCGCTGTTGAAAATAGGAATAAGGAAATGGTGGAACTATTTTTGCGCAGTGGTGCTAATGTCAATGTCCGTGGAAAATATAATAATACTCCTCTCCTTATTGCATCAAGAAAAGGGTATTCAAAAATGGCTGAACATCTTGTAAAGCATGGGGCCGATGTTAACTGTCAGTGTACCTCGAAAGCCAATGAAGGCTACACCCCTATGCACTTTGCTGTTGATAGGAGGAAAAAAGAAACAGTGGAACTACTTTTGTGTAGTGGTGCCAGTGTCAATGTCAAAGCAAAAGATAATGTTACTCCTCTCCTTATTGCAGCCAGAACAGGTTATACAAAAATGGCTGAGCTACTTATACGGGGTGGGGCTGATGTTAACTGTCAGGATATGTCGAAAGCCAACGAGGGCTACACCCCTATGGACTATGCTGTTGAAAGAAGGAATAAAGAAATGGTCAATTTACTTTTGCACAGTGGTGCTAATGTCAATGTCAGTGGAAAATATAATATTACTCCTCTCCATTTTGCAGCAGAAAAAGGGTATTTACAGATGGCTGTCCATCTTGTAAGGCTTGGGGCCGATGTTAACTCTCAGTGTACATCAAAAGCCAATGAGGGCTACACTCCTTTGCACTTTGCTGTTGAAAAAAAGTACGAAGAAATAGCTGAACTATTTTTGTTTAACGGTGCTATTGTCAATGTCAAAGCAAAAGATGATATTACTCCTCTCCATATTACTGCAGGGAAAGGGTACTCAAAAATAGCTAGGCATCTTGTAAAGCATGGGGCTGATGTTAACTGTCAGTGTACATCAAAAACCAATGAGGGCTACACTCCTTTGCACTTTGCTGTTGAAAATAAGAATAAAGAAATGGTGAAACTTTTTTTGTATAATGGTGCAATTGTCAATGTCAAAGCAAAAGATGATATTTCGCCTCTTCATATTGCAGCAGGGAAGGGGTATTCACAAATTTCTGATAATCTGGTGAGACAGGGGGTCAATGTTATCCTTCAATGTACGTCAAAAGTCAATGAAGACCACATGCGTATGCACTTGGCCATTGAAAAAAGGAATAAAGAAATGGTGGAACTACTTTTGGGTAGTGGTGCTAATGTCAATGTTAAAGGAAAGTATGGTATAACTCCTCTCCACATTGCATCTGGGAATGGGTTTTCACAAATAGCGGAGCATCTTTTAAAGCATGGAGCAGATTTCAATTCCACCTGCTCCTCCTCATTCTGCGATGGTTTAACTCCACTTCATTTTGCTATTTTGGAAGGGAGTGATGAAGTTGCAAGCTTACTTCTTAAGTATGGTGCTAGTGCTGATACTCGAGATAAAACTGGTAAGACGCTGTTGCTTTTAGCAGTTGAAAAGGGTAATTTTGCAGTAGTTGAGCATCTTTTAAAACATCACCCTGATATCAATAACGAAAATAACAGGTACTCTTTGATTGCTGCATTGATAGGTCGCGGGAAAGAGTATGCAAAAATAACAGAAATTCTGCTTCAATATGGTTTTGCAGTCAGCCCTGAGCATGTAAATAATCATGAATTACTCTTTTCTGCTGTTGAAAAAGGATATGTGAGCATTGTAGAGTCACTGTTAAAATATGGAGCAGATGTCAATGAGCAATACAGCTATGAACCCCACTCAGGATATGTGAACACTGTAGAATCACTCCTAAAATATGGAATAGATGTTAATAAGCCATATAGCTATGAACCCCACTCAGGGTATGTGAACATTGTTGATTCACTGTTAAAATATAAAGCAGATGTCAATGAGCAATTCAAATACAAACTCCTGTCATTGCTGATGAATGATGTTGGTGTCTTTACACCTTTGCATGTTGCTGTGATGAATGGACAGGGAGAAGTTTCCTCACTGTTGGTCAAATTTGGAGCTGATGTCAATGCTCTGGATGGAAGTGGTAGAGCTCCCATATATTATGCTATTAAGAATGCTGATTTACTGGTTACCAAACTTCTAATTTTTAGCAAAGCAAATTTGAGATTACATCCTGAATTGCTGTTAATAGCAGCCCAGGAGAAAAGCAAAGAGGTCATAGAAGTACTCCTAGAGCATGGTATTGATGTAAACTTTAGCGATGATGAAGGGAGAACAGCATTGCATTTTACTGCATTAAGTCGTGAATATTGTAACGACGATTGTGACATTAAAGTAGAAATTGCTAACCTACTCTTAAGAAGAGGAGCCAATGTAAATGCTGCAATGAAATCTGGAACACTACCAATTCATGCTGCTGCTAGAAAAGGGAATACAAATCTTATCAGGGCTCTATTGGAATACAATACTGATGTAAACTCGAAAGATAAAAAAGGTTTCACATCCCTACATATGGCTGCTAAAGGAGATCATGTAGAAGTTGCCAAGACCCTGCTGAAATTTGGTGCCATAGTTGATTCCACAGATGAATGTGGTATGACAGCACTTCACTTAGCATGTCAGGAAGGCCATGAATCGGTTGTTTTAGCTCTTCTAGATTATGGCTCTGATGTAAATGTTACTTGTAAAAACAATTATACACCTCTTGATTTAGCCAAAAATGGAGAATCAATATTTGTTGAGGAATATTCTGATGGTGGTTACTCTCCATGTGAGGATATTGTTAATATTCTGGAGAATCATCTTGTTAAGATGGAAACTGCTCATTTAAATGTTAGCAGGAAAAATTTGTCATCAATTAGTAGAAATGGCACAGGAAAATTTCAGAGTGAATGTGAAGATGAATTGGCAAGTTTGAGTTGTGTGACTGTTGGTAATTCCAGGATCTCGTGGTATGATATCTTGACAAAAAGTATTCATGATGTAGCATCTCTTTTAGGCAATGAAAATATATTGCAAGACTTAAGATCAGATGACTATAAAACTAAATTCCCAGTATATGGCAGTTTAATTGGCAGTCATTTTAGAATGGCAGAAAGGAGGAAGAAATTGATAGAGGAAGTCGATGATTACTGCATCTTCATCTTTCCTGGATTGCCATGGTCATGCACGTGGGAAGTTCTGAGTTATCTAGATGAAAAGGACATTCGAAATTTGATAAATGCCTTTCAACTGACCAAGGGTGGCACTCCCTCAACAAAAACTATGATGGAGTAATTGCTTCAAGCTTATTTTCGTCATCATAATGGTGAATGACTGTAATATGAGCTTAATTAGTGTTGGTTAAAGATGTTTCCCTCCAAATCAGTGATGGTTTTTTTAATTTTCTGTGGATGCTATGTTATTTAGAATATACTTTCATTGAGCCAGAAACATTATTTTTAATGCAGCATATTTCTATTATTGGGCATGTAATGGTGCATGCACCAATGATCATTGGTGTGGACCATTACATCATTGGCTTCAAAACAGTCCAATCTAGAGCAACTTTATTTTTCCCTCTGGATCAAGCATTTTTTTGGAGATCAAGTATTTATTACATAACTCTAGTACAGCTTGAATAATAATTGCTTCAGAGACAAGTTTAAGTTGTTTTTGGCCGATAATTATTGCTATGGCTAGTGTTGTCCAGCATTGGACCAATATATGTATTTTGATCTTGAGTTTGCAGCATTGTTTTAGATAACCTTGTATATTTTTTAGACAACTGTAAAACATCATGAGTAATCATGAGTTCTTATTTTGTGTTTTTTATGCTAACAAAAATTGTCATTATATTTGTGTGGATATGGACTTGCTAATGTGATATCAGCAGTAAGAAAAATTTTATATCCCTTGACTTTGGTTGAAACAGATCTGAAAAAAGTAATAAAAACATGTTATTCCCTCAATACCTATTACTGGCTATATTAGTTAATCCTCCATAAACACACGAGTCATTATTTGTATCTCTTCCTACTTTGTATCACCTCAGAGGAGGTTGCCAATTTAAGTATAAGCCAAGAAAAATTGTGCTTTAAATGTGTATATTTAAAGGAGATTGTTACACTACTGATAAGTAGTTAGATAAAAGGATTTATTTTATTACAATTTTGATTTATTGGAATTTTTATTTAATTTCAATCATTTCTGTGAGAAATACTTGAAAGAATATTGGCCTGGTTGTCCCAGAGATTAAGAGTGCCAAACAGAGATCCTCTCATATTGAAAAAATTTCCCAGAGTCACTATGGCATCCTATGACCTGAGTGCCACGATATTTATTCCTGTGAATCAAATGCGATGAGTATGCTGTCTCATCATGGGTTGGTATGTACCCACTGAGATGTATAATGTATGGTCTTTCTACTGGGAGTTAAATGGTTGACATTCAGCAAAATGGGAATTGTTGTTGTACATACTTTGTACATGTAGGTTTTGTGTGAGTTTATGGGGGAAAATATTTCCACTGTTTAATACCATTGTTAGTGAAACTTTTCCCATGATATCTATGAATGTGTAGGTGGTATAAGTTGATTTATTTTGTGCAAAATAGACCTATAAAAGTGGGAGTGCATAGTGTGACTCTGAGTGCGTCTGAGCTTCAGGCAATCAGCTCTCCTGTCTTACTGTGTAAGGGATCGTATGGACAATGAATTCCTACTTCTGCCATTGCTGAGAATATATCTTGGCCATGACATGGCATCAACTTGCAGTTTTGAATTACAAATTCAAATATTGTGATACTTCATCTAATTTCCATCATTTGGACATTCTTTTGCCTGGAATATTTTACTGACAATGTTACCTCATTTCTATGAATTACCAGAGGGACTCTAAAAGGTATGTTATACTTTACAGTGATTTTCCTGTGTGTTGAGGTTTCATTTCTCTGAAATTCTTTAAATACAGTTATTTCTTACTCCAGGAGCATTTGCATAATATTTTATATGATGAGTATAATCAGCTATAGTGATGGTTGAACAGCTGCATATAAATATGAATTGGAGGTCGCTTGCTACAAGGTAATGCTCAGCTCTTGATTGGTTTAAATTTTTTATTAGTCTCTCTCTCTATTTGTTATAACTGATAACTTTCATGGATACTTTGAGTGTCAGTGTTACCTACTTATTAATTATTTATTTTTTACCATAGGCAAGGAATATGTATATGTTTGCATGATCTGTTAAATATATTATTAAATAAATGAGTGAGGTATAATATGCAAAATTTTACGTATCAGTACAAAAGAAATCACGGCCAGAAGATAAGACTGATTGTACTAAACCATTGGGGTACAATTAGGAATTTTTACAATGTATCCCTCCAAAGGAGAGGGTAGCCAGATAACCCCAACATTGTTATTCAATTAATTTGTTTCATTTCATAATGGGTACAATGGTACTGTTAGTTAACCTTAAATATCTGCTAATAACACGTGCGAGATTTTCTTATTGGAAAATACTCGTGGCATAATTAATGAGTAACATTTTCATTATGATTTATTCTAGCCTTGTAAATATAATTCAACATGCGTACCCATCACACTATTTCCCTACAGGGTTGGCAAAGCCCATGAATTACGTTATTGCTGTTAGCCTTAGAAAACTGGCTTTCTTTAAACTATGTTCTCCATTGTGTCCTGTCCTTAAAAACATCTTTTGCCTCCCTTACCTTCATGCATTACTTCAAATATGCTCTCCTGCTCTTAGAGACTCCTAATATCCCTTCTCTTTAATATCTCCTCCAACATGTTCTCCCTTGACTTTAGCAATCAAACTCTTCCTCTCGCATGGTTCGCTCAGCGATGAACACTAGCTATTGCTAAGTTATTTTAATGTGTTTTGTCGTCTTATATTGAAAGTTTTCCTCAATATTTGGAATTAATTTCACATTCAGAAGAGTGATCTATAAATTGATTTTGACTCTTTGGTTATTGGCTCTATAAGAACATACTTCTTTTCTAATCATCTTTCCATATTTTGCTAAGTGTTCTTGAGGCAATAATATTAATAATAATAATTAATAATAATTTTATTATTCACTGAAGGCTAACACAATATTGCATATTTTCATCAAAAATATAAATAAATTTGTCATATAGTCATCAATTGGTCATATACACAATAGCACATACAATATACAACACATGAATAGCATTTAAATTCAGTACATTTTAACAATTCTGTTGCTATAAAGCAGTAGTTGAAGTGCTACACAATCTTTTCCTTACTCTCGAGGTTTTCCTTTGCAAAGAAGATAAAATTCATCAGTTGAGTACACAGGTTTTTTAAGTAAAATTTTTTTGAGTTTACTTTTAAAATTGTCTAAAGAAGTAATAACATTTTGAGGGAGTAAGTTGTGTAGTTTGGCTCCTTTGTGATGGGAACCATTGGTATTTAATCTGGTAGATCTTGGTTCTATATATATGTCCAATTTTTATCTGCGAATCCAAAATACAGCTCTCTAAAATCAGATACAATCCTCATCCCTTGATTTATCTCCCCATTATTCTCATCCTTACTCCAATTGGCACGATACGGATATACCTATGCAGGCTTTACTTCAGTGGACTCCCAGTTATTTTTAATCCACATCCTCTAGGCTTCAACTTCATATTCACTTTAAAGGAAAAACACCACTGAGAGCTCCCAGGTATGCATTAATAGTCAGACACTCATTGTCAGAATAACTGTACAAGCAAGAATTTGAAAACATATTAAATGCCTCTCTGATTGCTTATATATTAATGTCCTTGTTTGTGATTCAATTTGGTTGTGACAATGAGCCTTAAAATGAATTATTATAGCCAGGAGATGAAGCCCATTCCAATGCATAGTGACAGTAAAAATATAATTCAAAATTTGGGATTTAATGCCCACAATTTAGACTTGATGTAATTAGGTCCATACATTTTTGTAGCTCCAAAGTCAATGTCAGAAAAATATCTTAGCTCTATGAGTGAATTTTCCATCCATGTTTTAGTAAGTAGCAGGTTTTGCTCATTGCATTTATGAAAAACTCTATTTGCCCTCAGATTGTGTATTTTTGCATGATTTCATAATTTAATGAGAAATGAAGATGTGGAAAGCAAATTCAAATGTTAAAATATTCTTAATGAGGTGTTTGAGAGGCATGGATGTCTTCTTTTACTGCCCTTTTGGGTTCTCCTCTGTTTTGGGATGTGTCTGATGGACTGCATTTTCACCAGCAGTATGACTGGTGTAACTATGATTGATCAGACACATACTAACAGAAAGGAGAGTCAGAAAGTTGAAAATGTATTCTCAGTTGCATTGGAAAGCCAAGGTGTTGAGCCCAAAAACAAATCAAAGCATGAGTTAGTTATGCTAGTAATAAGTGTATAAAATAGATCATATATTATGTGAAAAAATTAATTAACGAACAGAATGATGCAACAAATTCTATGGAGAAAAATCAGTGTCCATCTGTTGATATATTATTCCTATATCCTGGCCACTATGTGGGAAAGTCAAACACATTGAGGTGATGGACTCATTCTCAAAGTTTGTGACAGAGTACTGGCTGCTTGCCTGCAATGAGCATGTTTTGCTCTGGCTTCCAGAAAGGAGGCAAATTAGATGACCTTGTAGAGCAAGTCCTCAATTTAAGTGGTAGATGTGTAGTGAAGAAATGCATCATAAAATAGACCCCATTATTTGTTAATTAAATTCCATTTTTATCAATGCATTGATTTTTTAGCTTGTTTCTTTGCCTTCATTCAAAAATAATTAAATTTGAACGATTATTTAAGATAGGATAAATATATCTCAATCAAAATTGTTGGTTGTTCAATCCTAAGATTGGTTGGCTACAGCCCTCCTCCCTTCCCTATCTAATGGTAGTTCCTTTACCTCCTGGTATCTCTTTCTATGTACTTTCCTCTTTATTTGGTCTGGCGTTTTTCGGAAGAAGACCCACACTGACCTGTATTTGAACGCCGCGAGTATCCATCACCCTTCCTACAAAAAGGCTGTTCTCACAACACTTCTCCACCGTGCCAGGACAATGCAGATAAGGAAAACCTTCCTCAGGAGCTCCTTCAGCTGCAGAAAAAAAATTTTGATCAAAAGGTTTCTCCCGGAAGTACGTGAATCAAGTCCTAAGGACAACTCCCCAAGGGATGGCCTTTTTTTATCTCGCCCTGGTTCTACATCCCAGCATCATCTTCCTCCCCTGGCCTGTGCTCATCTCTCTCTCCGGTCTGGACTGCTCCCTCTCCTGGCACCTGGTTGGCATTTGGGAGATGCCAGGCAAGGGCATCTTCATGCTCTTCACCATCACTGGTTGAATTTTTTACTGCCTGCCTATCTCCCCAATTTCTCTTTTCCCTTGAAAGGGACAGCATTGTCTTGAAATTGTACATCCGTACTGATGATGATCTTCCTCGATTTCAGTTCTAGTAGTCTGTACCCTTTAGCACCATCTGGATAACCAAACACCACTGCTTCTTCTGCTCTATGATCTAGTTTGTCACCATGCACCACACGGTACCAAGCTTGGCACCCAAAAACTAAGGTGGTTGTGGTGTCTCTTCAAGTTCCTTTCCAAGCCGCTTCTTCATGGGGATTCTCAAATTAATGGGAAATGGGAAATCTCAAAATTAATTGCACTTGATGGACAAAGATTTCTGACATGACTTGTGGTGACTAGGGCTTCTCCCCTTGAATGCTTCGGTAATCCTGACTGATGCAGCATGCATCATATGACGTTCATCAATGTCTGATTTAACCGTTTGACCAAACCATTCTGTTGAGGTACGTATGGCACAGAGAGGCAGTGCTGGATGCTTCTTGAATGAGTGGGACAAATATTCACCTCCATTATCAGTTTGGAGCTCTTTGATTTTCACTCTATGCATCACTTCAATTTTCTTCTGATACTTGATAAACTCTTCTGCTACTTCACTTTCCTTTTGATTGTCACAGCTGCTATGAAATAGGAAAAATCATCGATGAAGGTAACAAAGTACTTGCATCCTCCCAATGACTGGCAAGGCATGGGTTCAACCACATCTGAATGAATGCATTGGAGTACATGTGTAGTCTTCTTCTCTTCTTTGGTATCAAATTTCTGTCTCTTGAATTTTCCCTGTATACAGCTTTCACATCTTTCTTCGGTGTTGGTTCTCCACAGGTTTCGCAAAGGCTCAATCCTCTTCATACCTTCTTGATGCAGGTGACCTAAACGGTTGTGCCAAGTAGTAGGGGTGACTCTGTAAGCTATCATACCTTCGTGCTTCACTGCTTCTTTTTCTATTTCAGGGATGCTGGCACTACCATGAGTGGGGACATAATACAAGAAACCCACTCTCTAACTCTAAAACAAATTCTCTTCTCCTTCCAAAACTGTTGCCGTTCCCTTTCTTCTTAAGATTGTCACCTTTGTCTTCTAATTAACCTTCTGAGATCAGATTATCTTGGAGGTTAGGAACATACTTCTTTCAATTTTATCTTTCATCCACCACATTCAACAGACTTCTGGATATCTATAGATCCCTTATCTTCCATCTTCAGAGCCTTTCCATCTCCAAGGGTAACTTCTCCATCAAATTGTTTCAGATCAGAAAATAGATCTTTCCTTGGGCTCTTGTGATCTGAAGCGGCTGAATCGAGGATCCAGGCACCGTGGTTTGAATTGCCCTGCATGCTTAAAACTTTGTACCCTCTTGAAACCACTGATGTTTGAGACTTTCATTTCTTCTTTCTTTTGTGAGTTTTCTGAGACGGCTGGACAATTTCTTGCTCAGTGTCCCTCTTTACCACGAGTGAAACAAATGTATTTTCTTACTGTATTTCCATTTTTCTTACTAGGTTTCTGTCTTGTGTCTTCCCCACTTGTGTGTATTTTCTTCTTAGCCACCTTCAAAACTTTGTGTCCTTCTTTCTTTGTATCATTCTTCGTTCTCTTCTCTTCCAACAACGTTTGGGATTTAACCAACTTCAATGTTATTTCTCTCTCATCAGTTCTGTAGACTTTTCTGATGAATTCTGCATACCATTTGCGTGGCAGGCCCATGAGGAAAAATGCTGCCATAGCTCTGTCCGGAAGTATCAGTCCACATGTAGAGATCTTTTTGTTATTATGTTGGATTTGTCCCATATACTCCATCATTGAAATTTCCTGTCTTCTCTATGTTGACCATCTCCTTCAGAATGATGATTTCTTGGAACACATTGTACATAGTGAACACTTCTTCCAGTGCCTCCCACATATCTTTTGCAGAATCTAGGTGGATTATGTAGTCTATAAATGAATCATCAACATGTTCAACAATCAAGGCACGAGATTGCTGGTTTTAGTATTAGCTGACTCCAAACTTCATACTACGAGTAGGCTGTCTCGTCACTCAATCCATGTTCAACTCCATTTGGGCCCTCGTATGCAAAACCTTCAACTGCTTCCCAGCATCCCTTCTTCATTAGGTGAGCTTCCATGCAAACAGCCCATACTTTGTAGTTGTCAGTGTTTAATGTAGGAATACACTTCCTCTCTTCCGCCATTACTACACTCAAACAAAACACTGAGGTTAGGTGTTTATCATGCTCTCATTCTTTCACTATGCACACAGAGTTTGGGCCTCTTCCTTTTCAAGCATTTACTTATACGTCTCCGTTTGGTGGTTATCTACGCTTTAAGTCTCAAAATCTGTGAGAACTACCATTGTATGTACTTCTACTAATTATATCGGGAGAATAAAAAACCACCAAACTCCACTGCTTACGAAAGAGTACCTAGTCATTTATTCACACCAGGTAGCAGCTCACTACTAAAAAACAGTTCAAGCCATGAAACCAGCTCTGCCAACGGGAAAAAATAATGAACTGAATGCAAAGGACAGTATCATCAAAAAACTAAGGTCCCTCTAACTTCTAATAAATACCTACAGATCCAATTACCCACACTTTACAATGTTAGAGTAAATTTTAACTTACAATGTAATCACAAAAGTTATTGTTTCTTTTTACTGTAGTAACCAGCAAAGCATTCCATGCACAGAGCTGGAGTGTAAAGGAAACCAGGGCAGAAGTATATCATTGTGTCCTTCCTGACATTTGCTTTGAGACAGTTCTTGCGCTGCCTATGCCAAGTTTTCCCCTTTTCATTTGTTGGGAATGATTTGGGGAAGCGATCAGAAATCTTTTTTGGTTGAGATTTTTGAATTTCCTTATTTAATATTTAATAAATCACTATTGATTTGCAAACAGAATGTGTAAAAGTCTGTCTTTGATTTTTCAGAAAACATATTATATAAATGAAAAGAATTCAGAAGAATCATTGAAAAACATGTACCTCCAACTTCTTTTAACATCATCGATTTTTTCTATCGCATGGTATCGATAGTATGCAATCATTTGGTAATGTTTATCAATGCCGCTCATGAATATTGTCTTTTTCCACAAAAGTAGGCTTCAAACTTTGCACTCCTCTTCTGTCTTTCACCGCTTCTACTTTCCTGTAAAATTCTGATGAAATCATTAGTACATCTCTTATCTCTCCATTTTGTAATGCACCCATTTTTCCTATTGTATTGACATCACTTGCATTCTCTTCGACTCCGCACTCACAACCTCATGCGGATTTCCTATTCTCCTTCCTTTCAGCGTGCCTGTGCTGTAGGTTTTCATTTCTAATAACTCATCCGCCAGATCAACACTATTGTAATAGTTATTAATGTATAACTGGTGCCCAATGTTAGCCTGCTCTTGAATCAAAGTGTGCACTGCTTTTTTTTTACATGCCGTACACCTCCAATTTCCTTTTCATCTTTTCTGGAATAAACAATAATTTTTTCTTTAAGGTCATTTGGTTCAGTTATCATATAGAGCTTGATTCCATATTGTTGTGTCCTTGGCTGCTTTTTGCTTTTATATCTCGCGCCCTTCGTGTACCCCAATTGCACACGCACTTGCGATGACCTTGAGCAGTCATTTCCATAATACCTTGACCTCCGTTATGCGCTTTGACTCTGCTCTTTAACTTCTCTCGATCCTCCCTGTTGTAGCCCGTACGGTCTGCAATCCCTTGAAAGGGCTCTTGGCCCTGCAGGGATGCAACAATATCTATGTTTTTTCCCTTTTAAGTACTGTTGAAATTGTAATCTTCCGTGCTGCAAGACCATAGACTCATCAACTGAAAGTTCCCTGGAAGGATAATAAATCTCCCATTCTTTCATTGAATAATTTAACCAATGGTTGCACTTTCTTGAGCTGTGGAGAGGGCATTGGATGAATTCAATAAAATCTGAGAAATAAAGAGAACTCAGTATCAACAGAAACATATTTTGACTCATGAATTTGCAGAAACCTGGAAGATTGAAGAGAGGCCCAGTCTTCCAGCAATCCTGCAAACGATTCCTTTGGATTTTCTCCAGGTGAATAAGAAGCCCAAAGAAGATCTTACACTCATCAACATTCATTTCTTTCCATGTATACATTCTTCATTGCAAAGAAGTTCTATCAGAAGGTATTCTTTGGGCATTTACGTTCGTACTTTCCACTACTAGAGAATAAAATTCTTCATTTGCAATAAAATTGAAAAGAGCCATCACATTTTTAGAAGAAAGAAAGATTTTCATACCAGATATCCCAGAAAATGGAATCTTTGTGATGTTTGATGGAGTTACAGATATCCATTCCGGCTCCATTTTTTCTTCTGAATTCGGATCCTCTGATGTAGAACTACCAGCATCATTTTCCATGTGAGAAGATTCTGCTGAGTCTACCGTACTATCATCACCTCCTAAATCTTCCGATTCATCAGAATCAACTTCCAGAATGCCCAAAATGTCTTCCTCGTCCTTAGCATATTCAATTTTTTGTCTTTTTCTCATCGGCTTTACATTAGATGGGCCAAGTTGATTTTCATCCACAGCTAAAATGAATTTCAAATTATATAGATGTTAGAAACAGAAAACATTTTTCAATCTTTGCAATTGCAGAATTGATGTGGTTTGCAGTCACGGGTATGGGTGCGAAGATTTATACCGAAAACTGTGAAATTCGTCATGAAAAAAATCATTTGACTTGACTGGGCTTTGAACCTGTATCCCCCAATTGCTTCTCAGGTGTGATAGCCAGTTACACCACCAAGCCATCTTAATTCAAGGTGAATTTTAGTGGGGGTTTTATACGAACAAGTTGCTCTGGTCCCCAATCTACATTGCAGTACAGGAGACCACATCATTTGTGCAACTGTAATGATTGGAAAATTGTCAAGTTAGTAATTTCTAAAGTGACAATGTTGGGTATATTCTCCATGACTGTGGCATTTCACGCACGACAACATCTCCTGTGCAACAATGTAGACTGGGGAGTGGAACATCCCCCGGTATGTACAAATAAATATTCATACAAACCCCCTCATAAAACCCTGCTGAAATTCACCTTGAATTAAGAATGCTTGGTGTGACTGGCTAACATGCTTGAGCGGCAATTGTGAGATCCAGGTTCGAATCCTGGTCAAGTCAAAAGACTTTTGCATTTGAAATTTCACTGGCTTTGGAGTTGGAAAATAAGTCACAAGTAGTATTGTATTAGAAAGAAAGAAAACTAAAGCGCACAATGCTCACGAAAATATGTTGGCAGTCAATATATTTGATCTAGAGGAGAAGTGGGTGAAAATATTATACTTGTTCGTTGGCTGAACGATTTCTTGAACTAGTGAAAACTGCAGATGCCAAATCTGAACTACCCTCTCTCAGCTGTATGTGAGCGATACTGAGACACTCTTAGCGGAGGGGAGGGTAAAGGGAAAGGGGTATATACTGCTGTAGAGCCATTCATTGGGTGGGTGGCACCCTGCCAGGTGACCAGTTCTGTGCCGGGCAGCTGCCACCTTCAATTACGAACCCTTTGCCACTTCTCCTTGACTTTGGTATTTCCCATAATCACTAAAAATAATTAGACAACGTGCAAATCCCCTTTCAAAAGGTTACCTTTCCCTTCATTCTCTCACGCTGTCAGTGTGTGAGGTGAATGCCGGGCTGGAGGGGAAGCAATCGTGATATCTATGTCACATGTGCATTAGCAATAAACAGAGACAGGCGAGAGAATCCAGGGTTTTCCGACCTCCTGCAGGTCCCTATGAAAAGCTACTCAAATTCCTCCTTTTATTTCTTTATTTCCACTACCACTGAAAAGAGCTCGGAAGCCCTTTGATATCTGGGAATTCCATGAATAACAACAGACGGACACACACAACAATGCCCTGATTGAAGAAAACTAACCTGATCCCTGAAACCCTGATGGGAGTGGATTTGAAAATATTGATTATAAGTAATATAAATAGGGTCAAAAGAATGAATTCCTAGACACATGAAAATATCTTTTTTTAACCAACTTCAGTACCACAGAAAAAAGAAGTGGGCTAACATGCTTACCCCACTTG
Source organism: Ceriagrion tenellum (assembly GCA_963169105.1). NCBI lineage: Eukaryota > Metazoa > Arthropoda > Insecta > Odonata > Coenagrionidae > Ceriagrion > Ceriagrion tenellum. The sequence goes on from OY720643.1 coordinate 120,535,248, forward strand.
GAAGACTAAGGTTGAATGTAATTAAAATACTTAAAAACTGGATTTGAATGGAATCTGACTGGATAACACATCAGTTACTCAATAAAATATGACAAAAGAATTAAAATAGCAAAAAATTTAAAAAATATATTACTTACCATTTCAATGTTCAAGGCCGATAGCTTCTGATTCAGGTAAAAATCACCATGCAAAAAACTCTGATCCAATGAAGCCAAGAACTGAACTGAGCGCATCTTCTAAGGGACAGTCCCTCTGCCTAAATTAACGGCGAACACCTCAAAGGGAAAACCCCTGCAGCTGCAATGCACATCCATGGCATGCGGGGAAAGTCTGCATTGACGTACATGTGCGACAGTTGCAGCGAACGTGTTAAGGAAAATTATGCTCGATAGAGAATAGTCAGCTGGTTGCCTAGAGACTCAGTGGACCAGTAGGTTAGATGCTGATTTGAATCTATTTGCTTTTAAAGCACTATTTCCTGTGTGAACATTTCCATGGATATCCACAAAATGCCTCTAAGTCCAAGCGAGGAGGGATAAGTCAATGACATAATTGAGACAGACTCAACTGTTGTTTTGAATTTGAGGGCAATGGATTAGGAACATAGTATTATTGGCCAAATTACTAGAGGGAGGGTGATAAGACGATGACAACAATACAAAGAAGCTGAGACCAATATATGTCTTAAGATGATGGTAACAGCATTATATCAGCATCATAAAAAATCTTAAATCATCTGACTGTTGGCAGGAAGGTGTAAATAGGAAATATACTGTGATAACTAGAGAGTTAAAGCAAATGCAATGTGCCTCTTTTCAGTTTGCCAGCATGTAGTAATCGCAGGTCTGTTTTTCTCCAGAGCGATAGTGACTTCACTATATTTGTTGGGAAACTATTTTCTCCAGTAGTATATATATTTACAGAGTCTCAATCCATATTTTGGAGCCCATATTTATGTGAACTTAATACAAGGAGTAGAAATTTGACAGAAATACTTAGGAAATGAATATGTTCATTTGAATTTTGGGTGAGTTGCTAAAATTTTCTCATAACATGGATGAACTCAAGAGGTGTAAATCAGTTACTCCTCCGACGTTTTCTTTAAAGTTAGACAACAGAACACAGTAGTGTGTTCAAACTTTGCAGTGAATAATATAACTAGGCTTCAAAGAACAATTACACAGATATTACAAAATAAAAAAAAGCCTTGACATGAAAAACACCTAAAAAATTTGTAGTGGTGATTGCCTTCCTCCCTTGGTTTGATGAATGAACTAACAGGACAGTGTATGTGGGGCATTTGTGAGATTCCCACTGGGTTTGGCAATTGACGGCTGCTGATTTTTTGACAGTTGAGCCTTTATCATCTGCAGAGCATTGATGCCAAGGACTATCTTCTCTGTTATGAGCTTGGAAAGCACCAGATCTTTCAGGATTGAGCATCATTTCAGATAATGCTTAATGTATACATAAAGCACTATCTGAAATTAATTATTACTTAAGTCATTTCTATCTGTAAACAAGGGAAATCCTGACACAAAAGAGGTTTTTTGTGGAAATCTTAGTCTACTGCAGCGGATTGTGATATTTTTCAGCCACAGAGGCCTGTTCGAATGAAAAGGTTCTTGTCGAGCCCCTAGGAATATTTATTGTTCTATCTGTTCTATGAGGCATATGACTTAGTACATGTACTGGGAAGTATGATTGATTACGAGTTATAAGATAATATATTATCAAAGAAAACAAAAGTAGAAAGTGCTGGATGGAAGCAGCAATTTCATTTTTGTGATATTTGTAATCTTCATAAATGCCATGGTTGAATATAATCTCCATAATCGCATGAGAATCACTTGCAGAGCCACAAGGGATCCGTGGTGCACAGTTTGGGGAACACTGGTCTATTTTATCCTTACTCACCTCAAAAACAGTGCAGAACTCTTAGTATGGCACTCAAATTGTGTTTATTTATTTCTTATGTAACTAAGTATGTATTTAGACCTAAGACCTATTCGAAGAGTCTGTGGTATTAGATTAATTTTTATGTTAAATTTTGTAAGTGAAAATATTTTACTTTTAATTTACAGGGTTTTGAATTTGCGAGCATTTTCTGGTGGAGAAATGGAGTTTTTAATGACCCTCTTATTGGTGAGTACAGCAATCATTACGTTTCTCCACTTGATTCAATTTTAGTTTGATGAAATTATGACTTTTAATGATGAGCATTCACATGCATTCTTCATACAAGAATATTTTTAGATTTCTATAAATATAGAAATATTGGAATACACTCCCTTAATGAATAACTTACTTTCTTGGTTTGATTCCAATAAATTTTTTTTTTATGTTTACCATTCCTTCCAGACACTCAATATTGGGTTGTAACCTCGATATCATGAGTGCTCCATTTGTCAGTTGATGGCTAAGATTCGTCTGAGTTGGCATTAATAAAATTCATTCGTCCTGAAAACACTTCAAAAGTGTTAACTCTGCTATAGCGTCTAATTGAGAAACAAAACATGTTGCTGGACACAACCGAGGAGAAGATGAACTGCTGCTGCTTATTCCATCCACCAAGACACCAAAAGGGTATGGAATACCTGACCACTGTGGATACAAAGTGCTCTTGCTACCTTTGTTAACCCTAGCCTCTGCCTTTCTAGGCCACCAACTCATAGAAGACAAGGAAAAATCTCCCAAGGGATGTGCCCTGTCCAAAAAGCACTCAAAGCACAGGAAGATCTTCATGACAATCTGCATAAAAGTTGGCGATTTCAACAAAAATTTTGAACAAATCTTCCTCGGGCACACCTAGTCATTCTTGTCCACTGGAAGGGATACTGACAAGGTATTGGCACTTGATGGAGGCTGCATGAAAGTCTTAATTGATAGCATCTTTTGTTGAAAAGCAGGTATCAGGGATAGTCAACCATTTCCTTTCTGTACTACCAAAGCAGGTTTTGAGTGTGACACTGACTTGACGTGTGTATACTATTGGGAGATATGAGGGATCTATGTTGAGCATTTTTTCACTGCACAGTAACTCCAATCATTCTGTGGGTTGCACCCAGGGTGGGAGGGAGACAGCCAACTATGAGGAGACTGTGAAATGCCTTTTAAAAAATGACTAACCATATAGCATTCCTACCATCCATGGTTGAACGCAACAGTTAAGTGTTTTGGATGTCTTAAAGCTCACTTCTATGTTCTGGAAGGTTAGTATTATATATGCAGCCGTTGCCTCAGCTGAAACAATCATTACAAGGAGGCTGTTTCATGTAGAAATACTATGTTCTATAGACACCAAGATGCAGGTCAGAAAAATATTGTCAGGTAAAAAACATGTGGTTGAGCAAAGGTTTTGGTCACATCTGTGATGGTGGTTACTTCCTATTGTCTTGCATTGAGACAACTCACCAATTCGGGGAACAACAATCAATTATGAATAATGAGTGAACACTAATTTATGGAATTAGGCATAAGTATCCTGACAAATGAAATGAGCCTTAATACTAACATGTAAACGTGTGGAAAGTTGAGACCCTCCTTTGGTATATCTTTAGTCTATATTAATTGGTTGTGCAGCAACCCTTAAAGCAAGGATTGTGAGGGCATTTTGAATACAATCGAGTCTGAATTATTTTTAAAAGCTATCGTTAATCACTCAATGCTAAATTGTACTGAGTGAAAAACAAATTTCAATTTGATATTATATTCTATATTTGGAGAATTTTAATTAATGTATTGTGTGATTTGGTGTCTGGACCTTGCGATTGATATTAATGGTAATAAATTTCAACTTGTTTTCCCATTGCCATGTTCATACATGTATTTTAATTGAACGCCTTTGATTTATTGCATCACACATGTTATTGTAATTGATTTTATACAGACACAAATATTCATATTCATCATTTTTATCCTTTTACCTGCCCATGAATGTGTTCAATGTCTTTTCCAACCATGTGTTATATATTATTAAGCACTAGAGATGTAGATATTGGTGAGGTAACTGTTGGCCCAGTGCTTTGATGCCCTTGTATTTCCTTTAATGCAGGAACATCAAATCCCTTCACATATTTGTGAGCATTGAATCTACTTGAAATGCATCTTCCAGGCTTTAAGAGAAAGAGCTGATGTAAACAATTTTGTTCTTGCTAATGGTATTTTAATTGACTGCTTGTGTTAGTCATGTTGTGCCTGGGATAATGTCTCAATTCTTAAAGTAACATCCTCAAAACAGAGGTTTATTGGCTTTTCTGAAGAAATTGTTGCATATGTAAACTGGAAGCATATTTTTCAAGCTAATGCAATGAGTGTTCATTTATAAATTCTATCCTTTAACAGATGTTGTTGTTATGAATAAGTTTTGGACAAATCTTTTACATTGGTTAATTGAGATAATTCAATCACACGTAAATATCTACATATTGTGAAGCACACGTAATACACAGGAAAGTTTTTTTATTGTCTTTATAAGCAATGTCCTCAATTTCATTATAAAAGTATCACTTATTTCTGTATTATGTTTTCAAGAAGAAATTTTTTTTTCTCCAGCTGTCTGTATTCTCTTAATATCTTGTTAACTCAAAGTTTGTTCTCTCAAGAGAAATTTCAGTTCATAAATGCTATTAAAATACATTGTTAAATTTATGAAATATTTTTAAATAATTGTTTTAAAAAAGCTTGTTTTTTTACTTTAATGCTGAAAAACCTTAAAATTTGTAATAAATTAATATTTTTTACTGTGAAGGCTTATGTTATTCAGCTGATTGTATGTAATCGTGCTCTTTATTTTTATTTAAAATGTTCTTATTTGTTTAACAGTGCAAACGCAAATATAGAGAAAACAATTTAAAAAAGGTGGAAGAAAAGCGATGTTCATCACACTAGGTTCATCCTTCCCACGAGAATATGGCAAATAAAAGCTGGTGGTATGGATGAATATCGTAAAGGGAGCTCTACTGAACTACTTTAATTAAATAGGGAAAGAGCTGGACGGTCTAGGGTAATTACATGTTTTACGATAATGGCCCTAGTTATTTGTGCGAATGTGTACTTGATGGCTCCTTGAACATTTTTATATCTTTCTGGCTAGTGTTAGTCAAGAAAGAAAAACTTAAAAATTAATTATTGAAAATCTTACGCCATGATGTGATGGTGATGGGTGTCAATGTTGAATCATGTATGTCGCTAGGGCAGAGTGCGAATCAAGCTTCTTGTTATGGGGGGGGGGAATATTTAGGCAATCTGCTTCACGCCAAAGTAAAAATAAGTAACATTTCCTCAGTTACGATAGTGAAAGGTCGCGCGAAAGACTGCAATTTAAGGGGATTTGCCTCCTTTGGCATAATTTGCTTATTATAAAGAAAATTCAAATTTTAAATTTTTTTATGCCTTTCAATATAACTAATTAGATGAACAATGGTAAAAAAAAGTAAAAAAATCGATCGACTACTATCTTTTTTATTTTTCGGTACTTTGCGATACATTCAAAGATGCTGAATAACTTTTTTATTTTTCAATCAATTTTTAAAACTTTTGCATTGTTACACTTTAATTGAAGTAATTCAACTTGTATTGTATGGAAATAATGCTTTCTGAAATACAAGTAGATTTATAAATTATATTTTTTTTTAGTTTTACAATTTCCAAGTTGAAAAAAATACATGTACAGACATTAGCATGCATAGGAACTTTCTACATGGTTTCCATGTAAGGGGAAATAATTTCATTGTTAAAACTCTTGTAGTTCTCAAGGTATTCAAAATTAGTGTTGTAAAACCTTGAAAATAATGATTTTTGGGATATGGCATTTCATTTTTTAAATATAAAAACCAGTCTTCTTGTATGATTTTACACTTTCCCGGCGAATTAAATTAGTGTAAATTTCTCGGGCTCGCCACCGGGTAAGATTTTTATAGACAGCCGACATTTCGGGTTCCGACTCGTCACCCATTCTCAAGGCTAAAGCCTATAAAAATCTTACCCGGTGGCGAGCCCGAGAAATTTACACCAGTCTTCTTCTTTACATAATGCTCCTCCTCTGTTGCTCAGATTCCAATTAAATTCCACACATACTCATGAAAATATGTACTATTAGTAAATGTCCGAATTGGAAAGTATCGAAAAATTTCAAAGATGTCATTTTGAAGAAGGCAAATCCCCTTAAACGAATGGTTTGCTTGCATGAGATGATGTCCTTGATGTTTCCCGTCAATGAGGTATGTCTGTAACAGAGTGATGACCCTCCTTTATCCAATCAGCTGCAAACCGTCTTGCTGGAAAATCTTCTAGAACAGGTCCATTTATGGATATAAACATTAGAGATGATAGTGTCTGAATATGCATTCTGTTCCTTAGTTTGATCAGTGTATTGTTCATTATACTGAACCCTCTTTCACAATCTGCTGAAGACACAGACACTACTTTCATTTTGTTAAATAGCTCCTTTATTGAATCACCCAAAAATTCCTGGTTTTTTAGTTCCTTAAACAAACGGAATTCTTGAATGGTTTTTGACACAATCGAACTTTCATCACTTTTGTCATAAATGTCTACCGAATCGCAAAGTGATTTAATTCTATCACCACCAAACAGAAGTTCACCGCAACTTTTAGGCCACCATGCTTGGTTTTATACTTCACAGTCTTCAAAGAAGTAATTAGCACTGGAAAACCTTGCACTCAAATTATCAACTAATCCTTGTAAGAACTGTCGTCTAAAGCCATCAAAAGTCTCCTTGTTTTTATTTGATGGTTGTTTTATATCTTGACCTTGATACTTCCCGGTTTTAAAATATTCTGCATTCGCTACTTTAAGGTAAATCCCTTCAGCCTCCTTCATAGCCTGTAAGGAATTGATACACACCCTTATCTCAGATGAAACAGAGATTGCATCTGAATTCTATGATTGAAAATACAGTGATAATTGTTTTAGAATTTCTAAAGTGTCTCTGAACAATGCCAACTCTCCAACAAAAGACCATGTCATCAACTTTTCTAATAATCCTTGATATATTGCTTTATTTTTTGGATTTAAGCACCCATCACATATATTATTTTTTAGAAATTGCACTAGTGGTGGGTAGCTTGTCATTACAGCTTTTACTGTACTACAAGATGACGCCACCCACCGAATGTCAAACATTTTTCCAATTTTTCTGAATTCACATCCTCAAGTAGTAGCAACTTCTTCTATCTCTCTGTTTTTTTTGGACTGCCTGAGAAAATTCCATATATAGAGTGTATGAATGATTTAAAATGAAGTGGAACTGACATTGAATTAATAACATCATGCAAAGCAAGTTCAAGCTTGTGGTTTAAGCAGTGAATAACAATCAGGTCTTGGTTATACCTACTCTTCAAGAATGTAACCACGCCTCGGTACTCCTTGTAAATTGGCTGCACCATCTGATGCTAATCTAATTAACTGTTTGCATAAACTTTCATCTATAACACCATGTTTATTAAAACAAATGGAAATGCTTTCAGCAATAGCCTCGCCAGTCAGAGAAGGTAACTCTATAATATCAAAAAAATAGTTGCATGGTTCACCATCAAACATACATCGAACGTACAAAATCAATCTTGATTTTTTTGAAGTAGTGGTGCTTTCATCAATAAGCATACTAAATACACAGCCTGATTCAATTAAATGTTGTGCTAATGCCTTTGACATTTTATTGCTTATAAAATTAATCATGTTAGCACAACTGTGGTCTGAAGGAAGCATTTGTCCAACATCGGTACCATTTAGGTACTGCAATTTACATAAATCTGTGTAAAGTTTAAATGGCTCACCTCTTTTACTAGTTAGGTAAGCTCTACGGAAATTACGTGCGGTCACCTCAATTTTCTCTTCATTTTTATCTTCTCATATTCGAAATTCTGTTGCCAATGCTATTGACAGTTTTTCATTGTCTCTTTCCTCCAATATTTCTGCATATTTTAGGTGAAACTTGCCTCTCCCATGGTCGCTGATTTTGTCGTTCAGTTTTTTATTGTTTTTAGCTTTGATGCCTTTGATGAATGCTGTTTCAATATGCAATTTGCTGTCTTTTATGGCACCATGTTTTTGCACATCACTGCAGAAGGAACAGATTATTTCACCAGATGCTTTATATGAAACTCAAGGCCTTCTGCTTTTCCACTTTTCAAATTGCTGCAACTTGATACAGCCACCAATTAAGTTTGTAGAAGTGCTTGCATCCACAATATCTTCATCACTAGGAAATGGATCTGTATTTTCTGAATGAATATGCATAGATTTCCTTAAATCACCACTGGTAATTGCTTTCTCGAATGAAGGTGAACATGAATTTCTGGTATTCTGTTGGACTGTTCTTGACGAAAGTCCGGCAGGCAAACTGTCACTCACTGATTCCTTAGTCTTTTTCTGTCTTATAAACATATCAGATAAAACGGTTTGACGTTTCATTTTATAAGTTTTGTTGCTTGTACCTTGTATACTAACCTTAAAGTCAATAAACGACACCAACAAAACTAACAGTTATGTGGAATTACAATAACAAATACGACTGAGCACTCAGTTCCCGCGATTGCCTGAATTATTTCATATCACATTACCTTTACCATTACTTTTTTATTATTTTAATGCAATTTCCCATTCGTGTGTTGAGAATGGACTAATGTGAAAGCATTTCTTGTTCGAAATAGAGTGTTAAGGTTTACTCGACGCACAGAGAATGTCTTATGCTATAAGGTGAACTGTGGCAGGCATCCCTGCGTGGGAATATTTTATATTTGTAACCATAATGACGACAATTACATTGTACTTTCATTCAAAATTTTATTCATGCAACGGGTTTAACCATTTTATTCTGTACCGAATGGTGCCATCAAAGAGTGAAAAAAGTTTTTGGAATGTTCCTCATTATGGATACAAATAGCCTTGAGCTAATACTTCCCATAAATGTATACTCTTTTGATTTCCATATATTAAAACTATAATGCTCTTCTATATTGAGTCGACCACTGCATTAGTTTAAATTTTCTTGGCGATTGAGTAGTGTTAAACCACTGAGTACTTGACGTAAGGACTTGCACGCATGTTTTGGAATGGATATAAATGTTACATGATAGAACAATGGGTCACGTGATCGTCTATTGACATAGAGCGAATTTAACTTAAGCCATAGATGATAGAATATCGAACCTTGGCATGGAAATATTATAGGAGTGATTAGCTCAACAGAGTCATCTCAGGATACCACGACCAAGGAAAATAAGAAGAGAAGGAAAGTACTTATAAAAATAGGGACTTGGAACATTAGGACAATGATGAGGGCTGGGAAGCTGGAGAATATTAAATGGGAAATGGATGCGTTGGGGCTGTCTGAGGTGAAATGGAAGGACAGCGGTGACTACTTGAGTGTTAGTTACAGGGTTATCTATAGTGGTGGGGTTGAGGGTCAACGTGGGGTAGCCATAGAGTTGAACGCAAAATTGGGAATGAGGGTAGTAGATATTGAGCTGTTGACCACATGATACTAGTTGTAGAAATAAAAGCACACCCTACAGATTTTGAAATGGTACAGATATACATGCCGACAAGCAATCATAGGGACGAAGAGGTGGATGTGCTGTACGAACAGCTTGAAGAAATAATCAGAGAAGTTCCGGGCAAGAAAAACCTAATGGTGATGGGTGACTGGAATGCAGTAGTGGGGAAAGGGAGAGATGAATGAGGTATGAAGTGGGTGGGTATGGATTAGGAACGAGAAATGATCGCGGTGAGAAGGCAGTTGACTTTGCGGGAGAAATAAATTAGTAGTAACAAACACTTCGTCTAAACACCATCGTAAAAAGATGAACAATTGAAAAATGCCGGAAGACGCTGAGAGATATCAAATTGACTACATCATGGCTTGGCAAAGATTCAGGAACAGCGTGAAGAACTCGTGGAGCTATCCGGGGGCAGATACAGACTGATCATAATTTAGTTATGATGAATTATGAAATTAGATTTAAAAAGCTTAATAGAAGTAGGAAGATTAAGAGGTGGAAATTGGAAGCATTGAGGAAAGAAGAGGAAATACCTAGGTATAGTGGAAGGGAACATAGCGAAGCCAAGGAAAAAGGAGCAATCGAGGAAAAATGGGAGAATATAAAAACAGGCTGTATATGAGGGGCTGAGAAAGCAATAGGAACAGCTGAAATGAGGAGGGTATATAAGCAGTAGGTTATGGAAAATGGTGGAGAGAAGGAATGGGAAAAACGTCAAGACCGACGTAAGGTGAAATACAAGGAGCTGCAGCCAATAATCAATCGGGCGAAGGAAAACTGATGGAAAAGGCTATGCGATGAAATGGAGAAAGTGCAAAATGGAGTAGAGGGTGCGTTATACGCTAGAGTAAAATTGCTATCGGGATGTAAGAGAGGGGAAATGGTACAAAAGATTAAGGACAGTAGAGGAAATATATTAATTGAGCAGGAAGATATTCAAGAAAGATGGCGTGAATATGTGGAGGAGCTATATGACAGCAATGGTAGACCAGCCAATTTAGATATACAGTAGCAACTCGATAATACGAAGCACGAAAATGCGAAGTTTCGATTTTACAAAGTGAAACTGTCGGTCCCGACGAAAAGCCTATGCTAAATACATGGCGTTATGCGATAATACGAACCTCGGATCCGGTCCTCACAGAGAAACAGAGTTCGTTTTTACGAACCTTGGGGAAAATCGCGTCAGAAAAAGTCTCTATGTGCCGACGTAGACACCTAACAAATCAGCGTTGCCGAATATAATCTATCAATTGTGTATAATGCGTGAATTTTAGTGAGTTTATCTCTCACATGTGCCTGAGTCACAGTTATTTATCAAGTTTTAGTCGTGGATAATTTAGCGAGTGACGGGGAAAATGGTAGCTTGAGGCAATTTTTCCCTTATTTTATTTTGGTTTTAACAGTTAGCTGGATTTCCATGATGTTAACAATTTTCTTTTGGTTTTAACTTATGTGTGGCGCCGCGTACCAACTCTGCCATGTACTATTAGCGGCAATTTCAATTTATTGAGCGCTTGAACGGAAAATGACGCGATTAAATGATGGGAAATAGGACTAGGATACCTGCCGCAGTCACTATACCTAAATCAATGGCTTCACTATGAATAAACCCGCGTTTACTCCCGCCATTGTCCATATTTCATGAGACAATAGAAAAAAAACAGTTTCCAAGTATTGACGAGGGTATAACCGTCTCCGCGATTGATATAATTTTGAATTCAAAACGGTTCATTTCTAATGTTGAAACAGATGACCTAATCGGGGGAGTGGCTCAACAATATAGCATTGTAATGTACTAACTGTTCCCGGCATGCGTTGCAATGCCTTTTTATGAGTTCAAAATCTGTCCCTAAAGGAATTTGAGACCCATATCCGCGTCAAAATTCCGTCACCCGAGTTTGAAGACCAATATCTCAAAGATGGCTCAATAGATTTTAAAATAAAGTACACCAAATCAAAGCTTGTTTATGTCTGCGTGTATTAATGGTATACAAAACTTTTTACCGTTTATATTGATTTCAGTGTGTGCTTAGAAACAAAATTTTAGCGCATTTTTCCGGGTACCGGGCGGATACATCGCATTTACGGCTTCGTAATAACAACACGGATCAAGATATTGGAATTTCCTTCACTAATATTGTATGAAAGATCTTTCTCAACAATCATACGAAGTTGCATATTATTTATTGCATTAGTATTTTAGTTATTGATGACATTGTAAGACTGCGTTATTTTCCGTTCATCCCTGAAAACCGCCGTTTGGACCTTCTTCGAGCTATCGAGTTCATCAAGATGAATCCACTTATAAAATCTTACACGAGTTTGTTGGTTAATCAGTAACGGTTAACATTTATTTTGAAAAAAGAGCGCGGTGAACTGCCAGGAGCATGCCCGGAAGAGAAAGGGAGAGGGGCGCGCTGTTGGCCAATCAAGAGGGTTGTCCGTGTGACGCGCGAGGAATTGCCTACAAGCGAGGGAAAAGTAATTCGCTCGTAGTAACATACTGTAGTAAACGATAAAAATTCACCGAAGTACAACCAGAGGCATTTTTTCACCTCTTCCCATCAACTTTGTCAACACCTTTCTCGACGAAAGAAACAAATAGCGCTTAAAACCATCCTCAACTCCGTCTCCGAAAATTTGGCACGAAGAGGCATAGCGACGGTATGTTTCCACACATCTAAAATGACACTGATGACCATTCTTAAAAATGACCCTTTCTGCCACAATTTACCGAGTCCTAATGATTCATGTACATTGATAGGACAACTCGTTTTCCCCTTGTTACGGATATAGGAAATAGCGACGCGTTTACGAAATCGAGCGCAAGTATTAAATAAAAATGCAAACAAAGAGATCACTGCACCAAATCTTATTCTATGTACAAATAAATTGCGTACTTTGTAACACACATTATGTCTTACTGATATGATTCTGATTGACGTGATTGAGCAACTCGTAAACGATCTGATTCGTTGCTTGCTTGTCGTTCCTCGCTTGTTTGAGAAGCTCGCGTGCCAAAACTCGTATGTTGAAGCGACTCTCACTTTTTCTAGTGTACAATGGTTTTAATAATTCAGAGACATTCGCGGGCGCGCGCACAACAACTCACAAAAGTTTCATCGCAATCTGATGACTGGTATTGGAACGCATAGAAGTCGAACAAACAAACATTTTTATTTATTACATAAGACCTGTGATGAACCACTGAGACACTTCAACCCGATGAAGCCGTCTTCCGCGAAATATTGTCCTATGAAGTAGTTCTTTGCATAAGTAAGCCAGAAAGCTGAAATCTTAAAATAAAATCCCCACGGAAGCCTTTTCTTTAATTCCATGACGTTGTTGGGGTAACCAGGCTTTGATACATTACATTTGATATATCATCACTGCTATCCCTGATTTCTACAAGACAAATAACCAATTGAATCAGATTTCATTGTGAAGGCATGAGTAACTTTGAGTCCTAGGGATTTTAATACGCGGATATGACACAACATGGGTAAAAATCGGATCCTGATGCGCTCTATTTTAAAATCACCCGATGTTTAGAAGAATCTAACTACGGAAATACTACTCTGCGAGAAACTTGATGTCGTTATCAGGATTTTAGCACAGAAAGGAGTTAGGTTTCAGCCTCAGCTGCGGTCGATTTTTTCCTTGACCCCTACCTCTTTCAAAGTTCTCCTTGAGTAAATTTTACAAAGTTACGCTTCGAACAGTTAGTCCTATTTCGTTTTCGTGTTTTATGCTCCACAGCAAAGTCAAGCATAGAAGACGTAATTCGCAGAGGGGAAAGAAAATAACTAAATAATGGAATGGAGAATACTGGATATGGAATATCTCCGCGATGCTCATTTAGGATGAAGTTTATCTTTCACATTGCTGTGAATAAAAAGTTCCGAAAATTGAGGAGTGATTCGGATATCACTTTTTAAATGCGAGGTATTTCATTAGCTTCTATGTTTTAGCTTACCGAAGTTGGCATATAATTACGCCATTGGATAAAATGGCGTTAACCATACCACCTACGACGCGAAGAGATTATGCGTAGAAGGACAAAAAAATAATCACTTACTTTATTTCCTGGATTAATGTTTTGCCGAATGGAACTATAAACACGAATCATCGAAGTGAAAAGGAACTTGGCCATGAGTTAATGTTTCTCACTCGAACTTCAATGGGCGGTGAAACCGTTTGACTTGGATCGAAATAATTTTTCTCCCCAATTTCGTAAATCCAGCAGGAGACGAGGAAGAAACCACAAATAGTGACCTGAGAAGGATTTTTTAAATGGACTGAGTCCTTTGCATTTTTTACCTGTAATTAAGCGACATTGAAAGGGCGATTGGAAGCACGGTCGGGCCAGCTGCCATCTTAACTGCGTAGATGTTAGAAACATCAATAAGAATTGGATTGGTGAAGCGCCGTCATTGCAAACGAATTTATGTCCTGGGCGGCAGTTGAAGCGTTCGTTCTTTCTCCGCGAACCGTGATCTGATATTCTCTTTTCTTCGGTATCATTCTCCACGACATCCACATAAATATTCCATCGGCACAAGTAATATCGCCATTTAGAACCGTAAACTTAGTATACTCCGAGATGATTAAGATTTGTAAAATGTCTGGATCACGCCCAATTTGTCGTCATGCGATTAGTAATTGGAACGAATTAATATTTCTTCTCAAACAAATTTTAAGCTTTCCGGGACTAGCCACGTAGTTTCACTTTTACGGAGTCACCCGCAATGCACAAATGTGCGAATGTACGCCTCTCTGTGTTCAAAGTTCGATCTTTCCTCGTGGGCAGTGGCGCTAAGCGCTCAGTGCGACTGGTTGTTACATTGTATGTCCGGCAGTCGAGAACATCTAGTCCCGTAAAGGTCATAAAAATCCACGGGGAAAGAGGACGCCTCGGTAGCTTAACTGGGCGGACGTGTTTCTCGATCGCTGCGAGTGAGCCCCAAGGCTGAATTTTTGCCGGCCGGAGAAGCCTCTCCTTGCCGGGAGTTGGGACGACGGAGTCCCGTGCTTATTTTTCGTGTGTGTGAAGTGAAATCCTGCACAGGTGGAGAGGCAGTTTTCTAGTTGTCTGACTTAGTTAGCGGCCGCTATGCGGCCGTTAATTTACTTTTTTAGCTGTTCCACCGGTGTTTAGTTAGTGGTCTGTAGGCGGTTCCGAGAACTAAGTGACCCCTATATCTCCATCCCTTTGTATTGATCTTACCGTTCACCTAAAATGGCGGTGCAAAGGATTAATACCCTACTGATTCAACTAGAAGAAGAAATGAAAAACGCAACGCCGCTCGAAGTCCACTCGTTTATTCGATTGTTGGGCCTCGCGGCAGAGGATGTCGTTGCCATTCAGTTTGGCTTGAACCGGAAGGACATCTTCGTGAAGCTGACGAATGAAAGCCTTGTGGAAAAAATTATCGAGAAACACCCGAAACGTCCCCCCTTCCCATCTGAGGACACGAAAAGGGGATACATAACTTTAGAAAGGACCTCCGGTTCCCCTGTGAATGTGAAAATTTCATGTCTACCACCTGAGGTTAGTAAAGAGGACATCCGTGATCATTTATCCCGCTATGGGAAAGTTATAAGAATGGCAGACGACAAGTGGTCAGGAGATCAGTTGTTCGGCGTACTAACCGGCACGAGAATTGCCCGAATGGTGGTTGAGAAAAATATACCTAGCTATGTAAATATAGCAGGGAATAGGGCCATTGTTATTTATGACGGACAACGAAGAACCTGTGCCCGTTGTGGAGAGGAGGGTCATGAAAGACGTTTGTGCCCACGTAATTACGATGGTAGGAGTTACGCCCAGGCGACCTCAGGAGAAACAGTCGAATTGAGCGAGGCCGTGGATGAGGAGTGTGGCCTCACTCCTCTTGGACTCGAAGGAACCACGCAGTCCGCGACCGTCCCTGAGCAGCATATCTCCCTGGGAGGGATATACCCCGGAGCCTCCCCTACCATCCCCCGACCACCGCCCCCGCCATCATCCCCACCCCTCCCAACTCCACCAAACACCCTTGGCCATCAAGAGAAAGCACGCCGCCATTCGAGTGGAGAAGAGGAAACTCCTAAGAAAAAAGGAAAGACTGAGAGAACTGCAGTAGACACTTTCATCGCCGGAAGCACCGAGGACATGGAGAATCCCATAGTGAAGGTCGCAGAGGAGATAGAAAATCAGCGAAGGCGAGAGGAGGTGACGCCTAAGCAGGGAAAGAGAGAGGAAACGAGAGCTATTTTGACTGGCGAAGACGAGAGTGAATTCGGGGAAGGGGATGTTTCTGCGGCTATGGATATGGAGTGTTTACCCCCCGAGGCCTTCGCACTTATCCCCTCCCCGACTCCGAAACCTCCTACCTGCGACGTCAAAGAAACATCACTGCTGACGGCTGGGTCCGTCTCCGAGTCAAAAGTTTCCCCTGAAACACTCTCCCCTCCCTCCCCTCGCCTCGTGGCGGTAATCCCCAGCACCTTCACCTTATCGCTTCCACAATCAGAGAGTGACGAAGGCGGAGAGTCATCTGATAACCATTCCAGCCATTTGGACGCCAAGGACGACGACCGGCAACCGGTCATGGCAGTCCGGGGGTCTCTACGCCGGGGCAGTCGACCGGGTAAACAAAGGGGCGGACACAGGAAGAAGAGCCACGGTGGAGCATCCAAGAGGAAAGACTCAAGCAGTAGGGAAAGGTCTACTCTGCTTTACTGATAGCATGTCGGTGCATGGAGCGCCAGCCGAGGTGCGCTCTTTCCTCGCTTCTGTCTTCCGCAAAGCACTGGCGGAGGATGGTGCGGGTGATATGTCGTCGTCGTCACTGGCGGGAGAGGAGCTTGCTTCCGGAAACTGATTGGTGTTAAAAGAACTTCTGGTCACTGATTTGTGTTACAAGAACCAGTGGACACTGATTTGTGATAGAAGAACTACCGGACACTGATTTATGTTAAAAGAAAGATATTGATGTGTGTTGTGGAGAATTGTACTTGATGTTTTGAAAGTTGAAATAAATGTATATTTACCTAACTGGCTAAAGCACTCGGCCGGAAATCGAGGGATCCGGGTTCGAATCCCGGTCAAGGCGGATGATTTTTTTCTCTGTGGAAATTCGCACATTTCTTCTCAACTTCGTATATCCAGCAGTCGACACTACTCATGGTGGCACTTCAGAACGGAAGTGCTTATCAGCTGTGTGTGGCACTTCAGAACGGAAGTGTGTTATCACCTGGGTGGTACCTGGGGGTGGGGGAGGTTATGACGTCAGCGCAATACGCTTAGCAGTACCCGTGGGAAATACTCTGACCCCTGCGCCGCCCCCTCGCCCCCCCCTTGTTTGTCTCCGGAGCTTAACCCTTTTAGTTTCTCAATGATCGCTTTTAAATAAGAAATCATTTTGCGTGGGAAAATCCAGGGAAGGAAGATTCACCCTATCCTCAAGGGATGTTAACCTCTGTTAATATATATTTTAGCGATTATTTATTGGCCCCCGTAAGAATATTGATAAATAATGGCGCGGGACAGAGGACTTTGTTTGTAGGGTAATAAATTAAGAGACTTTTCGTGGTAAGAAGGAAAGGATGGTGCGGAAACAAGTGAAAGACTTTACAATACGATTATTTTATCGTAAGGGACATAATAAATCAGATTTTCACTTTTCAATAGTTCGCACCAATCGGCGTATTCCAGTTTCACACGCGAACCACCGACCTTGCCAATGGTGATTAAAGGGAGACGGCTATCTCTCACATCCTCTCCAATTTTAATTCTTTTCGTGTCACTTGAATTCACTTTGAATGAGCACTCAAGGATTGCTAGGGGATCAGGACGGGGATTCTGTGAAGACAGGGCCACAGCTGCGTCTTCTTCCTCAGTAATGGGGCTGCTCTCGACGGAAGGTTCATAAGACGGGCGGTGGAACCTTCCACTGGTCGGAGGGCGGGGTGAATACGATCGAGGTGCACGGACTCCGCTTCTGCCAATGACCCTCATGCCGGCTCTCCTGGACAAATCCCCATTCACTACCATGGCTGCCGATGCGATACCAGTCAGTGGGACCTCGAGCGCTTTTAAATCCTTTCCAAAGATGGTAGGGGGGAGAGGGGCAGGGATTGGAGGGGCGGACAAGATATATATTGTTAAATTCCGCGTACAGGAGACAATTTGTGGTTTCTACCAACGCATTTTTAAATCTGACTTCCAATCGTAGGCTGCCATGGCGCCGGAGACTCCAATGGCTGGCGCTTGCCTCCAAATCCGGCGTCAAATCAAACGCTGTCAAACAAAACCCATTTTTGTAATTCTCTCTCGGAATTCCATTGCCATAATCTTGAAAATGAATTCCGGTGCCCAAAAATAATGTGTGATATGATTGAAGATAAAGGTTAGTTTCCGAGAAATCTGGCATTAGGGCTATTGAAGGGATCTGCTTTCCATCAAGGTACAACGGTAGAAAATTCGAATCAAAATTTTGAAAGTTGTTTTTTCACATCTCCATTGAAAGCCGCGTTCGAGACAAATCCGACAATTATGCGTTTTGGAAGCTGGCCCAAGAAAACATTATGGATGGTTTTGCTCTGCACATCGCGCGAAATGGTGACGTTCTTAATATCCATCCCTGTGATTGGGTATTTAGCGGTAGATTTTTCAAAAGCCCTGCTATGAGAACAGACGCTTATTTTCACTTTACGCACAAGAAGCGCTGCGTCTACGATTTTAACAGCAACATTTTCATATTAACGTCTCAAAATTTCATATTTCGTCTTAACTGCGTAGATGTTACAAACAACGCCCATACCAGTTGCACGTCCTGATTAGCCGCAGATTAACAAAGCTAAAGTCACATAAAAAAGCAGAACTTGCTTTATATACGTTTTCTAAACAGGGCGAGAATTTTGCAAAGAAAATGATATCAAACTAAAAATCATTTGCATAGGGAACTAACAAGGAACTAACTTTTTAATGAATCGCAAAAAGTATTTCCCCTCTCCCTCCTGACTTCCCTGCTCTGTGGAAACGTTTTAAAACGATTTGTAGTCGTTATTTGAGATAGAATTTGAAATGATTCCTTTAAATCATAAGCTAAATATCACAATAGTTCTTGAAATAACTATCACCACTTACAAGGAGACATCGCGTAACAGTAATTGAGGACGAAGACAAGACATATGTTATCTTAAAGGGGAGTGAAAATGCCGGAAATTGGTGACGTCTTTCCGCCCCAAGTTCCCGGGTTCGTGAGAAAATTGCTAATAAACATTTTCGTCCCTACCAAATACTTACGATTTCGCGCTTAATTTAACAAAGGCGAAATAGCCGAGGTGGTTAAGGCGCTAATGCCTATTTTGCCGGGTTGTAGTGGGACGTCGCGGGTTCGAGGCTCGTACATGTATTATTTTTTTTCGCTCGAATATAATTTGGAAACCACGAAAGATGCCAGATTTCGAACGTATACGACAGTAATTACGGTTTATTTTCGTTTTAAAACTATTTTCTGGAATTTCTACTGCCCAGAGTGTTGTAGACAATTGTGGAGTTTTTATCATTTGCTCCGAAGAAGAGTTGGAGGAGAAAGGAGCGTCTTGGCCGAGTATTTCCGATTTTGAAATACTTTTTGAAAGAGGAATGACTCCGATTAGTCGTGGGACTTTCTGGAGGACATTAACGGAAGACAAAAATGTTAATGTTTATCTTGAAGCGATCTGATTGCTTTACATTTCCTAGAAATTGTGCTCCAAGGCGGATATTTTTTACTCAACTTTTCCTTCAATCGCAAAGATTTTCCTGCCAGAAAAGAAATTAAAACAGGTGCCAAGAGTATGGATAAGAGGATTGAGAGGAGCTAATATGGGACAACGTATTTAATGAAGCGACTGGGAGGGGGCTGTTGAGAGGGGGGGGGGGAAGAAATTCCATTTCAGTAAAGGAAAATTATTGTAGATCTTGTGGAAAACACATTTCTCTTGCATTTCTAAATACATTCCTCTCCTCCAATAATTTTGATGCAAACCATGCATAACTTATCATTTCATTGAACAATGGTGAAGATAGCTGATGGTGGATCAAAGAATGGATTTAAATGGCATCTTTTAGAGATGTAATTTCCCTTTTTTCCTTCAATAGGACACTGCTATTTTGTAATCTTGCAATAAATTGTTTTACTTGTCTATAAAAATAAACATCGCAAGGCTGGCATAACGGGGTGCACTTGGGAGGTATCACTTTTAATGTACATGTAGGTTCGTTATTGACATTAGTAAATAGTTCATCGTACATGCCAGCATTTATTTGTCCTCCCCAGGAATCGACCACCATTAAATATTTTTTTTATTACCCAATTATTTTCCTTTACTGAAATGGAATTTCTTTCCCCCCCCCCTCTCAACAGCCCCCTCCCAGTCGCTTCATTAAATACGTTGTCCCATATTAGCTCCTCTCAATCCTCTTATCCATACTCTTGGCACCTGTTTTAATTTCTTTTCTGGCAGGAAAATCTTTGCGATTGAAGGAAAAGTTGAGTAAAAAATATCCGCCTTGGAGCACAATTTCTAGGAAATGTAAAGCAATCAGATCGCTTCAAGATAAACATTAACATTTTTGTCTTCCGTTAATGTCCTCCAGAAAGTCCCACGGCTAATCGGAGTCATTCCTGTTTCAAAAAGTATTTCAAAATCGGAAATACTCGGCCAAGACGCTCCTTTCTCCTCCAACTCTTCTTCGGAGCAAATGATAAAAACTCCACAATTGTCTACAACACTCTGGGCAGTAGAAATTCCAGAAAATAGTTTTAAAACGAAAATAAACCGTAATTACTGTCGTATACGTTCGAAATCTGGCATCTTTCGTGGTTTCCAAATTATATTCGAGCGAAAAAAAATAATACATGTACGAGCCTCGAACCCGCGACGTCCCACTACAACCCGGCAAAATAGGCATTAGCGCCTTAACCACCTCGGCTATTTCGCCTTTGTTAAATTAAGCGCGAAATCGTAAGTATTTGGTAGGGAAGAAAATGTTTATTAGCAATTTTCTCACGAACCCGGGAACTTGGGGCGGAAAGACGTCACCAATTTCCGGCATTTTCACTCCCCTTTAAGATAACATATGTCTTGTCTTCGTCCTCAATTACTGTTACGCGATGTCTCCTTGTAAGTGGTGATAGTTATTTCAAGAACTATTGTGATATTTAGCTTATGATTTAAAGGAATCATTTCAAATTCTATCTCAAATAACGACTACAAATCGTTTTAAAACGTTTCCAAAGAGCAGGGAAGTCAGGAGGGAGAGGGGAAATACTTTTTGCGATTCATTAAAAAGGTTCGAAAATACGAAGTGCCGATTTTTCGGCCCCGCCAACTTCGCATTATCGAGTTGCTACTGTCAGCGGTCATCTTAAGGGTCAATTAAGGGAACGACACTTCTTCGTAAAAAAGGGCGTTTATTCTTCCCTTATTCACCATTTCCACTTCCACAACCGCATCTCCAACTCGCCTCCTCCAGACTACCCGCTCATCCGCTTCTTCGTCTTCCTCGTGACCCAGAAACCATGGCTTGGCGTCCCCATGTGACCATCCTGTGTCCATCCCATTGGTCACCAACTGCATATTGCCCCAAGACCACTATCTAAATGACGCCCAGTGAGCTCAGCTATATTACAGCCTCCATAGATGAGCACCCACACCATGGCCCGAGGAACCCACTGAGCTCATTTCACTAATCTAAATGACCTCATGTCATTCCTTCCTTGAGGAGCAATGAGCAGATAAACCTAATGGAATGGCTCAGCCCAGCCATGGTCTCAGTTCACTCAGAAGTTTCACTTACAACTATCCCTCCCTAACAGTGAGTTGCTGACTAACTCCAGCAACTCATTTACTTAATTTAATCCAATAGAAATGAATGCTAATTGCTAATGATACAGATATAAACATCAGTGAATACAAGTCACTTAGTCAACTCTCCATAGCTCACCAACAATGAATGCAACACAGTTTACTCAATAGACAGAAAACAAATGAAATAGTGGCACTAGGATAAATTTACCTTTTGTTAAAAATAGTGGAAATCATTGTCCAAGTCCAACTTGCAATTCAATGTTTGGATTACTTTGCACACCACTTATATACATGACTACAATAAGTTGCCCTTTCGAATTTCAATACAACTCAATGCAGTATCCCATTAAGTTGAACAGTTTTTGAATTATACTTTGTTACCACTAACCGACTACCTATTAAATTCATTAAATAATATCATTTTTTGATCTATGCCCACATTTACCTTTAGACGTTCTCTTTTTATTTAGGTCTCATCTCCCCTTCACTATGTTCACTTCACAAATTTCACATTTCCCTTGTCTCGACAAGACCTTGCACTTTTCACTACTGCCCATCACCAAATAAAATAGTTACCACAACTATCTCAGTGTGCTCTCTTAGTACTACTTCACGGCTTCCCACCATATGTTACCATTTTACCATGGAATCCTCTTGCCCTGGTATAGTCACTCCGCCTCCCATCACACAACAAATACAATCATAATACACTTCATAGCTCCTGCGTATCTTCCTCCACCGCCTCCCATCTCGACAGCGCTCCCCGCGGTCGTAAAAAGTAAGGGTGGGAGGGGGCAGGAGGAAGAGCCACATATGGTTGAGAAGACGAAGACCGCTGTCTCCTCGACCGCAATGGGAATGGGGACCGGGGTGGGTACGGGGAGAGAAAAGGGTGGGAGGAGCGACAGCTTCCTCCACAGAGGGGGAGGCGGCCTCCTCCTCGCTTATCTCCTCCACGAGATCCTCGCCGGCCGGAACGTCTCGTGGAAGATTGGGGTCAAGGCTTGTGGATCGTCCTTCGCTCATCACGCCTGTATCCCAGCCTGAATCATCTGCAATGGGCGTGGAGGGAAGTTGGGGGTTGGTGGGAATTAGATTTTTCCTTGGTCTTCCTCTGGGCCGGTCACGTCCTCTTACTAAATGTGAGGTAGGAAGAGGACCAAAGTAGGGTTTTACTCGATTCTTATGTACAAAGATGTTCCTAAAGGGAAGCTCTAACTCTATGTTGCATTTGGAAAACACTTTTGACATGCGATACGGGCCCTTCCACGGGCGGTGAAACTTCTTAACTTGCCCTACCTTCAAACACGGATCGCTCAGATACACGTGGTCTCCCACCTTATAGGTGCGCTGGCTTCCCTTAACTTTTGACCCCTTTGCCTGCCTCCTCTGTGCCGTCCTATTATTTCGCCCACATAATTTCCATAAATTTCGCAACCGCGCTTGTAATTTCGTCCCCGCCGGATGGTCTGTCTGAGCTCCACCCCCTACCATGATATCAAAAGGTGACACCATCTGAAAACCAAATACTATCTCGTGAGGGGAATGTTCAGTGCTACGGTGTGGATTGGTGTTGTATGCGGTCACTGCATAATCGAGCCACTCATCCCAATCATTATTTTTGCAGTTCACATAGTGACTCAAAATTTGCATAATGGTGCGATGTACCCGCTCGACCCTTCCGTTCGCCTCCGGGTGATACGGTGACGTCCTCAAGCGTCTCACCTGGAGCAACCGACAAATTTCGCGAAACAATGCCGATTCGAAGTTTGTCCCTTGATCAGTCAAAACGGTTTGAGGTACACCAAATTTTAAAATCCACTTCTTCACCAGAGCCACTGAAACAGTTTCTGCAGTTTGATCCGGTAACGCTATCATGGCTACATAGCGCGAGAAATGATCAACAATAGTCAGTATGTACTTATTTCCTTTCTCCGTTCGCGGTAGGGGTCCCGCTATATCTATCCCCAAGAATTCGAACGGCCGCGTGGCGGAGGGAACGTTTTGCAATGGTGCCTTCGTTTTCCCATAAGGACTCTTCTGGTTACATGCTACACAATGCTTAGCGTACTCCTTTCCGGCCTTTTCTATCTCAGGCCACCAGTAATTAGAAACAAGCCGTGTCACGGTTGACTCCCGTCCTAAATGCCCCGCTAAAATGTGGTCGTGGCATTGTGTCAGCACTTCCTTTCGGCATTCCGCTGGGACAACTATCCGGTTCCCGCACTTCGTTTTCCGGAATAAAACACCATTTAATTTTTCGAAATGTTTTTTATGACTCCAATTTCTGCACTCGCTGTCTCTCTCTTGTGTTTCCGCGAAATCTATCACCCCCTCTGCAACTAGTCCATTTATCTTCCGACTCAAGGTGTCGGCGTTTGAATGGACCCTTCCCGGTCTATGTATCACCTCATAATCATACTCGCTCAGCTTTAGTGTGAGGCAGCTACTCAGGTCCTTTAATCCGAATAGCCATTTGAGAGCCGCGTGGTCTGTTTCTATTGTGAATTTCCGTCCATATATATAGCAGCGAAAATGATTCA
Source organism: Ceriagrion tenellum (assembly GCA_963169105.1). Classification (NCBI taxonomy): domain Eukaryota; kingdom Metazoa; phylum Arthropoda; class Insecta; order Odonata; family Coenagrionidae; genus Ceriagrion; species Ceriagrion tenellum. The sequence goes on from OY720643.1 coordinate 120,559,162, forward strand.
CCGCCCAGACAACTCCCAACAGTTCTTTTTCCGTGGTAGTGCAATTTAATTCAGCGGCCTAAGCTGTCGAGATGCATATGCCACCGGGTGCTCTTCCCCGTCCACCCTCTGTGACAACACGGCACCTATAGCGAAATTGCTGGCGTCGGTGGCAATTGTGAAGGGAAACCGAAAATTTGGATATGTGAGTATAGGGCTACTTGTCAATGACATCTTTAAGTTTTCCACTGCCTCGTCGCACTCAGGTGTCCATAGAAAGGGTTGCCCCTTTTTCCAAAGTCTTGTGAGGGGGCGGGCAAGAATGGCGTAGTTTGGTATAAAGCGTCGGTAATAATTTGTTAGACCAAGAAAACTTTGTGTTTCCTTCGTCGACCTTGGTGTCGGAAACTCTCTCACGGCACTAACCTTTTCGGGATCAGGGAAGATTCCCGCGGAACTTATGATATGCCCCAAATATTTTACCTTTAGAAGGGCAAAGTGACATTTTTCTAATTTAAGAGACAGTCCCGCTTCCTTCAACTTGCTAAAGACACGACTTAGACGTAACGCATGTTCTTCAGTCGTCCCACTGAACACAATTACGTCATCTAAATACACTAAGCATTCAGTTGGCGTGAGACCTCGCAAAACTCCATCCATCATTCTTTGGAATGTGGCGGGAGCATTACGCAACCCAAAAGGCATTCGGACGTATTCGTAATGCCCACTGTTCACCACAAATCCCGTTTTTTCTCTAGAGTCCGGGGCCATTGGGATCTGATGATAGCCACTCGTCATATCTAATGTCGTGACGTACCGGCACCCACCTAGGTTATCTAGTGTTTCCGTTATATTTGGTATCGGATAAACATCTGGCTTCGTTACCGCGTTTAGGGCCCGAAAGTCAATGCAAAACCGATACTCTGGTGTACCATGGAGAGACTTCTTTGGTACAATAAGCACCGGCGAACACCATGGGCTACTGCTTGGAACAATTATCCCGGCCTTCAACTGATATTCTACAAATTGTTCGATCAAACCCCTCTGATGGAATGGGGTGCGATATGGTTTGCGGTATATTGGCCGCGCATTCCCTATAGGGATATGGTGCTCCGCGAGGTGGGTGGCTGGGGGATTGTCTACCGCGGAAAACAGAGTCGAAAATTCTTCAAGCACTGGCTTCAACACCTGCCTCTCTTCCACTCCTAAATGCCCCAGCTTCTCCCCCAGCGAATAATGGCTAACGGCCTCCTCAGAGGTGGTGCATCGCACCCACTTTTGCCCGTTACCGCGACCCCCCTCTATCCCGCCATCCTCACTGGGGACTTTGCATATGTCACTCACGTTTACGATCACTGTTCCCCGGGTCAGAGTCACTTCAGTCGGCCGCAGGTTACTTACCAATGCCATTACACACCCATCCCTCCCCACCATGTTAACGCTCCGCGCCACCCAGCAGTCCTCCTCCTCCAAGCGAGACTCCAAGAGGCAGGTTTGTCCTTCCTCCCAATGGTCCGCGGGTAGAGCGAGAGGAATCAGCACCATGCTCCGAGCAGGGATAACTTCCGCGGTAATTAGGCGGATGGGTAAATCAACGCACGGGCGGCGGCTAGCTGCTGCTCTCTCGCGGTCGCCTCGCTCCACTCGCTGCGGAGATAACGCTTCGCGAACACACTCTTCCTTCCTACGAGGCTCCTGGTTGGGTGGCACGTCCTCGCGGCTTCCCACTTCGTCCGCCTGCTGCCATAATCTCTCCTCTGGTCCCCTCGCAGCATCCGCATCACGGAGAAAAACATTTTGCCGCTGACGCTGTGATTGTTCCGCTCCCGGCGCAGTCTCCTCTAAATTCTCGCCGCGGTCTCTCCCTAGTTGGATTACACCCCCTTTCAGCGACAATTCCTCTTTATTCAGATCAATTACGGCGCCATTCTCGCGTAAGAAATCCACTCCCAGCAATCCTGCATAATCTCCCAAATAGTCCACTACTTGAGCCCGCAACACCAATTGGATGCCCCCCGCCTTCACGGGTGCCAACACTTCACCGTGATTGTATATCCGCCGCCCTGTAATCCCCTTTATTCTTAAGGTCACGCAGTGGGAGTTAAACCGTAGCAACACTGTTTGGTCACTAGGGACACCTGAGCACCCGTGTCTATCAACATTCGCCATAATCGCCCCCGACTTTCCACTAACACCGTTAAATCGTCCATTTCGCGGTGTTGGTCGATTCGTGGCAAGACAACACTTATAGAGGGCCGGGGGTGGCGACGGGCCCTGCCCCAATTCCGTTTAAAGCACCCCTTCGGGAGTCGGTTTTGTTTTGGTGCCTCGTCGGAGTGCGGCAATTCCTCGCCAGGTACCCTTGGCGCCCGCAATTGTAACAGCGACCCCTTCTTCGGTCTGGACAATCGCGCGCAAAATGCCCTTCCCGATGGCAAACGAAACATGCGCCCGCCGATGCCAAAAATACTTCTTTTTCCACCAGTTGGCCGCTCGCTCGTCTCTCCACCTCGACGATCCTTATGGCCGCTTCCACGGCGGCGTCGAATGTTTCGGGCATCCGCAAACGGCACTGTCTTCCAACTTCACCCGATAAACCATTAAGGAAGGCGTCCAACGCTCTCTGATCCGCTTCCTCCCTGATGGCCGCCACTCTGTCTGCTATGCCATCCGCCTCGTATGTGTGCACGTTCACTTCGCGTATTCGATCGGCGAACTCCGGTATCGTTTCTCCCGGCTTTAATTTCAGTGTGGACAGCAATTCCCGATAGAAACGGCGGCTTTTACTCGACTTGTAGCGTTCACACAAAATACTCTTCAACTCCTCGTACGTAGTGGTTCCGCGGCTCTCAACCTTAGCGCGCACGAACGACTCCGCTACGCCCGTCAATCGCATTCGCACGGTATGCAATTTCTCCACATCACTCCACCCACTCAGTATCGCTGCCCTCTCAAAACGCTCGAAAAAGGCCTCAACGTCCTCCCCTTGAAACCCGGAGAAATGGTCGACGGACGATAAGAGTGCATAATTCCTCGCCGGACGCTCGCCTTCTGCACCACGAACTCGTTCCTGCACCCTCGCGTTCTCTTCCCTCAGCTCCTTTAATTGGTCGCACAACATGTTCACCGCTTGTTGGAGTTCCATCTCATCACCTGACATGCTCACTCGAGCCGCCATTGCAGCTCACCCTTTTAACTCGCTGCCGATATCAATTGCCCTCGATGAATGAGCGTCCATCCCACTTTTGACACCAGTTGTAAGCGGTCACCCTAAGGGTCCGTCGAGGGTCAATTAAGGGAACGACTCCTCTTCGGAAAAAAGGGCGTATATTCTTCCCTTATTCACCATTTCCACTTCCACAACCGCATCTCCAACTCGCCTCCTCCAGACTACCGCTCATCCGCTTCTTCGTCTTCCTCGTGACCCAGAAACCATGGCTTGGCGTCCCCATGTGACCATCCTGTGTCCATCCCATTGGTCACCAACTGCATATTGCCCCAAGACCACTATCTAAATGACGCCCAGTGAGCTCAGCTATATTAAAAACTAGATTACAGCCTCCATAGATGAGCACCCACACCATGGCCCGAGGAACCCACTGAGCTCATTTCACTAATCTAAATGACCTCATGTCATTCCTTCCTTGGGGAGCAATGAGCAGATAAACCTAATGGAATGGCTCAGCCCAGCCATGGTCTCAGTTCACTCAGAAGTTTCACTTACACTACTGTAGAATATGAGGGAATGCGAGGGGAAGATAACCTCGGGCCAATGATACTCGACAATGAAATAGAGGAGGCATTGAAAGAGATGAAGGCAAGAAAAGCTGTAGGAGTAGACAACATACCTTCGAAGCAGCTAAAAAGTTTAGGGAAGAAAGGTAGGCAAGCTTTTCGAACTTTTACGTAGAATCCACGAGGAAGAAGTATGCCCTGAGGACCTCGTGAAGGTAGTCCTGATTCCTATCCCAAAAATGTAGAATGCGAGGACTATAGAACAACCAGTTTGATTTCACACGCAGCCAAAGTTTTCCTTCCAATAATCAATACAAGGTTGGAGAGCTAGGTAATGTACTATATAGGCGATGACCAGTTTGGGTTTCGGAAGAGAAGGTCAACTGGAGAATAGATTGCGGTGATGAGAACGCTTATAGAAAGAAGCATAGAGCATAACGAGGAAGTTTTCGCATGCTTTATTGACTGTAAAAAAGCTTTTTACAGGGTAAATTTGAATTAACTATCGGAGATTCTCGGGAAAATGGGAATAGATTGGCGGAACATGAGACTAATCCGAACCTTATATATGATACAAAGGTGCAGGTGAGTGTTGCTGATGAAGAATCAGTGGGGAAAATACAAGGTCACGGGGTAAGGTAAGGGTTGCCCGTTGTCACCATTGCTTTTCAACATTTATGCTGAGGGAATGGTAAGAGAGGCATGGGAAGAACTTGAGGTAGGAATCAAAGTGGGAGGGGATCTAATAAAGTCCGTTAGATTCGCGGACGATAGGGCATTGTTTGGTGGATCTTCGAAGGGACTGCAAGCTTTGGTAAATGCTTTAGAAATCGAGAGTGGAATTAAGGTAAACCATAAGAAAACAAAAGTAATGTGATTCTCTTGGACAGAGAAAGTGAGGCTGGCCATTAAAGTTGGAGGACACAAACAAAGTCGATCAAGTGGAGGATTTTAATTACTCAGGTAGTGCGCTGGAAGAAAACGAACATAGTATTAAAGACATACGGAATAGACTAGCGCTAGCTAAGGAGGCATTTTGTAGTAGAAGGAAGCTGATGGCGGGGACCTTGGGTAAGGATGTGAAGAAGAGGCTGGTGAAGAGTTTGATATGGAGCATAGCGTTTTATGATGCAGAAACATGGACCCTCAGAAAGGAGGACGAGAATAGGCTGCAGGCATTTGAGATGTGAGTGAGGAGAAGGATGGAGAAAGTGAGGTGTATGGAGAGGAAGATCGTATTCTGAGGCGAAATGGGATATAATAGAGCGAGTTAGACTCCGGAAAAAGAATAAAATGGGAGGTGATTCTTTGATATTCAATTAAACCTTCCTTAACAACTCTTTTTTAAAAATATGGGGTGTTTTTCAGAAAAAATCACTTACTTATTATCGCCGTTTCCATCTACAAGTAAAAGAAATTTTTCAAGGAATATCAGTGTAGTGGACCACACTATTGACCAAGAATAAAAGACATAAAATTACTGTTTACCATCGAAATTCGAAATATACATAATGGTGCTTTGTATTCTAAACCAGTCGTTATGTACTTAAGAAGAGGAATTATAATAAGGCAGTGGTACGTATTTCAAAAAAATATCTGGTGAAACAAAATTTCCAAGCCGATTTAAGTCAAGCTAATGCGATGTTATGCTGAATAATTTTAATCTCATATATGTACTTCCACATTCGGAAAAAGTTTTGAATTGGCAAATGAAATCGGAGAAGAACATGCCGAAGCCCCATTCAAGTTATTTAATATCCTGATAAGTAGATTCAACGCCTCTTCAGGATGCATGAAACAGTAAAAAGAACAACGAGTTGGTCGATAAACTTTAGAGATTTTTTCAAAGTCACGGGCTTGACTCTTCTGCGAAACACGAATACTTATAACCTCTCTATTTTTCCTGCATGCTCTGGTAAACGGGACTATCTTCAGTTTATCTTTAAATCTCTCATGCTAAAATGGAAACATGAAATTAAAGGTGTAAAAAGCGAATCATTGCGCTGAGATGAGCGTACGAGGAGAAAATTGAGAACTTCCTGCGGGAAGAGAGCACTTGAACCTTCAAAGAGCAGGGTATTTCCGATGATTTTTCGTAAAAGATGATAGCTACAGAGATTGGCAGATAGCGATCTCATGGTTTGGGAAAATCCTGCAGAATGACCTCCGCAGGGCCGCCCACAGGGGGGATGTATGGCGCAAGTTGCGCCATAGAGAAAAAATTGGGGGAATAAAAATTTGGGGGGGATTTTTCACATGTATAAAGAAATTCACTAAATGTAAATATTTTTACCCCTTTATGGTGAATTATATATGTATCAAAAGGCTATAATGATAGATGAATGTTAAGCGTTAAGTGTAGTATAGTAAAACATCGTGCAGTTATAGATAATCATTCAGGTAGCCAAAAGCTTCTTTTATTTCGGTCGCGTCTCTCTATAATCTTCGTTGGCTGCCGCAGTGCGCCGTCGCACAGTGGGCTGAAATCGAAAAAAGCTGGCCAAAATTCAAAAATTGATTTTTTCAAACCAGGGAGCTGAAACTTTGCATAAATATTCCCAAAAGATCTGTGCATGCGATGACGCAAGGCATTTTCCTTATTACTCAACAATTAACAATTTGCATGAGGTCAAAGTCACGAATTTCGACGTAAACACCTAAATCATTTAAGACTTCATTATTCACCTTCAAATGCAACCTTTCGGCGAGACAATTCAACAAGTAATTTGTCTTTATACGAAATGACACATTTCTCACTCCCATTAGTATTTCACACATTTGTGAACGTTTACTTACCAGTCGAGGTCTTTTTTCATTCATTAACGCCATCAACTCCTAAAAGGCAGCTGTAGGAAAAGCTTAAAGAGGAAATAGGCGAGTACAATTTTATGCACATTCTAAACGAAAAGAATATTCGAAAAAGCGAATTGGCATGATATTAAGGATTCTGCATAAATGTTGACAAATTTCTATTTGAAGCAATTGAATATAAAAATAACGCCATAAACGTTATTACAAATGAACCATTTGAAGAATAGACATTAGCTTGTCCTGATGGAGTACACATATCCTGAAAAAGCGAGGAATCTTGAAGTGATTAGCAGACTATCCACACACTAGGATTTATAGAGGGAATTTCGAGAGATCCAATACTGACACCAACACGAGTGAAATCCGAGCAGAAGTTTCAAAAAGATACCTCTTCACGCCACTGCAAAAATAAAACTGAACGCTCTTGTGCATTTTTTTGGAGACTAGAAAACGTTCTCCCAAAATTATCCGCAAATAACCGCGTAAAGTGCTCCGCGGTGCCATAAAACGATCTTTTGCCGTACGCCCAATGCAGTGCAGTGGGCGGGGGAGTTGCAGCCGTGGATCACTAGCTGTGGGTTGGTTGCCTCGAAGAGACAATAATCCTGTGTGGCTCGCACGCTGTCTCCGTTAAAAAAAAGTACGTATTCGTCAGTAGGCGATGTCAAGTTGGTAAGAAAAGAAACGCCCGCGGTGCACCCGAAGAACGCAGTCTTTCAGTACCTCCTAGACCTCTACACAATGTGATAAAATGCGTACTTTTATCAGCGATTTATCCAAAATTTAATATATGGAGGCTCTTTTCAATGTTCGATTCTCGAAAATCTCCATAGCGGAGTGGATACGGCTACAATCCATTCCACGAACTTGCCGCCCCACCTTAGGCGGGCGGGTTGGACCAGACTCGACCGAGCGATCGAAAAACCGATGTGAAATTCGGCGGCGCAAACAGTCGCAGTATAACTCATCGGATTTGCACTGTAGAAGCTTTGTAGAGTTTTTCCATATAAGTTACTCCGTGATGCTCGGCGATGCAATTAACTATTTCTCTACGTATACCTATTTTAAAAAATGACCGAAAATGTGTCCGCCATTTTATTTAATATCTTTGGTAAAAAATGACAAAAATGTAAGTAAACAACATTAAAACAAAGACAAAAAACTGTTCCATCTACGTACTTCACTGTTTATTCCAATTCTTTACCCATAAAGGTTTAGGAAGGGTTTGATTTTGAAGATTTTGAGAGAACATTGAGTGAAGGCCATTTTTGCGGAATTCGTGCAAATTTGACCTCGTGCAAATTGTAAATTGTTGAGTACTAAGGAAAATTCCTTGCGTCATCGCATGCACAGATCTTTTGAAAATATCTATGCAAAGTTTCATCTTCCTGGCTTGAAAAAAATCACTTTTTGAATTTTGGCCAGCTTTTTTCGATTTCAGCTCACTGTGCGTCGTAGAAGCCACCATAAGATCCCCGAACACAACCCAATGGCATAACTGACTCAGCATCCTTCCAGTCTTATTCCCGCCCCCTCCTCCAAACATCTGCCAAAGGGCCACATCACAGTACAGTCAAAAGGCTTAGACTTACGGATCGTGCACACACTGCACGTTACCTTTTACGATGATTTTTTCCCCCACTTTCCCTTCGTCGACAACCGTAGCATTTGTCTCAACCCCTCGTACCCTCCTCCCCTTCGATAAGTAACTTTGTCTCTGCATGTAAAAATTTCAATCCAAAAATATTTTCCCATTTTTTAGTAAGATTATTTTTGGGGATGGGTTGAAATTAGGCAAAGTAGCAGAGCTAGATATAATAGGATAACGCTATTTTCAGTTTCTTAACTGTACAACTATATTAGTTTATCATAAATATTTAATAATATTGACGTCCAGCGCTCTCCGCCCCCACCTATTTCACTTCACGAGCGCACCGGCGTTCCTAGGAGGACGAAGGAAAAGGTTACAATATATATGTACACACATTCTAAATAAGATCAGAAGTGAAATAAGCGAAAATAAGATCAGTAGTGTACTTTCAAACCCTTGATTCCCTTGAAGTCTTCAGCCGCGGGATCGGTTTCCAGAAATTTTTCTGAATATATTGTCAAACAAATGACTTACTTTTCCCACGAAGGTTTACTCAATGTTGTTAAAAATATGGATAGTACCCTAAGGCCGATTGTCGTCAGTGACTTGTGTGAGTATTACGGAATCGATGGTGAATAAGTTAATGTATTTAGTCATCTGTACAAAGTTAGCTACCCGGGCATTGATTTATCAGATGTGCTGAGCTTGAGTGACGAGAGTCTGAGCCAAAATAATGACGAAAGTGACACCCAAGATTCTTGTGACGATAAGTCTGATGGTCCGAGTACAGATCCTAATATAGCAGAACAAATAATTCTGGATCAATGGGTCAATGAAGGATTCATTGGGCCTTATCGGTGTATATTAAATATTTCAGGATTCCCTTACCTAACGATGTTATACCAGATACTTCTGGCATTGCCAGCAACAAGTTCCTCAGCTGAGAGGGTTATGAGCAGATTAACACACTAGGAGGACGGGAGTTTCGCGCTACCTAGAAGGACGGCTACGGGTCATTGGACCCATCTTCGTTTAACTTTTTGAAAGCCGTTTTATCTTCCCACAGACTTTTATTGTAGTATTATTCATATTTATTCTTTCACAACACATATAAGCATTAATTATGGTATTCCAATTGTTAAAAATACATAATCATCAATACTAAAAACAACGAATTAAATTATATTCAATGGCCAAGATTCAAATTTATAGTCACTCTAATCACGAAATTGCATCATTATTACTTGATACAAAAGATATACTTCAAAATTTCACCATGAGCATAATGTTTTTTCATACATCGCGATAAAAAAATTAAAAAATATTACTTTGTTGAACATTTCAGACACGTGGTTATTTTTTCGGCGCACTTTCCACAAAATATTTTTTGACCCCGAAAACATACACTTGATGATTTGTTTTGACAATTTTGAGATATTTGGCACCTTATCCCCTTTTGTGCTCTTAGGGATGTGGCTATGGCATTTGATGAATTTTGGCTTGTTTGAATCGAGCAGGAAGCTGAGGGTTCTGTCGGAAATGAGATTCCCAACACTTCTTTGATTAATTTTTGAATAAATTTCTTGCGACTCAGTTTACTATTCGTAGTTTCCCTATTGAGATCCCAGCTATTTATCGAGGCCAGATCAAGCATATTGAAAAATACATAAACAGGCCACCTTGTAGCTGAGCGGGTTGAATATTTCCGGCACATACTGTCCATAACATCTACTCCCAGTTTTTTTTATTGTAAAAGAGGATGGTGTCTGGCTTTATTTTATTAGTGTCGAAAATCGTCACATCTGAGTGCATAGTACTTAGTAAAAGAACATTCTTCTTCTTTTTTGCTTGGAAATTTGTGGGAGTATGGCCCTGAGTGTTTTTTTTACTCTAGTTGTGTAAATTTCATTATTCATGCGGACAGGAGGTGTGTCTCGCCTGTTTTTTTCTTATGCTTCCGACAAGAGAAAGTTTATTTTTTTTCAAGTTTTCTGCCAGTTGAATTGATGAAAAATAATTGTTACTGGTAACGTTTATGCCTGAATTCTTATAAGGCTCAGTCAATCTCATTACAACATATTCACCCAATGCTTGATCTGACGGCCTCTCTTCATCTTTCCCACAATAGGGAAATGCATTCAGACAGTATTTAGATTTCACGTCAGTCAAAACCCAGTTCTTGATTCCGAATTTGTCCGCTTTCTTTGGCATATACTGTATGAAAGGACACCTGAATTTCATTGGATAGAGTTATTCATCGACCGTTACGCTTTCACTTGGATTGTAGCAGGCTCGGGAATTTGTGACAAAATTGTTCCAAGGATCAGAAGCCAAACTAAACTTATCTGCCCTTTGTGCTTGACTACGACTCGCCTTTGAATCGAAGCGTTTATGTTTCATTATATTCAAGACTCGATCCCTTGGCATTGCACTCGAGAATATTTTGAGCTCCAGGTTTTATCCCAGCAGCTTATTATAGACATAGGCCGCTGTCCCAAGATGCTTCTTGAAATATATCAACGCAATAAATGTAAGAAGTTCTTCTCTTGACAAGCACCAATCAGAGTTTTAAAGCTTTCCATGCTCCACAATACAATGTTGTTTTACAATGTTGTCTAACAGGGTGTCACCACGGAAGAAGAAGTCGAGTGGCAATGCAATCCGGGCAGAGACAAAAACATCACAAAGAATGGATGTTGGGTCGATGGACAATGATATTTCGCACCGTTTCTCAAAGGCCGCTAAACCATGGCTATATGAGGCATGGCTGGATGAAGACACACATATCAATGGGAGTACACATTAGTTTCGAGGCGAGAATGAAAAAAATTAGATGAGCAAAATAAGAAAAATACCCATAAAAAACCATTAGTGAGTGAAATTCACACAGAGTAATACTTACCTCGCCGCTTACTTTCCCTTTGCCGCTTGTGAAACTCTGATAGATCGGGTACAAAAATGATCATTGAGGTTACACCTCTGATATGGGTGTCTAGAGGCATCACCCGGCATCGGTACCCTCTGATTCACTACTAAGCACAATACCTAATGTACTACAACGCTACAGAATATAATGATCTTCATAATGAATTAAGAGCCTAAGAGGAATATGAAGATGCAGCGCGAAAACAAGTTGTGGGTCAAATGACCCCCAGCCGTCCTTCTAAGTATAACTTCTTGTTAAATACAACAAAAAAGAATAAGAGTACAATTTATTCCAGTTAATCTAATTTCAGGTAGAAATAGAAGAAGTAGAGAAATTTAAAAAAAATTGAAAATATTTTACATTGAGAAAAATTAATTTGACTTCTGAAAATGGGTCAAATGACCCCTCCTTCCTTCTAGTGTTAAGAATTGTAAAAAAATAGGCTGAGAAGCAGCCTGGGAGATGTCTGGCTCTCCGACATGCTTGTCCTTTCTTCCGAAAAATACATTTTAAAATCAATTCATAACAGTGAAGTTATAGAAAAATTTTCTTTGTCAAGTGAGTAAAGAAAAAAACTACTTCTGTATAAAGGATATCATGCTTAGGGTAGTCAAAATGGTACCACCACCGCCAGGACTGATTTTATCTCTATTATTTTATTATTATTATTATTATTCGAGTTTTTTTACCAGTATAACTTGTAAATAAGAGCTATGAATAATGATGTATATGCGTTCCATTTAATTAAAGACAAATCTTAATTTAAAATGATTAGTTTATTTAGAAGTCCTTATTTTTTGCACATTTCACTGGTACAGCTCTCGCGAAAGCTTACGGTGTTCGGATGCGCAGAAGAAGACGTCGTGGAGGGGTCAAGTTTGGTGGAAGGGACAAGGAAAAAGGGACGTAGGAATACATGGCATTTGTGCCACGCATGAGTGCATTTCATAAAATGGAATTTATATGGTGCGGACAACACAAACGCCGCGCATCCGAACGCCATAAGCTTTCGCGAGACTGTATATAGCTGTTAGGTGTGGTGTAAAGTATCATAATAGTGTCTTAGCAGTAAGTTGACCATCAATTTTGTTAGATACTGGATCAAGCTGTGTAGTTGTAGGAGCGCAATATTTAATATATTTCCCATATTTTTTCTTAATTCGAAATAAGCCTTCAGTAACTTTAATAAAATATAAGAGCTAAATAATTCTCATTTGTACAAGTTATTCCTTTTTGAAAAATGCTATCGTAAAAAATAAACTCTCACATCCACACGGTTTTGAGTAGCATTGTATTAAGTTTTAATTAGCTCCCCTATATTAGCGCAATAGTTTGCTTAAGATTTTATTTCTATTTTGTAGAATTAGTTTTTGAGGGTTTGGTCATAAATAATTGTAGCCAAACCCTCAAAACTATCTCTAAAGATATGGATACCACAGTGGTCGACATCGTGTATGATGATTTAAGATTTTATTGCCAGAAAAGTGTTAAAAACGATTTTGTGAAGCTAATAATCAAAAAACTTCCCGAATCCTCCGTTCCCCTCGGCGTTACCCCATTCTACCTTGGGCAGGCTATCAAATTATAGCCTGGTAAGTAGCTATATTCCGGCGGGGGGGGGGGTAGGGGAGGGAGGGAGTTGTTGGTTTTGGGGGGGAATGCGCCATCAGCATTGGGCGGGATGGGCACCCCTGGACCTCCAACAATTCTAATAGCAATTACTTTCTTCAAAATTCCATCGCGACATAATGCGATGGATCACACGGAATTATTAATACGTTCAAGGGAAATAATTAAAAAGTACTGTATCTACGTTCTGAAGTCTGAATTCTATTAAAACAGAGGAATTCTATCATAAGGTTACTGCATTAAAGAGTTTCATATTCGACGTAAACCAACAGAAGACCAATTAGCATTTAAGTTAGACTTGGCGCGAAAAAGCAAATTCACCGTTTAGAAATAAAACTTACCTGTTCAGCAAGATGAAACACGAATGAGATGATGACAACGGTAGCTCTGTGGATCGATGGCCAAAGCGGAACTTCATTGGGTTCGCATGTTAGTGTTCCTACCTACCGACCTATCCCCACTCCCCTAACCTCGTGTACCTATTGGACCGCTTTCCCGCAGGAGAGCGGAGAACAACCCTTTCTACCCCAGCGCGTGAGAATCTGGGTCTCAGCCAGACCAAACAGTTGGCATACGATGTTTTCATCTGTAAATAAACAAATGATTTTTTGGTATCCGATCTTCGGCTTGGGTTTGTATGCCGTACTTAACTGGTTTTATCTCGTATTGCAAACTGCCAAAGAAATCACCTCAGAATCTCGTTTCTCTTTAGCAAAATACTGTTTTAAAATAATGTTTTTTTAATGTTTTTTTTGTGTTTTAAATACATTGGTGAAAAAAACTAAGTGTTTTCATTTTTAAGATGAATAACAATTTCCACGAAGTGAACTCGCCAACCATTGATTTTATTACTTGTTTGTCCTGTGTAGTACAAGGCATCTGCGTCTTCCAAGGTTCCAAAAAGGGCTCCGCTGTGTCATAAAACGACCTTTTTTGGCAGGTCTTGAAGTAGTTAGAGGGGTTGGGGAGTTGATGCCATGCGACACCAGCTGACGCCTGTGGCCTTCGAAATGGAGTTGTCTATCAAACAGAGATGTAAATATCCTACTGTAGACGAAGTGCTGGATATATGTGAAAACCCCGTGTTTCTTTCAGGAGTGCATTCAAACAAAGAAGTCTTTCATGATACCTCTTGCGGTGTCCCGCGATATGATTATGAGTATCATTTGTAACATGGTTTATTTTAAAAATTATTTACGGTGGCTCTTTGCAATCTCTAATTATCGATGATCACTATAGGAAGGTGAATGTGGCCATATCGTATCCACACACTTGCCGCATCATCGTACTCCCCGTCGCTGGCGGGCGGAACCGGACTCGACCGCGCGCTCGAAAAAACGATGTAAGATATTGTCCGATATTGTACGATTTCGTAATATTCGGGGTCACAAATAGTCGATTCACAATTTGGAAGCTTTGAAGAATGACGTGGTATGGGGTACTTAGTGTAACCAGGCGGCACCAACTATTTTTTCTCAACAAATATGTAAAAATGTGACTGAAAATAGGCCCCGCCATTTTGTTGTGTGTCTATGGTAAATAATATAATTTTATCTTTTAAAAACATTAAATGAAAGAGAAAGAACTGTGTTATAAAATGGTTTTAAAACTTTTCCGTAAGTTCATCCATTTAACTACAGAAAGAGGTTTAATTTGGTAATTCACAGATAAAATCGAAGGTGGGAGTTTTTTTGCGAAATTTGTTCAACTTTGACCCCATATTGTAACACGCGTGTTTATGGGATTGGGCGCCAGCACATTTGTGCATGCTACTCAGAGCAAAGGAGATACCTCAGGGTGTAGGCGACGTAAAGAACAGCTTTGGATTCGCGACAATGGGGAATGGGACTTAGGGATAAATTCTGGGAAATAAAATGGATTTTGGGTTGCACGGAAATTGAATATTAATTTATTATGCTCAAACAAACGACAAAATATGAGACGAAAATTATACTGAACGTAATCAAAAATTAAATTGCACTCGGGAAAGAAGGAAGTTAGTGGGGATAGATCAGGAAATCTATTACTAACCGACATAAAATAACCAGCACTATAAATTTGATCAATTGGATCAGCAATTAACACAATAAAATTATGAGAAAGTTTAACACAGTAACTTGATCAATCGGATCAGGAAAATTTAACACAATAATAAAGTGACTCGCAAAATCGAAAGATCAATCAGTTCGAATCAATGGGGAAATAGCACGTTGACGAATAACTTGGTCGAAGAAATGGGGACGGGACGGGGTGTAGCTTCGTAGAGGGGAGGGAGGGCGTAGTTAGACAGACCTCGGGGTAATTGATGGCTCACAATTTCTTTAGCGGTGTCTTTACGATGGCCGGTCTCCTTGATGTGGCGTTGAGACTGTTGATTCGCGGGATGCGTCTCTGCTACAACACTCGAGAAATCTCGGGCGTATGGCAAGGGCTGGTCAGCAATCGATGGTAAAGCATAGGCTTATGCGATGCCGGCCCAATAAAATGGTGAGAGGTCCTTGTAGGCAGCGGGGCGAAGAATGGGCAGCGGCGTGGCAAGAGTAATGCCAGGACGACCATAGCCCAAAGGAGTCTCAAGAGCTTCTTCTCGAGATGTCAGCGTTGGAGAATTTTAGGAGGTTCTGTCTTCTCGGAAATGCACACTGCACTCTGGTCTGTCGTGAGAGGGGAAGGGAGGGGAGGGCGTTGACTTACACACACTCTGGCGGAGGATATTTCACTGAATCACAGTGGGCGGAATTTGAATCGAGTCGCACTCGTATACACACATATCGTACTTCGAATATACAAAAATTACTTATAACTAGACAGGCAAAAAATAGGAAAGGAAGGATAGGGACGAGTGCTTATTATGATAACTAATTAGGAGCGTCAGCGGTGCCGTTACAATATATATTGTTAATGTGCGAGCACTAGAAAAAAATGAATACGGCATGTCATGCACAAAGTATTTGAGAATGTTACCGTGAAGTTTCAACTTCATCTACATCTACATCTACATACTACCCCGCAAGCCGCCTCAAAAGGCGTGTGGCGGGGGGTGTTAGGACACCAGCCGTCAAAAAAAAAAAAAAAATCAAAGTTCCGCCTAGCATTTATTAAAGTCCTTAATTGTTTGGGGGAAAAACGAATTCCCATACCTATCCGTTCGGCAAAATATCTCCCTTAATTTATCGATTCTGTCGGACCTGGAAATATAATGTGGTTCTAATATGATGTTCTCCGTGTCGCTCTGAAAGATATTCATTCTCAATTGCTCAAGCAATCTAAGCCTAGCGCGTAGCCTCCGAGTCTCTAGCGGCTCCCACCCTAAATCTTTCAAAATCTGTGTAACGCTTTCTGTACGGCCGTAGCAGTTTTTGACGAATCGCGCAGCTTTCCTTTGTATTTTATCAAGTTCATGGACTAGGTCTTTCTCCGCCGGATCCCATATGCTCGCTGCATATTCAAGGTGTGGCCGGACGAGTGCGAAATAGCACCTCTCTTTCACTTTATCATCCGATAATCTTCCCACAACACGCTTGACAAATCCTAACTTCTTCAGGGCTCTGCCACAAATATTTCTTATATGTGTCACCCACGATAGGTTCGAAGTTATCGTAACTCCCAGGTATTTCACTTCATCTGTCGCATTTATGCTAACGCCATCCACAACATATACATGGGGATAGTTGGACGACCTACGCAAGAAATGCACCGCCGTGCATTTGCTCAGATTAAGTTCTAGTCCCCACTCTTTGCTCCACGCATGAACGTTGTTTAAGTCCGATGACAGAATTTCAAAGTCAGATTGATCACTAATTTCGCGGTATATGACAGCGTCGTCGGCAAATAAACGTATTTTACTGCTAATTCGGGAGCAAAGGTCGTTTATATATATAATGAACAAAAGTGGGCCAATAACGCCTCCTTGCGGGACACCTGATGTCACTTTAACTATATCAGAGCTAATTCCGTCAAGAACTACTTTTTGCTTACGATCACTCAGAAAGTCACGTATCCAGTTTAGTACTTGTTCGTTTAACCCGCATGACTGTAATTTGTATAATAGTTTTCTGTGAGGTACCGTGTCGAAAGCTTTCTTAAAGTCTAGAAATAGTGCGTCAACTTGTCTTTTCGATTCACCAGATTTGAGAACGTCGTGAAGAAAGAGCGCGAGTTGTGTTTCGCATGATCTACCTTTCCGGAACCCATGCTGACAATTATGCAGGAGGTGTCGACTGTCCAGAAAAGTCATGATATTGCTAACAACGATATGTTCGAGAATCTTGCCTGTAATCGATGTTAATGATATTGGTCGATAGTTTCCTGGGTCATGTCTGTTTCCCTTTTTGAATATCGGTGTAACGTTTGCAGTTTTCCAGTCCATTGGTATCGTTCCTTCAGATAATGACTTATTGAATATTATCTCTAAGAACGGTGCGCTCTGTTGTGCTAACTCCTTGAGGACTAACTTCAGGACTAAAAAAACGTTTTAGAGGTTTTTCCACACGGTTTATTGTCCTCGAGCGGTTTCAACGCAATAGCGTCAAAGGTGTTAAACCTCTTGTTTTTGTAACCTCTTGAAAATGACGCTATTGGGTTGAAACCGCTCGAGGACAATAAACCGCGTGGAAAATTAAGTTATTTTATTCCAACCATGGAAAAATTCCACAAAGTAAACCCGTCGACGATTAATTTTATTTGTTTTATGTTAATCCTTCCAAACCAATGGGATTTGGTAGAACCCAATTGCCAAATCTAACGTACTGAAATAGCGTGTTTTACCCAGTTAATACAATATGTCTGTAATATTTGGCAGCGGATAGGCATTATCCACCAATTTTTTATTTATTTTTCTAAAATCAGACGCAATCTTACATTTTATATGTCCCGAAGCGTCTGCCTTCTTCGGTATTACAAGTATTAGGAAGCTCCAGGAAATTTCGCTGGGCACAATTATCCCTTCTTCCAGCATTTTTTCAGTTACTTTTTTACCTCTTCCTCCTGAGATACGGGAGTCTGAGATTGGGAGTGAGTTTTAATGGGTGGTCTTAAACTGGGAGTGGGAATTTCGTGGATCAACAACATTGTATGCCATAGTAGGTCTCCAGGTAGATAAAACAAATCTGCGAATTCCTCGCACAATTCAGCGAGCGCTCTCTTGTCTCAATCACAGAGATGCTCTTACCAAGAACAACTCCGTAAAACTTCCTTCCTGGACAAGTTGTTTTCAACCTTGCATTGAAGTTCGTCCACTTCAGTATCCACAGGCTCCAACTCAATGGGGGAAATCTCAACCTCTGGCTCCACACCACCGATATTCATAATGCTCGCAATGCACTCTCCCGTCTTTCCTTCCGCCAAGGCTGACGCTATAAGTAGACACCCTTTTTTAATTCGTTTTTCTTTATCACTCACACCCCCGTGGATGTAGTCGGTACTTTCACTCGCAGTTCGCTGGGGGAAGGTATGCTTAGGCTGCTTGAGATATTCAGAACTGGTGTGTTTCAGAGCCACACAGAGAACATTACCATGACCCCTCACTTCATTTCTAGGTCTGACAGATGCGATAAAATAAGAGAGATACTCTGTCGAACAGATAGGTGCAAAAACTCGTTCTTTCCGCGCACAATAAGTGACCACAATAAAAACTGAGCTCCTCCAAATACACTCCCATAGGACATGTCACCATTTCACCTCCAAAACTTTATATCTTTACGCGGCTGGTACCTACCACCCCCTGCCACACGCCAAAGTGGCGGCTCGCGGGGTATTATGTAGATGAAGATGTATGCATAGGTATTTTTCTAACTTGTTTGGTCTCGGCTTCCTTGGATTCTTTCGGATCAAATTCCATTAGTAGGCCTCTAATGTATACCTTTCTTTGCATACAATATATCACTGCGCCAAGATCACGTAGGAAGTCCCTACCGAGAATATAATCCACTTCAAGATGGATATCGGCTCCCTCTACTAAATGGAAACTATGTTCCATCTCCTTTCCCTTGGCTTCCAAAAGTATGGCCACTTTTCCTTTTGTCTTGATGGGCTTATCGGTGACCACTCTTTAACAGCAAGCAGTCCTCCGGCCAATACCCAGTTTAACTCTTTAAAGACTCCATTTTAATTAGGCTCACGCCCGTATCAATAAGAAGGCGCAAGTTGCCTCGCTTGCTCTCTCGACTCCAGGAGGTTATCGTGTCGGCTACGTCACGGCGATTTGACCCTTTGGACTATTTCCAGACGTCCGATAGCCGAAAGCTCTTATATCCTTGCCCGCTCAGTGACCGAGAGTTGTCGTCTTTGCCCTGACGCGGATGCGGCGATCCATTTTCGGAGAATTTGGCCTTTGGTCGGCGGCAATCTCTTGAAAAATGACCTATTTAATATTTTTAATAATGTATATAATAAATTGTTAATAAATATGAGCCTGTTAACTGTATTGCTATTATAATAAGTTTTCAGGCTTCACTCGGTGGAATAACATTGCGAAGATTTGTTAATGAATTCACTTTTTAATATTCCGCAATGGTTTTTATTACTCCGACCAAGGTTTCGACTCAAGTTAAGTTATTATCAAGGTGACTTCACTTGAGTCGAAACCTTGGTCGGAGTAATAAAAACCATTGCGGAATATTAAAAAGTGAATTCATTAACAAATCTTTGTATTACTATTATTTTTTGTTCTGATGGATTTATTCCTGAACAATAAATGTTTTCCTTTTTTTTCTTCCTTCTTCATTCTACTCGCCCACAACTGAAACACTTCACACTTCCTTCCTTCTTTATTTCCTCTCTCACGACTGCGTGCCCTTTAAGATAAGAAGTTGAATGTCCAGGTTTTCCGCAATTTTCCCATTTTGAGTTTCCTTTCATTGACCCTCATACTTTAAGTGACAAAATGGCACTCTCCTCTTCTAGGGAAACTTCTACCGCAGCGGGCAGCAGTAGAGATTCTCCCTTGCTCCCCGCTATTGTCTGTGTACGCTCATTTGCCAGCCCTCGAACGAAACAATCTTTCGCGAGATGGTTTACTAAGCCTAGAGCTCCGGCGACCCCTCCTTCATGAGATACTACTGTTCTGGCCACTTCCCTTAGTTCTGTTTGCATAGAATCTATGCGATTACTCCAGCTAGCGATGCTCTCTGTCGGACCTAGCTTGGAGTTACACATTTCACAGGCATTATAGTCTAGGGTGCGCCTCGTAGCAAGGGCGGATCCAGGATTTTTTTCTGGGGGGGGGCACAAGGGTCTGACGGGCAAACGGTCTTCTCATATTTGGGATTAAAAAACAATATACAACAATTACTGTACGAAATATACTCTTTATTTTAATATAAAGGTTATTAATATGAAAATATCATTAAGTTATATAATAACCAGTTTTCTTTTATGTTTCCTGCTGAAGATGTCCAGTACTTCATTAACGTTCATTTTTGACACAGTCTTGATGGATATGCATTAAAGCCAGTCCATTCAAACGATCTTCTGTCATTCTGCTGCGAAGATATGTTTTTAATCGGCGTAAGGTGGAGAAAGATCGCTCGGCAGTGCAAGTAGTCATAGGAAACGTGCACAACAATTGACATAGTGTTCTAATATTTGGCAGCGCCGTTGCTGTTTTGTAGGCATCTGCTGGAGACTTTGGCATAATATTTTCTCTCATCTCTTGCCAAATTTTTAGCTCTCCCTTCAAAGCTAAAAAACAAGGAAGGTCCTCTTTATATACTTCAGCACCTTGCAAAACATCCTCAATATCTTCGTTACTGAAGTTGCTGCTGTGACAGCAGCTTTTGCAACTGTCCGATTTTTTGCAGCTGAGCGTTAGGGAACCTGGATGATATTTCCTTTAACAAATAATCTAGAAAAGGAATATATATTGTAAGGCGGTAATACTCTTCAATAGACTCAGTCTGAATATTCGACCTATTTGTTTGACGGCCGGTAATTCTGCGGACCGTGATTTCTGTACCCATTTCCTTTGCAAGGGCCTCAGCCATATTGAAATGTTTTTTGAATGCATCCGTGTTAGTTTCACGTTGCCTCTGCAGACTGGCTGTGGTCGTATTGATAAGCTGAACTGCAGAAAGTATATCAATTTCAATGGCTTGTAATGATCGAGATAATGGCAGCGTGATTCCTAAAATATCAGCGAGGATTACCAAACTTACAAGAAATTCTGACGACATAATAGCTTGGAGCAGCGAAAATGCAGGTGTAGCACTTCTAACCCCTTCTTCAGCCATTTTTTGCAAAATTCCAGGAAGACATGGCAAGACGTCCAAAAATGTCAAAACAGCTTCATGTCTTTCCACCCATCTGGTCTCACACATTTTTTTAATTATATTTTGTTTTTCCTTTGGCAGATGAACTTGCATTTCTTCCCTGAGGAGATTTATTCGTTGAGCTGACTCACGAAAGAAAGTTGCTACACTTGAGATAACCCCTACGGCATTTCTTATGCTGGGTACGGTACAGGCAGTACTGATAGCTAAGTTGAGTCGGTGGCTTGCACAATGAGTAAAAACGGCTGAATGCTAGATATGCATGCCTGAACACCTTTTATTTTACCACTCATGTTGGCTCCTCCATCGTATGCTTGACCCCGGCACAATGTCATATCCAGGTTAAGGTTTTCGATCGCCTTCAAAATATGCTGAGCAATGATTTCACCAGTAAGTTTATCAACTTCGACAAACATGAGAAAGTCTTCTTGGATTTCATTTTTATCTACATCGAAATAGCGAATACAAATGGTCAGTTGCTCAGAAACAGACACATCTGTGGTCTCATCAGCTATAATTGTAAAATATTTGGCCTTTTTAATTTTGTTTGTTATTTTGGTTGCGATTAATTCCCCACAGCACTCAATCAAGTCATTTTGTGTCGACTTGCTTATGTAGGAAGAGTTTTTAGCACACTTTTTTACGTGTTCATGCAGTATCTCATCTCCAGCATCGATTCGGAACTTCAACAACGCTCTAAAGTTGCCTTCTCCGTAGGAACTTTCCGATTCTAAATCACCATCATCCCTGTGACCTCTTAATGGTATATTTTGCATTCCACATAATATATTTGTCTTTATAATGGGTATAAGTTTTTTACGATTCTCTTCAATAGTTTTCATTTCCTGGGTTCTCATTTGAACAACAACGTCCATTGATTTTCCCTCCATTACCATGCAAAAATTTTGAGATTTTACCATGTTCGCCTGGTGATATTTCATGCTCTCGTGGTGTCTGATCGTTTCAATGGCCTTTTTATATGTTTTCAGTGGTTCCGACACCAACTTTCCCAGCTTCACATTATTTGTACCCGCCTCACGCCGACCAAAAAGAATGCACATTTTGCACAATCCGCCACCAGCAATTTTGCTATATGCTAGCCATTCATGTCCTTTTAACCAGCTCATTTGAAAAGACCGCTTTTTTTCCCCCTCACTCCCCAGTGGAAACTTAAAGTCTGTCGTAGGTTGCCAAGTATTTTTCAACCACTGGTACTTTTATTCATCTGTAAGAACTGAACTGTACTGCTGGTTGGTAAGTAGTTTAGCTGCAAGTAAATATAAAAATAAAAGACTAAATTTGTTGTCATTTTTATGTAAGACAAATAATTACTTGAACAATGAAATGAACGTCTCTACGGCTGTAAGCAATACAAAGGAAGAAAAATATCTCCAAATCCGTACTCCCGAAAAAAGTCCTCTGACTTCCTCTTCCTCGAAAAAATTCCCTGAACACTGTATGTATGTGAATGTGTGAAGGAGAATCACGAGGGTGACTGTGTATTGTATGCAAACCCACGTGAATGAGTGCTTGAAAGTTATTATCAATTTTATTTTACTTACTTTGTTATTTGTTTTCCTTTTTATCTCCCACTTTTATTTTTATTCTTATCTTGTGTGCATGAAGGGTCACTGGCGTTGGAGAAATCCTTGTAAACCCTGCTTGTGTGTGTGATTGAACTCACGAAGGTTACTGTATTTTGTATACAAACCTGGGTGAGTGAGTGATTGTGTGAGTCACTGTTCGTTTTTATTTTTTTACCTTGATTCCCTTAATTTTGAGTGTTACCGTTGTTTGTAACGTTGTGAGTGAGTGTGGGAATGTCATTTACTGCCATTTAAATTGCTTTGTATGCTTGATTTTGTACGAGTGATTGAGAGCTCCCTTACACTGTATATACTCCTTCCTTCCCCCTCTCCCCCTTACTTTGTATACACTCCTTTCTTCCCCCTCTCCCCTTTTGATTCCTCTGCCCCATTAAGAGTAAGGCTTTGGAGATATTTTTCTTCATTTGTAAATAATTACTTCATTGGTTAATTAAACTTTAAAACTATAACCCGACGTAAGAAACTATAGCTGTTAAGTATATTGAATGTCGACAGTTAATTTTATTATTATTAGTTTAGTAGTCTAATGTTTGTGCCTCTCTTGTGGGCAAGACAAATCTAACCACAGCGCCAAATAAGTATTACCAAGAAAATATCAAAATCGATACCAACCTATGTCACGTTCCTGCAACATGTAACTAGTGGTGGCTGATGCTGCCGATGGATGTGTTCCATATGTTGAAATTGATGTAGTTGCCGCAAGCGAGGATGGATGCACATGAGAATCATCACATTCAATCCCTTTACCAGTCTCTGCAACTGTATCGTCCGTTTTATTTTGTTTTTTGTAAAGAAATACGCACTTAAGTTATGTTGTCTTTTTCTATCTTTGTCACTCATTATAGATAATATCAATCGTTACTCACTAAATTATGTAACTTATGTAAGTATGACAATCAATTACTGAATTGGTTAATAAGATAAAAGATAAATATCTAAAACCTTACTTCAGAAATTAAAGCTACTATGTAAATTGAATTTCTCCAATCAATGTTATCATTATTTGTCAAGTTGACTGTTTATTATACACTCTTGTGGGCAAGACAAATCTAACGACAGCTCAAAATAAGTATTACCAACAAAAAATCAAAATCTTTCCAACAGGGGCGTCGCGATACCTACCTATGTCACGTTCCTGCAGCTTGTAACTAGCGGTGGCTGACGCTGCCGATGGATGTGTTCCATGTGTTGACATTGACGTAGTTGCCGCAAGCGAGGATGGATGCTCATGAGAACCATCACATTCAATCCCTTTACCAGTCTCTGTAACTGCATCGTCCGTTTTTTGTTTTTTTGTATAGAAATACGCACTTAATTTATTTTGTCTTTTTCTATCTTTGTCACTCATTTATAAATAATATCACTCGTTACGCACTAAATTATGTAATCGTAACAGCAACAAACACTAGAGACTAGCTTGGCCGGACGTTCGTGACTGACTGCGTAGAAGTCGAACCCTCGGCCCTCCCCTCGCCCCGTCTTCTCACACACGCGTCTACGCTCATTCTTCTATCGTTATTTAATTTTAATACATTGACGTCGCCGTCCTTATAGACTGCGTCCCTAAAAACATTTTCTTCGTCTCCTTATCGTCAACTTCGCGGCCTTCGTCTCAGATAAAATCCCAGAGAAAAGGAACACACAGCACAAGTAGTTGCGACAATGTAGCGATCTACTCAAAGGGTGCATCTAGCACGGCGGCAGAGCACCAGCGGTAGAAATCAGCGAATGAGGCGTCCGACTGATGGGCGGTCTTACCTCGCATTCTGCCGCCACAGATATTCTCACGAGCTGATTTTGTAGCGGCAAGCAGACGAAGCCCAGGTGTTCTGAAGTGCACTACAAAGCTCACGGTCCCCCCACGTGCCCCCTTCCCACTTGGGCGATGTTTTTTTTTCGAGCGCTGACTAGCGAATGACCAATGACCGGCAAATCTGTCTTCTTGACTTGGGCTCAAGGCTTAAATGATTGAGGCTCCACAATACACAAAACTAAACGAACGTAATTATAACGGGACCGTATTAAAAATCTTGTCTATTTTTTAAGCTTCTGGGGGAGCACGCGCCCCCGTGCCCCCCCCCCCCCCCTAAATCCGCGTATGCCTCGTAGCATAGTTTTCTTCTAATATCGCCTTCACTTGAGACCACGTATGAGTAAGATCTCTTGCAAGAAATTTAATCGAGCATCCCTCGTTATTCGAGCCTTCACGAAGTTTAATTTGTCACGATCACCAGGTGTCACCAGCTCGAACACTACGTCCGCGTTTTCGAAAAACTCTCTGATCACTTTCTTGATCCCGTCGGAGGGTTTACTGACGGTCTTAATGACTTGAAAAATGCTGCAGAACGTTCCGCGACTTTCAGGAGGGCCTTCTGAGATAGTCATTGTTGTGACTGACATTATAATAAATGGCAGATTATTGTAATTAGGACGGTATTAGGGCTGGGAAAAGAAATCAGTGCAGCTTACTACAGACACGATTCCTCCTTAATGGCCTACTCTCTCTCTCTCTCAGCGTCCCTTCTTTTCTAGACGAACCGCTGATAGTCCAGTCGCTGGAGGGGTAAAAAGGGATCCAACTCTACATTAAATCAGGTAGTTCTGATTTTTTTATATGGTGTTCGGGATGGTTATTGAGTGAAAAACCCAAGTTTTCGTCATCCCCACCCCTCTGCGTTTTCCGCCATTTTTAAAAGAACCACCGAAAAACGGCACTTTTTCCAGTTTTTCGCTTTTAACACCTAAACGGTGCATCGTAGCCAAATTTGGTCCATATTCATTGTTGTAAAGGAAAAAAATTCCCTACGAGAATTAATAATGAACTTTGTTTCCACGACCAATAGCAAAGAAGGTACAGAGCAGAGAATAAGGGGTAAAATCGCAATTCCAGCAAAATTGTCAATTTTCCGTCCCTTTGGATCGCTTCAATTCTATGAAAAACTGTTTTAGTAAATGTGCACCTAAGCAGGTTGCGGAGATGTTTAGTGCCTTTAAATTGCCTGTCTCAAAAAGTTTTTAATATGCTAACTATAACTATATATGCTGAAAATAGTCTGACTAAAATGATGTATGGTCATGCATATTCCCGAGCAGTGAGGGCTCACCTTTTGGTGTATCAGGCAATTAGGTGCATATTTAGTGAAAACAGTGTTTCAAAGAATTTAAGCGATCCAAAGGGACGGAAAAGTGACAATTTTGCTGGAAATGCAATTTTACCCTTTATTTGCTGCTCTGTACCTCCGTTGCTATTGGTCGTGGAAACAAAGTTCATTATTAATTCTTGTAGGGAATTTTTTTCCTTTACAACAATGAATATGGACCAAATTTGGCTACGATGCACCGTTTAGGTGTTATAAGCGAAAAACTGGAAAAAGTGCCGTTTTTCGGTGGTTTTTTTCAAAATGGCGGAAAATTCAGAGGGGTGGGGATGACGAAAACGTGGGTTTTTCACTCACTAACCATCCCGAACAACATATAAAAAATCTGAACTATTATATTCAATGTAGGGTTGAACCCCTCTAGCGACTGGACTGTGAGACGTGGTGACGCCGATGATATCCGTTCTCCCCAGGGCTGGCGGCCACCAGTCCTTATAGCCTCCTCCTCGGTGCCGGCCTCTCTACGGCGTCAGGACTCCTTCCCCTGAGGCGCCTTATCTCACCGACTCGGCCAGATGTCCTCTGCTTCTCAGTAAGGCTCTTCGGTGGCCTTCTCAGCGGTCTCCTCTCCTCGGCCGGGACGACGATTCTTTCCCACCCCTCACCTGACACCAGTTTTAATGTCACATCCCATCGACGTCTACGCCGGGACGATGAGATAATTGCGAGAAACAGGAGTCGAGTGGATGCCTCCTGACTCGCGTGGGTGGTGAAGAATCGCGGAAAATGACTAGCCCCACTGGGTATAGAAATTATTCATTTTTAGTAAAAAATGCAAGTTCCCTCAAAGTCAAAGATTTATCTATGCTCCCAGCTCGTCAGAACGTCGGAGCGCGTGGCGTTCTTCTCTCTGGAGATAAGCCTCCTCTTGCCACTCCTCCATCCGTTCCTTATATCTGCTCCGATCGAAGGGTTAACAGGTCACACAACACTCTCTCTCTCTCTCTCTCTCTCAACACTGCATTCGAAAATTCTGGAAGTCCGTGCAGCGATCACGAGGACGCCAAGGCAAAGGTCAATGATACATAATAATTCGTCGCCAATGACCGAAAAAAATAACAAAATACAAAGGAAAGCAGCACTCTTCGCTAAAAACTGCTACGAACGAACATATAGTGTTACACAACTGTTAGAGGGATTTAGGTGGGAGCCCCTAGAGACTCGGAGGCTTCACGCCAGGCTTAGGCTGCTTAAGATGCTCAGAACTGGTGTTTCAGAGCGACACAGAGAATATTATCATGACTCCTCACTACAATTCTAGGTCTGACAGATGCGCTAAAATAAGAGAGATACTCTGCCGAACAGATGGGTACAAAAACTCGTTCTTTTCGCGCACAATAAGCGACCATAATAAAAACTGAGCTCCTCCAAATACACTCTCATAGGCCATGTCACCATTTCACCTCCAAAACTTTTCATCGTTACACGACTGGTGACCTACCACCCCCTGCCACACGCCCATGCGGCGGTTCGTGGGGTAGTATGTAGATGTAGACGCACGTGAGCTTGCGACAACGGGGACCTTGGGTAAGGCTGTGAAGAAGAGGGTGGTGAAGAGCTTGATATGGAGCGTAGATGCAGGAACGTGGACCCTCAGAGAGGAGGATGAGAATGGGCTGCAGGCATTTGAGATGTGGGTGTGGAGAAGGATTGAGGCGTATGGAGAGGAAGAGTGACGAGGAAGTGCTGGAGATGGTGGGCGAGGAAAGGAAACTTTGGAATGAAATTCGAGATCGGCAGAGTAGGAGGCTGGAGGATGTAATTGCTCAGGAATGTGAGGGAGAGACAGATGTTGGGCATGCGAGGGAAAGGAAGAAAGAGGATAGGTTTCATGGACAGGATGAAGAAGGGCGGAGCGCATGCAGAGGCGAAAAAGGATATACTAGGGCAAGATGAAAGGGTAGCCAACCGGGAGAAGATTCTCTGACATTTAACAAAACCTACCTTAACCGGCAGAATAATCATAAAATAAATTCCTATGATTGGATACAAAGAGCAATATTTTGACAATAGTTATGAATATGGTTGCTGAGTTCTGAGAAGTGTGTAGTGCATTAATGTACATTTTTATATATTTTGTACATTTACAAAATTGCACAATTTCTCTGCGTTATCATTAAAAATTAAATAATAGGTTCTCGTAAGAAACCGACATGGTGTACATGAATCACTCCCATTGTATGTATTGTTGTAATTCTTTGCACAAACAAATATCTTTCTCGAATCAATTCCATTTCCAATATATTCAAGATCAACCTTGGTGGACGTTTTAGCCAGGGATCTTTATATTTCAGCCACTTTTTAATAATCGGGTTTTCTAGAGATGATGTGGTCGGCGCAGTCACTTCATCTGGTGATGCTATAGTTTTATCTTCTATTTCCATCGTATTTTTCACCGCTGAGGTAAAATACAGCTCTGCCGGATGAGAATATCCTACATGGACTATGATTTCACTCTTCTTTGATGGACACTTGATATTGTAGCTTTTTTGTCGTCAATATTTAATGCACAATATGTATGACGTGTACTACGTCTAAAAATATTACATGGTGAACAAATTATTTTTAACTATATCGCTTCATGGAAATATCTGTGGAACAATTTGAACGTCCTATGCTCTTAGAGAACATCACGTTATGTTGGGCAAGTCGGCGGATTTTAATAATTTTCAAGGATTATGTATGGCAATGTATAACGGACGATATGTCATATGAAATAATATGATGAGCACCGAGAAAACGTTTGAGAATATGACTTGTTCCACTTTTCATTGTTTAATGTTTCCGGGAGTTCATCCATAAAAATAGCGAGAAAATTATTATGGCCATTGAAGAAATACGTACAAAAGGAAAACTGTCAGAGGCATAGACGCTTGATCGATTAAAACCATTAAAACATTTTGGGCAGTGATATTAGTAGTATTCCCCGATCCCCTGGCGAGGATTTGCCGTCGTCGTAATCTCTTTCCGATTTTTTCATCGCTGCCCTGGGATGAAAATGCCGTGTGCCACTCCACTTCATTGAGCGCCTCCGTCTACAGCTCGTCATTTTGCTTCTCGTGCCACGAGCGTCTGGTGCGGACATTTGCTGATTATTCGGTTTTGGGCTACCGTGGAAGGCAACAGTTTACAATTGATGCCAGAATAATTTCCTCAGTGTTCGGTTGGAAAACCCCTTAAAACGTCAATGATTTATCCTAATTGTTTTAGTTATTTAAGTGCAAGGCTGCCTTTCAATTACCTGAGTAGATTTTTAACGTGATTCTTCATGTTGATTACGGTGACAATAGATCTTTGAGATTCACTTTGGCTTGTCACTTTCACTGATTAAGGATACTCGAATTTTGAAAGAAAAAACATACTTTTTCTGGGTCGAATGAAGCATTTCTTCCGCCATTCACAAGAATTCAACTATTATATCAAAGGGTTGTTGCACGTGACGGACGCAGTGCAGTAGCACCGTTGTTAATCAATTTAAATCAATCAATCTTCACTGTGTATTTTGGTATATATCACAGAGAAATATATATAGGTACAGGGCACACTCATAATACCCAAGGTTTTAAGTAGTGGACGGCAATGAGCTTTTGAATGTTGTTTACACATGTTTCATTACATTTAATTACAATTATATTCATAACGTTGATCCCAATTATCCGCCCTTACTACTTCACGAATTTCAACTACTCGTATTAAACTCAAACGAGTGATTCCAAATGCACCATGCCGTAAAGCCCTGGCTACACGATACATTAATCCGTACGAGTTTATGTGTGAATGCATGAACGCGTGAATGAACGCGAAAATTCACCGTGTAACCACACCAACTTGTAAGAATGCATGATCGC
Source organism: Ceriagrion tenellum (assembly GCA_963169105.1). Lineage (NCBI taxonomy): Eukaryota > Metazoa > Arthropoda > Insecta > Odonata > Coenagrionidae > Ceriagrion > Ceriagrion tenellum. The sequence continues at coordinate 120,588,713 of OY720643.1, forward strand.
ATGAACAGGAAAATAGAACCAGCTCTGTTGCCCAGTAGCAGAGAAAATGTCACAACGTTGTAGCAACGTTACAGTGGGAAAACCAAAACGTCACAACGTTGCCACAACGTTACAGTAACATTACATGCACGTTGTCACAACATGTAATGTTTGAAAAAAAATTCTCTAGCAGGGTAATGGCACACATATTTGTCTTCACTTAAAATTATTGAAGAATAAGCTGTAACTACTATTTCCCTCAGGTACATGGAATACGTCCACGTATATGTATATTTGTCTAGCTTCGTACAACATGAATTGATATTTCACTTATACTCTGTTAAGAGAAATAAAAAATACTGAAAATCAATGTAACCATAAAACTTCTCAGCAATAAAAAATCTTTCTTCTTTAAATTTTCATGGCACACCACAGCTGAGAAACACCACCATGAAAGACAAAAATGTGAATCATATGCCATCTTCAACTATTTACGCATCAAAAGTGATGTAGAAAACAGTAATCCAGGCGGGCGCGGGTCTAAGATAATATTATAGGCGTGGGAAAGAGATGTCCAAAAATCGTAATCAAAACAGGCAGAGGGAGTATTGAGGAGGGAGTATGTAGATGGAGAAAATATCGGCAGATCGCAACACAACTACACACGACTGTACAACACCACGGTCCAGGAAGAATTCCACAAAATTGGCTGGTGAGGTCGATAGTGGTAGAAGGATCGACTGGATCGACAACGTACGACAGAATCGAAACATTCCTCTATATCGAATGAAAATCAATCCTGAAACCGTGTACTGTAGTGGGGCTAGGAAATTTTTCCAAAGTCCAAAATCGGTTCCTTTCGACCAAAAAAATGTTTCCCGCACACGAATGTTCTATGGCTTCAATGGATGGAGGAATGATTCATATATTGATATATACTATGAAAATTCTAAATTAAAACTGCATATAGCAACTTTACTTTAACGTTGCCACAACATCGAAAAGTAATGTTGCCGTCAAACGTGCCCACAACGTTGTGGCAACGTTAACGTTACAATGTAACGTTTGAAACGTTGCTACAACGTTGTGACAACTTTCTCTGCTGCTGGGGTTTGGTTCATGCAATCGTACATGAACACGAACACAGTTTTGCCATATCGTCCCTTCAGAAGAAACTACACCCAACGTAGAATTTCATGAAAAGTATAATATAGAATCACTAAAGGTAGTATGAGCGAAAAATCACTTTCTTAGATTTTGATGAATTTTACCTCAATTTAAAGAAAAAAGTCTCATCTTTTTAATGGCTTAATCATCATCATAATATTCACCACTGATCAGACTACTTTTGGAGCAATTTGTCAGAAAAGACAAGCTGTTTACATAGGATAGATGGGAGCCGTGCTCCCCAGAGGCAAACAATATTTAATAAGAGGAATTTCTTGCACTTACATTTCGTCAAAAAACTAATTGAGTGTAGTTAACATGATTTTTTAATCATAAAAAGAATAAAAACTATAGGTCACCTCGGTAATAGTCATAAAATATATATATTTTTTAAACTTTTTTGTCGTGAAGTCGTTTCCTGCAGGCGACCGGAAATCATACGATTTTGTGTGACTACGTTGCATTGGAGTTATTTGTAAACATACCGTGCGATCACATATGAGGTTTAAGCATTCATGGAGATATTTGATTGTGTACATATTTTAGCGTGTAGACGTTCAATTTCTCCTCAGTAAATGCAAAGTACAAAAAGCAATACCAAGGAGTCGACAACGATGAAGAATAAAATAGATTCGCAGCTACTGTTAAACAGTATGGCAGCTGTGACCCTCGGTAGTGACCGAAGTGTTTTTATTTGTACATACATACATACCAATCACGCCGTTCCCTTCTGGGGTAGGCAGAGGTACTAAGTTTCATTCATAAATACATATTTGTACACCTAACTCTGCTTCAATAATTTCCTACACACCGGCCTATCCTTTCAAACCTCTTTTGCCTAATTTGCCCCCCATACACTGCTTCATTCACGCCCTCCCGTTTTTAAGACTCCTAACATTCCTCCTACGATTTTCCTCAACCACAACTTTCTCGGTATAACTCTCCCTCTCGCACCATTCATTTCATTCTCATATTTGTCTGTTTCCTTATTCGACTCTCATCCATTCTCTCAACATGGCCAAACCAATGAAGCATACTCCTTTCATATATGTCCATTACTGGAACATTTAACCCATATTCATTTATTACCCACTCATTCCTCACCCTGACTATCCTACTTTTGCCGCAACACTCCTCAGATAACTCATACCCACAGCGTTTAGTCTACTCTTATGTCTATATCCTGACATACCCATGTTTCACTACCATACAACAAAGTGGGGAGAAGTACACTTTTGTACTCGGCGATTTTCCCTTCCTTAGACAGGCACGCATTCCTTGATATGCTCCACATGCTACCTACCACTTTCCTTCCAGCATTCGCTCGTCTCTTTATCTCCTCATACATTCTTCCATCTTTCGCATACATCTTACCTAAGTACACAAAATTATCCACTTGTTCAATTACTTCACCATTCGCCCTCATCACACAGTTATTCTCCCCATTCTCCTCATCAAAAACTACTACTTTAGTCTTGCACGCATTTACCTTCAATTCCATTCTTTCCGTTGATTCACAAAACTTATCAAGGAGCTTCTGTAATCCCTCTTGGCTCTCTGAGATCAAAACAGCATCAACCGCATAAAGTAGAACTCGCATGTTTACATTTCCAATCAAAACACCGTCGTTTTCACTACATGCATCTCTAACACATCTATCCATTAATACATTAAACAGCCATGGTGACATTACGCATCCTTGCTTTACGCCATCTTTTATCGGAAACCAATCACTCAGAACCCCGTGAACTCTCACGCTTGCCTTACTATTACCATACATCGCCCTCATTACATTCAATCACTGCCCACTCACTCCATAGTCCTTCAGAACCTTCCACAACTTCTTTCTATTTACCCTGTCATAAGCCTTCTCTAAATCAAAATATGCACAATATACTTTCTTTCGGACGCCCATACATTTTTCTATCACTTGCTGAAGCGCGAAAAGCTGGTCAATACATCCTCTCCCGGGTATAAACCCACACTCCATATTCTGTCAGAAGTAATATTCCTCACTCTGTCGATTACAATTTTGCTGAACACGTTTCCCGGAATGCTCAATAAACTAATGGCCCGATAATTATTATATTCGCTCTTTCCTCCCTTCCCTTTGTACAATGGAACGATGATTGCATTCTTCCAATCCACTGGAACAACAGAAGCCTGTTAGTTCACATAGCCGACAAATGAGTAAATTACACCCACACTTCAACATGTCACTGGATATCCCATCTACGCCTGTAGCCTTCCCATTTTCCAATACTCTCAATGCCGTTATGACCTCATTCTTACTGATCTCCTTTTCCATCACCACATTCTCGCATACTACTTCGCAAGGCTCATACTCGTTTTTACTTGTACATGCGTAAATATGATTTAACATGCTGTGATTAGATATAGACGGCCCTTGTTTATGCCTCATCAACATGCCTTCGCATTTCGTTCGAAAAACACGACTGCATCTGCATGAATAACCTTGCAATCGGCAATGATTATGCATGGCAATAGTCACCCTCTCGTCCAAAGTAATGAATAAAAGCCGCTGAATGCCGTAAATAATATAGATACAATACTTTGAACAGTTAATGGCGCATACCTTACGTGAATTAACGGCCGTTAATCATAACAGGGTGCAATGAGAAACGTCGACTTGAGTTTAAGATTATGCGCTAAGTAATCCATATAGGTATCTCGGAAACCCATTAAAAACAATTTTAGAAATGAGCGAACGGGCTTACGAGCTATAAACGTTGGTCTTCGTCAATTTTAGATATCTTATCCTTGACGCAAATATGTACCTGCATGAAGTAAACCGGAATCCATAAAACTTACTCTTAAATTAATTGCTTGCTCCAGTGCTATCTCGAGCCCGTAGACTATCCTTTTTATCATTAACCTTCTACTCACCAGGTGAAATTCACCTGACAAGCATTTAACGCCAGTACTTACTCCAAATCATATCATATAGCTTCTCCCTCCTTTATGGAAATGCATTAGATAAACTGAAATGCAAAGCACAGTGCTTCGCCTATGAATAATTACAACTATCCTACATGAACTAAACCCTCACGTCATATGTGGCTTCTATCTCTTCAACCATTTCAGTATCCTACTATCATTTCATAAAAGAGCTTTCCTTAGTCCAAGCAAAGTTTGTAACGATTTCAATAATACTTACTCCATATCAATTTCAACTAGCTTCTCCTTTCAGTTATGGAAATGCATTTAATTAACTGAAATGCAATGTATAGTACTTCACCTATGAATCATCAAAATGCTAACTTCTACAATTTATATATATAATTCACAAAAATAGACAGTTTATTATAAGGAAGATGGTATAAAATGAAATGGTACAATAAGGCCGGTAAACTTACTCATTATTATTACAAAATGAACAGTAGGTACATAGTAGTGTCACGTAATCTGCATAAGTACAACGTACAAAATACACTTTGCGATAGTCTTGAATTTCATGAACATAAAGCATTGGCCAAGAATGGCCTGCTAGTTCTTTGGGTTCCTCATTGTTCGGCACAAGATATCCATTTACTTTATTCCGTTCGTCAAAGCTCGGTCTTGCTTATAATGACAGTTTCCTCAGAATTCAACCTGGTTGTGGGATTCTGTCCTTCCATGCATGTTACATCTCACTAAAATATATAGCTCTTGATCTTCGAATTTCAACCCCAAGGAATACTAACCAGGCCATCAGTGGCGACAATTATAGTGGACAAAAGATACTACTCTGTGAACACTTAGCATGAACCTTGAATCACAAAACAAAAGGCTGATATTAAGTCGACGTTGTTAATTTAAACTGCTCAGTTATCATTTTAACTTTAAATACCGTAAGAATCAATAGATGTGTCAACATAGTAAAATTTCCAGGAATTCTTTGACAATCAGAAAATAATACCAGCAACACAACACACGTACCATCCAGAAGATGATCTCCGGAGCAAAAACGACAACACAAAATAAGACGATCGTAAATAAAATTATCCCCGATGCACTTTAGATTTGCGTCCAAAGAGACCATTAATATTTGAAAACGTTGTACGTAACATTTGACGTACGGTCGTACGTAACAGCTGACGTACGGTCAGCAAACATTATAAATGTTTGGTGACCATTTCATCCTATAATTTTGGACGAACAAAAAAAATGGCTTACGTTTGAGGTCACGTCAAGGAGGACATTAGGAGCAGCTAGGACGGAAGGACTTGAGGCGGAAAAGAGGCCACTGGCGCAAAAAAGCATATACCGAAACTGGCAAACGCCTAGGCATTATTAGAGCCTGTGGTGTGCAGCGTTCCTGGCGTTCTGTAGCGACCCATCCAGTTACGTCATCGCTCCGAGCGGATCACTACACGGCCGACGTTCTACACCGCCGACGATGTGATAACGTCCGATTCGTAGTCTTGAAGGACGATATGCCTCTCATCGGACGTTCCGTAACGTCGAAGTAGTGACGTCATGAGTTTGGTAATCATCCAACTGATGTCATCACAGCTGAGCAGACAGAAAAACGCCTCTCCTGCTGTCCCTCTGAGTCACCGAGTGCAGAAGCAGACGAACCGACCGAAATCGTTCAATAATCCCAACTTTGTTTGCCCATGACTTGTGGCGTTAGACATTTACCTTTGTTTTTATCTGAGTGATTGTGCGGGTGAATGTGCACTACAAGGAGTCAGGAAACGGGTTTTACTACCCTGTGAGCCACTTACAATTAGTGTAGCGGTGTGCTCGAGCTGTAAGTCGGTCTATGACGTAGGAGTTGTCTACGTAAACCACTTACTTGTGTGCGTCCAACTATTGTATCTCTTTGCAACGCAAGTTACTAAAACTTGACGTCGTGAGTGAATTGACTGAGAATGGTGGGCGGAGACGAGGGAAAATACCGACAAACTTAGATTAAACTTGATTAACTTCAAGCAAGAACATTTAACAAACAAGTATTGCAATTGAAAACAAGCCCGTAGGCTAAATACCGTTAACTTGGTCTATAGAAGACGAACACAAGTCACAACTGCAGCACTGCAGGTCCTTTTTCGTCCGCAGTCAGTTTCTGAGGCCGAGCCCAGCGGCGAGACAATGCGGCAGGCGATTGAGGGGAGTCAGCTGACCAAGGCAGGAGCTGGGGTTAGTAGGGGGAGTAGGGGAAATCCTTGTCCTCGTTGATTGGTGGAGGAAATGGCGCTAGCGTTGAGTCGATCAGAAAAGAGTGCGCCACCATCTCTTTCAGCATAAAAGTGATATGATTGTCCCATCGCGGACAGCGAACGCGAGACAGCGAAATGCGAGACCACAATGCGCGCGAGGGGGATAGTCGCGACGGCGTTTGCGAGATTTTGGCGATGAGTGGTTTTTCTGGCAGAGTGGTGGTAGGGGGTTAAGGGTTAATTCCTCGTTAATCGCTCAACCGCCTCATCCCCCCATTTTCGCCCCAGAAAGGTTTTTTTTGCGACTTCTGGAGTCCCTACCTTGATTATATCGAGGACTTCTTATCCCGCGAAGCAGGAAAGAACAGCGCTAACACGCCCACGGGACAGGCCACCAAGATTAATCTGAACGAAAAAACTGCCATTGCGCGCACATTCAAATTGAGCCAGAGATTATCAATAAATTTATTGCGTTTCCCGCCATTCTCTGAATCTGAGTTTCCCGCCAGAAAAATCAAGGGCTGTGGGTTTCAGCGAGGGGTACACAAATTCAAAAACAAGTGCACACCGCATTTCCATTTCAGCCATTTCTATCCATTTCTAACCTTTTCCATCCATCTCTGTCCATTTCCGACCATTTCTATCCATTTCAGTCCATTTATATCCATTTCAGTCCATTTCTGTCCATTTCCGACCATTTCTATCCATTTCTGTCCATTTCTATCAATGTATTTCCATTTATATCATTTCTGTCCATTTCGCAACCATTCCTCAACATACGCACACCATTTCGCAACCATTTCTCAGAGTTGCATACCCCTCGGGTTTCAGTGATGTGAATTATTTTTTTTGCAAAATGAATATCGCGCATTTGCTCGTAAACTCACCTGTTGAAGAGCAGCCCAAGTGAAATCCTCCCAGAGGAGGTCCGTTGCAGTTGAAGGATTTTTGAGGGACTGGAGATGAGTAGGATTCGACCAAGGATACGTCAATCACTGCCGCTCGAAAGTTATTCAGGGATTATTGGGACGACTCGAGTGGCTAAGGAATCATTTCATTTGAGTAGTGAGGAAGAAGGTGCTTGCAGTGAGCTCAGAACCTCACACACCACAAATTTAAAATATGCACACAATAGCGAAAACTATGAATAATTTCCACCAGAATGGCGTCAAATGGACAGTGCTTTACTAAATCATGTTCATATTAACGGCACTATGCTGTGCGGGAGACGGTCCGTTTTTCCGATTACGTGACATCGAGAACTTTACAAATACATATTCCTAATGTTAAACTGTCTCTACTCTTGAATTTTGCGCGCGTCCAGCAACGACAGTGAAAGTCGAGAAAAAATGCTTCTTATGCAGGCAGTCCTAACCTTAGAAACACTGTATCTGAAAGTCAATATTTTCTCTAAAACCGTTAACTTTCACAAGATTTTTCTTATTCCCAAGCGGACACGTTTCCTGATCCCTCCAACAAACCAGGACTTGTACATATCTGAAAGCGTTCAGGGGCAAACACTTGCACTTAGGGTTCCGCATTAGGTTAGGAACTTGGATATAAAATACACAGTTAAGACGTTTGAAAATTTAAATTGATTAACAACGGTGCTACTGCACTGCGTCCGTCACGTGCAACAACCCTTTGATATAATAGTTGAATTCTTGTGAATGGCGGAAGAAATGCTTCATTCGACCCAGAAAAAGTATGTTTTTTCTTTCAAAATTCGAGTATCCTTAATCAGTGAAAGTGACAAGCCAAAGTGAGTCTCAAAGATCTATTGTCACCGTAATCAACATGAAGAATCACGTTAAAAATCTACTCAGGTAATTGAAAGGCAGCCTTGCACTTAAATAACTAAAACAATTAGGATAAATCATTGACGTTTTAAGGGGTTTTCCAACCGAACACTGAGGAAATTATTCTGGCATCAATTGTAAATTGTTGCCTTCCACGGTACTTTACTTAAAACCGTTAGCTTTAACAAGATTTTCATTATTCCCAAGCGGGCACAATTCACCCCGACCTCGGCTGCGCTCCGTTGTCTAGGGTCCACGCAACTGCATGAGGCAAACAGGAGCTTCGTTCGCGTCGCTTGCTCCATGTGCACCTTCTGCACCGGAAGGAGCAAGGAAAATCAGGCGGGGGCAGAAAGTTTCAAGAACCCGTGCGACGCGAACGCTTTGGCGGAAAAGATGGCGCGTAATATCATTTTAAGATTTCTGCTCCAAGGGCTTGAGGAGGATTCTTCAGACGAAGATGATAATCAATGTGTATTACCAGCATTAGTACAACCACAGGAGAGAGGTAGTAAAATTATATGTCAATTCCTTGAATATTGCGATTTTGCCGTGTTGATTCAGCTGGGTGCGTGATCGGGTCAAACACACAATGATAAAGAAAGATTTGATTGTGATTCGGTGCGATCACTTTGCTTTTCGTGTGTAGACTATATAAGTAAACATCAAGGTGAAGCTTGGCGATCATGGCCGCTGTGATTTAAAATCCAAAACTGTTTATTTATAAATCTGAAAGTGGTGACGTTCACTGGCGCCCATTTATCAATTTCATCCGGACTATATATTTTCTTTTGTGTTTTCTTGAGGTTCACATTTATGCAGCTCATGGCACACGAAATCTCTTTAAGGTTCGATGTTTTAAAATACACATGAAATTATTAATACATTAGGTACTTATAACAACCAACAGAGATATATATGAAGACGTCTGTATGTTTTTATTTTGCCTAACACGTTCCTATTTTTCCATGAATGACTAATTGATAACAAGGCGAGGGATTTTAATTAGCGAAGGCCATTTTAGCGTGCAAAAATTCCATTTTAACTATTTACCAAGTTTATGCTGTGGAGTAGAACGTTGCTCACACTTCTTTTAACCTTGGTTGTAAGTTAATACTATACCTTCTATTTTTCGTAAGACATTCTTATTCAGGATTCTGATATTCGTGATTCATTTTCATGATAGCTTATCTCCATTGTATTCACTGTATTTTCTCAGGTATTTTACAGCATATTGACGCTGTCATTGATGTTATTGAACAGCAGGAGAGGAATGCCGTCCCAGGCTACGTAGAAAATATAATACCTCTGTATAGTGACAGTGAGTTTGTGAGGCATTTCCGATTAAAACCCGGCATAGTGCAAGATCTAATTGGGAAATTTCAAATGTCACCCGATTTCACAACTTTACAAGGTTGTACTTTGCTTCTTCTATTTTCATTTATAACATCTGCGAAATTCTTGTGCATTTATATTATAATTACCTACCTATATACTTTCACTGTAGGTCATGGAGGTTTTGAGCCAGTCAGTCCTCAAAAACATGTGATGGCATTTTTGTGGTTTGTTGGACATGAGGCTGCTGGCTATCGGGATGTGGCAGACCGGTTCAATTTGAGCTTGAGTGCTTTGCACTCTGTCATTAAGAGAATGACTAGCTTTATAGTGGGAATGGCTCCTATGGTCATTAAGGATCCCACAGACAGGGATAAAAATGTTACAAAGGAGCATTATTTAAACAGGAAAGGATTTCCTGACATAATTGGTAATAGCAATATTAATTACAAGTTCTAAATTTGCCTGTTTGCAAGTTAAAAGCAGTTAATACTTCTACTTTTACTCAAAATTCAGGTTTGATTGATGGATCCCATGTGAGAATCGATGGACCAGAAGAAGATCCAGAGTCCTATATTAATAGGAAAAAATATTTTTCAGTACAGCTCCAGGCAGTGGTAAATGAGAAGGGGAAATTTATTGATGTCTTCACGGGGTATCCTGGATCTGTGCACGATGCCAGAGTGTTTAGAAATAGCCCAATTTACACTGAACTTCCCAATCTATGTCGAGGTTTGTTTTATTGGGAATTTTTCTTCAGTACTACTTCTTTGCTGTGTCATTTTTACTCCATGACATCTAAAATTCATTTCATTTTACTATAACTGATTTAAAACTTGCAATCATAATCAAATAAGATATTCTTCCTTACACTTTTACAGGTCAGGGTTACTTGTTAGGGGATAGTGCATATCCTTGCTCCCAATTTCTAATTACCCCATTCAGGGACAATGGACATTTAATCAGAGCCGAAAGAAATTTTAACTTTGTGCACAGTAGTTGCCGCATTACTGTGGAACATACCTTTGGATGGTTGAAGCAGAGGTTCCGGCAACTCTACCATCTGAAAACAAGGAATATGGAAGAGATTGTCAAGACCATCCATGCATGCTGTGTTCTACATAATATAGCAGACGCAGATGATTTGGATGGGTTTGAGGAACCCCTAGCCGAAGACCATCCTGACAGGGATGCAGAAGCCCTTCAGGAAAGGCGTGGTGCTGAGGGAATAGTTGACCATTTGGGAGACCCGGTTGATGCTGAGGGAGGGAAAATTCTCCGGGATGAAATATGTCGGCAGTTGGCAATGGGAAGGGCTAATTAGAGGGTTATATCTAAAAATAAATGCTGGCTTAAAAAGGGGAGCAGGAAGATTATTACTCTTTATTTAACAGCTCCTTAAGCAAAGAGATTTGTTCCCTAATGAGATGGTTTCGCTCAGCTCTTTGAGCATTGGCTTCTGCCTTTAGGGCATTATTTTTTTTCATCTCCTCAAGCAGGGCATTGTCTCTTGCTTTCTGTGCCTCTGCCTGCCTTGCCATCTCCTCTCTCAGGGCATCCAGTGCCATTGCCATCTTTCCATCTCTTTTTTTAATTTTTAGTTGTTGAGTAGATGGCATTCCTTCATTGGGTTCCTCGGGGTTCGGCTCCAAGATATTTTGTGCCCTAGATTGTGAAGTTGATGGACCTGGGTCCACACTCCCACTTCCGGGAATCGTAGCACTGCAGAAAGAATAATTTGCTCAGCTGTTATTATTTCCAATCCTACAAGGGCTATAAATGCTCACTCTTCCCTCATTAGTAAGTAGCTAGTATTATACCGAAATTTGTTCGAAATACTCACGTTGGTGGAGGAGCCATGGTGATTAATCCATGCCGACCAGACACAACCTTGGGGAAAATATTATGTTTTTTCCCAAACATTTCTGTGATTTCTCTGTGGCAAGAAGTATTGTATAGTTTTATATATTATGTATGAAGATAATGGAAGGATCACAGAAAAACTAAAATTAACTTACGTTTCAATATTTAAGACCCTTCGCCCTCGCCCAGTTTTATTGGTTGACACATGGGTTTTAAACGCCCTTTCTAGTGACTTGTACTTATTGGTCACTTGTAGAGCAGTGATCGCATATCCATGGCTATTCATGCCTGATGCTATTGCCTCAAACAATCGCTTGTGGATGAAACATTTTCCACCTTTTTGCTTGCTTGCAAAATATGAAGCAAAGAAAAGTTTTGTGGCTGCCTTATTCCATACAAACTGGTCCTGAGTTGGTACAATGGCCTCAGGGTTTTTATTATTTAAAACAAGTTTCACCTCTTTATTCCCCAGATTACATAAGAGGAACTCTGCGCTCCTATCTATCATCTGGGAGGGTATTTTTATCGTTGAGGAATCATCTATTTCATGGAAGTATACAGTGGAAAATAATGAAAGACTCATACCATACAGGGAAAAGATTAAATGATATTCATAAATTAATCTGAAGGCATATCGATGGAATTGATTGAGAAGCAAATTGGTGCAATTAAAGTCGTTATGTTATTCGAAGTCAAAATGATAATTGTCAATTGCTGTAGAAAATTATTTTATGAATCACAATATTACCTTCCATAATCCATGATACCATTCCATCCTCATCGACGATTAATTGATTTTGCTCGTCTACAATTGGAATAGCTGTCATTCTAATAACACTGATATAACTGTACTAAATATCCACTTACGATACGCACAAACGATATTGTTTTATTCACGAAAAAATAATTTTTAGTTGTTAACGCCGGTGCACTTTTACTATTGTTAGAAAAGTTAAATTTTCGCGGCTTCCTTAATAATTTAGTTTCCTTACAGTAGACGAATGCGAACTAATAAAATATAGTTAAATGAAATGGATGTTTCTCATTAACAATAGCCAAAGTGCGCAGGTTAAACAATTGCAATATTTAATTGAAAAATACCTCTGTTTTAACATGGTCCTATCACAATTTGGAGTTCTTGCCATTCGTTGTGCGGTTTTATAACATTTAACCACTTGAAAAAGTTTATTAATACTGATATTTCACCCAGTCAGATGTTTTATTCCCGAATAAGTCACGTAAAAATGGATTCCTTCCAATTGTTCATTAAAGGCATTTGTTTTCCGCGGGTTCTCGTCTGCTAATTCCCATGATTCCTGAAGTTGCACCTTTTGCTCCACCTCCGAAGCTGGTGCAAAAGGTGCAGATAAAAGTTGCACCTTTTGAACCTGAACCCGCGACGCGAACAGCGTTCGTCACTTGCAACTTCCGCGACGCGAACGCGAAAGTGGCAGAAAGGTGCAGGAAAGTGCAGAAGTGGCAGCGACGCGAACAAAGCTCCATAACTATAAAGACAAGGGCTTTTAGCTTCAATGGGTCGGGTCGCTTGACCGCGTGAGTCAGGGGAGGAAGGAGGGATCTGTTTTATGGTTTCCAGATGTTGTCCGCTAACCAGTAAGCGGAAGGGACGCAAGCCAGATTTTGTAGGAAGAGCTTTTCTCGGAACCCTTAGTACCTTTCGGAAGGGTAAAGAGGGCCAGAACGGGGCATTACAAGAGCAAGTATTTTGACTGCCGGGCCGGAAGTGAATCGTAATTATTCCTAATTTGTGTCGTCTGACTTTATATTTGGTAAGCTTTGCCCATCATTTCTATTTTTGAATAATTTATCAATGATTCCCGTTTCGAGTAATTGCCGTATTTACTGTTTAGCCTGTCGTCCGGATATTCTGGGTGCGCCCAAACGTCTCTTTGGTGAGAAAAGCAGGACTTCGGTTTATTCTTTTATTGACCAATTTAAATTTTAATAATAGCTAAGGGTTTTTCAAATGTACGTGTTGATTATAAATGATGCACGGGTAGGTAACACTTTTATTTTAGCCCTTTTAAGTCCTTTGGGTAAATACCTCTATACCGATTCCAATTCATTTCCTATGGGAATAAAGAATATAGGTATAGATTTAAGCCCTTTGTGTATATATCAGCTTATGTATTGAAATTGTCGGTATTGAGTGGAAATTAGCATAATAAGTGGGTGGGATATTAACATGTTACTTTGCCATTTGCCAAGTTTATTCCATGATGCATATGTTCCAAAATGTTAGGCCTGAAGGATTCGCAACGAGACGCAGTTGGTTAACAAATTAGGTACATCCTCTCATTTCTCTTTACGTAAAGTATAATCACTCATTCATGTCTTTTCTTGTCAGCCCAGACATAAAAGAGATGCATGTAGGAATTACATCTAAATTATCATCATCATTTACATTTCTATCTTAAGTGGTAGGATTTTGGAAAGTCCTCTAGTTTTATATGCAGTAGACGTCCTGCAGACGTCACCTGGGATAAATGCGGACAGTCTACGGACATCTGTTTGAGCTTGGCGGACAACCGTCGGCTGTCTTCCTACACCGATTCTTATGGAGATAAAGAACGGGCCCAAATGGCTCTGAGGAGATTATATCACAGCCTATGTTTTTCTAAGAACAAAAATAAATACACACTCATTGTTTCAAGTCAATCGGTCCTGGCCTTCCACAGCGTATAACGAATATGCATAGATACATATACACACAAATAGGTATACCCACACCCTTTTTTAAATACATAAATGGTGGATAGGGGAATCCCATGGCATTTTACTCTATCATACCGGAGAGCTTTCCAATCTCTTTTCTGCGCTAATCACAAAACAAGGGCGCTTGCCTTCAATTTGCTACATTCCTTGCGCACTATAGTAGGTTACGCGCTTCCAGATCAGAGCATAGGTGATGGATGCTTCCCATTTGCCCGATTGCCCTAACCACTTCGCAATACCACAGAGTATACTCTGTGGCAATACAGCACACTAAGCAGCGCACTTCATAACAGATCGAGAGCAGAGTTGAAACGCACTCCAGAACAAAATAAAGTCGGAATTCACATTCACGATAGTTGATTTTGTGATGATTACTCGTAGAGGCATGAAACATGTACATATTTTGTGGCAAAAGTTGGCAATTTTTCTTAGATAAAAAGCTTGCGTTTTCAAATATAAATCTAGAACGAATTGAATGACTATACCGAAAACATTCAGCCGTGCGCTGATGTTGTCCCATGTGCTACACCTTGAATTGAAATTTCCTTACAGATAAATAGTCGAAAAGGTTTAAGACACGAAGAAGTCATAACGCGTTGGATGTTGTTCTGCCTTCTTCCGTAAATTGCGATGGATGGCGTTGTGAACGGCAGGAAGTGGGGCGGCCGTGCGGAAGGAGTTGACATTGGTAGTTCCACATTGTGTCGTCGTGGCGCCAGCTCCAGAGCTCTACTTGGGCTTGTCGTACATCTATTTAACTCACTCGCACTCTGCCCATTTCTCATTAAATAGGTAAGTGACTTAAGTTGTTGGTCATGCAAGGCTGTTGTGACTCTGCTTCCATATTTCGGGAAATTCGCTGTGGACGTGTAGAAAAAGTGAAAGAGATTATTACGAAGTATGGCCTTTCTCACCGACCATGGTGTTATGGATATACTCTTCTTCGTGAAGCTGTTAAAAGAAGGCAAGTTGACGTGGTAAAATTACTTATTGCGGCGGGCTCCAGACCTAACAGTAAATCAAGCCGGAGAATGCCTTGTGATACTCCACTCCATATCGCAGTCGCAAATGGTGACTTAGACGTTGTTAAGTTACTTGTTGTCAAGGGTGCTGATGTTAATGCTATAAATAATGAGGGTAAAACTCCTCTTCATGTAGCAGTCGGAAAAAGTGATATGGAAGTAACTGAATTACTTGTTACACATGGGTCTCGTGTCAGTGCCAGAAGCATTGAGGGTAAAATGCCTGTTCATATTGCAGTCGAACGTCAATGTTTTCAAATTGTTGAGTATCTCATTAAATGTAGGGCTGATGTTAACTCAGGGTTAACTTGTTCATCTAATATCCTTGAAGGATACCCTCCACTGCATTTAGCTGTTGAAAAAGGTTGTGAAGAACTAGTGAAACTGCTTTTGAGTGGAGGTGCCATGGTAAATGCCAAGGGAGATGGTATTACTCCTCTCCATATCGCAGCCGAGAAAGGGTATTCACAAATAGCTCGGCATCTTTTAGGCTGTGGGGCCGATATTAATTGTCATTGTACACGGAAAGGCCATGAAGATTACACCCCTATGCACTTCGCAGTTAAAGCAGGGAAAAGAGAAATAGTGGAAATACTTTTGCGTAGTGGTGCTAAGGCCAATGATAAAGGGAAAGATAATATGACTCCTCTCCATATTGCAGCTGAAAGAGGGTTTTCACATATTGCTGAGCATCTTTTAGAGCATGGAGCGGATTTAAATGCCACTTGCGCCTCCACATCCTGTGATGGTTTTACTCCACTGCATTCGGCTGCAATTCAAGGGAGTACTGGAGTTGCAATCTTACTTATGGAGTATGGAGCTAGTGCTAATACCCAGGATAATGCTGGTAAGACTCCATTGCTCTTAGCTGTTGAAAATGGGCATTCAGAATTGGTAAAGCATATATTTAAAGGTCCTGATATGAATAACCAAAATAAGAGGAACCTTCTAATTGCTGCTGTGACTGGTAATGGGAAAAAGATTATTCCTATCCTGCTTGAATATGGTTTCGAAGTCACCCCTGAATTTGTAAGTAATCAGGAATTGCTATTCACTGCTGTTGAAAAAGCATATGTGAACATTGTAGAATTACTGTTACAAAACGGAGCAGATGTCAATAAGCTGTATAATTACAAATCAAACTCATGGCTGATTCGTGATTGTGGCAGCTGTACACCTTTACACGTTGCAGTGAGATGCAAACTGACAGAAGTTGCCGCACTGTTGGTCAAATTTGAAGCTGATGTGAATGCTCCTGATGAAAGTGGAAAAGCTTCACTGTATTATGCTGTTAAGAATGCTGATTTACAAATTACCAAACTACTGCTTTGTAGCAATGTAAATTTAATGGTGCATCCTGAATTACTGTTAATAGCAACCCTTGAGCAAAGCAAAGAAATCATTGAAGTTCTTCTAGATCATGGTGCTGATGCCAACTTTTGCAATGATGAGGGAAAAACAGCATTGCTTATTATGGCATCATGTAAAGAGTATAGCTACAGTTGTCAAAAGGAACACAACATTAGAGGAGAAATTACGAAGTTGCTTTTAAGTAGAGGGGCCAATGTAAATGGTTCAGCTAAATCTGGAAAAATTCCACTAAATGTTGCAGCTGAAAATGGATATGAACAAGTTGTCAGGGCACTGTTGGAATTTAAAGCAGATGTAAACTCCAAAGACAAAAATGGTCTCACATCTCTACACATTGCTGCTGTACGAAATCGTCCTGAAGTTGTCAAGACTCTCTTGGAATTTGGTGCCATGATTGATTCTACTGATGAAGATGGTATGACCTCGCTTCACTTAGCATCTAAAAATGGACATGTGTCAATTGTTTCCAATCTTCTGAAGTATGGTTCTGATATAAATATTGCAAGTAAAAACAATTGCACACCTCTTGATTTTGCCAAAGCTGGAGTTTCATTATCTCAAAATCGTTGTATGATTCTTCGTGGTCTACGGCACACTCCATTTCGAGCAATTTGTGATATTCTTGAGTGTCACATTGTTAAGATGGAAACTGCTAACATGTATGTCAGTGGAAAAAATTTGTCATTGATTGATTATGATAAATGTTCGCTGATGCATATTCGGATGAAATGTGAATTTGAATCGCTAGGCTTGAGATTAATAAACGTTGGTAATTCTAAGGTATCATGGAGTGACATCTTAAGGAAAAGTGCACATCAACTGGCATCTCTCTTAAGCAATGACAATATAGCTCAAAGCTTAAGTTCAAGTGACTATGTAAAAGAGTTTGTAATGTATGGCAATGTATTACGCAGTCTTTTCAGGAGGGCAGAAAGAAGGAAGAAGTTGCTGGATGAAATCAAAGATTACAGCCTCTATGTGTTCCCAAAATTGCCATGGGAATGCACTTGGGAAGTGCTGAGTAATCTAACAGATAATGATATTCAAAATTTGATAAATGCCTGTCGACCAACTGACATTTGCACTAGCTCTACAAAAACTATGATGCAGTAATTGGTTAAAGCATGTATTTGTCACCAGTATTGTAAATGGCTGTAAGGTGTTCATGAAGTAGTACTTCTTTAATATATTTTTCTTCAAAGTGGCAGTAATGTTTTTTGGCATGGTGTGTTCTTGATTGCATTTTTTCCTTGAGGCTGAAGCATGTTTTTTTATGAGTACTTTTCTATTATTGAGTGCTGGAAGACCTTCACCAATGTAGCTGTGCAACTGAATGCCACATCTTTCTTTTCCCTGAGGCGTTGGAATTTTTCCACTTTTATGCCCACTCTTGAGTAGGCTTGAATAGTAATTATTTCAGAGAAAATCTTAAGTAATTTTTGTCAGTTATTATTGCTCTGGCTTCCATTTTCCATTATTAGACTGTTATGTGTATTTTGATCTTGGCATCTGTAGTATTGCTTTAGATTATCTTTGTAAATAATATGGACCTATTAAAAAAATCTTGGATTAATTTTTGTACAAATCTTGTATTTTTAAAATAAAAACAACATGAATAGATTTTTGTCATTGATGAAGATGGGATGGTTCCTAATCTAATGTCAGTAATGAGAAAAGTTTAGTATGTGGGGACTTGAGTTGAAATTACAGATAGTAAAATGACATAAAAATCTAGTTGATTCCAAATTACCTAATACTCATGGTTACATCCATTAATCTTCCTTTGAACTCTTTGTATTATTGTTTGTATCTCTTCCCTCTTCAGTTACCCCTTGACCGCATTGTGTTTCTTGTTTATCAAAACGGGCTATGTATGGCATGAATGTTCACCCCTGCTCTGCCCCAGAAGGAGGTGCTAATTTGTGGATACCATGAGAAAAGTCACTTTTTATTTTATCTTCTGTAAAAAATTCATTGTTACTGTTAGTATGATAGAAGTAATTATTTTGAGTAAACTTGCATTTAAGAAATCCTTGTAAGAGTATTGGGCAAGTCGCCTAAGTGATGAGAGTGCCAAACATGGATCCTCTCCGTTTGAAAATATTACTCTGTTACTGTAGCATCGAATGCCCTGAATGACGAGGGATTTATTCATGTGAATCAAATGTAAACGTATGATGACATGTGACCATGCAATTAGTAGGTATGTACACACTGTATTATGTGATCTGTTCAATGTGGTCTCCTATCAAGAGGGAGTTATATATTTGAAATTTAGTGAGATGACAGTTGTCAATGGAAATGCTTCATTAATTGAAGTTTCGTGTGAGTTTATGAAGGAAAATTTTACTACTCTCGTGGCCTCGTTTCAGAAACTTGGCACACGATAGCATAACATTAGATGTGAACTCATGGTGAATGTGATGTTTTGCAGTGTGCAGGTGTTGTAATTTCATTTGTTTTGTGCAAAATAGACGATTCAATCTCAAAGTTCATAGTGCGACACAATTCGTCAGAACTTCAAGCAACCAGCTCTCTAGTCTTACTGCGTGAAAGGCCATGTAGACACTGAATTTCTGCTATGGCTATGAATATATTTTAGGCCATGGCATGATATCAACTTGCAGTTGTGCTGCTTTTTAAGTTGTGATACATGTATTTTCTACCTTAAACGCCATCATTTGGATATTATTTTTCCTGGGAAATCCTGCTTACAACTTTACCACATTTTTATGAGTTACTCTACCAACTAAAAATGGTTCGTAAAACTTGACAAGAGTATTTCCCTGAGTTATGGCTTGATTTTCCTGAATATCTTAGTTATTTTTCCTTTCCAGGAGCATCTGCTTATTTATGGTTTTAAAATTGATGAAATAAGACCTGCTGCAGTGAAGGCTGATGTACTGCATTGAAATATGAATAGGAGATGTAGTGCTACAAGGTAATGGTTCATTCTTTAATACCTTATATCTTTCATAGGTACTTTGAGTGTCAGTAATTCCTAATAAATATTACTATTTCTACGCTAGCTAACATTTCTCTTGGCTCAGCACACAGTACATTTTACTTATTCTTTAAATTGCATTGAAATATTTGTTTTTTATTCAATTTTATAAACCTTAATGTTTTTTATCTTTCATGTACAAAATCTCATTAATTTGGGTTACTCAAAAAAAGTTATAGAATGATTATTTTATTGTGAATGTCTGCACCTCATTTCAGAGGTGACATTTCATCGAGCATCTGAAGAAGTAAATTTTACAAATAAATAAATAAAGATTGTCCATGGAGCCAAACTGAATTAATCATCTATGCATTTCTAATTGAAAGTTAGGCACTTTAATTCTATATTATACATTACTTTTTTCAGAAATGGGAATCTTGCACCTTAAATGCCAATATTTGGGTGGATCAGATATCCAGTTTCAATAAAATCATTACATAGTTCATGCCTCTATATAGTTACTGGTTGCTGTACAGTGTATGATAATAACCCAAAAGTCACTAAGACATTTTCTTGCAAAAAGCTGTCTCCATTATGAGAGTTTTTTACATTAAAGTCTTTCACTTTGATAATAGCTTCATTTTCATAATAATACCTAAAATGTTCATTTTGTTTGAATTCATATATAAGCCAACTGAGCAATTTTATGGTAATTAAACTAGGTCAGTTGGATTACTCATATTACCCTACAATATCCACTTTCATGAGATAAGGTTCGGTAGTTTACAAGGATACATTTTCATATCCATTTTCCCATATGCATGCACATAAATGCACATACAGATGTGAAAATATTTCTCATTTAATAAGAGAAGCCGTGAAATTCCACATCAATAGCCATTGCTTAGGTTGCCTGGGAAAATTGCCACTTGAAATCTGAGAAAAATTGATGATTTTGCCATTGAAAACGTAATTATTCCACAAGAGTGAAGTAAATTACAAAGGCGATTGCAAGCATTGAATACTTCGTTTTTTTTCTGCCATCGGATGGTGGAAAAAGTGAACCCCATATTTTGGTTGCGAGTACATAATTTAAAGAAGCAAAAAAGGCACCTCTGCCCTGATCCTAATGCTTATGCAATGGGAGTAAAATAGGGACCCATTTTCAGGGCCTTGGAATCCTTGCTCCCAAGAACCGCCTTCTTCATGCTCTTGGGCCATCATTAGATATTCAGCATCCCACTCATGCAATGTGGGTCACTGGTTCACTGAATCAATGAATTAATTTATTGCAGTTAAAAGCAGGCTCTCTTCAAATGATTTCCTCCATAATACCCTCTCCTTAAAAATTCCTTTCGCTTTTCTCCTTCACTCGTGCATACTCTTCTGTTCTTCAGACTCTTAATATTTGTTCTCTTCAGAGTCTCTTCTGCTTCATTCATTCATGAATTCTGTGGTCTACCTCTTGCTCTCTTACAGGGTGACGATCTTCTGGGAAAACCTGGAACTGTCAGGGAATTTTGAATTTTTGGAAAAGTCAGGGAATTCTCGTGACAGTCAGGGAGAAATTGGAATAGAAATCCTCATTATTTTTCTACCATCAGGTTTATCGGCCAGTTTTTCCTGCCCTCTATTTCGCTAACTAAAAGTAACGTCTGTCGCTGACGTGCATCGAATAAGCACCGTCAATTTGTGGAGTATTCAGTTGTGAATCTTAGTTATTTAATTGTTAATCAGACATTCAATGTATCCCTTTTGTATATCCTTATTACGATATTTGCCTAGTTGTTTTAAAAATCATGGTCACAACGTTTTTTTTTTTCTTCTTTAACTTCCGAAACTCAGGTCAAGAGGTAGCTGAGGCACACTAGCTAGCTTTATGGATAACTGATCAGTGATGGAATAAAATTGACTTAGTGCTTTGTAGGGTCATAGGAAGGATGAGACTCACATTCTACTGAACACAAAATCACACAAATTTATTTTCACGTCTATTTTTTTACTCGTTTATTTTTACTTGGGAGAAAAAATCCAAAAGTTTTTTGTTCAGTCTTGAAGGTTGTTTTCTTGCTGCTCAATTTTGCAATAACATATTTTTAAGATAGCACTTCAACATCAAATTCTTGTTGTTGTTCTTACCACTTCATAGCAGTCACAAGTCAGTGAAGAGCTTCCTTGTTGATGGTCCTTTCCCATATTGGTCATCACTGTGAGGCTGTCTCTCATCATCATCCTCAGGCTACGTCATCGCTAGTCAGCACCTCATATCCATGTCATCCTCATCACATTCGAGGCACTCATGAGTGATATCTTGGTAGCATTCTTTAGAACCTGAAGATTCTCTCATCAGCCCAACCAGTTGTGGTGCAAATTGGCTGTTTAGTGGTTCTTGAGGTGCATCATCAGACTCATCTAGTAAACAGAGCTTAATAGCATTTTTTTTATTCTCTTTTGGTATCACAGTTTGTTAGACTTCCATATGATTTGCTAAGGTGACCCTTGTAGGTATTCCCATATCATTTCTGCAGACAGTAGCAATGATGCAGGATTTTCCTACCTTAAAACCAATCCACTGACATTTCTTTCTTTCTTAGACATCATGAGTTTTGTCAGCATTTTCTTCCAGTATAGACCTGTTTTATCTGCATTGTAGACATTTCTGTTTTTGGAGCTCTCCTTATCAAGCAAACTTGCTAAATACTTGTTCATTATTCAGCTGCTTTTTTATCACCTGACAGTTTTCCACTAGATATTTAATTTGCAAATCCCATGTCTAGCTTGGAAACACTTAAGCCAGCCTGTAGGCCAATGTTGTTGTATTTTCAACTCCCTCTTCCCGAACCAAACCTGATCCACCAGCACCTTTTTTCAATTGTTCTATAATTTTGTTTATCAGAAAAACTAAGCACTATGCATATGATTTTTGAAAACACGAATATCAGTTTGAATCAAATGGCACTAAGAACGACAGTAGAGTCTGTCACAAGCTGAAGCTCACGCACCACTGCCTATGAGAGTTAGTCGCATACGCTGATTGGCAGGTGAAGCTGCAGCACTGTAATTTCTGCTTGGTGCGCAAATTTACTTTCAGTTAACCCATTCGCCTCTTAATTTTCCTCGAAATTTCTGGCCCTAAGTTCCTATTTAATTTTCTCAAAATTTTTGTTTCTTTTTCATTTTTTTTTCTCTGGCTGTAGAGCATCTTTCAGAATGAAATTTCGTCAGTGGGTAAATTTTATCAATTTTAATGGATTGAAAATAGTGTAATTGTTCACTAACTGGTGTGTCAGATGACCGGTATACAGATAATCAATACTCGATTGTATTGTGAAAATATTTGTCAGGTTTTATGGTATGTTTTTGTCCTCTCATGCCACCCTTTTAAGTTCTCCTCTGAGATGGCATGTGTCTGACGGACAGCAATTTTACCAGCAGGAGGACTAAGTCAACCCAATAATGGTAACCTGGATACCACACCCATGTTTTCATTAAAGGTAGACTGCAAAACATGTCCATCACTGGTCATTCAATCGTAAGACTGGTTGACCACAGCCCACCATCCCTCCCCATCTATTGCTAGTTCCCTTGCTCACAGGTAGCTCTCCTTCTGTACTTTTCTTCATTAATGGCCAATGGATATATTCCTGGTTTTTTCCTCTGAGGACTTGACCATGTATTTTTCTTTCATTTATAATCTTCTCTAGCCCATTGTGACTCAGGGTGTGTCCAATCCATCTGGTTCTTTTTTCCTATATAATGTGTCAAACGGTCCAATTCCAATCAATCAATGGCCATGTTCCAAATGAATGTTTTCAAATACTTCTTCCTCGTTAGTAATCTTATCTCCTTTGAACCCAGCAGTTGCCATTTCAACATAAATGATTTTTTTAGCTTGGACTATTCTTCATTTGATGTACATTCAGCAGGGTGGCGATGGTCAGGGAACACCAGGAAAACCTGGAATTGTCTGGGAATTTTGAATTTCTGGAAAAGTCAGGGAACTGTCGTAACAGTCAGGGAGAAACTGGAGTAGGAATCCTCGTTATTTTTCTACCATTACATTTATCGGTCAGTCTTTCCCGCCCTTTATTTCACCAACTGAACTAACATCTGTCGCTGATGTGCATGCAATAAGCACCATCAATTCGTGGAGTATTCAGTTGTGAATCTTAGTTATTTAGTTGTTAATCAGACATACAATGTGTCCCTTTTGTATATCATTATTGCGATATTTGCCTAGTTGTGTTAAAAATCATGATCACAATGTACTCATCACAAGGAATCCAAGGCTATGTTGTTCGGAAGATTTAACCTCGCTTTTTATTTTAACTTCCGAAACTCGTGTCGAGAGGTAGCTGGAGCACACTAACTCATAGTAAATACATGCTTGTAGTTCAAAAAATACGAGACGATGATTAGAAAATTTAAAGCTGCTGTAGAAAATTTAATTCAGCAGAAAAAAATATTCCAATAATAGGTGACCTTTTGGCGATCAGTCAGGGAAATTGTTAAATCAATCAGGGAAAGGTCAGGGAATTTGAAAATTGGATATCAGTAGCCACCCTGACATTTCACTTCTTCCAACCTGGTGATGGTTCTTTCGAGAAAGTTGAAGCAGTCCACTTGCCTTAATTTCTCTCCTCCCAGTGTGACTTCTGCTTTTAGCTTCTCTCTTCCACATGCTAAGAAGTTAAGTCTTTGTCTTATTTATTTTCATGCTGAATTCGTGGGGATCTTGGTCCACTATATTTTGTGACCTTGGAAGATCATCAAGATTTCCCACTATATCTTCAACATCATGTGCAAAGTGGAGCATTTTTATTTCTTTTCCATTAATCTTAATTCCATTCAACCCACTTTATTGTGCTTCTGTTATTGCCTCCTCCAGTCATATGTTGAATTGTACCAGTGAGAGGTTGTGGCCTTGTCTTACTTTTTTTTTAGTTTTAGCTTCTATTTGTCTTCCATACCTCATTTGGATTGTGATGACTTGCCTTGGTGTTTGGTTGTTGATGTTGGATTAGTGGACTGTATAGTTGAATAATAGACTCACCGTTCAATTGCAGGATTCTTCGCTTTATTGCGCTGTTGACACTAAAACAATTCCCTTATAATAAAACAGATTAAGAGGTGCCCTGCTTCGAACATGACCGTCTCTCTTGGCCACCGAGGGCTGACTGTCTGTCTCTCGCTTCGCCGTGCAGGCATAGTGATACATTAAATAGTTCTCAAACTTGCCGCCCACCAAAAAGGGTTCCCCTTTTTAAAGAATACATAGGAAAGAATAATGAACTTGGTTATAACACTTTCACAATAGCACTATTTAGGTAACGGGCATAGTTTTTGAATTGGTCTTTTAATTATACCAGTTGATGTTTTTAATGACACAACATGGATTAGCCCATCACTTCCTGACTGTGTCTCCTTGATGATTCCGGTCTTCCACTGAAGGGGTGAGGTGTTGTCTTCCTTGATGAGGACCAACTCTCCCGGCTGCAAATTCTCTGTTCACTTCTTCCGTTGTTCTAGCGTATGCAGGTAATCTCTAGACCAGCACCTCCATAGTCTCTGGACCATCTGCTACAGACGCTGCCACCTGGTTAACCTGTGAAGAGCTACATCACAATGGTCAGGTTCGGATAATGAGGTTAGGGTTCCTCCAATCAGAAAATGTCCAGGAGTTAGGAAGGAAAGGTATGATGAATCATCTGATAGTGGAAATAGCGGGCATGAATTCAAATAAGCTTCTGTTTGTGTTAGCACTGTGTTCATCTCTTCAAAGGATAGATATGCTGTACCTACAACTCATCGTTGATGGTGTTTGATTGACTTTACTCCAGCTTCCCATAATCCCCCTAGATGTGGGGAGTTTGGTGGAATAAAATACCATTGACATCCTCCATGGCACAAAAAGTCTGTGATTCCCTTTGCTTGCTGTTCATTGATGAAAGTCTTCTTAAGTTCCTTCAATTCTCGTTCTGCACCTACCAAGTTTGACCTGTTGTCACTGTAGATATGGTTTCATTTTCCTCTTCTGGCTATGAATCTCTTCAATGCTGCAATGAATGCAGCAGTGGTCTTGTCGCTCACTAATTCAATGTGAATAGCCTTGGTTGTTTAACAGATGAATATTGCAACAGAAGCCTTTGTCTGGACCTTGCTTCTTGGATTGCCTTGCTTGATATTGCTAGGTACGGCATAATCAATTCCTGTACTGGAAAATGGTCGACTTGGTTGTAGTCTAGAGGTTGGTAAGCTGCCCATTAACTGCTGAGCTGTGGCTGCCTTTAATTTAAAGTATTTTGTACAGGTAGTATTGCTGCCTTGACTGCTTGTCTTATTTTTGGAATCCAAAAGTTTTCTCTAATTGAAGATACCATTAACTGAGGCCCTGCGTGTAGTAGTCTGTGGTGCTCATTTTTAATTAGCAACTAGGTAAAATGATGTTTAGGTGTTAGTATCATTGGATGTTTTGCATTATATGGTAAAGCTGCGGCTTGGAAAGAGGGATGTAGTTGCTTGAGTTCACTTTTGCTATTTAAAGTACTATTTTCCTTTAATGTAGCTACATATTTCAGTTGAATAGATTTCAAGTTGTGCAATCTTGACGAGTTTGCTTGTCGCTCCCTGCAACTCGTCAGGAGTTAGTGATTTAGAGGAATATTTTCTCCCTTTCTTACAATTGGAGATAAACCTTAGAATGTAAGCTTTTACCCTCTGTAGTTTTGCAAATGTTGAATAATTGTGGATAAACAACTTGTTACTCTCTCGTTCATTCAAATGATGAACACATTTCTCCCCTCAGGTATATTATCAAGGCATTCTTCATGGCGCATTGGTGGCCAATACCTTGGCTCTTGTTTCAGCCAATCTGGACCTGCCCACCATAAGGAGTTGCCAAGTAATTTCTCAGCTGACATTCCATGTGAGATAGCAGGATTATCTTGTGATGATGCATGTCTCCAGTCCTTAGCATTTGTATTCTCATGAATCTCAGCCACTCTGTTGGAGATAAATGTTTTCCATTTTGCTGGGCATCCTGAGATCATGCTAAGGCTACTGTTGAATCTGTCCGTAGGTCCTTATGAATTAGCACTTGCTGCAGTTTCTTCAATTGTCTTGATAGAAGTAATGCTCCACAAAGTTCTAGTCTTGGAAGTGTTATACTTTTTTGATGGGTGCTACTCTCCATTTTGAGCTCAACAAATGTACTGTTTGTTCATTGTTTTGATTGGTGGATCTGATGTAAATACAAGCTCCCATATGCCCTTTCAGGAGCATCAGAGAATCCGTGAAGTTCAATGGATTTTATTTCACCTGATGCTAACATGAAACGATTGATTTTTATGTCATTCATTGTTGGTAGCTGTTTGCATAGAATCCCCCATTTGTATTGTAATTGAGATGGTAATCTGTCATCCTAGTTGTATTTACCGTGCCACAGTTTCTGTCTATATATATTTTGAAGGATTGGACACACTAATCCAAGTGGATCAAGTGTTGATGATATTACTGACAGGATTGTTTGTTTTGTGCAGGATGAATTGACATCTGAAATCGGTTTGTGGATTGATTTGACAATTACAAATTGATCAGTTTTAGGTTGCCATTTCAGACGTAGTGTTTTTACCATTTGACTTTCATCTTCTTACAATGACTGCTTTAACTCTAACATCTTATGGTCCTTACTGCACCATTTCCTAAGCTGTTTCTAGCAATTCCTGTAGTTCCCCTTGAAGCTTGATTGCATGTTCTGGAGTATCTGCTCCAGTTATTCCGACATCAACATAGAAATCTCTTCTCAAGATCTCCGCTGCTTCAGGATATTTATCCCTTTCCCTCGTTGCTAATTCTTGCAAGCATCTTACTGTCAAAAATGGTGCTGCTGCTGTGCCGTAGGTTACCGTTGTGAGTTGATACTCTCTGAGTCCTTCATCTGGGTTGTTCCACCAGAGGATTCTTTGTAGTCCTTGGTCTTTTGGATGAACTTGGATTTGACAATACATTTTTTTGTTATGTCGGTCGTCAAGGTGATGGGAAAGGTTCTAAACCTCATAATGATACACCATATATCTTGCTGAATTGTGGGTCCAACAAATAGTATGTCATTTATTGATTTTCCATTGGTGGTTGGAGCTGATGAGTCAAATACCACTTGTACCCTTGTCATAGAACTGGATGCTTTGAACACTGGGTGATGTGGAAGATAATAGTTGACTCTGCCCTTTTCAGTGCTTGCTTTCATGTGTCCAAGATTCTCATATTCTTGCATGAAGTCATGTATTCTTTCTGCAGAGCGATGTTGTTTCCTTATCTCCTCTCAATCTGAAGAAATCTGGATAGTGCTGTTTCTCTTGAATCTCCTAGGTTTTCAGTACCTTGTTTTGTTGGTAGTCTCACGATGAAACGACCAGTATCATCGCGAATTGTGTGTGCGGTGAAATGTTGTTCACAGAGCTGCTTCTCCTTTGAATAAACTTGTTGGTTTATTTCTTCAATCTTGCACCATTGTTTTAGCTGTTGCTCCAATGTGAGATCATTTCTTGCAAACAAGGTTTGTTGTGGCTCCATCAGATGTTCTTGGCCTGGTGCCATTTTGCACTCTCCACTTAAGATCCATCCCAATAGTATTGTGTTTTGAAGGACTGGATATGGTCCTGGTCTAGTCTTCTGCCCTGGCAACAGTAGTTTCCAAATAAGTTCTGCTTCTATCAGTATGTTGATTCTTTGTGGTACATAAGAACTTGGATCGGCCAACTCAAAGCTAGTTGGCAATCCCAAAGTTTTGCTGCAGACATACGTTGCTGGTGTGTTTCCAGTTATTTCAGGAAGTATAGTACAATTTAACTTAGCACTGAAATCAAATGGGTAGTTCCTGATGTGAGCTCATTGAATCCTTGCAATGGGATATGGTTCCGCTTCTTTCTGGCTCCCAAGAGTTGTACACAATCCTCTGTTATGAAATGTGTTTGCGAACCACAGTCAAGTAATACTCGACAATTTATCCCCTTCCTGCCTTGTTCTGGACTTGGACGATGGCTGTGGTCAGTAATATTTGAGACGTTTACTTCCTTCTCAGTGTGTGAAAATTCATCTTTGATTGTGATGACATTGGTGTTTCCTGATCTTGATTACTGCTTATCTGTTCTGAATTGACTTGTGGTGACTCAGCATTTTGTAGCCTCTCATAGTGCAACAAGGTGTGGTGTTGGCGCTTACATTTAAAGTAAGAGTGTTTCGATTTGCACTATATCGCTAGATGATTCTCTCTTAGGCAGTTGTTGCACAATTTGTGTTGCTTGACTATTTGATTATGCCTCTGAACATTCATTGACACAAATTCAGAACATTTGTATAATGCACGAGATCCCTTACATACTATACATGCAGTGAGGGTGTTTACAGAACTTTACTTAAAGTTCTTGAGATTCTTGTTTTGGTTTAACATGTCTCCAGTTTCATATCTGTTTTGTTTTTCAACATGCACTAACTGCAGAGTTTGACATTTCCCCCCAAGAATTGTTTTAAGTCTTCTAAATTGGGTAAACTGTGTTTGTCGAACCTTGATTCAAATTCCATCTTGGTGGTTTTATCCAGCTTCTCTATTATCAGTTGCGATGTTATCTAATGGAGTCCATTGCTTCTAACGTGTTCGTATTGCTGACCTCTTGGTTTATTAAGTCTCTGACTTCTGCTTCTGAATTTTTATGAACACTTGGTAACGTGAGTAGAGCTCTGACATGCTGCATTGCAACTATTCTCTTGTTGTTGTAGCATTCACAAATGACTTCGTATGCTACCTTGAAGTTGGCTGTTGTTACAGGTAGATTCTGAATTAATACTCTGGGTTGACCATTTAACACGGACAATTCAGACTTTCCGTCTGTTGGTCTCGAATCGGCAACCCTCAGAATGAGTCCTACATGTTAGCACTGGACCAAACCAACACCACATCTTACCTGCTCAACCCTATTTCCTTACTTTAGAGCTCGTCGAGGTATTCCCTCCACCTCTCCTGGATCTCTTTGGGCTCCAAGATCAACTTTCCAGACTTGTCTATTATTGCTGCAATTCCCCTAAACTTACTAATGCCCATCAATGGCTTTACATTCCTATATGGAACATCTGATCTTCTCTCTTTTTGAAAGTTTTATAAGAAGTCAATCTGTTCTCTGCACCATGCTTCTCTTGCTTTCATTGTTTCTCTTTGAGCCTGTTGTTTAATTCCCTGTATTTCCTCTTTCTGAGCTCTGACTTTGCACTCTTCCATTTCCTTCTCTCCTGCATCTCCGTTATCATTCCCACTGTGACTCACGGTTTTCTCATTTTAGTTGGAGTTAGTGTGTCTACCATTTTAGTTGCCGCCTATAAAAATCTATTTTTCAAACTCCCTCAATCCTCTTCCACTGATTTCATGCCACTTTCTGCAACCATGATTTTATCAAACTGTTCTCAGTCTCTTCTCCATCATTGCCCCAATAAATGCCTCTGTGTTACACTTTCATACCCTTCACCCCCTTCATATCTTCTTGAGTTTCACATGGCATTGCATAGCTAATATGTTGTGATGTGTCTGCATCAGCTGTGGATATGTATGCAAGTTTTTAGCACTATTCCTGAATTTGTCTCACCGCAAAATATGATCTATCTGGAACCTATCTGTCTCTCCTGCTTCTTTCATATGTACCTGCATCAAGGGTGATGCCAGAACCATGTATTGGTGATTACTTGATCACAGCTTTCTTGCCACGGCCATTTCATCTTCCTAGCCTGTATGTAATCGCCCACCTCCCACCCATCTCTTCCTTCACCCACAACAGTGTTTCAATTACTACCAACTGATTTCTCTCAGGTATTCTAATAATTATTTCCTCCAGCTCATTGTATACCCCTCCTACCTCTTTCTCTCGATAATTCGAGGTGGACATACAGACCTGGGTTATAACTAGGTTTTTTGGCTCTGCCTTTTGCTCAGTGACCATTATCCTATAACTCACCTGTTTTGCATTCTCTTCTTTTCTACCAAGTTTCCTCTTCATTAGGCGTCCAACCCCATGCTGACTTTCTTCCCTTCCTATATTACTGTTATCATTGCTCCAATAGTTCATGCAATCTATCCTTCTTACTTTATGTCCATACATACGTTTGCTTACATCTATCTTACCCATGATATCTTCACCCACCTTCTCCCTGTCTTTCTTTATGTTTTCCCTGTTTGTGCCCTCAGCATAGTCCTAACATTCCACATGCCGATGCCACTTGTTGCGTTTCTCTTCTGCATCTTCATCTCCTCTACTTCAGCGATTGCCTCTACTTCAGATTTTGTGATGATGACCGCAGAGGCCTTGCTCCCTCTGCTACCATGCAGGACATCCAGCCCACTGGGCTAAGTCCCATATTTGCCTGGATTCATTTGCATATAAAAACTGTCGGTAGTTACTACAGTTTCTGTTGAATGGTATTTCTAGGACCTTTCTCAATCGTGTTTTTTACACGATACCATCACTTGATCAAGTGATGGTATCGTGTAAATGGTCAAGTGATGGTCTCGAGAGGCCTGCTCAATGGGGTCAGATGCCTTTAGCAGCTGCCTCACTATAGTACAGCCACTGTTCGGACTACCTTTCATCTGTAAGAGAGCGTATTGGCACAAATGTTGCGGAACCTATGAAGTTCCATATTTAAAAAAATATGCTTGTACAATTTCCACACTTTCATTTTTGTCAGCGACCATGGTTTCAGTGCATTTTCCCACCATCAGGGTACGTTACTCCAAATGTTGCAGCCTTTGGTATATTTATATATTTTTGTTTGATATTTGTTGTTTATGTTTGATATATTCATTTACAAAGTGGGGTGGGAAAGAGAAGGGTAAAGGGGAGGGTGTGGGGGGGGAATGAGGGTAGCAATTGTGACGGTTGGAACAGAGAGGAGGGGGACGAAGGGAGGGGGAGGCTTTGGGAAAGGTTGAGAATTGGTGAGGAGGTAGGGGGTGCCGGGAAAGTGTTTAGAATGGGGTGAGGGATACAGTCCTTATGTCACAGACTGGGAAGTTTGACGTTTAGGAGAAGTGAATGGGCAACAACAATATCATTACATATTTGAGATTCGCTGTTGTATATTTCAAACTCTTCAATAAATATAATTTGTAACCGTTGACATACCCGACTCTGGGCTTACCAGGAGCACTACTCTCGCCACTTCAGCTCTAGGGGTCATCGAAGCAAATAAGCCCTTCCACCACAACAAGGTTTTAGCCCTTGTCAAAATATATCATTGTATAAAAAATTCCCTTGGAATAAAATTGTTTGGCTACTAAACTCAAATATCCAGAGGTATGAAAATATTTAAATAACTTAATTGAAAAACACCAAAAAAATACTGTTGAGTAACCTGACTTCCCTCCCTCGGGTTAAAATTAACCAATTGGAAGATCCATTTGGGGTGGTCTTAGGATTCCAAATGGGTTAGGTAATAATTAGCTGTTGCTTAC
Organism: Ceriagrion tenellum; assembly: GCA_963169105.1. Lineage (NCBI taxonomy): Eukaryota > Metazoa > Arthropoda > Insecta > Odonata > Coenagrionidae > Ceriagrion > Ceriagrion tenellum. Next base: position 120,620,587 of record OY720643.1, read on the forward strand.
CTTTCAACATCTTAAAACTCCATTCGTCTTCAGACTATTTATGCCTCTAACTAATCTGTCCTCACTTTTATAATCTGGGAAAGCTCTGGATCTTTCAGAACGGAACTTCATCTTGAAAAATGTTGCTATGTACTCACCAATAAAATCTGTAAACAAAGGAAAACCTGACTCATAACATGGTTCTTCCAATTTAGTCTTAAGAATGCCATTTTACATTTAAGGACAAAGAGCTCTTAGGATAGCACTTCAATTTTGTTTTGTTATGTATTGTACAGGGAAGCTTGTAGTTCTTACTGATATTTCAATCATCAGTCTCTTTCGTACGAGAGAACTATGAAAAGAGAATGTCCTGAAGATGATAGACGACTCATTATTTGAACCATCACCTACAGTGATAGAGTTGAGCCATTGGAAAACCCTAATATCCTATTTCCATTCTTTTATTCATCGTATAGTATCATACCCAGTTGAACACTATTGTCTGGGTATTGGATTAATGGTGACTTTTCATAGTTACTACAGTTTTTCTTGAATGGTATTCTAAGTGAAAATATTTTACTTTCAATTTACAGGGTTTGTAATTGATGTGGATTTTCTGGCAGACCAATTGGGTACATATTGGCACTCTTATTGGTTAGTATGACAATAATCATTTCTCTCCATTTGATTGAATTTCAATGTGATGAAATGATGATTTTTATGAAAAAGAGCAAAATGAAAAATATTTGTAGATCTCTAAAAATATATCAGAATTTGAATGCTCTTCTTTAATGAAAAACTTACTGTTGTAGTATTGTTCATTTATTTACAGAAATATTTGTCTTCATTTCTTTCAGAAACTTAATATTGGGTTGCACCTTGGTGTCATAAGTCCTCCATTTGCTAATGGATCACTAAGATTCTGAATTGGCAAAAAAAAAGCTTTATCCCACCTGAAAACACATTAAAATTGTTCTCCTTGCTTTAACCTCCATTTGATGGTCCAAATATGTTGCTCTCTGCTGGTAAGAGCATAGAAGAAGATGAAAAGGTTTGCTGCTGTTTACTTCATCACCTTAGAGACCAAAAGTGTATGGAATTCTTGGCCACCCCAGATACAAAGTGTTCCAGCTCCCTTTCCTAATCTTAGCTCTACCCTTTTCCTCGACCAAAGCGTGGATGACCTGTGACAACTGAAAAAGGAGGTGCCCCAAAAAGCATCATTTAAAGTCGAGTCCATCTTGACATGCTCCATGAGTGTCGACCATTTATACAGAGACATTATTGACAAAAATTCCTCGGGAACACCTACTCCTCGCCATCCTCTGGAAGGACTGGTGACAAAAGATGGACACTTGAGAGTGACTAAAGAAAAGTCTTAATGATTTCCTTGAAAAGTAGGTATCTGGTACAGTGAACCATTTTCTCTGTGTACTACTGAAGCATGGGTTGAGTGTGATGCTGTCTTGAAACATAATACTTTAGGGAATTAAAATGGATTGACGTTGAGCATTTTGTCATCACAATGTCTCAAGGCACACCACAAGCTTGTAGGTAGGACTTTGTATTCAGCCATCCCCTCAGCTGAAACAGTCAATCTACAGATCTTTACTACTTCCTCCTGTCTAGTACTCATTGTAAGTATATTTTTAGAGGAAAAATTTGTCGCAAAAAGGTAAAGAGGCAGGACAGGAACATATCTGGTAACAAACACGTAGTGTAAGGCTGTGGTCAAATATTTTACGGTGACTGATTCATTAAGTCTTGCCTCGTGGCTGAACTCACCAATTGGGGGAGTCAATTTTTTTTATAAATTATGGTAATATGGTGACTGAAACAAAACTAGCATGTCAAATAAAATGAACAACAATAATACTTAAACAATTACGAGCATGAAACAATGAGACCTTCCTCTGGTACATCATAAGTATATATGTACTTATTACATGTGCACCAAACCTAAAGCTAGGATTGTAAGTGCATTTCAAATCCCATTGTATCTGTACTCTTTTGTTAAAACTAGTTAATAACTGGCAGCAATGGAAAAAAATGTTTTCAATGGGGAATAAAAACAAATTTTTATATCATCTTACATTATACATTCAGAGAATTTCTATACATTGTGTAAATTTGTGCCTGAAATATGCCTGTGATCAAAATTTTATTTGGTTTCACCTTGTTTTTCCATTGCCTTCTTTGTATAAATATGTATTCATATTTAACACACTATTGATGCATTGTATCCTATGTGTTAATGTAACCTATTTTACAAAGCCATACTCATTTTTATCATTTATAATTTGGTACTTGTTTATTAATGTGCTCCATGTAAATGACATCCATGTTGAATGTGTTATTTAGTGCCGGAGATGTAATCGTGAGATATGTGGTGAGCACAATTCTTCGATTCCCATGTACTTTCTCCAAAGCAGGAACATCAAATCCCTTCACTGATAAGTGACCATAAAATCTACTCAAAGTACATCTCCTGGGTTAAATGGGAAAGATCTGATGGAAACAATTCTGTTCTTGCTTGTGGTATCTTCATTGAATATCAGTGTTAGGCATGTTATGCCTGGATTAAAGTCTCAATTCTTGAACTGACATTCCCCCAAAGCAAAGTTGCTTTCAGTCCATACAAGGAATATTTTCTTATTGTAAGTTCCTTATGCATGCTTATGGGATTATCATCCATAATTATGAAATTTTTATGGAGTTTTTTTAGTTACTTTAACAAATAAATTGTGCATATTTTTGAATATTTGTTATCGTAGATCTTTTCTGTATCTCGAAAGTATGAACATTTTGTGAAGCATGTCTAAGGCACATAAAAGTTTCTTAGCTGTCTTCATAAGCAGTGTCCTCAATTATGTAATGAAAGTATTCTTTTGTGTGTGTATTATTTTTTTCTCTAACTCTATTTTGTATCCGCTGTCAGCCAGCACCTCTTATGTTCCTGTATGGGGGTATTAATTGCCCGACCACTTTGTTCAATATATTTTGATGAAAAATTGGGAGTGTTGCACTTTAGTATATAAACCCCCATCCGTTCGCACTTATTAAACTTATCTTTGGAGTTACACAAGATTTTACCTATAGTTTTAGGGTTATAGAATGATACATTTAATTTTTCCTTTGGGAAAGCATTGGCAACTTTGTTGGAAAGGTTACCAAAAATGGAATTTTACACCGTTTACATTGTTCGTTATGGTTAAAAGGTAATGAAGTAATTAATTTAGTGGCTTGCGTATTCCTGGTGTGGTGTAGCATTTTGCCTATTAGTTGGGTATCATAGCCATTGTTTTGTGCGACATTTTTAATGGTGAATAACTCGAGATCAAATTTGGAGTTGGACAATATTATGGATAAAAGCCAATGAATCATAGAATTAAATGAGGATAGCTTGTGAGACTGGTGATGGAAGGAGTCACCAGGAATAACGGAATCTGTAAACGTAGGTTTCCTGAATATTGAAAAGATATGACAGCCTACGTTAATTGCAATAGTTAAGTCTATTCAGTTATTTGTTTAAGTTTTAAGCAATTCACTTTATTCATTTATTTGTTATAAGTTTTCTTATTTATTTTATTGTTCAGTCCGGACTATAAGAGGGAAAAAGTATATGAAGGATGGAATGTAAACATTGATTATCACTTTAGGTGGCCACAGTCACAAGAATTTTACCAGAAAAAGCAAAAATGTGTGTAACCTTAAATCCTTATTTGTAAAACACATTCTGGCCATCTAAAAATATAAGAGGGAGTGCACTGTGTATACTTATTCAGAATAGGAGAAAATCATACTATATGATGATAACTTAAGATTATAATTATAGGTGGATTTAACCACTGGTGCTCAGGTATAAGCTATGGACAGGGGCGATCCCAGGGGGGAATTTTTGAACCCCGAAAATTTTGGGTTTTACAAAACAATTGTAACAACTAGACGTAGTTATCAAATACAACATTAAACACTTTGTCACAGATCTGAATAGTAAAAGTATAATAGTTATTATTATGCTCATTATTATATAGATAAAATGATGTAACAGTTTTATAGTTTTTTAGGATGACTGAAAATTGCCATATAATGGTAGTCTCCTTCCCCTCCAAAATAAATTCCTGGGATCGTCCCTGGCAATGGACCTTGACTTTTGAAGTTCCCAGAAAAACTATTACTTCATATTTCTTTCTAATGATATTCTAATTTCATGATACTGACTTCTTTTTAAGCCTGACGAAGCCGGCAGAATAGCACAGTGAAACTGTTGATCTAAAAAAAAATCATCGCAGATACCAAAAAATTTCACAAGATTTAATCGTGATCCGCTAAATTTACGAAAAGAAAAAGCTAATGATATGAGGTTCGGTTTCATGTGTGGCACTTTTAATTATGTACAATCAGTGGTAAAATATTATTGTATGTATATATCTGCATATTTTCATCATTTCATTCCTATGCTGTTTACCATACATTCTTCACTTCAGTCAGCTCCATGTTTACACAATACACCTACTAAGCTGTGTAGGCCCAAGATGGCAGATGCCCCCCTTGACAAATTATTTAGTACCAAATCTGTCATACAGAACTGGACAGGATGATGTCCCCCCCTAATTATTTGTCTTTGCGCCATTGGCAATTTCAGGCATATATTGGTCAATGAGGAACAGTTGACATGTGCACAAACTTACATATTCATCGTAGAATATGATTACTCTAACATATGTTATGTTATAAAATACAACACATAATCTTCGTTAACAGTGAGAGACCATTGTCCAGATTATCAGTTATTTGGAGCCTCTAATAGTTTGTAATGGTGCCGCTGCGAGACGATGTCACAAAATAATAAGGGTTCTTGCTTAGGCGTCGAGATGAGTAGAATAAGAACACAAAGATTGGCTGTACTGGTCTTTATTACTTTCATCGACATTCGCAAACTCATAAAGACTAGCACACACACATATATGAAAAGGCGTTGGGTTGGGAAAAGGCTCCCTATATTTCTGGATGTATGGGCGAGATCGGCTAACCAATTGCCAATCTCTGTGAATAGAAATTGTTATTAAAAAGGAAGTAATTATGTGAAATAACAACCGTGAGGAGGGTGGACAATTCTCTAATAATGTTGTCGGCAACACCGGATTTTTTTAGTAATCCAATAGTTATATTATTGGGTGGCACATGGTGAACAAATCTTTGACATGAGATGACACTAATCTTGCCCTAGGAGGAACTACTACGTCTTCTACATTATCAATCGACTGGTGCGAATTTTTAATGCCATATTTGGGTTTAAATGCGGTATGCTCTATAAGGAGCCTGGAAGAGAACATGGGCCAACTTAAAAGCCGGAGCTCCGATACAAGAGACGAGACGCACTAGGCTGAAATCTAAAGAAGCTGGCCAAAATTCAAAACGTGATTTTTTCAAGCCAGGAACCAGAAACGTTGCATAAATATTCTCAAAAGACCTGTGCATGCGATGACGCAGAGCATTTTCCTTAGTACTCAACGATTAACAATTTGCATGAGGTCAAAGTTGCACAAATTTCACAAAAATGGTCTTCACTCAATTTTCTCATGAAATCTTCTAAATCAAGCCCTTCCTAAACCTTTATTTATTGGTAAAGAATTGGAATAAAAAGTGATTTAATTAGAGGAAACACGTCTTTGTTTTAATGTAGCTACTTTTTTTTAAATGTAGACTATAGTCTTCTTCCATTTTTGTAATTATTTACCAAAGATATTTTTAAAAATGGCGAGCCCTCATTTTTGGTCATTTTTCAAATATATGTGGAGGAATAGTTAATTGCATCACGACGTAACTTATATGGGGAAACTCTACAAAGCTTCCATAGTGCAAATCCGATGAGTTATGCTGCGACCGTTTGCGACGCCGAATTTCACATCAGTTTTTCGATCGCGCGGTCGAGTCTGGTCCAACCCGCCTGGGAATTTTTGGTATTTAATAGGTATTCTCGTTGGTATTGGTATAATTTTAATTATTGGTATTCTGGTCACATTGGTAAGGTGGCGCGGCAAGTTTTTGGAATGGATTGTAGTCGCATTCACTCAGCTAAATTGTTTCTCGCAGTTTCTTGTTTTTCATATTAAAATGTTTCTCCCAAAATTACGATTTGAGCACTTAATTCCCTGTTGTGCTGGACTAGCTATACATTCCAGGGCAACCATTAACAGAAAGCAATCTTCTTCCATGGCCATATGTTCTGAAGAAAAATAAGGAATATGAATTAAATGGAAAACAATTGATGCCAAAGAAGGGTTATTACCATGGAAGAAGGATTTCCTCCTTCTTCCATGTTATTACTTTCTTTCTGTTAGATATCCACCATAGATGTTTATTAGACATGATTTCATCTAGTCGAATAGATACCTATAGATAGATATCTATTAGACTAGCTGTCATTTTAACAATAATATATCCCATTGTGGTCTATTAGACATTTTCATCTAACCAGCTATATATGACATATGTATTTTTCGTCCGGGTTATCATCTATGACGCAAGTCTAGCATGCAACAAAATTCGTTAAATAAAGAGGACGGAATGCATGACCTTCGTCGTAATTAGCGCTTAAGTCGGCACCTACATAATGGACTTGAGTTAGTGACTTTTACATTAGTTTTCATTATTTTTACAACAAAAATAGCATTTTAAGTCGGCATCAGTTTTAAGTCTGACATCCCATTAACTTCCGTAATTCACAATGGTAAGTAAAGGACAAAAAGGGGTGATTAACCGATATTTTCCGCAAATACTCGAATGCTATCTTCGCTGAACTAGATCTATAGGGATGGTAATATCGGTAATATAGTAGATATAGTCCCATGGAAGACCTCCCACCTCTGCGGGGAACACGACTGCTGCACTCCCAATCGCCAGGGGGCAAAATTGGGACTTATCAAGCATCCGGGCATATACCTTGAGATCTTCATCTCTTTGTTTGCTAGTGTGAAAACAGCGAGAGGTTGACGATCGTAATGCGTCAAGAAGTGTTCGCAAGTTTGTTGTTTTGATTTGGTTGGTACGAAACTATCTGTTCCTCATGCAAGTTGTACTTTAAGTTGAAATAAAACTGAGTAATGCCAATTCGCGGAAAGGTGCCCCTTGAATCGTTGTTTCCACGAAAAGCGAAGTATCATTTGTTACCGTACAGTTTTGAAGTTGAATCGGTTGTATCCAAGGAAGCACATTTTTGGAAAACCGATAGACACGTGTGGGTAATCGTGCGACTAGTGTGTGTATTTATGTGAAGTATTGCTTCGGATGATATCTCCAGTAATAGTTATGCTTGCAATCTTCGTCGGTGGTTTTGTAACTCATGCAAGTCGTTTGGTGTGTTGTACATGGTAAGTTTTCTGAGCTGTAAACAATCATGGACCGGTTTTACCAAGACATTCCGCTGTCCCCGAGAAGCTTTCCGTACTCTGGACCTCGCCCTCGGAGTGCCGTAATTCCCAACCTACCAGCCCATCATGGAAATTACAACAGGATGCCTGCGGTTGGTGGAAATAGCCCTTACCATTCATCCAGATCCTACTCGGCTCACTATGACAGGTATAGGGTTGACATGAGCAGATACCTCAATCACCCCCCTCCAGTCAATATGCCAAGATCGAATTATAATCCTTTCTGCTACGATGGGAATTACAGCCGTACAAACTTTCATCCCAACACAAACCATTATCATACGGGACCAGCGTTTGACAGCCCAGTATATAATAATAATGTCTTTCAAACAAATATGTGGCAGTTCAGGAAATACCAAAATTCTCATGTTGATTTACATTCCAAAAAAAATGAGTCCACCGAGCAAGACAAGCAAAAAGAAGCCGAAGCAGTTAAAAAGGCTAGCCTTGCAGCAAAGCTGAAAAAATCTCTTGAAACGTTCAAGAAAAATCCTTCATATAAAAAGAAAAATTTATCAATAATTAACAAAAGTGATGCAAATCGTTCTTCCAAATATACTTCGGAAATCAAACCGTGCTTTCGTTGGGATTTGCCTTTAACCGTGGACGATTTAAAAACAATAAGAAGGTGCCCCTCCAATAGTGAATGCGATGCTCTGCCAAACTCTGGAGATGATTCCAGGATCGCAGAAAGGTTGGAGCGGTCCTTTGATACCGAGCCCATACCTTCTTCCCCAGATATCATTTACGTCAAACATTCTCGCAAAAGAAAATTGTCCGAAAGTGCAAAATGCAGTATTCCCAAAAGAAGGATATTAGGTCATCGTAGACGTCACCGCTCTGCTTCTCCCAAACTTTGTTTAGAAAATAGTACCGTAGCAATTGATGACCAATCCCAATTTTCATCAGGTCCCAGTTCAATGAGGGACGCAGTAGACAATGGCTCTCTACCTATTAGGACTAATGAAAGTCCTTCCAGCAAAGGAAAGTCATTACAATCGTCCAATGTCATGCAGCTACTTGGAGTGAAAAGGAGAGAATTTGATGAATTGGTCAATCAGCCTAGAAGTCCTCGGGTTCAATTCATGCTTGGGCTTCTGATGAAACGACATAAAGAACTTCTTTTGCAGCGAGCAATGCGTTCTAGAATTTCGAATGTGTCGAACCAGGAAGGAGCTAGCAACCAGGATGAAGAACAAGCCATGGTCCCTGAAATTGACCCTCCAAGTTTGGTGGATAAACCTATTAAATTAGAAGGAAGGGGTGCTAGCGATACAATAGACCAGTTAAGCAATATTCTCCTCGAGTCTTCACTGGCTGTGGATATTTCAAGCTTACCTCAAGAATTAATTGATCAGTTGGGCACATTTTTGGAATTAGGAGCTGAAAGTGTAACTCATCACACAAGTGCGGGTGAATCTAGTGATGGCGATTCAGTTACTTTTGTGAGAGGAAGTGATTATGAAGGACTTTTCGAGGGAAGTGGAAACTTGGCAGATACTTTAAGTAACCCAGAGGAACGTATAAGTCATGATACTATTAGGTGTAAAAGTGAAATTCCTGAAATGGGTGTTATTCATTCAGAAAGAACCACTTCTAAAACAGATCACAATCACGAGAGTTTTGTCTCATTCAGACAAAAAAAACAGAATAATATTACAATTAAAAGGGAAATTTTACCGACGAATGAAACCTCTGAGAACCATCACAGTAAAACGTGTCATCTTGTTGGTAGGAATAGTTCACAGTGCATGCAGAAGTCATCTGAATCACCCCTGCATGTACTTCAGCATGAAAATGTACCCACTGTTGAAGAACATAGTAAACAAAATTATGCTTCTAATTACAGTCATCCAATATTATTGAACAATGATATCATGGAAGATGAAATGAGTGCTAGAGTATCTGACGATCAGATAATGATGAAAATTTGGTCAATTGATGCCAAAATATTTGAGTTGACACAGGAGAAAAAGATATGGTGGCAGAAACTTTGGAAGAGAAAGGGCATGTTGGGTAATATCTCTCAATCTGGTGATCAAAATGCTGCACAGCCACAGGGTAATGATGATTCAACAACCCCAGAATTTGAAAACATGCCACGTTTAAGTTCTCCCTGCTCTGTCAACCCCAATGCAAATTCACCTGCTGCCTCGTCAGTCGTACAAGGTGGACAGGTTGAGGGAAGTACTGTGATTAATGCTGGGGATGAGAGTAGTTGTCCTCTACCCAAACCCACAAACTCAAATCCTTCTGAATGTATCAGTGAAAATACTTCAGCTGTGAATGCAGAAATAAGACAGCTTTCTACCCCATTAAAATCAAATTTAGCTACACATTTTCAGTGCCATGGAGGTATGGGAAAGAAATTAATAATACAAGGCCCAAGTAGTGGTTCTGCATTGGATCATTTCCACAATGAACTGCCGAAAGCTAATGCACCATTGGATGGTGATTTCACTGAGGAATCAAGCATAAACTCAAAGAGTGCAGGGGCTGATGCAGTTTCTCACCATGATCCAGTGAGTGTCGATTCAGATCCTGAAATAGAAATCCTTGATGAGCCTGTAGAAATAATTTATGATTCTAATGATCCTACTCCTACCAGAGACAAAAGTGGAGGAGAGTTCGTTGGCCACAAGGATTCAATTCTGCAGATCAAGGTAAACATCACTTCCTCCCTGGCTATATTTTATTTATTATTATATTATTGTCATTTTCTGCTAGAAGCTTCTTTAGTTATTAATGATAAATCACAATACTAAATACTGAAACCCTTCAATTCTCCGTGTGTTACACATTTGCGTTGTTGTTCATTCAATGATTCCAGTCCCTGTTATGGAGGATCCATTAACACCCTCAGGATGTATCTTGGATAGTCGGATGTTCCCTAATTCCATTTTCATCTGATCTCCCATCTCCTGTGAATGGAATTGTTAATATCCCTTACAAAGAAACACCTTCAATAACCTGAAGGTGTGCGATTCATATCATGTCAATGTTTATTATCCATTGCCTATGCCATTATTGTTAGTTTTCAGTTTCTCGGCTTATATATTGATTTTATTTTTTTTTCTGTGAAAAGTATACTTACATCATTTACAACAGAAGATAGCAAATCTGGAGTTACTAGTTTCAGAACTATAATTGAAGATTTTTCATGCTTGTGATATTGAAATAAATATTTGAAATTATGAAATTGTTGTTTATAATATATTTGAATGATGCATTTTAGTCGTTACTGACATGTTATTCTTTATGCTCTCAGGGTAAATTAGCCTGATGTTCAATATTGTACGTGTTGCATTTTTTATAAGATTATCAATTCATTATTTAACTGAAAGGCCTGGATATTCTATGTTAGATACAATTTTTTTTAAATGTGTGATCATAAAAATTTCTTTCTTTCCACAGATTCCTTCCTATTTGCATACCATTATCACAGGAATATTATTTTACTGTCTTAATGCTATTTTGAAAATGTGCCACACTAAAATCTGGAAATATCTTTTCCTACTGTAATTGAAATACAACATTTAAATCTTCCACAAGAGGAAAATGTCATCAAAGCCTCTATCATTGATTTCCTGCTATTTGTGAGGCGGTTAACCTTGAGAACCCTCAAGGGACCTCATATAATGACCTATAGTAGATGGGAAAATATATTCTGAATATTCCTTCATCTAATCCCAATCAAACACTGCGACTTACACTTTGACTTCTTTGACACATTTATCTTCTAATCTATTCTTCTTGTTGCTTCATAGAAGTCATCCAGGAGTGACTATAATTCCAGTGGGCTCACAAACAGCTACACCTCATCATCTGCATACCATAGTAGTCTTTTATATCTTCAACCATTTCATCAATGTTATCCATACATGAATCTTTCAAACTTTTATGCATAAGAGTATTAATCAACAGCAGTGACATTATGAATCCCTGTGTTACGCTCTTTTTTATTTCAAACCAATCATTCAAAACCCCCTTAACTGACTATTCTCAGACTCCACAAATGCACAGTACACTTTCTTTTGGACATCCATTCATTTCTCTAGCATTTGCTGAAGTGTGAACAGCCGATGCCTGTATGTATCCCATCCCAGGTATAAACAAACACTACACACCCCAGTTTCTGCCAATATTGATTTCCTCATTCTTGCTATTATTATTATTCCCAATAAACTAAATGCTCTATATTTTTTACAATTGGACTTTCCACACTTCTCTTGGTGCAATGGAACTATCATCGTATTCTTCCCATCCATCGGAACAATGTGAGCTTTTGAACAAAAAATATACACTTCACACAAGCACACACACTCCTCAGTATTTCACTAGATATCCTATCAAAGCTTACAGCCTTCCCATTGTTAATGTTCTCAGTGCCATTATCACATCATGCAACTTATTTTGTTCTCCATATGACTGAAATTCTTGCATACTAATTCACCAGGATCATCCTCATTCCCTGCTCCATTATTGTATAATTCTGCATAATATTGCCTCCAAAAGTGTGTGGCATTGCTTTCATCCCATAGGACCTTGCCATTTTTTGTTCTTTTTTGCATCCATTCCCCCGCCCTCTCCTTGCTTTTCCCTCTTTTCCAATTTGTAAGATAACTTCTTATTGCCTTCAAATGCGCTTTGCAGTTTACTAGCCTCATCCCCTCGCATTCTTTCCTTGCTCAATTTCACTGTGACTTTTCTTCCCATGTTTTTCTCTTCCTATTCGTCCTTGCCTTCTTTCGCCCAGATTTTGCTCTCCTCTATATGCCTTCTTCTTTTCACTCGCAACAATTTTCACTCCTTCATTCTGCCATGCATCACCTTTCATTTTCCCTACCACTCCTTCCTTTTTCAAATACTTTTTCCACACTTTCTACTATAATTCCTTTGTAACTCACCTATGCCTCATTCACACTCCCATGACCAATATGTATATCCATCCCATTATCTCTGCCACGGAGATAGCCAATCATCAAGCACACACCCAAACTGTGGTCTTATCTCACTGTTGAACAGCCTCTCTTGTTTAATCTCATTTGCTTACATGCCATTCTTTGCCTCAGTACTCACTTCCTGTCCAGATCTACTATTGAGGCAATCAAAGGTATCATTCACTAATACTCTCAATCTCTCATCATATACAATGCAATCAATCATGCTCTGATAAATCCTTTTGCCTTGTATGTATATGGATTTTTCTATTTTTAAATTGTGCATTTGGAACAAACAATCCTTTTTCCAAGCTGACACCCAGTTTGCACCATTGTCATACACTCGAGGGTCACCAAAAGGCCCAATCACTCTTCCAGATGCATCCTGTCTTACACCAACCCAGCCATTCATGTTGCCTAGTGCATTTTTTCTCTCCCCAAGGTCTCATTCATTAAGAACCTCTCTCAGTTTTCCCCAGTACTTATCTTTCACTGCGTCATATCCTCCGTCTGCTTGTGCATAACATGCCAAAATCCCTCGTCTCCAAATAACTGCTTTCAAGCGAAACCCAGAGCAAGCTATGGGACACTTACTCATATTTTCTCACTAGTGTTATAACTATATCAATGAGGATCTACCCTAAACCTTGACTGCCATGCATAATCTCTTCAACTCAGTGCCATTATGCTAACCCGTCAACAGGTGGCCCCTTTGAAAATATTTCAGTTATTTGTTTATAATATAGTTACTGTGACCACAAGAGAATCTATTGAAATGAAAAATATCGAGAATGGACATGAAGAGAAAGTGACCTTACATGAGCCAGTATCATGTTATGATGTGAGACACTTTATACGAAACACCAATTTAACCTGAAACCCACTGAATTATTCATCACATGTTAATATTCTGCTCAGATGATGAATTCTCTTTGGACAGAGACGTAACAATATTGAACTAATATGGTCATTCAATCTTGACCCTGTTGCTTTGATCAGTCAGAATTCTTAGACAAAACTTGAAAGGCTGCCTCAAGTTCTTTTAAGAATAATGTTAGATAAGTGTTCAAATAATAAATATGAATAAGTTTGTAGATTTTTTCTAACCTTATTTCCTTTTTTACAGGCTGTGAAAGACTACTTATTTGCCTGCTGTGCAGACTTCTGCATACATTGCTATGATATAAACACATGCAAGCTTATACAAACATACCAAGGGCATAAAGGAATAGTAACCTGTTTACATGTGGACTTTTATTCAAGTAGAAAGCGCTTGTACACAGGATCACACGATCAATTCCTGCATCGATATGGCCTAAAGGTATGTTAATTCCATTAGCATATGTGGTGATTTGAAGTCATGTATGATTAAATTCCATTCTCGGTCAAGTTTTTGTTCCAGCCAAGGTATGTTGTACTCACTGGTGGCATCAACTTTCAAGTTGAGTTCAAACAGCATACACATGTTCTCATGGAAAATTTTCGTATTTGGGTGGTGTGGGTTTATGTGCAGAATCAGAGTTGGTAGGGGTTGATAGAGGAGATGTGAGAATGTTGAACAATCAAAGAAAGGACAGACATGGGCCATTCCTAATATTACCATGGTAATTTTTGTAAATTTCCATGATATTTCACATAATCTACCGCAGGCCCTGAAAATTACCATAATTCATGGCTATATTCATCTCCACCTCAGATATTTTTCATTCCGATATAGTCCAAAAATGTTATTTTAAGCAAAGTCTTTATATATTTAATACAATCTTAATAATAAATAAAGACATGTGCAACTCATTTGTGGAATATTTTAACTTTTGGAATATTTGTGGGGATATCATTTTCAATGGTTTGAACAATAATTTCTCATGCAAAAAAAAGATGCCAAATTACATGTGGGCTGTGATATTTGTTTTTATTTTCTTTAGTTCTAATACATTAATGTGGTAATGGTTATGGTTTAAATACCATTAACCCCTTGCTATTGCAAATTGGCTTTCCTATGAAATTCTTTAATAGCTGGATAAATGTTTCTCGGGTGCACTACCGGGTAAGCAGGTCCATAAGTCCTGATGTTTTGGAGAATGACTTGCTCTCCTCCTTCAGGGGTTCTGAAGATGGAGAGGAATTCGTTCTCCAAAACTTCGGGAGTTATGGACCTGCTTACCCGGTGGAACACCCAAGAAACATTTATCCAGCAGATACAACCAGGAAAACCTAACTTCTTTCATCTTTAATAGCTATTATTCGTAGAAATTTTTAAAATACCAGTGTATTATGGTAATTTTCGAAAAATACCATAATTTACCTCAAGTGAAAATTACAGTAACTTACCCTTCTCCAAGAAAGGATACGTTTTGCACTACGCTGCACTAGTTGAATCGAAATGCTATCTTTCTAGCTCTTTGTAATGAATCACAGAAATGGCAATTTTCTACTAGATAAGGTTTAATACGACCATGCACTGCATCATCATCAAGTATATACATACACAAAAACAGATCGGATATATGTATATATATGTATATATATAGGGGAGTGTTTGTTCACATAAAAACTGATTCTGATTGCTGTGATAAAATGTGCTGAGTGATGTGAAAACTGATAAATGCTGATTCCAGTGGTTTCTTAGTAGACTGGGTAGCTCAGTGGTCAGAGCAGTGGACGCGAAATCCAAAGGTCCGTGGTTCGATTCCCGGTCCAGTCGAATTTTTTCCGCTTGGAATCGGCCAGCATTACATCTTCGCTCCACCATTGTGTCTGTTGATTTTATTTGTGTTCCTATCCACTTTCTTTCTTCCTTTCTGTTTAATATTTATTTGTGTGTATATATATATATATATATACAAAATTGTGCAGAGGAGGAGGTGGGGTAGGGAGGAGAAGGGGGGGGGGAGGTGGTTGGGGAGGAGGAGGAGAAGGACAAAGAAGTGAAGAAAGGGAGGGGGAGGGAAATGGAGAAGGCTAGCAAAGGAAGGTTAAGGAGAGGAGTAATAGGGAAAACACACCAAAAGAATGAAAGGAAGCACCAAAAAAGTGAGTCACCATTAAGCATACATGGAAGACCAAAGTAACACAGGACATTAGGCATAGGTTGGGCATAGACCGGTGTCATTAGGGAGTTAAAGCATAGTCCCAAGTATCGTTGAGGAAGGGTTTGCTCGGAGAAAAGGGGGGGGTGGGATGGGGGGTTCCACTCATCCTTGGACACTGAGGAAACTGGAGGGAGCGCCATAAAGGCCCACTGTGGAGGGGGGGGGGGAAGGGCGGAGGGAAATGATTGTAAGGGAAAATTGTTAAGGGAGCACTGGTCACACACTAGGGGAGAGTGATGGACAGAAGAGGGGATGACGAGGAGAGAGACTGCTTATCGTTGAGAAGGTCCATCTTCCTTTTTGATCATTGGATAATTTCCAGCTGCTCAAACTTTCTGCCGATGGCATTCGTATTCACTCTGAAAGAGGCTTAAGTGATGGCCTTGTGTGAGAACAACTTACAATGTGGAGAGGGACAGAGAGCCAGGTGATAGATGATAATTCCATCATGATTGATGTAAAAATTGCCCAAGGGATCAAAGAATAGTTTGCTGTAGTGGGGATATTTTGTTGTCCGTTTACGTTAAATGTGGGATATTTAACATCAGCCTCCATAGGAAGGTCCAAGGAACCGAAATCTCACTTTGGTATAGGTGGGAATTCGTTACATGTGGTCGTAGTGAGTTTTACTGTATATGATATCAATCAAGAAATTAAGGTATTATTTTATAGAATAAAAACATTTCTCTAAAAGATCTTGATTTAGTTTGGCTGTTAACTTCCCTGGAATTAAATTAATATTGAATGATTGTGGTCCTTTGTTAAATAACATGTAACGGTGATAGGCTGAGTATTGTAGAGGACAAGGTTGTGTTGCCTTGCAGCAGTCCCCTGTTACCCTTTCTTGTTAAAGTCATGAATATCGTGATTCATTTCATGATTTATCTCAGGTTTGAATTCTCTAATGAAAATTACTGCATAAAACAGATAAAAGTAAGTGGAAGAATCTGTATTGTTAAAATAGCTTGTGACAGCCCATTTTTGTTATCTGAAATGGCAGATTGCCTTTCGGGACCCCCCAGGTTAATATGCTATACTTCAGACTGCTATAAATACAGATATAATAACTGGTCTAAGCAGTTTGTCCATTGGTTAGTTGAATCATCTTCCTGATTAAATAGCTGCCTGATGCCATTGAAGAAGAAGTAAGTTTATGCTGGAGTTCTAGTTGAAAGTTTCATGATTGAAAAGACCGAGACACTTAGTGTCTGTTGCCCATTTTTAGCTGCAATTGGAAAACTTCAGTTAAAGGGCTGAAATCTCTGTTTGTAGTGGAGGATGGAAAGAAAGAAGAGGATTTGGTTTCCTTTATGTTTACCTGGTTCATGGAGCACTATTCTTCTTACTAAGGACAGCATTTTGTTCAGTTACTGCAATATTGTCCTCATGTTTTGGAAGATGGTTTGAGTCATCATCATGCATGAAAACATTTCCATTCCCATATAATTATGTACAATGGTCATTTGTATAAAGCAAGAACAGCAGGAACCTAAAAATTAAACCCTGGGGAACACCTTTTACCACTTCATGGTAGGATGACAAATAATTCATGTTTTCAGTGATGATGGCCACTGCTTGGGTTCTGTTGGATGCGAAAGATCTTATCTGACTGCTAGAGATGCCTCTTAAACCTCAGAAATAAATTTTCCTGGGAAGAATCTCATAGTCTACTGAAACAAAAGCCTTGCCCAGATCCTGAAAAATGCTCATAGTATTGACATGATGATCAAGGCCCTCAAGAGCCGGATCCTTAATTTAGAAATGGTGAATGCTGCTGAAAACCCTCTTATGAAACTTATTGGGAACTGGATGGGATATTGTTACTGATGAGGAAAGACATTGCCATCTTTGAGTAAACACTTTCCAATCATATTTCCAACATCTTTTGAAGCAACTGATAGCTTCAGTGTAAGATGATAATTTTCCACTTTTTAACTTGAAATTTACTGCTGTCCTACTAGAAATTACCTGCTATCTTGACTAGAAATATTAAAGATCTGATGTATTCCTGGAGAATCTTCATCATCAGCAATTGTCAAGGTTCTTACCCAATCATATTCTCTGTTCCTCTTGTGTGAACAGTGACAATATGAAAGTACCTGAAAAAAGCTTACGATCAAGACAAGGTCAATCGATTACTCATCCAATAACCCTAATACATTTCAAAAGGAGCATAGGCTGTCACTCCTTCCATCAAGTGAACCCCTCTCAACCAGTCATAATCAGGAATATTTACTAAAGCATTTCCTAACATTGCAGCCATAGAGTTAAACAGGTTCTTTTGAAGTCACCTCCTTATCAATTTGATGCCTGTTGTCAAATCCTGGGAAAACCTCTACCTTTACTCCATTTTTACTTATGTACACTTAATTATGTATGTGCTTACATCATCCATGGTTATCGTTAACTCATTTAGGTCATCCATAAATATTCATGTCTCAATACAACAGAGAACTACACGACAACAATTTAGGAATAAGAACCATGTATCTCTAAAAATGTTGGACCTACTGTTTTCTTCTCTCGTATTTGAATGATGGAGCAAATTGATAGTAGTACTAAATTATTGGAGGTGAAGTTCAATGGAAACATTTTTAATTTTTCAATGGTCACTTTCTCTCCTTGAATCCAGGATGGGACACTCCAGTATACTAAGAAGCTAACAGAGCCTATCCAGTGCATGGCTTCCAACTGGGGATTTCTTTTCCTCGGTACCAAGAAGGGAAAGATAGAAAAGTACCACTTAAAGGTATGAGTATGTTGCTTTTGTTCTCAGTTAACGTTATGTTTGTGTATTTAAGAGAAAGTGCCAGCAAATGTATTCCTACACAGCTAGCTATGATTTGTTGTGAGTGATTGAGCACCAGGCCTGAGGCTTTTAAGCTTATATAGGGGTTTGACTATGTGTATCTCTCATGCCTAGAAGTAAACTCTAGGAGAATAATTTGGAAATCCATTTCTGATGCTGGGCTTGACTACTTATTCTCTGGATGGCAACCGGTGAACTGCTTAACAAGCTGATTGAAACGTAGGAGTATCCATTCATTATCCGATTACATATTCACTTCATGTGCTGTATTGAAGGTGATGGAGGGTTTAGTCATTCACTAATGTTTTATTGATTATCTTGTGCTTGTCCAAGGAGTGAACAAAACAATGTGCCTAACATTAATAGTTATGCTGGTAAGCCGCATAGATTTTCATGGAATCCTTGAACCCTTATAAACCAAAATTACCTTGTCCAACTTTTCTCTGACTTAGTTAAACTTCAAGTTTGACTAAGTCAGAGAAGTCTAAGTCAGACTTGAAGTTTGAATAAGTCAGAGAAAAGTTGGTCGAGGAAGAAGAAGCAGAATTACTGGGTATTTCTAAGAAGACTGAGGTGGTTGATGGTTAATACTTCTCTCCTCCCAGGATTCCTGGAAAATTCTTTGAAAGCATTAACTCCTTTAGGTCTCCTCTGGTTCGCCTAAACGTTTACATATTGTGGACGTGATTGTTGATTTTTCCGAAATATTCATGTGGCAGTGATTATTGCTGGGGCCCAAGTCGGTAACTTGCTTTTCCCCCAAAAAAGGAAATTAGTGGTGTGCCTGATTGACTCTTTTTTTCCCCTCTGTAGTCTGTAATGAGTCTCCATTGGAGAAAGGAGAAACACGAAGCCCTCGGGAAGTAAGAGTTGCCTGACCCAAGTTTTCAACTTAGCAAAGTGCCCTCCAGCATCTCAGACTGAGGTTCAAAGATTACGCCTGTATAGGCCCATGCAATCTTTCTCCCAAAAAGTACACATTACAACAGTGCTTTTGCATCTCAGCCAATGGCTAAAAAGTATATGTGATGATTTACTTCTGTTTGGAAAACTGCAAATCTGCCATCCATATGAATAGTCTGTGCCATGTGTTTATTTTGTATATTGTAATTCATCCAAGTGTGTGACTGCTTATCTTACTTACAACATTGATACAAGGGTTAAAAGTCCTCTATTTTCTTGCTTCACTGAAAAATAGAAGGCATTAATAATTAAAGTAATGCAAATTTCTACTTAAATAATTTTAAATCGACCTAGGTTTCGATGTACATCATCAGCAGGCACAAATAACAGAGCAAGAGGAGTATATATACAAAAGGTGAAGGAAGTTGGGATAGGGAGGAGAAGGAGCGGGAAGAGGGGAAGGAGAGGACAAGGGGGGGGAGGAGAGAGTAGAGTAGCGAGGGAAGTCCAGGTGAGGGGGAGGGACGGGTGGGTAATGGGGAAAAACGTACAATGTGGTAAAAAACTTTCACTAAGAGGCATTGCTTGGAAGAATTGGGAAGTCCGAAGGGTTCACAAAAAAGTGGGAAGAGAGGAGTCTTGGCACTGTGCAGTTATTAGGGCGTTGTCCAGGTATACAACAGGAACTGTTTATCGCCGTTGGGGAAACAGAACGGAGTTCTTAATGGGTCACTCCGAGAGTGGTTGCTGGAAATTTGGAGGGAGGGGGAAGAAAGAAATTGGACATCGTTGAGGAGGTCCATCTTCTTCTTCCTGCATTTCAAGTTGTTCTAGGCGTCTAATTTCTTTCCTTTCTTGAATGTGTGTAGCTCATTAAACTGGAAGTCTAAAGTATGCTGCATATCGATCAGGTGTTTTGCGAATATGGATGTGCCGTTTCCTGAAATGTAACACTTTTTATGTTCCTTGATTCGTGTATGGAAGTTTCTTCCCATCTGGCTGATCTAACTGGCTTTGCATTCACACATTCATTCATACACTCCACATTTTTGATCTTCCTCAATTCTATCTTTGGTCAAGCAAAGTACCTTAGAGAGAGTGGGGTGTAAAATGATAACTCTGTCTCTCTCTCATGTTGCTCTTCCACTATCAATGAGTTTAGGGTAGGAGATATTTTGTCCATGTTTATGCCCTCAAGAACTTTTGCTAATACAGACTTTTTAGGACAGACCAGTATTACTATTGGTCTGTAGTCGGATAAATCAGTATTGTCACCATTTTAAAAAAGAGGGACCACAAAGCTAGTCTTAAAGGCACTTGGGACTGTACCAGTATCAAGAGATTTATTAAATAATATGAACAAGGGATAGGCTAATGATTGTCGACAATTTTTTAAGATAATAGCTGGGATATTATCAGGGCTAGTACACTTTGTTCGATCTAGATGAGATAGTATATTGATAATGTCATCACAGGAAATATGAAGGTTGTTTAGGTTTATTGCTGTTTGATAATTAGGTATGTATAACTTGTCAGGCTGTTCATTACTATAAACCTGGGCAAAACAAGAAGCAAAAACGATCAGCTATTTCTTTACTTGAACATACTTCACAATAGCAGAAATGAAGTCAAATCACTATTATTCATCTTCGGCATATTTGTTAACAAAGCAGCACTATCACGGTGCTCCTGCCAGGGTGATAAGGTATGGGCACAATGAGCACTTACATTGGTTCTCAGAAGTAGGTCCCTGAAATACTTACCATAATCAACTTTGGCTTAAGAATTTTTCACACCCTCTCTTCTCTCTCTCCAATTCGGGCGGCTGAGTTCTCTTTCCCCTGTTGCAGACTTGGGATGAAAGTAAACTTTGAAAGAGAACTATCTCTTTCTTCTGAATTCCCCCAGTTACAGACTCGGGTCCCTGGAGTAATCCAGAAAAACCATGGGATTAGTCCCACACTGAGTTAATATTAATAATCATGTCACATGTCAAATATTGGAATGATTGAAGCTCTGTGATTGAGTCATATTATGACAAGAAATGGATATCTCTGCATTTTGTGGCTTGTTTCATTCAAGTAACATACATACCAAATAGGAACAAATTGAAGTTGTTATTATTCATTCAACCACTATTTATCTGGTTTCACTAATCCTTAAAACATGAGTCATTTACTCATTAATAAACCCTTATTTCATATATTTGTGCATGCTTGTGTTCAATCAACTCAGCAGCTTGTTGGATGCTAATTACCTTCTGTTTCCCAATAAGACATCTTCACGTCATCACAGCATGTGTAGTTAAATGTATTCTGAACCTTTAAGCCTGGAATTTAAGTTCCTACTGACAGTCCTGGCCAGAATTTTGTCAAACTAATGCAAGATTTTTTTTAAATTTGAAGTTATATATTTTTTATTTTATTTCAGGTGATTAAATTAAATATTTAAAGTAAGCCATTGTAAATAAACTGTCCCTTAAGTTCTCATTTAGTAAAAGGGAGAAATTTGTTTTAAAGGAACCCAAGGTTCCTTTAGGCAGATAAAAGTTGTACAGCGTTCCATTTCCTGAAAAAGAGATTCACAAAGTGTTTTCTCCATTTTCTATTATCCAATTAGTATTTGGTTTCATTGGAATGGAACTCCTGGCCCAGGATATTTCATGGACCTAGTGAATGAGGGAATAGTTTGTGTGTGTGCTCCACATAGAAAGCATGAAATGATAATGGAGGACAATGCAGCATAAGAATCAAAGTGGAGATCAAGTGCTTCCCAGGCATCAATCTATTCATCTCCGTTTATGCCCAATGCTTCTTCATCTCATCCATAAAAAACTATTCTCTTTCTTCCCTTAACCGCATTGCCCAACATAGGTACAGTTCATTCGCGATAACTTGGCCGACACTCAGTAGTCTACTGCGCAGGTGGGCCTAGTCCAACTCAGAAAATAAGTTCTCAAATGTAAGAGCCTTGCACAAACAGTTTTCCCTTCAGTGGAAAGGGAGGGGGAACATAGGGGAGGAAGGTTCCCCTTCAAATCTGAAGTCGAGTGGGCTGACTTGTTTACGCCCGCATGTTGTACAGTAAACGCAACAATGTTGGTGCAACAATGTATTCAGCCAAGGCAAGAACACTATCAGAGAAGAGGTAAACCACATGCAGCTTGAAAACCCTACCCCTTGATGGGCCAAAATGTAAGAACTTGGGCTAGTCCAAACCAAAATCGCTTTCTGTGCATGAGATATGGCAGGGAGATACCCCTCCCAATTTTCCCCCTCTCCTCCACACATTTCCCCTCTCGCGAGTTCTCATCGGCGTAGATAATGCGAATGAAATGTACTCCCCTCTGTCATGCACAGCCTTGAGCCACCCATCATCCTCCCTCATCATCCCCTCCAACCACATCTCCTCCTGATCTCATCCAAAGCTTCCTTCTCTCACCCACTGTACCACCAGTATTTCCTCGTTTATCTTCCTATCTGCCCCGTGCACCTTCACCATTCTCCTCCGCACCCTTATCTCAAAATCTACTTATTTGTTCTTGTCATCCTTTCTCAAGAGTCCATGTTTCTGTCCCGTACAGTGCTACACTCCAAATCAAGACCCTCACTAGCATCTTTTTTATATTATTATCCAAGGTCACTGTCATCATCTCTCTTCTATTAACCCGTTCAGGTAAAGAGCCGGCAAATCGCCGGTCACGTTAAAAACATATTTATTCTTTATTTTGTTTATAACTAACGTGTAACTAATGAGATGTGAACAATTGCACTATTTTTAATCCATTAAAAATTATATAATTTACCCACTGAAGAAATTTCATTGAAAGGTGTTCTACAGGCAGAGATGAAAAATGAAACGAAAATTTTGAGGAAATTAAATAGGAACTTAGGGCCAGAAATTCCCAGGGAAATTAAGAAGCAAATGAGTAAATTAACATTCTATATTATTCATTAACTATATTCTTCCCCTCACTATTATGCCCATTTTCTTATGGTAAACAAATCAAGTAATTAAAATGCTCCACTTTCTCCAGTTTGTGCCCTCTTACTTCATGACCAGCGTTGCTTTCTTAGTCCAACAGAATCCCTTTGATTCTTAGTGGTGCATCTTCATACTGCACACCCCACAGTACTTTTTTCAATGAATCGACCATAGCTTGCAACCCTTTCAAAGATTGACTAACCAATGCCTGGTCATCTGCAGATCTGATTAATCAGCTGATCTCCTATTTTCATTACCACATCTATTTCTTCCCATGTGCCTCTAACCATTTCCTCGTCTTAAATGTTGAGAAGCGAAGGAGATATCGGGCACCCTTGCCTTACCCCACAGCCTATAAAGCCCTGATTACACGATACATTAACTCATACGAGTTAATATACGAATGCATGAACACATGAACAGGGAAATAGAACCTGTTCTTTTTGGTTCATGCATTCATTCATGAACTTGTACATGAACACGTACAGGTTAATATATGGTGTAACCAGGCCTCAAAGGCATGTTTACTTGATACATATTCCCACCCGAGTGCATGGCTGGACAGATGCATGGACAAACGCTCCAAATTAGAACAGCAGCTATTTTATGGCCATATGTTCATATGCATGCACAATTTTGGTTGTTTACACTGTGCAATTTTAATGGTGAATGTGTTCATGCATTCGCTCGAGCGGATACATGCATTATGTAAACATGGCTTAACTACCCTTCCTGATTCACTGTCTGCCACCCTCGTCTGCACTCTCTGGCCTGTCTATAAGTTTCAGATGAATCCCCTATCTTGTCAATATATTCTCATTTTCCAAGATATCTGCATTAGTTTTCCAAATTTACTCTGTCAAATGCCTTTTTGAAATCCATAAAATTAGCAAAATTATCCTGACTGTACTCTTTAAGTTTCTTTGTATATGTGTTTCCATCATTACAGTTGCATTCAGAGTTGCCCTTAACGAACCCAAGCCCTTACTGAACCTAAACTGATCATCGCCCAAGTAGGAATTAGTTCTACTCTCCATTCTTTTGTTAGTTTTTCTTAGCAAGACTTCAGCAAACAGTGCACCTACTTGCCCTCCTTCCTGAAGCATTTCTATTTCTTTGACTTGTCCTTTCCACCCATTTCCCTTTTCCTGATTGGTCACTCACTATAGTTAATTTTCCTTTGTTTTTCCTCTTGTCTAGTTCATTGTTGACATATTTCCTCCTCATTCTTTCCTCCATTTTGCTAATCATCTCTTCTTTAACCCACTGCTGCCTTACCGTCCTCATTTCCAGTTTCTCTGCCACCCTCACTGTAACTGTTTTCATAGTCTTTCATCTTTCCTTCCATCTCTTGATTATACCCATTTACTGTGGTTTGACTATGCACTTCACCATCAACTCCTTGTATTATTCCATTTACATGCTTTCGATGCTTATATGTTCCACCTCTCCCACCTCCTCATTTTACAAAGCCTTAAATCTAACAGCAGTTCATTGTAACTAAGTCATGATCCGAGTCTACGTCTGCCCCCTAATAAAATAACGCTGATTCTCACCTTTCCCACTATAGACTACTCTATAAATATCATCCCTCGTCTTTGACACATACCTCTTCAATGTTTACTACCTCTTCTCTAGTTTAGCTTTCAGTGCCATAGGTACCCCAGTGTTAACTTCCCTATAGCTATCAAACCAATAGTCTCCACTATACCACCATCTCAACTCGCACAGCCCCAAAACATCTATTTCGCCTCTCTCCATTTCCTGTTTCATGTGTCCTATCTTCCCAGCTCTCATCATTGTCCTAACATTTCAAGTTCCTATACTTACTGTTACTTCTCTTCTTGCTTTTCCTATTATTTCTTGTTGCCCTAGTATCCATTGATGACATTGTTGTGCAAGGATTTTGAGAGGCCTTGCCTGGCCCACCCTGGTGGGCAGCATACCATAGTTGCCAGAATTTAATTTTTAATGAATGACTTTTACATTCAGGGTAGTTGATAGTGGAGAGGGTCTCCAGCCCCGCTTCCCAAAGGTATTTTTCACATGACACCATCAAGTGGGCTACCTTCCATTTGGCTCCTACCCTCCAACCTATTTGGCATGGGTGGCCCTACCAGGAGAAATATAAATTGCTCCTGCCAGCCGAGCTCTAGGGGTCATTGGAATCTGCCTGTCCTTCCACAACATCAAGGTTGTAGTCCAAAGGAAGGGTGCTCAGCCATAAGTTGAGGATAATCTTTAGAAGATGGATTCATACAGAAATGTTAATCTCGGCAATCTCAGGGAACACATCCATCCAATTCCTTCCTTGTTTCCTCATCTCCAAATTAAATATGTGAAACCATCTTGGATGTTCATTGAGAGAATTAATCACGGATAAAGAAGTTTCTATGGACTGCTTTGAGTGTGAAGCTTTGAAGTAGGAGGATGTATTTCTTGGTGATTTGAGGGCTATTGGTGTACTATTCTTTGATGTCGACTCAAGTTTAATAATTTCCTTTGACCACCTGCTCTTTCAGACCTGTGACTTTACTCAGGGTTTAAGTAGCATGGAAAATGAAATTATGGCCCTCCAGACTAGCAGGGAAGGACCTCGCAATGTGCTTATTGTTGCTCCCAGAAATATGCCAATGGTCGTCCGTGATGCAAATACTGGTAATTATAGTTACATAATAGGTATTTTGATTGCTGAACTCATGTGTTAAATGTGTATGAACAAAGTTTTTTTCTGTTGAGAAGTGACAATCCTTTGAAAAATACTGGTTTTATGGTTATAGAATATTGACAGTTGAGTTGTATTAGAGTAGGATATTTTTTCCAGCTATTGAAACTTCTTTTTTTTCCATCGTGAAACTTAAATACTGTATTGGTAGAACTATTGGATACATGAAGGCTTTTGAACATGGCAATGCAATTTTATTCTATTTAGTACTGATGTCTTTCACCAATTTCAGAAACTGAAGCTATTAGTAGTGCAAATTTTGATAAGAATTAACATCTGGAAAAACTAGTATCGTTTCACCAGCTTCTAATATCATTTAACTATTTCATGTATATTTCTTAAAATTCTGTTAAATGGTTCATCCTAAGAAACCTTTCCAGTGTCAAGTATTCATTTCAGTTGGATCTGCTTCTCTCCTAGCATATCAACTTCTCCAAGTTCTGTCATGTTTCCAAACGGATGAGAGGGTCCATGATGTTTGACATTTGGTTACTCAGCTCGAGCTTTGTCCTCAGGGTCATCGTCCTCATTCACTCATACTGTGAGGAAGATGCTCGAGTCAAGTGTCAATACATCAGCCGCCACCAACCCTCTCACCAGCTTGGAAACCCGAGAGAACTTCAAAGTATTCATTTCAATATTTTACGCGATTAAACCTCTGGAAAATAGGAGGAAATTCTGAAATGGAAATAATTTATTAGCAAAGATTACCCTACTATTATTTTTTTATTAGGGATATTCCACTTTACAGCAGTTTCCCTCCCCAAACCCAAACACATTTATCTTTCCATAAGTAGGGTCCACTCATCGGGTCTATTACCCAATCCCCACTCTCCACCAGTCCCTATCAAATGCATCTTCCATGTCCAACCCGCTCCCATCCATTTCCTCCCTCACTCCATCCCACCATGACTTCTTGGGTCTTCCTCTTCTCCTTCTGCCGCCCGGAACCCATTTTAGAGCAGCTTTCGGTATTGGACGTGTCCATACCATCGTAATCTTCTTTCCTCAATAGTCTCCACTACATCCCTCTCTACCTCCATGACTTCTCTCATCTGCTCATTTCTAACTCTTTCTATTCTTGATTTCCTAGCCGACCTCCGCCAAAAGTCCATTTCAGTGGCACGTAGTTTATTTTCTTCTCTTTCATTTGTAGTCCATGTTTCAGCTCCATAAAGCATTATACTCTCAACTATTGCTTTATATATGTATATTTGTTTTTGTTCTATTGAGTATGTTGCTGCTCCATAGTAAGAGATTCCGTATTCCAATTGCCCTTCCTCCTCTGGCACATCCAATTCTCTATTTCCAATTTTGAGGATCCATCAATTAGTACAACTGATCCTAAATACCCTACTCTTATACCTTTTCAAATATCCCGGGGGTCAAGAGGTGAGTCTGCAATTTGTGGGGGTACACTGATAGCAAGTCACTCAGCACACGTCTTTTCCTGAGACAACAGGGATGCAGTGGGCGTGGCCTAACCTCTGGGGAATTCACTCTCTCTCTCTCTCACCTCCATGGGCCGAAATTCATAAATCTTCCTCCTGGGTGGCCAAATCTCATCACCCCCTCTCGTATTCTGGGCCGCTTGTATCCCCTTCCCTCCCCTCGCATACACTTTTCAGACCTTCAGTTCCCAAGATATCTGAAAAGGCTAATTGTCTTTTGGTTAATAAATGAGTTTATTTTGTACTGTAGTATATAAGTGGTGCCAAAAGGCACCTAATGAAGGAATATTGTGGAAATAATCCACAAATCTCACATCATGGTAAAAAAGGAAAATTTCATTGTTTTGCATTAGCGAAATTTCTCTAGTTATGGTTTGGTTCCTAAAATGATGTACTAGTTTCATTTGACACCAGCGAGAGACAATCATAATTTTCTTACGGTTCCCACTCCCTTGATCATTAAGGAAGAGCTAATCACTCGCCTATACTTGAGAAACATTTCCATTCATGCCTTAACTAGGACTACCTCTATTCCAAGCAAACTTTTTCACTATGTCTTGGTAGGCAATTACTGAAGATGAAAAGAAGTTCCTGCTAGAGTTAGTTATGGATTTCACGGCTACAATTAGCTTATCCTACTCTTTTTATTCATGTAACGCACTTTTCTTAGGTTTACTGCTGAGAGCAATGAGTGAGGATATGTTGCAGCACACAACCTACTCCTTGTTCGCATACCAAGGATTTATATTTGCAGGCACCAGCACCTATGGAGTGAAAAAGTGTGATTTTACTGTAAGTAATTAGTCTTTGACTTATCTTTATTTGTATGAAGTGACATCATGGTTTATTAAATGATGCTGCAATGAACTTCAGGCCTTTTCTCTTGAAAAACTGAACCTTTTTGAATGTAAGTTCAAATCATTGTAAAATTAAAACATGGTATTATTAGTACTTTTTCTTTTTAAAAGTAAATTATCAGTGTAATGTTCAAGTATTTATTTCCTATTGGATATTCAAATGTCTTTTTCTGTTCATTTGTCAGTGCTTTTTTAATCCATGGGAGACAATACATACCTTAAGAAATATAATGAGGGAGATGGTGTCACTAACTGTGAAGGAGCTTTGTGTGGTAAAAAGGATGAACATGCATACCTATATCAGATCTGAATGCAACCATGTGCTCCTCTGGGATTAATATGACGAGAACTATGAAAATATTGTGTAAATTCAATGACTTTTGAGCCTCAAATGATGACCATTTTGGTCCTTAGACTTCAGCTGTCACTTGCTTGGTTGCAGAAGTTTGAATTGATGGTGAATTTTAGGAAATTAATTCCACTTTTTTTCCACACTCAGTTCTTTGATATTTTTTTCCCATGGGTACGTTGAGCTGAAAGGCAGTACATGAGCAATCAATATTTAATCACTTAAATCAAATTCTATTGAGGTTATAAATTTCTCCTTTTTCCTTTTGTATATTGTCATCATCTGTAGGTCTGTTTGGATGGGTGGAGGGGAGGCAACTGCCCCCTCCTCCCTCCCTGACATGGTCTTTGGATACAGTGATAATAGTCAACAAGAGAAAAGTGCATCATATTTTGCAGTTGGCTAAACTCATAGTAAAACCACGTAACTTTGCAGGAAGCAGTGTTTGCTTTTGTTTCATTACCCTAATCACTGACCAGGGGGCTGTTTCTCTCAGCCACAAGTTACAAGTCACGTGACTATTTTCACAAGGCGGATGGATTACTCAGTTGTTGGTAATTCTTTATAAATAACAGTGTGAAACATCAGTATATTGAATTAATCCCTCCACCATGTCCAAAGTTAAACTTGGTTATACATGACTTGTATGTCGCAATTCATTTTTCATTTGTTATTCAAACTCACTTTTATTTACAAAGAATTAACAACTACTTATCTATTAGTTTCGATTGAGTAATGTGATCATAAATAAGTGGAAATACGAACTGTAAGTTCCGATAAATATTCGTAACGGCAACATAGGGTATGTTATAATGAAGTTTCGTAATAATATTACATTATGAATCCGTTAATAGTGGTTCAATAAAGATAAAACCAACTGAACATGATATCTTGAAATGTAAGGTTTATTAATAACTATCATTTTGAGCTCACCCTATAAGAAATACGTCGAAATAGACGATTATATCTAATGATGTTAGGCTTACCCGAAAACTCGCATTTGCTTGGGATCTTTTAAGGTGAGTTGGGACATCAAATTACATTTCAGCACATGTTTAATCATTTGTATTTACCCAAAAACATGGCACTAACTTTTAAATTGATAATGTTGCAAGGTGCACACCCAGAATGTATCGTAATCATTAAAATACGAGATATGTATGGTCTTCATTAGGCCCACCATTTTTTTGGACTAATAGAAGTCTTCGGTATATCTGAGTAGCCCATCCGCCTTGTGAACATAGTCACGTGACTTGTCACTTGTAGATTTGTAGCTCTGAGAAACCTGGTCTGATGAAGAAAAACCCTCATGTTCAATTAATGCCAAGAGCATAAGAAATTGAAATCCTACACACATCAAATAGCTAAATTTGCTACATCATTGATAGTATCCCACTGCAGTGATCATTTCTCAGTCATAGAGCATCACTGCAACCTGCAACAAATGCTTGATGCAAGGCACTGATGTGATTTTTGAGATACATAATTCCTAATGATGTGGGAACCACCTAAGTGCCCTGTGCTATTTATACTTTAATTGCAATGATTTACTTTTGGACAATGTCATTTCAGACTGGCAAAGTGGTGCAAACATACACAGGTTGCGGAAGTATAGTTGCTGTGAAAGTCAGTGATGGTAGACTTTACGCTGCAAGTTATGATGGAAAAATATACATATATGATCTGCAGGTATGGTGAAATTGTATGTGGGTCACATTTAAGCTGCTGATTGATATTGATACGCGACTGCTAATTGCATCTTTTTCCATTATAGTGTTCCTCACCTAAGCATATAATCCAAGCCAGTGATAAATTACTTCTATGCATGGATCAGAGAGATGATAAGGTAATTGTAAAAGTGAAATTTTGATGCTTCTCTAATTATTTTATACATATGAAAATTAATTATTTGTTCATGTGGATTATGACATCGAAATTTTGCACAGATTTCGCATTGACTAATTAAATTTTCCAAGTGAGAGTTAATGTTTGGCCTGTATGTGCTACCACTGACTAAATTCTTGGATGTAATTAACCCTTGATGACCCTTGTGAACTTTTTGTTAAATTTCTTGACGTAAAGCAGTAGGGACAACAAGACTAGAACCTCGAAAAACTAAGTTACCTGCAATATGTATTTCTGAATGCATATTCCAATAAGGTTCCACTTTATTCTTAAACTTGGCCAGCTTTCAAAATAATATTTTTTGAGAACTGACAGTGATGGATCATTGTTTGTGATAGCAATGAATTCTTTACGTTTTTTTTCTCAACATGGCCAAATTATTCAACAACAAATTGATATGAACTTCCATTTCCTGTTCAATGTCTGTGACTTCAGTGTCAGGAAGCCCTTGACAGTTCCTCAGCAATATACATGTATTTTCCATGGACATAGTTAACTTGTAAGTGATATGACTGCAATGCTAACATCATTTGTTGTAAGCAACTAGGCACTTCCACTAATGGTTTTTGGAACAATGTCACCAAAGGTCGATGGTCTGTTTCAACATTGACCACATGGCTATAGACAAATTGATTGGACTTTTGACAACCAAACTGGATAGCACATAGTTCTTTTTCTATCTTTGCAAACCATTGCTGACTTTCCGTGAGACTTTTGGAAGCATAAGAAACTGGATGACCCTTTTGCATCAAAACTACTCCTAGAGCTGTACTTAAGGCATCAACTGACAAAGTAATTGGCGTATTAATATCTAAATGTGAAAGAACTGGAGCAGTGCTTATTATTTGTTTCAACCTATTAAAGGCACTATCCCGATTTAAATTCCAAGCCCAGACAACATCTTTACTGACGAGGACTCTAAAGTGGCTCAGATTCTTTTGCTAAATTTTCATGCCTAAAAACCTTTTCAATTCTTTAGGGCTTTGTGGTCTAGGCGTTTCACGTACTTTGGAATTATCTGCCCTCATGCCATTTTCATCAAAAATATGACCCAGGAAATTAATTTCTTTGACTCCATAATGACATTTGGATTTGTTAAACTTGAGTTTAGCTTCTTGAGCCCTTTGAAAAACTCTTTGAAGTCTCTCATTGCGAAGTCTTTCATTTTCTGCCCAGACCAGTATGTCATCTGCATATACTATGACACCAGGGATATCAGAAAAAATTTCTGTCACAATCCTCCTAAATATTTCTGGCTCTGAGTTAAGACCATAAGGTAACCTCAAAAATGTATACCTGCCAAATGGGGTTTGAAAATTACATAAATTAACACTCTCCTGATCCAACGGTATCATCAAGAAGCCTGAATAGGCATCAAGATGAGAAAATACCTTTGCACTCTTGAGCTTAAATCGGACATGTTCGATTGTTGGCAGTGGATAATGTGACCTCATCAGTGCACGATTTAAATTTCGTGGATCAAGACAAATTCGCAACTGGCCTGTCTTTTTTTCGACTATGACTACTGAGCTTACCCAGGGTGTGGGCTCAGTCACCTTCGTTACTACTCCCTGTTATTCCTTTCTATTTAACTCTTCTTTTAGCCTTGGATAATGAGAAAATGGTACCTTTCTGAGAGGTTCAACCTTGGGTGGTACATCCGTGTGCATGGTCAGATTACATGTATATGGAAGACATCCCAAACCCTGGAAGAGGTCAGAATATTTTTGCGGTAACTAATCAGCTGTAACACATTGTACAAATACATTAGACTCTGAGGTCGCGAAGACTCTCTTGATAAGTCCAAGTTCTTGACATGTTGAAGTCCTATAATAGAAAAAATGGCTGGTCGAGGACTACAAACTTCATTGATACCATTCTTATAGAGTCAAAGACACATTTTAAATTAACTATTCCTTTGACTTTTACTTCACTACCTCCAAATCCCATAACTCTAATTGGCATTGGTGCAATAATAGACTTAGGTAAATTTAATATATTAAATGTTTCATATGAAATGACATTTGTCATGGCACCAGTATCCAAAATAAAAGGGATTTTAATACCATTAATAAATAAATCTATTTGCCATGCTGACAACAAAACATTAGAAGACATCACTGGTGTGTCATAGCTTAAGTCTGACCCGTTCTGACAGTTAGTAATACCCTAAAATGAAGAATCATTTTGACCATTAATACCAACTGTCACTGCTTTAATAGTATTATGGAAAAAAACTGTATTTTCCATAATGACCCTTCTTAGAACATACGCGACACTGGACATGTTCCGCTGGACATTTGAAGTGATGAACTTGAACGCATTTGGAACATTGTGTCTGCCGCTGTGCTGAGTTAAGCTGCTGCCACTGCTCGGTTGGATGACGTTGTGGCTACACATGCGCTGGCGACTGCTGACTCCCCAAGCACCATGGAGTTGCCGCTCTCTGTGTAGCTGACTGTCGTGATGGTTGTGCTCCGGAGAGTGAATGTTGAATATAGCTTGCATCAGCCACTTCCAGTTTGTCTGCATCTATCTGTGATGAGAGTATAACTTTGGCGAGATTAACTGTTCGAAGAAGATCAAGGTCTAGCTCCTGCAGTAGTTTCTCTCAAACCACGTGATGCCGTCCATTCATATTTAAAATGAATATGTCCTTCCCAAGTGACTCATGCAAATTGCCAAACTCACACACTTGACTAAGATTCTGCAAGTCGGTCAAGTACACGTCTAAGTCATCTGGACCTTAGAGTAGTGAGAAAAATTTATGCCTTTGCATTGTCAGGTTCTTTGTTGGCGGAAAATGGTCATTCAGTTTCTTCACCAACTCGTCGTATCTCACTACCGATCTGTCCAAGTTGAAGGAGTTGAACACATCCAACCCGTTGGGACCTATATAATGAGTAATAAGGCCACTCAACGCTCTTCCTTTTCTGACACAAC
The DNA here is from genome assembly GCA_963169105.1 of Ceriagrion tenellum. NCBI lineage: Eukaryota > Metazoa > Arthropoda > Insecta > Odonata > Coenagrionidae > Ceriagrion > Ceriagrion tenellum. The sequence continues at coordinate 120,653,957 of OY720643.1, forward strand.
ACCACTGGCAATAAAATATGTTTCAAAAGTCTGATACCAGTGTTTCCAATTAACTGCGAAATTTCCTTCTGTCTCCATTGGGCACATGTGGCCTGACATATCGATCAAAGTTTGCGATCGCGTTGCAGATTGACTGGATTTGATTGAGATTGTTTGTTTTCAGCACCTTAAGGCATCTCTAACTTGTTTTGCTTGAAACACGACAGCCGGTTTACTAAATTAAAAAAAATACTTTATCACATAACAGAAGGATACCACTTCTGACACCATGTTATGTACTGGTTTATTGTCTCACAAGTTACAAGGGTGACCATCCACATATGACTGACGTAGTGCTATAGACCCACACCATGTAATAGGTAGCAGCACATGTACAATATGCATAACAGTGGGGTGTATAGTGATGGTGAAAGATAGGCGATTAGCATGATCAACAATGGGTTGAAATTTAGCACAAGGGTCGTACTTTTCATTCCCAGATGGGAAATGTGTGGAATTATCGTTTAGATGGGAAAACCTCAGAAGGAGTTGAAAACGATCCCTAGACATCATTTTACTGAACCATGGTATGATGCAAGAATTCTTTGCCCAGTAAGAAAAGATGGTTGGCCTCGTTTTTACTCCCACTTCTAGTAAACTTGCAGTGAATGCTTTCGTCTTGGTTACTGTCATTTTCTCCATTGTCTCACTCTTGGTCTCGGCAATAATGTTTGCTGGGCAGCGAGAAACTGCTCAGCATACCTGATAGTTTTCTGAAGAAATAGATTCAATAGCACAGGAGTGGAAAATAGATTGGTATATACTATGGGGTCAGCAGTTGGTGGTGGTGCGTGATTGGGACTTGGTATTGGGCATCCTAGTCATGAAGGTTGAGAACCACTGCTCTACTATATCCCATTATTGACCTTCTCACATAAACTTTAATATATTAATGCTTTCAATAGAAGTGTTTGTACATGTAGTCCATCCTAAAATAGAAATTAACAAATAATTCTATATTCCCTCCTATTCCAGTATTGCCAACAAAAACATTTTATGTAGTGATTTAGTTGCATGATACATTGAAACCTGTTAAAATTAATCTCTTTATGTTTTAATTTGAATTTCAGATATTTGCTGGAAGTGTCACTGGAGAGTTGAAATTTTGGAAAGTTCCTTGAGTCGTTACATCACATTGTTCTCCGTTAAAATGAAGCATCCGATCTCAAAATGTTGACGGTTAGCTTAAGGAAAATCTTATTTTCTAAATTTCTTCTACCGACTTAAGGTTAGGTACGAGTCATTACATTGTTACCCATTGTGAAGTGGCGAGTGAAACCATTGTGGATTGGTGAGTGAAGGACTTCCTCCAACTCAGAGGTACCATTAATCATTAATGAACAAACTCTTGATTCACCTCCTGTGACGGTGGATTGTATAAATAAAGAGCTCTTACTCTCGAGTTACCATTTCTTACATCTTTCTTCTGGTAAGGGAAAAAAAAATTTTAAATGCAATTATTGCAGACTTTCCATTCGTATCCATGCCCAACATTCCATCCCTCATCGGCATAGGTTATTTGTAAATATATTTGCAATCTGAATGCATGAGAATTGGCTGTCACATTGTTTTTTCCTTAAATATCGCGAGGACTGTAGTCAACCTTTCAATGTAATAAGGTCTTGCAGTCAGCGGCATAAACACTATTTTAACAATCAATTTAGTGGCTGTGTAATTACATTAGCTGTATAATAGCCAGCCTTATAATTCAGTCGATGTGCACTTGCTAACAAACACATATCAACTGTTATTCACACATTAAGGAATCGAGCAGAATTACTTCCCTGGAAAAATTGTTCAAAGAATTGACACCTTCCCTATATTCTACAATTCTAGATATTCTCTGACACTGGCTTTCACCATCAAAGAGTTAGTATCACCTCATCGCAGTCCAATGCAGGAGACCAATGAAATTTCACTTTCCTCAGCAAGAGCTCTTTAGTTGTTGCCTCGTGTCCTGTATGTTGGAGTTAATTGGAAAGTAATGTTAGGAACGACTTGTTTCTGCGTGACTGACTTCTTCATATTAGAACAGGGTGGCCACACTTCTGGAAAACCTGAAAAGTCAGGGAATTTCATTGTGTCTGGAAAGTCATGGAATGTCAGGGAAAATGAAAAATAAATTGGAAAAATCATCTTTGTTGTAAAAGTAAAATGATGATTTTTCTTCATCCTCTTACGCATAGATATATCTTCGATATTTGAACATCCTGTGCTTTGCTGATAGCCATTTCGATACACGCAAACATTGAGTTAACATAGAGCTAGTCCAATCTCAATCAAAGTTGAATAACCATGCATTTGCAGGAAATGCTCCCCTCAACTGAAGAGGTGCAAATGGCCTGTAACACACTGGGCGGATTTTTCCGACGCAACATTTTTGTCATTGCCGTCGATCGAGTAGTGGTGTGAAGAAACCAATGGGGGTGAACTATGTAGAAGAAAAAAATTGGTAGATTTGCTGCTAAGCTAGTGTGAACCACGACTATAGGTATAGTGAAACTTGATGGCCACTACCTTGTGAGTTTAAATATTTTTACAAATATCCGTCCCAAATGCCAGGAAGAGCAGCTTATTTTTGTTATATGTACGTTTTTCCACTGCTGAAATAGCAGTAAAATATTCTGTTAATGACAAATTACAAAGCTCATAGGGTACATCTATCCTTATTGTAGGCGCTTACACAAAAAAATGTGCTTTAAGTTGAAATGCAGAGTCCTGATAGAAGGCGAAGTAGAATTCATCAAATATTTGCAAGTACATATGTTCCATGTTTTGTCATTCAGATGATACGATCCATAACTGTTAAAATACATTTTATATCATAATTTTACTTAATTTTGTTTTGGGGTTAACCTTTAACAGCTTTTAATCATATTTTTATCATGTGTAAATACGTTAATATTCCATGAAATGCATATTATCAAACAGTCTGGAAAACCTAAAAAAGTCAGGGAATTTCACCTTGATACTTGAGTGGCCACCCTATTGAAGAGTACATACTTTAGTTACTTGCTGGAAGAGTACCACCATTTGTTGGTCTTCAGATTGGATCTGAGTAGAGTGGGTTCACTGGAAATGGGGTGATCATGAGCATATGAGAGTGGGAAGACAACTATACAAAAGGTAAGAATATGGTGTACAAAGGAGGCAAAAGGCAATTAAATGAGAGTGCAAAAGAAAAACAGAGGAGACAATATCCATGTGGATGAGGCTCGCAACATGCAGAATGATTTTGTGCGGAGCAAACCTTAATTTGAAACTCGATGGAAATGACAATTGAATGAGAGAAGGCAATGGCGTGCCGCGATGGGAATACCAGTTCCTGATCAATTACCATAATTAGAATTGATGGGATTGGATTGAGATTCGAGGGGGGGATCCTTGTCAGAGTGCAGTTGCAATGGTGAAGTTGCACAATTAAAAAAATTAAGGTAATGGAAGATGATGAATCTTGCCCAGTGCAAAAAACCCAAGGTTGAGTAATGCTTAGTTCCTGAAATAAAAATTCTTCAGTTGCCTAATTTCCAACAGCAGGGAAAACAGCCTGAAAGGGGTGCGTGGTCAGATCAGACCGGTCTGACGTCGCTCCTGCCATACTGAAACTGCAGTCATAGCAGTCCCCGCATCATTCTCGGAGCCATAAGGCCATGTCAATGGGGAGCCAAGGGCTGGTGGGCTATGCCCAGTGTAGTGGAGTTAATTATGGCTGCATTTTCCCAAACATTAGCTGCCATCTATCATTTATTACCTATATCAACGGTGGCACTTATACTTCAAAAATGACAAGGGGCCTGGCACGAGCCCAGGCTGGGAATTGGTGTTGGAGTTGGCTCAACGGGGAAGTAGTATGTATTGTTAGTAGATGTAAAATAAATACATTATTGATGGTGGTAACAACTGGCACAAAAACCCACGATCCTGAGGAATCATGGAAACCAAGCTAGACAGACGTCTAGCTTTCTCATATTGGTGATCGCCTTGATGTTCCGTAACTTTTAATGGGCACTTTGCTTGGTCGGGTGGCCCATCGCTCTCCCGGAAGCGTTTGACTGTCACTCTGCATCAATTAAAGCGTTGCTTGTGCTCCTCTTGGCTCTCATCCAGGTATACTTACGCAGCATAAATTTCTTCCATGGAGGCGAATTTGTGCTTGTTAGATGCCATAACACCTCTGGGGAAGACAGCAAGATGCAATGTGGCTCTGGATGGCTCAGGGTCCGAGCAGGAAATTACAACAGAAACCTCTCAGAACTGATATTCAAGTAAAATGTTTTTTAATGGCAAATTTCCACCCTTGGTGTGTAAGCACCCATGCGAGTGACTTCGTACCACAACATTTGTCAATCCAAGGACTGGAAATTCATAGTTATAAAAACGACAGTGTTGGGTTTATCCACCATGACAGTGGCCTTGTAAGCATGACTATCATCTCTTGTGCTACAATGTAGACTTGAGGAGTGAACGTCTGGAATCCTTGTCAAATATGCTACATGATTATAATGAAAAATTGTGATAATTGCCTAGATAATGGAATAGTTAGTTACATAAGGACTTGTTGCTACCAAAAGTGAAAATGTGAAAGAATAATTTTAGTACATATAAGATTCGACATGATTCAACATCTTATAGTGGCGAAAATAGCCTTCCCCCGGCATGAAAAGAGGCAAATCATCTTTTTCAGCGGAGATTTCCTGTCCGCAACTAGAGGCATGAAATTGATAATAGAGTCCTGTATTCAATTCTTGTAGAACCTAAAACATGGACATTTTTGCAACTTTGTTTGCAGACCTACCCATCTTATCCCCATTCTTCCCCACCCTAAAGCATACCAGCACAGACCAGATCGGACCGACACAATGGACCCAGCCCACCCTTAATTGCCCAAGAAATGATCCCTCCTTCGCAGAACAAATATTTTGTGTAGGGAATATTTGTCCTGCAAAGGTTCCTTTTCCGTCTCATGCATTTATTCCTTTGCCATGCAAGGGGGTGTGGTTCGGCATTGTCCCATCAGTATCAACTCCGTACTTGAAAAATTTTTCATCTCAGAGGTGGTAAGTATTTTTGGAGTGCACATACATTCAGTATTTACTGCATGGGGGTATGGACAGAAATGTGTCTACAATTGCTATAAAATTGTTGTTAATACTCTTATTGGTGTTATTACCTTCAGTGAAGGTGATAAAGCCATAATACTTTATTTTACCTAGTACGATTAATTTAGGCAACATTCCAAAAAAATAAGACAAGTTTTAAGATAAGGTTTTCACAACAATGAAACATGAAATGGATATCAGAGTCCTTTCTTTTATTCTTCTAGCTTCCAAAAAAAAGTAATATTGTGAATCCACTCACCAATCCATCTCTCTTCTCCTAACGCTGACAAACCAAACCAACATTAAAGACCCAACTCAAACCTCATCCCACCAGAAACAATATTTCTTTCAGAGGGACATTCCCTTTTGCCGAATGAGCTCTGTAGATGATTCCTTTTCCACCCTGTGCATTCACTGCTTTCCCATTCAAGGGAGCATGGTTTGGTTTCGTCACATGTAACATTAGAATGCTTTCCAACAGACTTCCATCCACACCAAACCATTGAAATTAGTCTATTCAATTTTTGTTTCCCCGTACACATTACTGGGGATTAAAATGCACTGCTTTCCAGATGGAGACACCCTTCCACCACACCTTGTTAAGACTAGGTCCAACTTCATCTCATTGGCATATAATGCTGCACTGCAAATTTCTGCCTCATTTTTCCAAAAAAACATTGAGTAGGGACTCATTGAAAATGATTTCCCTGGGCAGCTTTCAAATATTAACTTCTCAGTCAGAAATTTAATTTGCATTGCATTTGGAAACCTGATAATTTGCCACTGGGGTTTGCATTGGGCATTTACCACCTTTGTGTTGTGTTACGCTGTATGCCACCCTATCAACCCCATGTGCCACTCCATAGACCTACCAGTCTCACGGCCTCCCACATCTTGCAGCTCCGACATGTTTCAATCCACACAGTTTTCGAATAACTAAGGTTTCTTGTAGCTTAACTATGTTTCAATGTTGTCACATGTCAATGTCTCTATTTTATTTCTCATGAAAATGGATGAAATCGACTTAACATTATCTTCCCACAAAATCCTTGCAGTTAAAAATAACTTGATGTCATACATTTCACTTTATGAGTACCTTAAACACAATCTTCAGTTCACTCTATTAGAGAGTTCAGCCTCCACTGGTTATCAAAATTAATGTCTGAGCAATAAATAAACATTCTGCACTATAGAAAGCCCTCCTGAATATCCTGGCTTGAGGAAGGGCTGTACACTTGTGAAAGAGACCTTAAGGGGGCTGCAGTTTCTTTCTCAGCTGGGATTGGGCATATTAGAATGGTGCTGATAATGAGCCGTTTCCATTCAGTGGGTTTGTTCTAAGCTTCAATTAGCTTTGATGGAAACATAATCATTGTATTTAGTTGATTTACTGAAACATGCCTCATATGACTATTGTTATTGAATTAACAGGTTCAGGGTTAAACAACACACCTCCTTTCATTAAATTCGGCATAACCAAATAAAAATGGGTTATTGCTTATGAGGTTACAGATCGTTGAGTCATTAGTGATTCGTAGGTTTGTTTATTGCAGTTCTCTCCTATTTGCTTGAATTAAAAAAATGGATTTCTTCCTTCACATGTTCTTTTAGTCTTGCAGTATGAAAAATTATTGCAATGCAACAAACTAAATTATTTTTTCAATGGAACTTAAAATCAGGTAAAATAAGACTCCATGTAAGAATGTTTTAACATATTGGGCGAGTTTGCTTAAGGCCAGAGAAAACTTGTGGTGAAACATAAGGCTAATATGGAAAAGAATGTGTGAATGGCCTTCCACCTTCTTCCTTGGTAGGGTAGCTTCCTTGTGGTGCAGAACTTCAGACCTGAAGAAGCAAGGTGGTATGCTGGTATAACTGCTGCCTTCATAAATGACATCTCGTTGAAGCTGCCCTGAAGGCCATCAAATACCAAGACTGCTCCACAGAAGATTTCACAACATCTACATATTATCTAGGTAGGTAGTGTATAGATGTAGGTCACCAGCTGTGTAGAGATGTAGTTGTCAATCATTGTTACACATATAAGGATGGTGCTATTTTAGGGAAATGTGCACAGCTTTTTAAGGTAGATACAGAGAAACTTTTAACCTCTTTAGCAAGACCTTCTTAAGGAGGTCCTTTTGGGAGGTGTAATGGTAACATTTATCATGGGAGTGTATTTAGAGGATCTGTTTTTATTGTGGTTGCTTATTGTGTGTGGAAAGAACATTTAAATACATTTTTCCCACACAATACTACAGGTTCAGTGCGATTAAATTTCAAGTTTATTCACTAAAATGTAAAGAGAGCGCTCCGTTTGAAAACTGCAAAAAAATGGCACTTTTTTTTGCTCTCTCTCACTCACCGGAATAAAAAATCGAGAGTATTATGTTAAAATAATTGGCAACCACAGTTAAACGTAAAATAAAACGAGCTAAAATTTGGTGGAACTCTCATTCCTGTGGGTACCACGGCTCATTTTTAATCAGTGTCCAAACTCGAGTCTACATAATTTTTGAACCGACAGTAGACTGCTCCTCCTTCCCCACTCCACTCTGAAAACTATGTTGCTCCCCCCATCCCTTCCAATTCTTGTGCACCCCTCCCTGGGAAGACAAGCGAAGGTGGTGAAGAGACTTTACTTTAGAAGAGTTTGCAGCTTACTCGATTGTTAAGTGTGTGAGCATGCAATTTCAGCTAGCATGAGCTTTTCAACATCCAGTGGATGGTCATGTGTATTCATTCTACTTTAAACCTGTGAAGAGAACCCATGAAATTCAGTGAGGGGGGGGGGGGAAATTAACATGACCTTAGGGATTCAAATAATGTCATCTCAATTTCCTGATCAGAGTTTGAGCAGGGGTGCGTTCCGAATCACGCATGATGCGCATCAAGCTGGAGCGTTGGAGCTATCGTTCCGAATTGCTGACACGCTTTGAAGCTCGTGAAGCGTATGCGCAAATCGGAACGGATTTGATGCGAAGATGGCGCCAGAATAATCATGTTCAAAAGACTGCGTGAGGAGTAAGCGGGTGTAGGACTGACTGATCTGCGGTATAGCACGCGATTATTCGTGCCTTTAATTTTAATGTCTCTCTGGTGAATATTGAAAAACGTAGACTCATATTAACATCACGATAAAATGGAAAAGAGCCTGTGTACATGTACAAATAATGTTTCACATGCAAGAACGTTGTACGATTGACGTTATTATTAAAAATTACCCCGGATTTCATGGTTCACGGCAGTTAGGGGTACTGAAAAGGAACCGTATAATGGAGAATTTGATTGGGTAGCTTTGTGGGTATTTGGTGAGTATAATGTCGTATGGATTATAATGTGTTATGATCTCTTGAGATTAAAATTTCTACCATCTAAGGAGTGTACAAGTAATATTTAACATTTCTCTGCAACCATGTTAGTGAATTACAAACTGTCATACGCATATCTGATCCGTTTCAGTGAACAGGAATACCGCTTTCCAATACCATCCCATTTGTTTTCTAATTTAAGTTATCAAGTATTATCAATTATATTCTCAAATACTAAAATATTAAACTTTTGGCTGTAATTTTTCCTGATATTGGGTACTTAATGACCTATGAAATATGGTTGATGAGCATTTAAAGGATATTTTGAAGGTTTGTTTGCTTTTCAGAATTTATTACTTCGATTATCATTGCTAATTCTTTTGATTACCTTCTCTATGTAGTTGATTTCTGGGTTTGTGATTGTATTTTTATTTTTAAATCTATTATTGCCTGTGGTGCTGTGAACATGTTGTTGATATATTATTCTACAAAGGTTGAAATCATTGCAATTACAATTTTCTAGTATGATGAATTACAACATGTAAAGGCATGTTTACATGATGCAAATACCCGTGCATGTGCGTGGCTGGACAGATACATGGGCAAATGCTCCAAGTTAGATGAGGAGCTTTTTTATGACCATATGTTCATGCATTTATGCAAATTTGGGTGTTTACACAGTGCAACTTCAATATTGAATGTGTTCATTTATGTACTCGGGTACGTGCATTTTATAAACACAGCGAAAGATTTTTAATGAGCTCGCGTCACATAGAAATCGCACATACTTGGTTCTGTCTGGTGAAAAATATGTCCTTGGAGACATTTTTGAGATAAGGGTTGTTGAAATTCTCTGTAATTATGTCAGAAGAAAAGTCATATGTACATTGCTGCTTTGACTTTGTAAGATTCAGTAAATTCTTAACACTACTCAACCATTTCATTAAAAAATACTTTTCATATTTAACATAAATTATTAATGTAATAACTATTAAATTACCTGATTTCGCCTTTCCCGCTTCGTCAATATTTAAAATAAATTCAAAGGGTGCCTCGTGCTCATCCTCTCGCACTATAATTACTCCCATGTCTTCGTCTGTTATTTTGAATTAGCTTCTTCCCGCGCTATTCGCTGTCTTCGCATGAACTGCATCAGAAATTTTTGATGCCTTGATGCGCGCATCAGTTTGCCGGAAATGCTCGCTGCGGGGCAGCTTTAGAGCGCTTCAAAGCGTAATTCGGAACGACCCGATGCGCTTTGATGCGCATCATGCGTGATTCGGAACGCACCCCAGGTGTGAAGCAATTTTGAAGACTTGGCAGGGCTGACATTCACTGCCAATTAGGATGTGAATGATAAACATATTAATGCATAATTCTGCTCATTTTGAGCTACTATCTTCTAATTGACTATAAATTTGGGCTGTACCACTTGAAAAAAACCTATGTACCATCAAAATGATTTCAGAATTATTACAGAACTCTTAATGACATCGCTAAGAGGTGAAAGTCACTGTTATTTCTATTTAAGTTGTCATGGTGACCCAAGCTATTACAGAACACATGAGGCCATCTTTATCAAGGGCAGAGTCCTAATAATAGCGACCCAGAATAGATTTATTTGCGTAATAGATACATTACAAAAGGTAAAGTACATTACAAATGTATATACATAAGGCACGTCATTAAAAAACGAGAAAAAAGGCAGATACATATCAATGGCGGGAAGTCAAATAGTCACTAACTTTGTAAAAACAATTCACCTCAAGATAACAAAAAACCAACCTTTAAAATGCCATCAATTTTTTTTCATTTTTTATAGCTAGTGGAAAATGATTATATAATTTTGCACTCATTAAATAAGGTCCTTTCATCGTACTTTTGACAGGTTAGATGTAAGCATGTATACATCACCACAACTTTTTGTTTTAAAAGAATAGTAGCAGTTATTTGGCTTAAACTCTGACAAATGTTTTCTTACATACAGAACAGCATGGTATACATACACAGATGGAAAAGTCAATATCCCTAACTTTCCGAAAAGAGGTTTACAGTGAGCCCGATAAGACTCATTACACATGGTCCTCATCAACTTTTTTTGGATGAAGAACACATTGTTTGGTGATGTAGAATTACCCCAAAATATAACACCATATGAAATGTGGGAATCAAATAGACTGTAATAAAGTTTTAAGTACATTCATGCTTATAGTATGTTTTAGAACAGATACCAGATAAAAAATTGAATTTAACTTTTTACACTAGTTTGTTAATCTATATCCCATTTGAGAAGTTGATCAATATGTATTCCGAGGAATTTTAAGTCTTCCACAGCATTAAAACCATTATTTGCAAATATTTGGCCAGAGTTCTCACATTTATTACCTTTAAACCGAAAATAATACTGCTCACGTCTTCAGAGTTAATATGAGATCATTGCTATTGCACCAGCTTAACATTTTTTGATAACCACTTGAAATAATCGAATCATTTACTGTTTTGCCATAAGTTACAAAACTCACATCATCAGCGAAGATCACACAATTATTTTCTACACTTCAGGCTCAAAGGTAGGTAATTTATGAAAATCAGATAAGAGTATTGGACCAAGAACAGATCCTTGTGGTACTCCTTACATGACTTCTTTAGAGGAAGACAGGTGTCACCATCTCGTTTATTGGCCACCACCTGATATCGCCGAGATAGATGTCTTCAGCCAATTCAGTGCAACACCTCTTATGCCCAACAGCTGGCATTTTCAGTAGTAGTTCAGCTGGCTGGAGTAGTTTTTCATGATTTATAGCATCGAAAGCTTTACTCACATCAAAATAAATACCCATAACTTCATCTATCAATCTATCATTGATATGTTGTAGGATGTGGTAGACCATTTTAAACAAAGCTTGCTCAGTTGACCTTGCCTTTCTGTAGCCAAACTGACTGCCAGAGAGGAGGCCATGATTTTCAAGGTTATCAACAAGTCTTTTGCAATAAAATTTTTTTTATATTTTGCCAAAATGAGGGATAGTAGAAATTGGTCAGTAATTATTTCATTCACTTCTCACTTATTATTATATACTGGTACTACCTTGGAGACCGTAAGTGCATCAGGATATTCACCTTCAGCCAGGGACTGGTTAACCAGAGATAGTAGGGGATCAAGAATTATGTCCCCACTCTGCAAAATTATTTGGCCGCACAAGCCTTCAGTATCAGCTGATTTTTTACCTCTTACTTTAGTTAAATACTGTTGTAGGTCAGTTTTATCACAGGGTCCTAAATAAAATGACTTTCAGGATACAGAGTTGGGATGGCAAGGTAAGGTAGGCGCAGTGTTCTATAGGACTGGCTTTTGTAAAAAGGCATCATTAAGTGCATTTGATATCTCAACAGGGTCGATAATTACATTTCCATATTAATCTTTTATGAAATCAGAAGTCTCAATTAATTTTGAGGTTGAGCTATCCTTACTAATTTTCCATGCCTCTTAGCAGTAATTGGAAGCATTTTTATGAGTATGTCATTGTACTCCTTTTGGCTTTCTTCATACAGTATTTATGATGTTTTTCAAAAATATTACATTGAGAATGCAACCGATGGTCATTAGAAGACTATTTTAAGTTATTTATGTTTTTCAAGTCGTTAGACATACTTATATAATTTCAAAAGTCGACCAATTTTTTCTCAGTTCCTTTGGATCATACTGGCTCACGAGGAAATGAAAGGTTGAAACAATGAGTGTAAATTTTGTAGAAATTGTTGAAATTATCATTGAAGCTATTTGACCCTTGTTCTCCAGTCTATATTTGTTTTAAGTTGGCTAGAGACGAAAGTAATTCACATTGTGTCATTGAAGAACCTCTGGTATTTGAATTTTTTGGCAGTTAAATGTTACCTTGTACTGCAAAAGTAATGTTATGGCTACGTGGTTCCATAGGGCAGTATCAAACACAGTTGTTTACCTTTTGTTCACAGTAGTTGTGTTGGAAATAGTAATCTAGATTAAAACCTGTCTGCATAGCGTTTCACTTGTTTGTTAATTGTTTTTCTTTTTTCTTGGAAAAAAACATACTTCCAGTTTTTCCAATGGAGGATATAGATCTAAAGTGCGACTCATGTTGTTTTATTTAATTCAACCAAAATCTTAACAGGTTATGGGCCCAGGAGCTACCCATATTACTTCACTGAGCGTGAGGGTGGTTATTTGTTGAAATATTATTTCAAGTGTCGTTTTAGTAAAGAGCGATTCATTGATGTAGACATCGCTAAACGGACCTCATGGTGTCATGCACGTTATTTCTTTGTATCTGATAATTTTCTGTTGGAAGTGTCTAACACGAATGGGACACTCAACGCTTTAAAAAGAGACCAACGGACATATTCAACGCCACGCCGGCAATGCAATGCCGGTGGATGGAGGGAAGAATCCCATTTAGCTCAGCCCCCTTGGTGCCTACGTGTAAGGATGCTCATATAGCTGCGAATTTCATATTTTCGCATTGGAGAGGCTATTGTAAGGAATAGAAAATTTAAATCATGAAGTATCTTTTATTGATCCGGACAATATACAAATACCACAGCAGGATGCGAAAAATTCAACCATAAAAATACAATCCAGAATGAACTAAACAGAACACAAAAAATATATAATGAACAAAAGAGAGAAATGTAAGTTGAACATTTTCAACAAATGTAACTTCACCATTGGCATAAAATTTTTGAAAGATAGCCTTATTCACAAACCTTAAATAACCTTGTCGAATATTCACATTTAAAAGTTCCAAATACAGGTAAATAAAACTTCTATGAGTTGGCAGACCATACAAATCCAGATAATAGAATAAGGAGAATGGTAATTTCATTTGGCTGTAAATTTATGAAGTATTACTTTTTTTTAAGTAGCGCTTAGACTTCAGTCTGTCATGGTTTGTTTTTGCAATGGACAGCTGGAAGTCGGGAGAAGGGGGAGGGGGTGGAAAGAATATTCATGAATGGGGACTAATGGCTTAGGGAAGCTTGGTCAGAGTTTTTAGGATGGCGGAAGTGGCAGGAAACACATTCATTGAGAACAATACAATTTGGGTTAAGCAATTTTTTTTTATTTCGGCTAGCTCCAAGGAGTCCTACTCACATCTTTTGTTACTAAAAGCTAAAATTTTTATATTAAAATCAAATGTCCTTGGATTGTCGTGACATTGCTTTTAACCATTGTGGATTGTAAAAGTTGTTTAATAAATCCATTTTAAAAACATGGAATTCCACAAAGTTACCACTTTTAGCATTTCATTCAGGAAATATAGAGGCACCATAAAATGAAATTGAAAATTCTTAAGGATTAATTGTACATGGAATACCTTATACTACACTAAATTACAGACTTGACTAAACATTTTTATAAAACTATAGACCCTTAGACTAATTAAATTTTGTGTATAATATATGATGTGTGCCCGTTTGTTTTCATGCTGCTATGCCTTTTAGGCATATGACAGGGTAAATAGAAGATTTGGATGGATTTGAAGGACTATGGGTGAATGGGCAGTTATTAAATGTTATGATGGTGATGATAATAGTAAGTATGGGGTTCTGAGTGATTGGTTTGTAATAAAACGGATGCGTGAAGCAAGGGAGCATAACGTCTCCCTGGCTGTTTTATGTATTTATGGATAAATGTGTTAGAGACACATTTAGTGAAAACGACGGTGTTTTGATTGGGAATGTCCACGTGCGAGTTCTTCATGTGGATGACGCTGTTTTGATCTCAGAGAACCAACCGGGATTACTGAAGCTCCTAGATAAGTTTTGTGAATCAACAGAGAATGTAATTGAGGATAAATGCATGTAAGGCTAAAGTAGTAGTCTTTAATTAGGAGAAAGGGGATAATAACTGTATGATGAGGGCAAATGGTGAAGTAATTGAAAAAGTGGATGATTTTGTGTACTTAGGTAAGATGTTTGCTAAAGATGGACGGATAGATGAGGAGATAAAGAGACATGTGAATGCTGGAAGGAAAGTGATAGGTAGCATATGGAGCATATTGAGGAATGCATGCCTGTCTAAGGAAGCGAAAATTGCTGTGTACAAAAGTGTACTTCTCCCCACTTTGTTGGATGGTAGTGAAATATGGGTATGTCAGGATAGACATAAGAGTAGAGTAAACGCCGTGGGTTAGTTATCTGAGGAGTGTTTGCTGGGTTAGTTATCTGAGGAGTGTGTGCGGCAAAAGTAGGATGGATAGGGTCAGGAATGAGTGAGTAATAAATGAGTGTGGGTTAAGTGCTCCAATAATGGACATATATGAAAGGAGTGTGCTTCATTGGTTTGGCCATGTTGAGAGAATGGATGAGAGTCAAATAACGAAACAGATATATAAGAGTGAAATGAATTATGCGAGAGGTAGAGGTAGGCCAAAAAAATTCTGGTTGAATGTGGTTGAGGAAATTCTTGTGGTTGAGGAGGAGGAAATTTAGGAGTCTTAAAAACAGGAGAGCGTGAATGAAGCAATGTATGGGAATAAATGAGGCGAAAGGTTTGCATGGATGGGTCAGATGGAGGAAAGTATTGAAGCAGAGTTAAGTGCACAAACATGTATTTATGAGTGAAACTTTGTGACAGTGCCTACCCCGGAAGGGAACGACATGATTAGTTGGTATGTATGTACTTAACCTTTGGAGTCAATTCTACTAACTTCTTCGTGCCAAGCTCACATAGGATCCCCTCCATTCTGATACTTCTGAAATAAGTCAAGGAAGACATTTAGTACATTAAGGACTTGAGGAGATAAAGCTTACACGAAATAAAATCCTATCAGTAATAGAAACAAGACATATGTTGAAAACAGTACTCGCCTTTTCTCAGATGACCCTGGGAAGAGACACTCCTAAGGGAGTTGGAAGTCCCAACCACATCATGGCAATCCATATGCTCTGCAAAGGAAGATGTTAAAAATTCAGGAAATTCATGAAAAGTCTCAAGGGGTGCAGAGGAAATGATCCACACACATTTACATCCATTATCCCAAGATGTATGATTAATGCACATATACAGTAAAACCCTGTAATTGCGTTATCGGAATTTACGTTTTCCCGCAAATTGCAAGTTTGTTTTAGTGTCCCATCAAATTTCCTATCTCTCCAACGTATGTAAAACCCTGTATTTACACAGTGTTTTTTTCTGTTTTCCCACCATCTGCATCTCGATGTGCTGACTAAAAAAAATAATTTGCCAACTAAAACAGTTAATCATGCATATCAGACCTTACAAACCATCTTTTGGCTTCCTTTCGTACATTTGTACTTGTAAATACAAGAGAGAGAGAGAGAGCATCAATGAGCACTATTTTCCGGAAGAATTTGAATGTGGCGGGGTACAACGCCACTACTGTCGGAAATTTGAACTATGTCATCTCGTTATCTGTCTTCGAGGAAAATATTCATTATATGAAATGAAAGTCATACAGTTGTAGAACTATCCAGCTATGTAATAATTATTATGTAAGAACTCCTGTTGGAATGTTGACAATATTGATTTAGTACATAATTTGATATGATTAAGAATGAAAGGAAACCAGACGTGATGAAACGTGATAAATGCCGGAACTATAAAACGTGATGGACAACTGGGATCATTTGCGCTGACTTGATTCAACAGTTGTGTAATGATGATGGGTTACTAAATATAAAACCTATTGAAACTTGCATTATCCCATTCAGTCCACACCGCATTGCAAATAATAATAGTATTTAAAAATTATTTGTAGTTGCACAACAGTTCGCACTATTAGATCAGCGAGGTAGTTCAGATACTCGTGTGTTGCCAAGTTACCCTCAATTAGTACAGAAAATAGAAATTATCCTGCTTTTAAATGGAAAGGCGACGTGAAAAACGGACATTTTCGATTGAGGACAAAGTGAAAATTTTAGAGCAAGTTGATTTCCATACCGGAACCCGCATCGATTTGGCGAAGCAACTCCGATTGCCAGTCTCGACATTGAATACCATGGTGAAAAATCGTGATGCGATTATAAAACATGCAAACCAGTGAGGACATTTGTCAAAAAAGAGAAAATATGTAAAGAATTCCAGGTATGAAGAATTGGAACGAATGCTGAAAGAGTGGTTTTTAGGTTCAAGATCATCAAATTTCCCTGTGAATGGCGTCATCTTACGAGAAAAAGCGTTGTATATCGCCACAAGATTGGGAATCGAAGATTTCACGGCATCTAATGGTTGGTTGGATAGATTCAAAAATAGGTACAATCTTGTATACAAGACGGTGAGTGATGAAAGTAAAAGTGTTAACATTGAGACTGCAACTCAGTGGAAAGTTTCTGAACTTATTAGACTTCTGGAAGGTTACAGCCCAAAAGATGTGTTCAATGCAGACAAGGCAGGATTTTTATGTGCTGCCAGCAAAAACACTGTGCTTCAGAGGGGAACAATGTCATGGAGGGGCCTTTGGTAAACAAAGACTTACTGTCTTATGAATCACAAATTCAGATGGAAGTGACAAACTTCAGCCGCTAGCGATTGGCAAATCAAAAAGTCCTAGGTGTTTCAAGCATGTAAAACAGTTGCCCACTAGATACACCGCAAATACCAAAGCATGGATGACCTCAGAAATATTTGAGGATCAGCTTCATGCTCTGGATGCGAAAATGGGGTCGCAGAACAGGAAAATTCTGCTGTTTATTGATCAGTGCCCAGCCCATCCACCAAATGTACACTTAAGAAATGTACAGTTAAAATGTTTTCCAGCTAACTGTGCCAGTGCGCTCCAACCATTGGATTTAGGAATAATTCACTCATTTAAGGTGCATTATCGAAGAATGATTGTACAGAAATTGATATCTCTGCATGATTGTGGTAGGGACATAAAGACAATCAAATTGAGTGTACTGGATGCCTTGCACTACATATCATGGGCCTGGAAACAGGTCAAGGAATCTACAATATACAACTGCTTTAAAAGGGCAGGATTTCATGTTGATAGTGGCGAAGAAATTCCAGCTGACTTGTGACAATGATACTATAGACAATGAGTGGAATCTTCTTGCGACAAATTGTACATTTCCAGAGTTTGTCAAATTAGATTCTTGTGTTGCGACAACTGCGGTAGTGTGTGTAGATGACATTTTGGATAAACACCTGGAGGAAGATGGAGACGAGGAAGACACAGGATGAAGAGGCTCCTCTACCTTCATACTATGTGCTGTTCTTACAGTAAGGAATTACTTGTCAGGTGGAAACTGCAGTGTGCAAATGCTTGATGAACTGCAAAAAATTGAAAATAAAGTGCATGATATCAATAGCCAAAGGAAGCCTAAGCAGTTGAAAATATCAGACTTTTTTTTGCTAAGTAATATGTTAAACAATAGATTGTTTAAATTATTCCTGAAAGCAAGTAACACTGAAATGCCACTGCCATTGTAATTCTTGCTTGTTTACAATATCTTCTTTCAGTATTCTCAACTAGATAAATTATTGTGTGTAGGATCCACATTACCTGAAAATAGCATTTTCAATAAGTTCTCATTTTTACATTTGTTCATTTTTCTTGGTTTTGTGCAATATGATGTAGTCCCAATTTATTTTATGTTATTGCAATGAAAGAGTAAAATAGTGTGCTTTTTATTTTATTCATATAAAATATTTAATGTTATGTTATTCGCAGTAAATGAGGAGAGCTGTTGTTAAAGAAATAAATGACACTAATCCTCTGTTTCAGTTTATCAGCTTGTTTTTCATTTTTAACATTTCCTTAGCAAGTATGTAGGTTAAAGTGAAAATTCTCTATTTCCCACTATGGGCATTTTCCTGCAATTTGCACTTTTTTCTGAGGTCCCTAGAAAAGTGTAATAAGGGGATTTACTGTATTTCATTTGTTGAACTAAGTGTAATAAGGGGTTTTACTGTATTTCATTTGTTGAACTAAGTGTAAATAAGGGGTTTTACTGTATTTCATTTGTTGAACTAAGACCATTTGGGTACCACTTCCATGAAAGGTTGTATCTATTTCTTTTCGTCTTGCATCCATATACAATTAAATGTGATCAGTAATGGACTGATGCATATCATTACCTAAATCATGATTTAGACAAAAATTACATTCTGGAAAATGCTTCCTATTTTAAAAGTTTAGATGATGCAGTTTTCATAAACAATAATTGCAGTAAATACTGTAAACAAAATACAGGAGTACTCCATGTCAAACATGAAAGTCATTTTTATTCACAACAATCCTTATGTTAAGAAACCCTCGCACAGGACCTTTCCTTGGCTAACAGTGAAAACAGGCTCCTTATGGTCAGATATTCTAAGACACACTTGGGTGGATGATAGTATTTTAAAAACGAAGTGATGCTGGACAATACATTGAACCATGGGTGATGATGTAATGTATTAGGATGCTCTGCAGTTCCAACTAAGAGTAAATTGTTTAATTCCAATCTAAATTACCTAATTCCTTTTCAACCTAGATTATTGTTCATCTCTCTCTACATTTTGCATTACTCACATTCATTTTGATCTTTCATGATCAGGAAAACAATTGTTTGGCATGGATGTACAGAGAGTCCATGGTTTAATTCATACAGTAACTGTTGAAGTGTTAGTCATGTACAAGGAGCTTTACAAATGACAAAATTGCGATGCCTGTATTACTACTGACATTGCTCTCATAGCTGCACCTTTAACCACTTCGCTGACGTGCCCAAATATTTTAGGACAAGTCTACGACGACCACATCTTTTTCATTGTGCCCAGGTATTTTCAACTCTTACTCTTAGTTGACAACCCTCCTGCTGAGTTCTGTTGATGGCATAGACATTTGTGGTATGCTAAGTGGTGATTTCTGATCCCCAGGCAGCAATATTTTTTGTAGTAGTTATGGCGACCCAAAGGTTGTAAATCTGTAAATCTTTGTCCCACTGGTTAGTTCAGCTGTTATTCAATTATATTCGTTTATATTACAATTTACTTATACAACTAAAGCACAGATCTATTTAGTGAACTTTTTTACAATATGTATGATCTAAATTTTTTCTATTTTTATGGAAACTTTAACATATCTACACACAAATCTTATGGAACTTACCAGTTTGTTTTCCAAATCACCACCATACACGAGTTTCTGATTTCATCATATCCAGGGAGGATCATGCGCATACAGACTGTAATCCATGGAAGGCATCTTCAATTTATTGATTTCTATTCTCCAAAATTTCCTTCCTCAGATCTGCTGCATTTCACAACAGCATATCAAAACCAGAAGAGTGATTCAAATGATTTCAAGCCAAGGATTAGACCAACAATTACTCTACTGCAGAATTGTTGGTCAACTCCCTGCTTGAAACCATGAGCTGCAACCACCGAAGAAAAAATTTCAACTAAAGAAAGACAGGATGAGAGAGCTGGAATGAATGTGACCTAGGAGTAAAAATAAATCATCAATGGAAAAAAAGATAGCAGCAGTAATAAGTTAAAGAAAATCAGAAGTCATATCATCATATCCTTATCATATCATAATATCATATCATAGAAATCATATCCTTAAAATCAGGGGTGTCCAACTAAAATGATCTTGCCGGCCACTTTGGAAATGCATCATAATATTCCGTGGGCCACATTTAAACCCACTATAGACATTATTTGAGTGAAAAATTGAAACAATGAGTTATTATTATTGTGTAAAAGTTATTGCATCACAATGTGATGAATCTCGCGGGCCAGAAAAATGTTCAAGGCAGCATGTGATCCACCCCTGCTTTAAATAGTTCAAGGCAGATACAATTTCACCCAATGAATACAATAAAATAGGACATAACAAGGAAAAATATGCCACCCCTCCAAAAATACCAAAACATGTCACTTAATGCAAACTATGCTCAAGACATTTGAACAATTGAACATTCACTAACAAGTACTAGTAATTTTACAAAGGAAATAGTATGGGTATGCACCGGTATGAGAGACTTGTAATGAGGAATTTATAACACCAAGATTGCAGCACCTAGATTTTGAATATGGTACCATTTACAACTAGGGAAAATTCTCTCTCTACATGGCTCTCTATCATGGGGTTTGTAATACCCCACTCGAAGAATTTTTGTGCTAAAACAGCTAATTCACAGTAAAAATGTGAACCTCAAATGTGAGCTCTGGATGAAAGTTTTACACACGTCAATCATGCCATTCCCTTCCAGGATAGGCAGTCACTTCACTCAAATACATATTTGTACACCTAACTCTGCTTCAATAATTTCCTCCATACTAACCTATCTTTGCAAACCTCTGTTGCCTCATTTACCCCCATACACTGCTTCATACACGCCCTCCTGTTTCTAATACTCCTAATATTCCTCCTCCTGTGAGTTTCCTCAACCACATTCAACCACAACTTTCTTGGCCTACCTCTTCCTCTCACACCATTCAATTCACTTTATATCTACCACCAGGGTTGAAATTCGCTATGAAAAAATCATTTGACTTGACCGGGATTCGAACCCGGATCTCCCAATTGCCGGTGAGGAGTGTTAGTCAGTTACACACCAAGCCATCTTCCTTCAAGGCGAATTTTGAGGGGGGAGGGGGGAAAGGGGCATCTAACCCACATTCCTTTATTACCCACTCATTCCGGACCCTATCCATCCTAATTTTGCCGCTAACACTCCTCAGATAACTCATACCCACGGCGTTTAAGTGGGGAGAAGTACATTTTTGTACAAGACGATTTTCGATTCCTCAGACAGGCACTCATTCCTTGATATGCTCCACATGCTACCTACCACAATCCTTCCAGCACTCGTACGCCCAAATAGTCCATCTTTCGCAAACATCTTACTTAAGTACACAAAATCATCCACTTGTACAATTACTTCACCATTTGCCCTCACCATACAGTTATTCTCCTCTTTCTCCTCGTCAAAAACTACTACTTTAGTAATGCATTCATTTAACCTCAATTCCATTTGATTCACAAAACTTCTAGGAGCTTCTGTGACCCCTGTTGGCTCAAAAGATCAAAACAGCATCATGATGATATTGCTTAACAATTGACCAGGGACTACATGCTAAGAACAGAGAAACAACAAAATATTAGATTTTCTTTGCTACACCGGCTATGGGAAATATAAGGTCTTCTGAGAAATGCGAAAAAACAAATCTTTCTGTCAATGGTAGATGTGCTCAATACCCATTTAAAAAACACAAAACAAAGACTTGTGAGCAAGACCTGTGATGGATTAATCTGCCATGAGCACTGTGTATTCACTTCTATATAATGTTGTCATGAAGTCAATAGGGACGAGTAAATCAAAAATACATAGCATTGAAATTCAGAATAAGTTTTATATTTTATTACCACCATGATAAACTCTGTAACTTGGTTACTCAATTTTAATCATAGTTTGTCAGTTAAGATTTTATTATGCTAAAAGTGTCAAATAAAGATTCTCCGAATTATTTATTACTGCTCGTCTAGCTGCAAAACACTTGACCCACATGCTATCGCATAACAAACAAAGCACGTGCCATCACAGGTTAAACAGATTTCTTCACTATTAACAGTTCAGTCAGGACTCGTATCCAGAGCTATCGTAACCAGAGATGTCACATAGCGTGCTGCTGTGCTGAGATGGTGAGTCGGTGAGGGAGAGGGGGTTTGCAAGATGCTCTGTACATGTGCCAGCATCTCCTTGCAAACTTGAGACCCCCAGTCTCTCTTAAATGGATTAAGATCTAATTCAATGAACTTTATGGCCATAGAGCCTGTAACTACATTTTTACTCAACAGCTGTTTTAGCATGACAATTCAATTTCTCAAGTGGGGTATTTCAGACCCTATGCGATAAGGGTAAATGACATCACACACGATAGGAATTTCACATGTGTTTCTTATCTATGTTTTTTTTAACAGGAGGAACTTTACAGATTTTTGAAAAAATAGGTGTACTCCAGCATGCAGCCATCTGCACCACTGGGTCACATTCAGTACAGAATATTGTTTAGGCCCTCCATCATAAGAACTTCCGAAGGATCCCTGTGATAATTTAGCTCTCAGGATTTCAATACATGGCTGGCTTCCCTGGCACTTAACAACAACACTTTGTGCATACCATTCCCTACTCCCATTGTCTCTCCACCAAGTGGGTCAGCAGGTTAGACTCTCAAGGGAAGAGCCGAAAGTAGTCTGATACACACTTTTGGCACCTTCCTCAAGAAACTAAAATGCAGAGAGATGATATCCCCTCAGGATGGCATCAGGACTAGTAGGCACCAGGATGACATCATAGACTACTTGCAGATCCAGCAGCACAAGATTCCAATGGAGCATCATAGACACTGGTTGAACATTTAGAATACCAACTGTCTGGTTCATTTAATTATCCCAAGCAGCTTAGTATTCTAAATACCCAACCAGATCTCTAAGATGGACAACAGATCCAACTGAAGGGTATTACTTCTCATCCTTATCTGCTGTTACACCCACCTTGATCTAAAAGAAGTGTGATTGTCAGTTACTTCAAAGAGTTTACCTAGCAACCACACCTCTAAAACATCACGATTGGCAAGCACCACACACAACACAACACAACAAGGTCCTCTCCTTAACAAGACATGCTACCTAAATGTCACAAGTTTGATCCCGAAATTAGCCATTTTGGTGGCAACCTCCAACACCTCTAATTCGTTTGGAAATCACCACATTTGTCAGCAGTTTTCCTTGGTTCACAGGCAATGATTCTGATACAAAACCAGTGATTTGGTTTATTTCCAATGCTGATAGGGATAGAGCAACACTGTATGTCACATACCTTAACTTTATGAACTTAATGTGCTTTCCTGCATCATGTAACTGATTAATACCACACTTAAAAATTTTTAATTGCTCTCATTCAGTTGCAATTACCTTGTAGTTTGTGGCACAACTGGTAATAAAATGCAAAATATTCTGATCAACAATTTCAAATAAGAATGCTAACCCGGGAAAATTCAGTTTCATCCTGGTAATATCTTCTTTAGCCCCTTCCTGGTCCTCAATGAGGGCAAGTCAGATTAGGTTCTTCACTCCATACACCACCATTGGTATGCATCAAGTATGGTGGTCCAGTGGTGGACAATTATATTTCAACCTCTGAAAATATTGGAGTCAAAGCTTATTTCCAACCTTCAGCATTAATTACGTAAGGGGGCTCACCAGTAACCAAATGATATCTAGTGTGTTCCAAATGACAGCTCTTACACTACCCATGTTTTTGGTAGTAATGAAACCTTGATTCATGAAAATATATTGGATTACTTGGGACTACCCTATTGAAACTTTACCATTGTAAAAAGCCAATTTACAATTTCTCAAAATTTATTTACCAATTGAAATACCAAAATTCTTTTACCATCCGATAGTGAAAATTTAAGCCATTTATCTTAATTGAAAGTAATTTTAAAAAGCAAAAAAGAAACCTCTGCATAGATTCCAGGTAACATTGGGGCCCATTTTGGGGGTCTTAGGGCCTTTGCAGCCTTATGGCCTTTAGTCCAATGGATTCCTCGTACCCGAAAACCCTTGTATACAGACTTTTGGGAGAATCTGTTCAAACATGATGTGCATTTTTGTCCGGCAGCTTTTGAAACGAAAGACACAAGATACGGCCTTGGCAGTGTATCTATATTTTGAGATTTGCAGTTTTTTTTACGAGGATGAGACCTAGCACATTTGATTGCTCGCATCAAAAAAACCTTTGTATACATATATTAACAAAAATCGTTAAGAGCCGTTCTGGAGGGGGAAAAAGCAAACATGTAAACATACATACTAAGATTAGTCGTTCATTATTATAGGATATGTGCGTTGTGTATCTTAATCAGGATTGCTGAGTAGGGGTACAATCCAGCGGTTGACAATGTCAAAAGGAGCATTTGCAGCAGGAGCGATGTTTATTTGAGCTATTAACCCTCCATTACCTGGACTGCTTGTTAGGCGTAAAGGGTAGCCATGAACATTGGTTTCGGTACCCAAGGTACCCAGGAGCCTTAAGCTAAAATTTTTTGCCATTAATAGCATAATAAATGCAGTGTTCTCTTTCCATGGTTGCCAACCATGATGAAACGCCTTGACTAGCACCCAAAACTATACCAAAAGTGGAATACAAGACATAACGGCAGGTCATTTTGAAAATTCAATGTACACTTTTAAAATTCCTTGGAACGAACAAAACGAAATCAGAATGGTTCCTCTTCAGTTTCTATGGGTTTTCATTCAAAATATTACCGCTCCTCTTACATTCCGGAACCACTTCCTCCTTTCGGTCCTACTTTCAGTTCGATTCTGTGTACCAGAATTATATTTGAATCCACGTTGAACCATTAGGAACCATGACTTTTAAACATCCCTGTAAAGAAGAAAGTACAGACTTCTCAAGCTGCACTTAAACAAAGGGCCATTTTTGTGCCATTCATAATAAAGGAAATTGTATTTTTACTCAGGCCCAAAGTAAGAACACTTTGTAATAGCAAGTGCAGCAGATGAACGCCCAATCGCACGAGAAGAGGAGGGTCATGTTTCTTTAGTTTTTCACAATATTTATTATTAATAAGTTAGGATTAGTACCCCTTTTTTTGTGATACTACCAGTTGAATAATTTTGTTAATGTGTAGGGTGAATTTCAAAGGAATAGATCTGGTAAACAGAAGTTAGTGGCATGTTTTTTTTCCTCAGGTCGCCCACAACATTCAATTCTGAACCCTTCATCATGCATTTGAAAACTCACCCTACCCAGTCTCTCTCTCTCTCTCGCAGTTGGCACCCAAAACAGCCTGCAATTCTCAACTACCATTTCTACACCCCTCAAATATTCCCCACCCCTAGTCCTTTCTGGTAGCCACACCTCGGCCTGTGCGCTGGGCGGCTACAATACATACAGCATGTATCCACTTCAGGCACGTGTCCACTCCCGGGCAACCATTCATTAATTTTCTTTCGATTTGAAGTTTTTAAGGTTCTAGGACCCTAACTGTGACTTAACCTTATCTTTCAATCTAGCTTCCAAATGTGGGTAAATACCCATGTACAGTAGAACCTCTCAATAACTGAATTCAACGGACCAAAATTTGGCCAGTTGGTAAATTGCGAGTTCGTACTTGGGAGGTGGTTGCATCACTCCAGGGGCAAATGAAATGTCCTTGGGGTGATGCCGTAATGTTCTGGGGAAGTGGTTTGCAGAACTGCATTAAACGAAAAATATCCGCAGGACCGCAAATGATTATCTATACCGTTCTCTTAGAAAGAAATTCATGGATTTGAAGCAGAGTTAACAATTGGCGTCAACTTAACTTCCAATTGAAAGTCAAGAAGAATATATGGGTTGTAATGAATGCTTTAATGATTGCATGGAAGTGTCCACCGCTTACTGAGAATGAGGGAGTTCAAATCCACACTCAACTCAAACGTTTATGGTTGACTGATTGATGCCAGTGCATGCACAGCTTTTTATTTGCCCACAGTATTCCACTTCGCTGCATAGCGCTGGAGGTAATCCTTCCATGCTCACGAAGAACCTTCTAGCAGTCAGGCTTTCGATGAGCGGCAGACATCATTATTACGTAATTGTTCTGGAATTTCATGTAAGTAATTTTTATAGCAACGAATCACAGGACGAACTTAGTTGACTGCCCATGGGCCAGGGTGGCAGGCCTACCACTGTAGCGGCCACAGCGGCTGGGTTGTTTGTGTTTCACCATTCTTCCATGAGAGGTCACTTTGAGGCCGCAATGGAAGACAGTGGGTTGACTTAAGTCTGCATCACTACGCACTTGAGCAACTCAACGAAGAAAAACGTGGCCCAACTGCACTTCCATGAGGGTTTTTTTCTGTCACCTAGTGCCTTAAATTAAATAGTAATTTGAGTTTAGAGAATTTTGCCTTCTCGTTTGTTCAGCACCTCCTAAACCTTTGACGTGATAGAAAGCTTTTTGTGGACTAATTAAGCTCGAGCGATTTTTACCACCACTGGGCCCAACAAAATCACTGCTTGTGTATTTAAATATTATTTATATTATTATTAAATTATATAGAGTCGGCCCTGTTCTTTGTCCTGTTAGAGGGGCAACTCCATTTAAGTGAAGTCACCCATGATGCCACTAAGTATTTATGTCATTAGCCAGCTCGACAGTTGGTACGTGGCAGAGGACATTGTTATGCAGTCACCAGCTTTCCGCGTCACGCAAGTAGTTAATTCAGCAGCTCCTCGGACACAACGAAATGGGCAACCGGAGGTTGTCACAATATCTCCGCCATCTCCGGAACCTTGGGTTTACATTGGAAACGGTTGCCATCATACAGAACAGAATAATACTCGTCCATGTTTTCGCTCATTCGTAAGTAATAATTAATGACACTGATGTAGGCACTCGACCGCATGAAAATATCAGCTGCAGAACCAAAGATAAACGAAGTTAACTAACGATTACCGATGCACACTCCAGCTGACGGCTCCCTAACCACACTGATATTAAGTCACATACGCAAGTTACCAGAAATGCAATGAACATGGTGCTTTCTGATTTGCTAGTTATCACAGTCTCTCCGATTGGCCCTTTTCGCTTTTAAAACAGCAAAAATCCCGCAAAATAGACAATATTAATAATTCTTCGGCAAAATACGTTATAAAGAGGTAAATATTACGAGTCAGGGCCAATCTTTCACCTCCATCATTAATCGGGAGTTTTCGTAAAGCAGGAGTTCGCTCATTAGGAGTCTCTTGTTTAGCAGGAGTTCATTAGGTAGAGGTACTACTGTATAATATTTTCAAGTGTACCACATTACTGAAAATATTGGTTTTACCTACATGTACTATTTATACAATGTTTACCAAGCAGTTTAATTTAGTGTGTAAATATATGTAATTAATGTTTACTCCTATCGAAAATAAAACTTACCACCTCAGAGCCTAAAAATTTTTAAGTCCCAAGTTGTCATCGATATCAATAAACGCACACACACAATGCCGAACCAACATCCCCCAATGCGGGAAAGCAATAAATGCACGGGAAGGAAAAGGAACCTTCTTTTGAACTCACTTGGCAAAAGGAAACACCCTTTGACGAAAAATTGAGCTTTCTGGAGGGACGAGGGGCAGTCTGGGTCTATCGTGTCTGCCCGATCCGGGCTCTAACCACACACTTTTGGGTGGGGATGCATGGGGATGAGAAAGATCAGTCTGCAATCGAAGAGCAGTGCAAAGGCGAATGGCAAAATTGTCCTTGTTTTCCGAAGCTACAAGAATTAAATAAAGCAGGACTCAAATATCCATTCCTTGTCTCCATAGGCATACAGGAAACCTTTGCTGAAAGTGAATGGTCTTCCCTTCATGAGGTCACAGAGAGGCTATCACCATCGCTAAAAGAGGATGAAAAGTATCAGAATGAGTAGAAAAATTGTGCT